>OU862910.1:54419278-55619278 GCA_917880885.1 Limnephilus marmoratus
TAGTTATAGGTGAGATGTGCTTGTGTCGCACAAGCGACTTGACGAGGCGAGAGCGGGGCCGCGGCGGCGCGGGGAGCTGTCAAGTGAACACGCCGGGCCGGGTAGGTACCTTTGCTGACACCGACTCCAAAAATAACAATCGTACCTATACATATATTGATGATTAGAAAAAGTAAGTTGATTATGAAATTGTAGAAGAATACGAAATATTTTTTTTACTTTTTAGAGCATTTTTTGAAGTCGTTTTTTATTTTGTTAAAATTTTTGTTTATTTTTTGATTTTTAGTGAATCTGAAGTACACTAACTAATATGTCTGAATATGCTCATATGAGCAGCACGTTTAGTATAGGTATAATTTTGAGTTTCGTTAATTTGTCATGGATCCGATGGATAATCAGAACCTAACCAAACTCTCATCAAATAACCCTTGAAGTACATCCTTTCCAATAAAAAAAGAATCATCGAAATCGGTTGGCGTGATATTGAGTAATTCGTCCATTTGTCGCGCACATACTTAATCCAAATTTAAGACTTATATGGTTTTTTCATGGATGCCATTGTCGGAACTGGACCAAATTAAAATGGGACCACACGGGAAGCACCAGCTTTCAAATAAAAAAGAATCATCAATATCGGTTCACCCAGTCAAAAGTTCTGAGGTAACAAACATAAAAAAAAATACAGTCGAATTGAGAACCTCCTCCTTTTTGAAGTCGTTTAAAAATAATCCATCACGGTGGTAATTCAACACGGCGCGGCGGGATTCACTGAGTTTACATAGTCATTTACTTCCAATTAAATGGCGGAAGTTTTAACCACAATAATTTGATTAGTTAATTACATAATGACTTCTCAATTACATGTTGGTGACAATGAGTGTGTCCAGTATCACACGCTGATCGCGCTGTGTGGACTATGGAGGCGGATTATACAAGTCAGACACCTTAAACTTTTCTACTTGTTGGTAGGAAGTAGGAATGGTAATGGTAGGGAGCGTAGCGGTTCCGTTCCGTCCGTCCGCCTACCACAGACACTCTTCTTTGTAATTAAATATATTGGGTCCTTACATATGAAATTGGCGTTTTGCCGTACTGGCAACTTTGATCTCAAATATCTTCTCTTTGGTTAGGAATTCCAAATTCAAATTTATACAGCTATTTACTCATGTATTTGTGTTTCTTTTTTTCCTTAATTGTTTTTTTTTCTTTGCGTCACTTAGTTTACAAAATGGAAAACTTGAAATATCGCGTAATTTACGAGTTCGAGTTCCACCGTGGCACCAGTGCTGCAGAAACGGCTCGAAGAATTATGATGTGTATGGCGACGGTGCCGCAAAAGAAAACACAATGCGTTTTTGGTTCCAACCTAAGAGTGTAAGTTCCATGGTTCCAACGCTTTCGTTCTGGAAATTTCAACCTGCAGAACAAGCCCCGTGGACGGCCGGAGACCAAAGTTGATGAAGAATTGAAGGCTATTGTGGAAGCGGATTCATCGCAAACCACGTCCGAGTTAGCTGCAGGCTGCGGTCTTAGTGATAAAACTGTTTTAATCCACTTGAAGCAAATTGGGAAGGTGAAAAAGCTTGAAAGGTGGGTACCTCACGAATTGAGTGAAGCAAATCAACAAACGCGCATTAGAACCCTAGACCACACACTGCACAACAGACGGCTACCAAATTAGAGGAGCTTCAATTGGAATGTCTAAGACATACGCCGTACTCTCCGGACGTTGCCCCAACAGATTACCATTTTTTTCGAAATTTCGATAACTTCTTGCAAGGGAAAAAATTCAACTCCGATGGGCCAGTCCAAACCGCCTTCAAAGATTTAATTGATTCCCGTCCGAGTGTTTTTTTTTTCAAATCAAATTCACGCCTGGTGTCCTCCCGCCACAGAAATTTCTCCTTCATGTTTATATTTATAGATAGATATAGATTATGCCCACTAGCGTCTGATTGGCCTACGATTATGCAATTACTTTGATTACATTTAATATATGGCGTGTTGCTATTGGACTTCCCCACGACCCACGACCAAGAATTTAGGAATCCCCGAAGAATACTCGGTATTGGGAATCGTATTTCTCTAGTTGTTGACAGGAACAACTTAACAAAATGCATGTTTGTTGTTTTCCCTACCAACAACTAAACAAAATTATGTTTGTTATTTTAAATCACAGGTTCTCTAACTTATTCCGTTCACCGTCCACTTTGAGATTTAAAAATAAATCTAGTGCCCCCATAGACATATGAATATATATATATAGCCCTGCCCTAAGTGATAAAAACGTATTATTTCCCCCTTCCCATACCGGTTCCATGGAACCAGCTGGGCTTACGAGAGCCTCTCTTGAATCTAAAAAATGTGACGTCATCATTCTTGTCCGGACCAGCGTCGAGTTCTGATCGTACATTTTACGAAATAACACGGCAAAAATGTTAGCTTGTGCTATACATTATACCCTAAAATATGTCGATCTTAATTCATAACGTATGTGGGCGGTTCTCCAGTGTGCTCGTCGCTGGTTACAGGGGTAAGTAAATTATGAAACATTTGTAAAAGTGTCTTAACTGCAACAAAATATTCGTCTGTGAAAAGTGGCGAACTTACTTTGCCGTATTTGGACTTGCAATTATGTTAATAACATATATTAATTCAAAAGCAGATTTTGCTTTTAAGAACTAAATGGTGACATTATAATGCGAGATGCCTATATACTGTCCGATTGATTTTTTCACGAATCACAGTCATCTTTCCCCTCTTCGTCCCCCCATAGTTTGGTTTTACTCCTCATCTGTATCTTCTCGTCTATTAAATTTGGATGTCAATCAGGGCCCCCCCATATTTTTTAACTTGCCTTTTTACATTACGATCTGTTGGGTGTCTTAAAAACGGCTGTTGCTAATATTATTTTTAAACATGCATTATTATATGGGTAGGATAGATAGGGTGTGACCCATATCCTATTTCTGAGTTTGAAGAATGTTTCAATAAGAGGAAATAAAACTCGTACATGAGAAGTATTTTTATTAACATTAAAAGAAGGCTCTGAATTTAAAACTTATCTAATGTGATGGATGAATCTGTTGCATTTGGACTAGTTTGTTAATATCAGGCTCGAATTCACTTAAAAACAGCCCGTTCAGTAACTTAACGCCCCCCAATTTTCTTTGAGTCTTCTACTGCCACCCTGAGAACTTCCAGCGCTCCCATATATATATAATATATAAATCATCTATATAGATTAACAATGATCATCTTAGACCACAAAAAAAAAACAAAAGAAGGTATTCCTAGGCAGCGTACGAAATGGACGAACGATGTCAAAAAATATGAAAAAAAAGCATCAGCGTAATATAAAGTTTTGGTTCAAAATTAATTTAGGGATAAGATTTTTTATACGAGAATTATGAAAAAATAAGAACAGTTTTTAAGATGTAAGGCATTCTTTATAATATTTCCTTCACTGAGTAAATAACCAGTTCTGTATATTAATGCCATACAGATCATCAGTTTTCGATGTCTTAATATCAATACTCAGTAAGTTGAACATTTTAGGCTCGATTTAAGAGAACTGTCGTTGGGCGAAAGCTGTTTTTGTTGGAGGTATTTTGCATTTTTGGTGTTGTTGAAAATTGACATGCTACCGGCATCTATGGGTTGCTTGAGCAAACTCCTATGTTTTTACATCTCAAACAAATGGTGCGAACCTTGGCTAGTGGCTGAGTTCGGTAGATCGGTAGCAACCTGTTTTAACCACGAGTTAGGTAGAAGCCATATTGTAAACACTTATGGCGGGTTCAGACGTTTCAATTTTTGTTGATCCACTTTTATTTAACGTAAAAAATTGAATGAGATTATGTTCACACGTTTCAATTTAAGTAGAACCGAATTTGACATTCAAGATGGCGTCAACTGAAATTGTCAGTGCGTGCGTCTCTCTAACTTCTGATGTTTTGCGAGATGAGCTCGAGATTATGAAACAGCATAAAAAAACGCCGTATTTGGGCGAGAAAATGGATCATGAATTAGGCGCATCCAACACAATTTTGAAAGAGATGGAACTAGAAGACTCCGAAGGATATGGATGACAGAAAAACAATTTGATAAGCTGCTATCCAAAATTGGCGATAAAATTTTTCAGGGTAGTTTAAATTAATAATAATTACTACTAACTACAATAACCGGAGAAGCAAGGAAATAATCCATATTTCGTTAAAATAAGCTTTACCATAACCTAAAAACAACAACGCCAAACGTCATAGTTTGACATAGGTAGTTATTGTTATTAGATTTGTACAGAGTTTTTTTTTCTTTTAATTTATGCGTATTAATGGTGACGCATGCTTTGAATATTTACCGTTATTTTTTGTCATTATAATATATTGGGTAGGTAGTGTAAATGAAACACATATTATTATTTATTGCAGTATCACGGGCATTTCTATTTGTGTACACTTCTTGCTTTTGATCCCAAAGACAGGGATGCATAAATCTGAACATCAAATCATCCGACCATTTCAAATATTTTTTCGTTGAAACGGATTCCATGTCGGTAGAACTAGGAATTAGGAATGTCTAACGAATATGGACATAAATGTTTGACGTCTAATTGTACACGCGAGTAACTATGGTAACCAAGATGGCGCGATCATACTTGAACGTCGAAAGTAGACGGGCTATCAACTTTAGCTAGTCAACAAAAAACTTGTTCAACTTTGTTGAAAGAAGGTTCACACCTGTCAATATGCTTTCAAGTGTCGAGCTGATCAACTAAAGTTGAACCGTGTGAACCGACTATTACAAACGTCAAATGTGTAGTTTCTATTCTATAAATGTGTGCAGTTTTTATGCTATAAAAAGGCTAGCATCTGAGTATTATGTCTTTTTTCCTACGCAAAGTTGAAATAGTAAACAACTGCCAGTGTTGGCCCGGTGTATTCAGTATTATCACCGTTATTTTTATACATTTTAAAACATGTTACACTGTGAAAATAAAAAGTGAAGTTTTTTGTAAAAAGAGTTATTTATTAAAGGACCCTTACAATTTTAACAGGTGTGATGAATAGCGAGTTTAGATATTTTGTTGAGTTTTGAGTGTTAAATCATTTTTCCTTATGTGTATGAGAATTGTCTTAACGTATATAACGACTGGTCAGTGGTTGAGTGGGCATAGCGCTTGGGTCCCACCCGAGCGTCGCGTGTTCGATTCCTCGGCTGGCTAAGTCCTCCATCACAACACAAGCAACATTTTCGGCTTTCTGTGGTGGTAGTAGGAGATTTTCAAACATTGTTGGGTTATTCGTAACCCGGGAATGTTTGTCTTTCTTTTAAAAAAAATTTAAAAAATAATTGTCTAATGTCTAGGATCACGAATTTTTTAAAAAAAGTTAAAGAAAATAGATCATAGATTTGCTAAAGGAACCACTAACCTCCATAATGAAGATAATATTATAGACAGTTTTGCAACGGAAAGTAATAATTTATTTAGCAAAAGGAAATAATAATAGTGACGTTCGGAAAAGCCATATTGTATTACTATTATTGTATGTGTCCCATATCCCGTACCGTATTACAGATAAGCGTTTGCGAATAAATTAGCTTCACTTATCTCGCTGAAGCATTTATTAATATTATAACTGCACTTGATTATTTATAATTTTGAACCTCATTACTCATTATTCATGATGGTCATGATGGAATTTCATTTAATATGACTTTATTGATTGCACCTTTATAACTTTCGTACACTTTTTTTATCTTTTCTCTCATTTGATTAACCCTGGAAGAGTTAATCGTCGAATATATAGGGTCTAACAGCACGTACCCGAAGGATTTGAACCAGCGATTCCTGATCATATTTAGTAAAAAATGTAGATGTCGAAAATATAAAGCCGTTGATGGTTAACCCTAAATTACAAACCTTATTTTATATACGCTCATTTTACAAACCTTCGTCGATTCGGCCACGCTGTACTAAAAGTAATGATAAGTGAATACTTACAACGGGTTGTCGTTGCAAAAAAGTGTTTATTTACCATGAAATCCACGAAACCTAGTAATTTAAATAGCGTTTATAAAGTTAGCTAGTCTACCCCCCCCCCCTCGGTGCCAAGCGTGACATTTTGAAACCCCCCCCCCCCCCCCCCTAAACTTGTCACGTAGTATGGGTACGTTCCCTAAGTATATAGGGTATAAGAGCACGTACTCGTAGGATTTTAACCAGCGTTTCTTGAGCATATTTGGAGTAAAAAAAAAATTGATGACATTTTGCTGTCCGATTTTATTTTATTTTTCAATTAAAATCAAAATATTTTTTCATCACACGCCATAACTGAGTAGTTGGGTTCAGCCAGAATGATTTATGTGCAGCGCACTCCGCCTCCGCCGTAACAGAGGAGAGAGAACGCATGTCACGTAGAAGATGAAGATCGGTTCGTCGAAACGTTTAACTTTCTAATAACTGTTTGGAGCCAGTAGTTCTACGGCTTCCGCAAGTTGACAAGTAAGTGTTTGGAAGAAGTGTAGAGAGAAACGAGAAAAAGAAGTGGAAGGTTTGGAAAGAACCTGACTATAAACATCTGGTTACTCGAGATATTCCGCAGCCTGATTCTGAATAGTTTATGTCCGTTCCGCTCCAAGGTCCTTAGGTCTTGACACTGAATAAACCATGGCCTTACAACACCCCGTAAACATCCCTGTCGACTATCTACGTGGATAAATTACTTCCGAGTCGAATAAAAGTGAAATGAGGTGTCTTCCGGTGGCGTGACTACTGGGTATGTAAAAATAGACACGGATAAGATGCTAAGTTTTCCTCTTGAAGTAATGTGGTGAAACTACAAAATATCTGAAAAGTAATGCACACATGCTTATACAACGCGAAAAAAATTACATTCAGAAGCGCGACAGGTGGAATGTGGAAGTGACATTCCCCCTCTTTAAGCATGCGCAGGTTTGAGGTCGTTGAATTCATCCAGCGTATTTTGAGAAGCGGAAGTACCTATGAAGACGTGTTCTAGTGCTATGAGTTAAACAGCGTGCCGTTATCGAATTTTTAACTGCTTAAAAGGGACTCCTACTGAGATTCATCGTCGTTTAAAAGATTTTTTGGGACAATGCTGTTGATAGGTCTACTGTTAATCATAATTGTTGATGAAATAGGCAGCGGACGTCTAATCACTGCCGCAGACAATAAACTCAGGATTTGATTCAAAATGTCAGGTGAATCAGTCAAAAGCGTAGCTCACAAACCATATCGGAATATCCAGGAACGTATCGGCTTCATTATTGAACAATTGGAATCAGATAAAATTTGTGCACGATGAGTAACACGCCGTCTCACAGAAAATCTCGTCTCTGTGAAATCTGAAGTTTGAACCGATTCCACACCCTCCTTACTCCCCCGATCTTTCGCCTTGCGATTTTTATTTTTTTCCTCTACTTAAGAGAGACCTCAAAGGTAATCATTACACCTCGGACGATGAGGTGAAGGCAGCTGTCAAGTTCTGGATTCGAGAAAGGTCGGAAAAATTTCTCAGTGACGGAATGAAAAAACTCATTACACCTTGTAAGAAATGTGTTAGACTTAAGAGGAAATAAAAGCAAAAATAAATAAAGTAGCTTACATCCGCAATAGATATTTGATATAACTTTTGGTTACAAAAATAATTTTTCAGTTAGGTTGGTTATTTTGATCTCAATCCAGTACGAAACATTCAGAAACGAGCCGCGGTGACTATTTTGAAAAATAAATATATGCTTTTGAAACTTTAATGTACCTTTTTCCCTATATTGCTATTTGTTGTTGTTCGTATTCTACAAGCATGTGTGTATTATACATGTATTGCTTTTCAGCCTACCCTCGTGAACAACAAGGTTTCATTTGCAAATTTTACGGGCAACTTAATTCTATCTGCAATAGTTAAAGTATTTTTGAAGCAACATGGAGTTTCATTTGTACTTCGAACTCATTTACTGGGACAACAGATTTCCACCTGCCGATGGATGAAACCGAGGAAATAATTTAAAAAAATCAAAGAGAGAACGTAATTGAATTATCTTTACATGTATTAAAATTATTCGCGAAAAACGTGATACTTAACAAGAAAATTACAAATAATCAGATAGAACTCTGTTGTTCCGACTTTAGCTGATTTTCAAAGCAACAAGGTTCTGTCTGCTTTTTTATATGCTACTTTTTCCCATGGAAATATTCGTTCTTCTCATTCACTTTTTTCTAAAAATGTCAATTTTTATCACCTTATTCGTGATTCAAACTTTGAATCTCAATATTCCAGTTCCATGCATATGGCAGATAGAACCTTGTTGTACCGAGGGAACGAGACGTTACCGGGTATTTAAAATACATTATTCATTCAAAACACATCTGTAAAACCCCCGTAAAAGAATTAGCTACCCGTTGTGCAATCTAATAATTATAACTATTTTTTAATAATAAATTTTCGTAGTATATCAATAAAACGATTGTACACCAATATTACAGAGATTATAAGTTGTAACAGCACTTACCCGAAGTATTTTAACCAGCTATTCCTGAGGAATTTGGGGTAAAAAAATTGATGTCATTTTGTGACTAATTTTATTTTTTTTCTATTAAAAACTAAATATTTTTCCTTCACAGGCCGCAACTGAGTAGTTGGGTTCAGCCAGGGTCTCGTAAAGCTCACTCTGTCTCGTTATAGCAACACGGTAACAGAGTAGAGAGAGCACATTAAATATCACGTAATTTCGCCACGCGTAACAGCGTGATCAGTGGTGACTCGTGATAGAAACTTTTTTGTTTGTTTTAATTGATTAAAAACACCATTTGACAGCAAAAAGACATGTACATTTTTTACTTCAAATATGTTCAGGAATTGCAGGTTAGATAGAATAAATACTTCGGGTACATGTAAATCCCTATACATATAATACACCTTTTATATTATAATACCAATTATATTTCAACCTGTAAATGTTCCAAATGAAATAAAATAAATAAATGTTATGTCCTTGCAATAATATATTGTGGTTTCGCATACAATAAAACATTTAAAAGGTTCCGACACAACGTATTACGGAATGATGACGCCGGTTAGTGTTTATTACGTAAATGATATTGAAAGCTGCGTACTTCGCCATTGGGCTCAGGTGCTCGTAATAAGGCCGGTACATTCTTTTTGTTTGTTTTGCAACGTGAACCCTGACATTTCAATCTGACTGTTTCGACAGGATGTACACAGATAAAAGCGTAGCATGTTACGATGTAACCATAAACCTTATTTGATCGATGTAATCTTTGCATAAATATACATAACGGTCTTTATTTATTTTTTATTTTTTTTTAAATTTATTTATTAATTTTATTTTAGTAATTTGTACATTTAAGTTTACAAATTTCTAATTAATTATAATATTTCATATTTCAAACTAAATTTTATGTAGCTCCTACAATACGTCTTGAACTTTCCAATTCAAAATCAAAATCAAAATCATTTATTGTACAAAATTTACATTAAGTACAAAAGGTATAACTTATAGTTACCTATATCCTATTTCTTCCAGTCAACCTAACATGTTGTACAGATTTGAACGCAAATTAAATATATATATAAAAGTGGTGTAATACATATTGAATTTGTTTTAATTTATTATATAGACATAAATATAAAAACAGTTGTACCTATGTGAGGTATTCACTTAATGTGTAATGAGACCTGTTCAGAAGGAATGTTTTTAGTGATGACTAAATCTGAGTGTATCTTATATTTGTTTAATATCATGTGGAAGGTTGTTGTATACTTTAATGGCCATGTAAAAGGGTCCTTTTTGGAAAATTGTTTTGTTTGCTTTTGGTATTAATAAATTTTCTGTAAACCTTGTAGCGTGTTTATGTGTAGAGTTTTTTTGTGGAAACTTTTCTGGAGATGATCGCACTAACATGCATAACTCCATTATATATATGTCGGTGACTGTAAGAATTTTCAAATTTTTAAATATAGGTCTACTAATTGGTGTGGACTTCAAAGTCTCTGGTAGCTTGTTATACAACTTCATCCCCTTCTACAGCAAACTTATCCTTTTTTTGAAGCCTGATTTCTTTGCATGTTCTTGTGTTATGTCTGTGAATGTCCTTGTTGAATTCAATTTTATTTGAAAAGTATTTTGGTAAAATGGTCTAGGTTAGGAGTCGGCAACCTTTTGAGTCAGAAGAGTCAAAAATTACAATTTATAAAATTTCTAAGTTTTTAAAGAGCCAAAATTTTTTTTCTTGCCAACAATAAATAGTACTTGAATGGGGGAGGGGGGGGGGGGGAGGCTGGATAATGTTACTGTGGTAAAGGGGGCGATTCCTTCAATACGGTTAAGAAACACTGGTATAGTGGTGTATATGATTTTTTAATCGATCAATTGCATTTGTAGAAATCCAGTAACAACTCCAAAGGCTCAATGCGAATTTGGTTACTATTTGCGTTGAGAGGATTTACTACGAATGATAGAGTGCTTTTGTTGCTTTTGAATTGCTGAAATCTGTCAGCAAATTCATCTGTAATTTTATTTATAACTGTGCCTAAGTAATTCGTCTCAACGGTTGCACTGGTTTTATCGCGATATTGCTTTAGAAATTGAAAATTAAGTAATTCGCTTCCAACTCTTCTACTTGAAACAACAAACTGTACGTCACAGCCAAAGCACTGTTGAAGACGCCAAACTATCTTGCGTCGAAAGCGAATTAAAACCTACATAGAAACATCCGACGAGAGTGTCATTTGAGAGCTTCCGACGGACTGACGACAGAGACGACGCGTGTCACGGGGGAGGGGTGCGGTGAAAAGCGAGTACAAGTGGCTGAGAGATAGAAATGGTGCCTAATCCTCGTTCATCAATTCGGAGGATTTTTAAATGTTTTTTTTTTGACAAAATAAAGAATATTTGCGTATGGAACTAAAGAGCCGCATGGGGCTCGCGAGCCGCAGGTTGCCGACCCCTGGTCTAGGATGCTGTTTTAGAGATGATGTTGAAAGTTTAACCATTGCAGAAAAATCACGGGACATTTTAACTGTAGGATTGAGAAGAATGAGAATTATTAGCTAAGGGAACGTACCCATACTGCGTGACCAACTTTTGCAATTTTTAACCCCCCCCCCCCCCCCCCGGTGACCAAAAACCTAAGCCCGCCGCCGCTCATTTGTACCAAGCGTGACATTTTAAAGACCCCCCCCCCCCTAAACGTGTCACGTAGTATGGGTACGTTCCCTAAAAGTTGCAGATCCTTGAAATACCATGAAATTTGATTTTACTTTTTTTTACATCAGCCCCACACAGGAGGCCCGGAGGAAATTAATTCCCCTCAGAGCCTGTATAATATTTAGGAATGCTGTGTAGAGGGTCTTTTTAGGAAAGGAAGTTCTTGGAAGGTAGAGGGGTGGGTAGGAATTTTGGGGTCGGTCTGTCCAAAAGTGACGGAAGTATAAAGCCATCCCTCCCACTGCGGTGCAAGCCAATTTTCCGAGAGAGGCCTGCTGGAGAGTTCAAAACGTCTTCCTAAACCAGTCTCTCCCGATTCGGCCTGCCACGCAGTTGGTAGGCAGACTCATCCGCCGCCAAGACCAGGACAAACCTCACCCGGATGTGAACCCGGGCACCTCTGCTAAGTCACCAAACGTAGCGAACCGCTTGGGGTGACCTATGGCAGAGGTGTTGGTTATCCAATAAGTGGTTCCCGGGGCGGCGGTACCCATACCCGCCTCCAAAATTACAAACTACATAACTACTTGTTTGAAAGTAAGAAATTTAAATAGAAAAAAATGCATTTCTAAATGCCTTAAAAATCCTCCCTGAATTGAAAAAAATCATGCAAGTTGCTCTTTGTTTGAACTCGGTATTTCCCTAATTTTTACTCTTATCGTCGTCACCTTCTGACCTTCTTGTGATAAAACCAATATTAAGGCATTATATTTATACATACCGCCTTACTTATTACTTATTAGATTCTTATGCACCGTTGGTTTAGTTGAGGCTACGCCGTGGTAACAAGTCAAGTTTTTATCACTATTTTTAACTTAAGCGCCGCTTAACATTTACATCGCGATTATAAAAGTTTGGGGATAAATTTTATAGGTACACCGTGTTGCAGGGTGGCATTGGGAAACTTCAGGATTATTAAATACTAGCTGGTTCCCGGCATGCGTTGCTACGCCATTTAATATAGAAATTGTTTCTCCCTGTGTTGTTCAATTGTGTCCTTTCCCATTTGTCCCGTCCCCCTTCCGCCTCCCTTCCTCTCCCGCGTCCCCTTCCCCTCTCGTGTTCCCACTCCGCCTCCTTCACCTTCCCTTTCCCCATTACACTCCCTTCCACCATCCCATCCCCTCCCAAATGCCATACATTCAGTCCCGGTACATTCAGTTTTCAAACAGCTCGCGTGCCACCTATTGCAATGTTTTTATACAAATTACATTATGCCAGAGCTCACCGCTTCTTCTGTACAAACCTTGTCCTGACAATAACGAACACAAAGCCAAAAGAATTATCCAATTTGGTGGAGTCGTTCGAAAGTTATGCGCGTACATACATTTCGGCGATTCATTTTTATTTTGATTTATTTATTTATTTATTTATTTATTATTTATTATTTATTTATTTATAGAGATTTATTGAAAGCTTGTGTTGTGCTCGGAGCTTTACCGCTTTTACGCAGGTACCTGCCCACCCGTCTAGGTATAGGTAATAGATAGTACGTGCAGAGCCAATCAGTCGTTATTCAAACAATTTTCGCATTCAGAAAGTGAGTGATGTAGGGATTATTTTTCGTCAGTTTTAATCAATTAATATTCCCAAAATTCAGTTTTGTTGCCGGGAAAAGGTGAGGTTATATCGGACACATTATTTTTTATTGCCGCGTGAGTAAATCTTGCGTGTGTAAATAAATTCAAATTCGAGAAATCGAAGTTTATATTGTGCAAAAATGAATCCAAAATGGCTGATTTTTTTTGGTTTTTCTCAGGAAATAATTATTATAATTTTTAATTGTACGAACGAGATTAAAAGTGAAGTGACATTTTTGTTGCAAATTCTTTAAATAAAAGGACAGAGTTTTATTTAAATTTTGAACATTAGGGGTAAGCTTTTTTCAACTTTTTTCGTGTTTGAAGCTTTTAAAAATTTGCAATTGAACACTAATGTATATTTCAAACTTATTATAAAGTAAACTCAAAAACTCCTGAACGGATTTTAATGCGGTTTTCTCCAATAGATAGAGTGATTCGTGGGGAAGGTTTAGGTGTATAATTTGTCAAGGTTTTGTGTAAATTGTTTAAAATATATAATTAAAGGAAAATGTCTGTATACGAACGGGCTGGCAAGCAGGCAGTGTGGATTTGATTTGTATGCAAATTAACAGATGGCGGTGGTTTTAAAGGTTGGCTAACCATCCAGTAGATGGCGTTGTGTTTCGTAAGCCACAGCTAGTTGTTAATATAAGTAATATGAGTTACATTTATAAATACTTATATATTTTACAAAATATTATATTTAAGGTTATCATTGGTCATGAATACCTTATCAGAAAAGTTATTGTGGTATTATTATATTTATTCGAGTTTTCCGGTACCTCCCTGAAACACGTTGTATACGTACGAGTATATAGTGGCATATGTGGGTGGTAGCTTTTAGATTAGTATGTAGATAAACTTAGTAGATAATTGATTGAACGCAGTTGGAGGGGGTTGGATCGATTTTAGATAAAGCCAAACAAATTGTATAGATTGTACCTACCTCCCTTCCCACGTAGGTAATGAAGAGCGTTTTCGCAACATGTTGATAAAATCGATTATGATTTTAGATTTTCACGGCCAAAAGTATTATCGTGGTTTATTATTGAGGTATTATGCCGTGATACGTTACCTCTTTCTTTAGCCAACGTTTCGGACACCATTGCAGTGTCCATCTTCGGTGCAGATGTGTAATCAGTTGACACAGTTCAATGAGAATACACATCCGATGAAGAACACTGCAATGCTGTCCGAAACGATGGCTAAAGAAGAAGGTCTTCCCCGACGACTAATAATTAGTGTCCGACCGAAACAGGACTTTCTACCGAAACCGATGTTCGGTAGCTATCTCAGTTTCGGCCGAAACCGAAAACGAAACTTTTTTAGACATGTTAAAAATCTATTGTTTAATGAAATTTGGTTTATTTTTTTACACTTATACAAACAGTTAAATTAAATAAAAAATCCCATATGTTAAATGAAATAATAAAAAACAATTATTGAAGTATGTAAAAAAAAAAAATATTTGAAATTGCTAAAAATTAACAAACACGTTAACTACTTCTTGGAACAAAAATTTGTTACTACACTTGTGTACATTATAAAGGATGAACCTCATTAATTGAGTATTTTATTTAAAATTGCGTTTACAATCACAACATTCTTAAGACTAAATTTACCATTTATTGAGATCTTTTGCAGAGTTTCGGTGCGGCCGAAGGTTCGGCAGAAAATCTGCCGAAACCGAAACTGATGCCGAAATTAGATTTTTTGCCGAAACCGAAACCGAACCTTCGGTCGGTCACAATAATTCTAACCCCACTCTACCACTTCACTCTACCACTTCACCGTCAAATTTTTCGAACGAGAATGGATATTGGAGATAACGAATTAATTTATTCTGTTACAGGTATGTAGGTACTAAAATTAAAGATTCGGTTTAGTTTAGTTCTCAGAGTATTTAGTTACTAGGGAGAACAAATTCATTTGGTTTAGGTACTAATAAAAATATTTTCTTAACATTTCTAATTGTTTTTATTGCCAATTCATTATCGTGATGATTTTGTTTCGGATAAGGCATTCAATATTAATTTTTTTAATTGTATTTTAAACCGTAGAATACATTTATTTTAACAAAAAAGTTTTTAATGAAATTTTGGTTTAAAAACAGCAACTAAACTCCTTTTTTTACACCAGCTGATACCCGGCATGCGTTGCAATGCCATTCAAATAAATAAATTGATTTTCCCTGCATGTCCTTTCCCGCGTGTCCCCATTCACTTCCCGCGAACCCCACCTCCCCTGTTACCCTCCCTCTCCTGCCTTTCCTCCCTGCTGCTAAAATATATGAAATACACACATTTTCATACAAATTTCATAACGCCAGAGCTTACCATTATATATAAACTTCGCGGGGGTGCCCACAACATATCACCAAAGTTTCATCGCAATCGGATGAACGGTATGGCAGCGCATAAAGTACGAACAAACAAACAAATATTGCTTTTTGTGTATAAGATTAATATTACCACCTGTACGCCCTGGAGGAAAATAATTTCCATCAGGATCTGTCTTCTTAGGGAATGCTGTGTGAAGGGTCTTTTTAAGGAAAGGGGGCATACATTAATTACGTGAGCAGTTTTTTTTTCAATCTAGACCCTTCCCCCCCCTTGGTGAGATAAATTTGGGCCACTTCGCATATTCTTTTCAAGTAACGTGAGATTTTGCTGAACCCCCCCCCCCCCTTTTTGCTCTCATGTAATTAATGTATGCCCCCAAAGGAAGGACAGTTCTGGGGAAGGAAAAAGGTATAAGGGGTGGGTAGGAATCTGGGGATCAGTGTGTTCAGGAGTGACGGACATACGAATCCATTCCTCCCCCTGAGCAGGGCTGGGCAAAATACATGCTTTGCTGTAATTAAAATACAAATTACAAAATACTTTTTCGCATGTATTTAAAATACGAAATACTTTCAAGTCGTGTATTTGAAATACAAAATACAAAATACAGTATTTTAACCATTTTTTAATTTCAAATACAAAATACAAATTACAAAATACAAAATACATTTGGTTTTGGTAGAACCTTTGGTTGCAATAAATTGTCGTAAGTGCCCATATCTAAGGGTGCGTTTCCATAGAAGCAGAGTGAAATAGAGATGTGAAAAAATTGACTAATCATATTGTTCAGAAGACACATTTCGTCTCCGCTCCACTTGTAAAGTTTTGTGGTATAGGACTTAGGTGTTAGATAATAATAATTATTATTATAATAACACTAGCTGGTTCCCGGCATGCATTGCAATGCCATATTCAAAGAAATAAATTGTTTCTCCCTGCATGTGCTTTCCCGTGCGTCCCCGTTCCCCTCCCGGATCCCCTTCCCTTCCCGCGTTCCCCTTCCATCTTCCCCGCCTATTCTCTCTCCTCTCCCGCTCCCCCGTCCCGCCGACCCCCCTCCCACGTTCAATATATTCACTCCCAGTACATTCAGTTTTCAAACAACTCGCGTTCCAGCTATTATAATTTTTTTATTAAAAATTTTCATTTTTCACATATTAAAAACATTAATTTTTGTATATTATAAGAACAATCAATCAAATCGGATACCTAACAGGGTACCTATTTAAAATATCTATAATTTCAAAAATGCCTGCTAAATCCAATTTCATCAAACGCGCAAACTGTCAAACGTGCGAAGTTAAAATAGTCGTTAAGTTTTCTGAAATTATCCAATTTTCTGCTTAATTTTCTTAATTTTTATATCCGTAAGAACCGTATTAGAAAACTTTTTAAAAAATAGATTGAAATAGGTAAAGTCGTTCTGAAGTTATGGAGTGACCAAGGGAATCAAGGATTCATTTTTATATACATGATGACATTTGTATAGCGTAATTTTGTATTATTTCACTTCAAGTGCGCTCTACAGTTAAAAATAATCTAGTATTCAGTCAAATTATTCCTGTAGTGCTTATTGATGCAAAAATGTACAATATAAAGCAATGACAAGTATATTATAATTTGATACAAAATGTACAGTAACAGTGCTATAATAACACAAGACAATAACTAGCATGACATTAAAAAAATGTATAGTACATTATAAAGCAATGATAAGAGAACTACAAATAATCATTAGTTAGAATGCTATAGCACAGGATAATAGTACAGGATCCTAGCGTTTTTAGTCTATGTATTATCTATGTCAGTTTATTTTTCATTATCATTATTAAGATTGCTTAATGTATTTGAAAATGTATTTTGAAGCCATAAGTATTTGAAATACAAATTACAAAATACCTCAGCAACAGGTAATTGAAATACCAATTACAAAATACATTTTTAGGAAGTAATTGAAATACAAATACAAAATACATATTTGTATTTCAAATACGTATTTCAATTACAAGTAATTCAAATACTGCCCAGCCCTGCCCCTGAGTAACCTAAACAAAAAACAAAATGACAGCGCACGTCAAATAATCACTTATAGTTATTACCAAGCAACGATTCTGGACAATATACGCATAATAAATAACTTCTTAACGCCAGAGCTTACAAATATATACAGCCTATATTACTCGCAAATAATGTAACTTTCTATTTGTGAAAGAATTTTTAAACTTCATTAAATATTTTTTGCATGTAAGAGTAACAAACATACATACATACATCCATACATCTATACATCCATACAAATTTTCGCCTTATAATAGTAGTAGGATAGGATAGGATAGGATAGGATATAACGTCATTGCATAGTGGGCATTCTTTTGAATACCGATGGAACCTAATTATTCTTCAGAAAACTTGAAGATACTGAAGTTGTTAATGTTTTCTTATTCCAGGATGAACTTTACTTGTGCACTCCCATCAAAGTGGACCCCCGAACTAACTACTTCATTGGTAATTCTTTTATTATTATTTAATTGCTCCATAATGATCAGAAGATGATTCTAAATTATGTTCCAAAGAAATAATATTCAACCTAGTTATTATTTTTCATTGCACATAAGGGAGATAATATATATATTTTTTAATTTACATAATGCTGATTACTAGATGAAATCCCCGGGCTTTACACAGTTTTTCGAAATTGAATGTATACAGTAATTTTCCTCTTAATTTGGATGTCAACCATGCAAAATTTGTGGAAAAGTGGGTGGGGGTGGTTTTTCTCATGCGGATGGTGACTTTCCTCCTGTGTTGAAGGTCAAGTGTACAAAATTTCATCAATGTTGGAATGAAACTGTAGATTTGCTGAAAAAGTAAACACACCCTGGAACACACTTATTATTTATATTATAATAGATTGTGAGGGTATTTCACCATCCTCTTCATAGCTTATCCATGGGGTGACGTATATTAATAAATAAACAAACAATTACTCACAATAGGTAGAGAACTCGGCTAACTTACGAGTAGTAAACTCGGACTTTAAAAATATAAAATATACATATCATGTGGGTAAGCTATCAAGAGTCGTACTACACTCGAGTACTTCGAAGAATCTTAGGAGCGGTGCGAGAGGGAGAGGCATGGAGAATCCGTGATAATAATGTGCTCTATGATATTTACCAAGCTCCCAGACTTTCCACCCATTTAAGGCTCCAAAGATTGAGGTGGGACGGATATGTGCACCGAATGCCAAGCACACGAGTACCGAAGAAGGTTCTGACAGGACACCCGGGAGGTAAACGAAAGGCGGGCAGACCTAGACTGAGATGGGAGGATGATGTCAGGAAGGATGCAAGAGGTTTACTCCATGTTGCAGATTGGAAGACGACGGCCGAGGACGGAGGGCGGTGGAGGCTTATTTTGAAGGAGGCCAAGGCTCGAAATGGGCTGTAGCGCCATTAAAGAAAAAGAAGCTATCAAGAGGGTGGTAAATTACCCCCTGTATCAAAATATGAAGACTGAGAAACATTGATTTGCCATTTTTTCTGTCCAATATCAATTCGGAAGTCAATCATAACTTCACATTTGAATCTACCATAAATTTATTATAAAATCGGTGTTGCCATAGTAATGAACTAATTAAGTTCTATTTATTAAATTTCTCGATAATACTTTTAAAGTAATTTTCTAAGTTTTACTCTTTCGGGCCTTCCGAATTCGCACCAAATCTGTGGTTGTCTGTGTGACATCACCAGTCACTAAAACCTATATTTTATCTCAACAGGCACTGTATTTTGTATGGCGGCATTGATGGTCGAGACTTATTTATTCTTAAGTTTAACTGCTTTTAATAAATAATAGCACTAGATAAAATGTCATCATCTTATCACTATTGTTGTCGTATTCTACCAAAGTGCAAAAATACATCCGTGACCACATTTTATAAAAAATTTATCAGTTTCCAAAACCTCAACGGACACGGTGGGCATTAATCGCTTGAGTGCCACACAATATAACTTCATGCAGGAAATTGATGGTCGTAATTAAAAGTAAAAAACAATGAATGCTTGTTTGACAGTGGGATTCGAGCCCAATGCTACAATGAACACCGCACATCATATGCTGCTCTACGGCTGCACTAGTCCTGGCTCAGAAAAACCTGTTTGGTAAGTTATTATCTTATTGTTTGAACAACTCATTATTTAAACTATGTTTTTCCCTATTGGAAACAATCACTTTGTTGGATTTCAATAGCAGAAATTAGAAATGCTGTAAAGGACAAGAAATCCAAAAATTAGTTAAATTTGTCATTTTTATCCGTTTTTTTTCCTCTTTCGATCTGCATCATTGAAATATTTCTAGGAAAATAAGTGTGTCTGTCCTTTACAATGTGCATTTCAAGAGTATTTTTTTTTCTGAAAATATGGAAATAAATTAAATTCTGTTATTAAAGAAATTAAAAAATTATAATTAGTATTATAAAATATCCAATGTTATTTTTATGATAAAATTCATAATTTTAGGTCTGCAAAAACAGGAGACACTTTATTTTCGTTCTTCTGAACAATTAACATTTTTTTTGCATTTCAAATTTTTGTTATTGCAGCATTTCAAATTTTTGTTATCGGTATGATTCGAGATTTTCACGGTCAAAAGCATTACAGTGATTTATTTTTGGGGTATTATGCTTTGTTGCTCTACCTCTTTATTTAGCCAGTGTTACAGTATACATAATACATTATTCTATAGATAATATATTATCCACCTTCAAATAGATGTGGCTTCCATGTACATTTGAATGGAAACCGTTGTAGCCACTGACTTAGAACCTTTTGTTTCTTACCCCGAGGGAGCCTATGAAGTTACAGTGCACTGTCTCTCTTCCACTGTCTGAAATTTGTACGGAGAGGTCAAATTTCTGAATAAAAAAATGATCATTGCATTTTTGTTTTCTTCTTTTTTCTTTGCTGGCAACTAATTACCGAGACTTGATAACTAGTGACTCACATCTTATAGCTAGTGACTTACATCTTATAGCTAGTGATTTACATCTTAAAGCTAGTGACTTACATCTTATAGCTAATGACTTACATCTTATAGCTAGTGACTTACATCTTATAGCTAGTAATTTAAATCTAGTGACTTACATCTTATAGCTAGTGATTTACATCTTAAAGCTAGTGACTTACGTCTTATAGCTAGTGACTTACATCTTATAACTAGTGACTTACATCTTATAGTTAGTGACTTACATCTTATAGCTGGTGACTTACGACTAAAACTTGTAACCAAGTAGTGACTTTAAAGAATTTTAAAAATTATTTTGTGATTTATTTTCTAGGAACTGCGGGGAAATGCAGAAATCCGAGTCCACTTCTGAGTACTCCACTCAGGCCAGTCCGTGCGGGGAGGGATCGCAGGTGATTTTATCAATATTATTAATACTTTGTTATTTATTTCTGGCCCATTTATACATAGTGGTGCTAAATCACAGGGTAGGATTTTATTTTCTCCATGAATGTTGCCCACCAGCTCCAGACCCTAGCCATTCATGTCTGGTTCTCAGGTCTTCCTATTCTGCTCCAATCTTCTTCAATACAGTCTGCATCTTCCTCAGTCTGCCATCTGGATTTTTGGTATACTGCCCTCTCGCTTCTTTCCACATGACCATCCCACCGCAGTCTTTGAGACTTAAAAAATACCCCGTCAAAACAAATTTTGTAAATGAACTTTTTTAATTGTAGATGTTTTATCGTTTTACTATATGACAGCAGTATTGATGTGTTCCACCAGAGGCAAACCGAGATCCGCCAGCGTTTATATCTAATACATGGTGTCCAGAAACTAGTAGTGCAAGCGAAAACTGGAGGATATACATCGCATGCAACTCAAAAAACAATTTTTTCATTGTTGAACATAAAATTATTATTATTTTTAAATTTTTCCTCTTTTTTGACGAATGAAGAGTTTAATCATTTTTGGAGCCGTGTCTACGATTCGAAGCATTTTCCAACTTCGGGTTTAATTTACTCGAAAGGAAATTTCAAGTTAAAAAGTTTTTCCTTGACCTAAGGCCTCAAGCGTATTTTGTCAGATAGTCAAAATATTACTGCTTTGCAATTATATTCACATAAAAGGCATATTTGAAACGTGGTAAAGTTTTAAAAATGACTCACCTTACGTTTAATAAAAAAATAAAAAATACAGGGTGTTAAGGGACGTACTTGACTTACTTTAACCAGTGATTCCTGACATTATTTGGAGTAAAAAATAAAATGAAATTTTGGTCTCCGGTGACATTTTTGATGTTTTTTTTTTTTTCTACAAAAACATAAAAAAATGGTAGTTGTTAAACAGTTGGAGGCGGGATAAGGGGTTGGTCGGACACCTGGCTGAGTGAACAGTGACAACATGCGGAAGAATTTTTTTTTGTTTGATTTTAAAGAAAAAAATTTTGAAAAAAAAAAAAAAAATTGTAAAAAAAGTCACCGGAGACCAAAATTTCATTTACATTTTTTACTCCAAATAATGTCAGGAATCATTGGTTAAAGTAAGTCAAGCACGTCCCTTAACACCCTGTATACACCCTGTATAAACTGGTGAATCTACATCACGTAGAGAACCCAAAAAACTTATTTTTTTCGATCTGAGCATTTCGATTTTTATATTATTTTTTTTCTATTTTTCCATTTTTTCGGCAACTAAAGGGTTAAAAAAAATTTTGAGCCCGGTTTACCCTTCGATGCATTTTATAAGACGTTACACAGCGGAAATCAACCCCCTAATGAAATTTTTTTTCAAATTTAACCAAAAAAATTCCAACTTCGGACCTGGTTTACTCGAAAACTCAAATCAAAAAAGTTATATCACAAATCGACTCCGAATGTGATGTAGATTTACCAGTTTCCCGCTTGTACTATGAGTTTCCGGACACCATGTATAGGGTGTAACAGAACATACCCGAGGGATTTTAACCATTGATTCCTGACATTATATATAATATGTATTTTTATTTTATAATTTGTTTTGTTGTTACACTGTTTTGTGTATTTTCTTTTCTCATTGTATTATATTTTCTTCATTGTTTGTTACTCAAGTTATAAATTATAATGTAAAAGCCCATCAGGGCGTGTAATAAATAAATAAATAAATTATATGGAGTAAAAAATGTAAATGAAATTTTGGTCTCCGGTGATATTTTTGTTGTTTTTTTTATTTATTTTTTCTACAAAAACATAAAAAAATGGTAGGTGTTGGACAGTTGGAGGCGGGGTGAGGGGTTGGTCGGTTACTCGGCTGAGTGACCAATGGCAACAAGCGGAAGAAATTTTTTTTGTTTGAATTTGAAGAAAAAAAAATTAAAAAAGAAAAAAATATGTTTAAAAAAAGTCAACGGAGACCAAAATTTCATTTACATTTTTTACTCCAAATACACTCAGGAATCGCTGGTTAAAATCCCTCGGGTACGTCCTGTTACACCCTGTATATTTTTTATTTTCTATGACACCAATATGAGTTGTTCTCAAAAAGGAATAAATTAGCCTGAGAAATTAAAAAAACTCAGTATATGATGTGTATGATTCACCAGTTTGTTGCGTCTACCACTAGCTTCCATCAAATCTATGTGTGGGGAAGGAACTTGACTGAAAGTCATGTACCTGGACCACTGTGATATGGAGGCCTATCATATTAACGGATAATTTAATTTAAGATAATCTACGCGTGGGCCCGAGACGCTCCGGCCTTGTCCCTGCCCGAGGGGGTGGGCTTCCAGGTGGGCGGGGACTCCCCCATCCAGTACCTGGTGCTGCAGGTTCACTACATGCACAGATTTCCAGGTGAGACATTCAAACCTTAAAAGGGATACTGTAACGGTATCATTTAAAAAATCCACATTTTTATACACTAAACACAATTAGTTTTTATTTGGAGTAGATACAATCAATTTGCAAGTGTGACACAGTTCAATAATGTAATAAAATATAAATAAAACAATACAAAACTATAACAATAACTTTATGGGTACTTTAACCCAAAGGAAATTCAATTGTTCCCACAACCGCTCGTTTAATCTTTTAACAAAGGGTTATGAGTATTCACTCTGGGTTAGTCGAACATATTTCAGATCTGCAAGAAAATTTTCCTTGAAGATGCGCGGGTAGAATCGGGAGGCAACTTAACTTACTCGAGATACCACATGATCTTGTATTCATCTATATGGCTGAGTGGCGGGGTGCAAAGTCTAACCAATAGCATCCCTCGCCCCTTATTAGTAAAGGACGAAGTGATGCAAGAAAGAGAAAGAATTCGAGATTGAATAACTCTCAATATATGCTTGAAATTAAACAGATTTGTTACAATACTAACATTACTCTGTATGTCTTACCCGGGAACTGCAGTTTCTTGTGGACTATCTCCGTAGGTAAATGTGTAATCAGTATGAGATTGTATAATGTACATAATTATTTTCCTGGATAACGTAATTTGAAAACACTTGACATTTCGCCTTTTTTAAATTTAAATTTATTTATGCGATATCTCCACACAGGAGGTCGGTCATCTTTGGGGATGCTGTATGTAAGGTCTTTTTGAAGAAAGTATTTTGTAGCAGGGAGAAAACGCAATAACCGACTACACCAGTGGGAGGTTTCTGTTTGGGAGGCGGGAATGGGTACCGCCGCCCCGGGAACCTTTATTGGATAACCAACACCTCTGCTATAGGTCACCCCGAGTGGCTCGCTACGTTTGGTGATTTAGCAGAGGTGTCCGGGTTCGTGGGATGAGATTTGTCTAGGTCTTGGACGTGGAAGACCAGGACACACTGAACCCCAGATTCCTAACCACCTCTTAAACCCTTTTCCTTCTCAGAACTCTCCTCTCCTTCCTTTCCCTAAAAAAAAACCCTCCACACAGCATCCCTAAAGATGACATAGGCCCTTAGGGAAATTATTTTCCTCAGGGCCTCCTGTGTGGAGCTCATGTAAAAAAAAAACACCATGATATATATAATTTTTTTACGTTAGCTCCACAGAGGAGGCCAAAAGGAAAATAAATCCCTCAGGGCCTAGGGGCCGTTCAAGTATTACGTAACGCACTTGGGGGGGGGTTTTGTGAAACGTTACTGTGTGTTACGTGGGGGAGGGGGGTTCGAACAACGCGTTACGTAACATGTTTGTTTTTCTTTATTTAGAAAAAAAAACTAGGGAATTAAAATCTTCCAAGTTGGCAATTCTTTTCGTTCTCGAAATCTCCTGTTTTATTTATTACCGCAAACGCGATTAAAACAAGAAAAAGGTATTTAATGAACTTTCCAGTACTTTGCGTGACTTTCATGTAAAAATTGTCACTTGGGCGTTATGGAATTACGTTAGGAATCTAGGGGTCGATGTGTCCAGGAGTATGAATGATATGTATGAATCCATCCCTCCCACTGCAGTGCAAGGCGTTGGGTCAAGAGAGTCCGGCTGGAGAGGTCTACATTAGGTCAACCCGTCTCACCGGATCCGGCCCGCCATGCGTTGGGCAAACGTACTCGCCACCAAGCCTGCACAAACCCCACCCCATGAGCATCCCTGCTAAATCACCAGAACCACTAGCGAACCACTTGGGGTGACCTAAAGCAGGGGTTTTAGTTATCAAATAAGTGGTTCCCGGGGCGGAGAGATCCATACAAGCTCCCAAATTGAAAAAAAAATCCTCAAGATATGAATTAATGGAACGTGATGTAAATTGCAGTAGATTTGCACGTGAAAAATCTGTTTAATGCTTGTCATACTATCATGCCAGTTGTTGTATGATCTAAACAAATATGTGGTTCTTGTTTGTCTAGTCAACAAATAAGTTAAACATTTTTTTAAATTTATTTATTTTACAGATGATTTATTGTCTACTGTGAATAAGACGTAGAAATTGACATTATCATCAGTCTTCTTTTCTTCCTTGCACTATCCCAACTCATTGCCTAGGTAGGCTGTTGGGGTCGGCTCTTCTCGTTCTCAGGTTGTAGCTTCTTCAGTTCTGAGTATCATCTTCATCCAGGCCGTTTCTTTGAAGTATTTTGGAGCATTGAGTCACCCAGGAGTTTTTTGGTCTTCCTCTGGAAGACTGTCGATGAAGCTCCATAGACATTGCCTGCTTCACTGCGTGGTCTGATGGTCTCCGTCTTATGTGCCCATATCATCTCAACTGTCGTTCCTCCAGCTTACTGTTTATGTCCGTGACACCCAGGCTACCATGAATGCGTGAACTTTTAATCTTATCTTTTAGTGATACTCCTGCCGACCATCTAAGCATTCGCATTTGTTCTATTTCGAGTTACCTAGAGTAGGAGTTGTACATAGTCCAGCATTCGAAGCCATACATTATCGCGGGTCTAACAATAGTCTGGTATATCTTTCCCTTAAGTTTTATAGGCATTTTGGAATCACACAATATTCCTGTTACGGATCTGAATTTAATCCATCCCACACCTATTCTATGAATGACATCCGCTACAGATCCTCCGTCTCAGACATTATCATCAGTGAATTGCTAAAGTCCATTGAGTTCTTCAACTACATTACGAATTCGCCTAAAAATTTGCAAACATATTATCTATCAAATGTGTATGTACTTCGCAATTTGACGATCCAATTGGGAGGCGGGAATGGGTACCGCCGCCCCGGGAACCTTTATTGGATAACCAACACCTCTGCCATAGGTCACCCCAAGTGGTTCGCTACGTTTGGTGATTTAGCAGGGGTGCCCGGGTTCATGGGGTGAGGTTTGTCTAGGTTTTGGAGGCGGATGACCAGGACACACTGAACCCCAGATTCCTACCCACCCCTAAAACCCTCTTCCTTCCCAGAACTCTCCCCTCCTTCCTTTCCTTAAAAAAACCCTCCTTACAGCATCCCCAAAGATGACATAGGCCCGAGGGAAATTATTTTCCTCAGGGCCTCCTGTGTGGAGCTCACGTAAAAAAAAAAAAAAATCCAAGTCAGTGTACTTTTTGACAGTAAACATTTGGCTTGATGTGTTTCTCTTGTAAATAATAGTATTATTACACTAGCAGACCCGGACACATGTTGCTGTGGCTAACGAAATACAATGCCACGCCATTACCCAACCTTTATAACCAACGCCATCTGTTAAATAAAATCCACAACGCCCGCATGCCAGCCTGCTGCCCGCTTGCCAGCCCACTCCCTTTATTTATATATTTCAACCAATTTACACAAAACCTTGACAAATTGTATACTTAAAAACTTTCCTCATGAATCACTCTATCTATTGTTGAAAACTGCGTGAAAATCCTTTGCATAGTTTAAAAGATCTAAGCACTCAGACAGCGGGAGCGACTTAATTTTATACTATGTAAAGATTGTAAGAGGTTACATTATATCCCATATTCAAGTCATTTTATGAAGAAACTTGACTTGTAAAACATTGCTACAGGCACAAAAACATAGTCTACAATGTTTAACTATTTAACCTTTATCAGAGTGTCAAAATATTTCCGCTTTGCAATAGAATCCAAATAAATGGAATATTTCTGAACGTATCTGAAACTGTTTTTGTAAGATGATAAAATACATTTTCATTATTTGTTTTTTGGGGTGTTATGCCGTGTTGCGCTACCTCCTTCTTTAGCCAACGTTTCGGACAGCGTTGCAGTGTCCATCATCAGGGCAGATCCACACATCTACCGGATCTGCCCTGATGATGGACACTGCGAAGCTGTCCGAAACATTGGCTAAAGAAGGAGGTAGCGCAACACGGCATAACACCCCAAAAACAAATAACGAAAATACTTTTGGCCTTGAAAATCTAAAAACGTATCTGATAAAATACGCTTTCAAATTTTATAATTTGAAATAAACTTATGATTTTTGAAATATAAAAATTTACATGCAAACAAAAAATGTTTTAAAATGGCTCACCTTGCGTTTTTTCTGACTAAATTATTGATGACGAAAAAAATAACACACACATATTTTATTAGTCAAATGTATTATAAACGTTATCGTCACCTCACTTTTATGTCGTTCCAGTAAAAATAAAATTAATAAAAAATTCCCAAAGTTTAATTTTTTTTTTTTAAATTGCGATTCTGAACTATGGTTTCATAAAGTTGTACATTTGACTTCTTTTGTGGTAAATTTTTAGATTTGAATGTAAAACGTGGTGTTTTCTCTTTCTAACAGCATATTTCTCACTGTGATAATAAGGGAGAAACGATTTTATTTCTAAGAGATTGTCACGATAATAATTATTCCTATTTGAATTTAATTTTTTTTTTTTTTTTTGTGCATTACAGATTAATAATATTATTTTTATAATTATCAACCAAATTAACCAAATGTGAATGGTAGAAGAAGTCGGGGACGGCCGAGGAAGACATGGCACGACCAAGTGAATCAGATACTTGAGTCGGGTCATGTGAAAAGTCGGAATAATAGAAGAGCATGTATGAGACGATGTATGAATGTGAACGAGGCAAGGGGTGTGTGCGAAGATCGAGTTGTTTGGCGGTCCGCCCTCTCTGCCTACCCCTGCGGGGAAACAGCGTGATGGTTAGCTAGTTAGTTAGATATAATTATTTTCCTAACCTAACCAAAACCTTTTAATTAATATTCATAATTAATAAGGCCAATTTAACTTAATGTTTTACCTGACCAGTTAATGATTTATTAATCGAGTGCATATAATTTATTCATTGGCAACACTGTTTTACTGTTTCCGGGTAAAGAAATTTTATCATGAAAACAAGCTTATGGGTCCGAGTGCATAATAAATACTGCAATCACATATATTCCGCTAATCAATTTGTCAACCAATAATTTTAAACACATTCCAAATTGACACAACCACGGGAGTTGGTAAAGATTGCAATTGTAAAGGAGTGAAATATCCTTGTCTTGAAGAATTGTTCTTATGGCCTTGAGGGATATTGATACACTGCACAATCACACATAAGCGATTCGAAATTATAAATACCGACGGAGTACCGAGTACCAGGTGGTCACTGCCCAGATTTCTTAATTAAGTCGATATTAAATTGCACTGGGAGAATAATTTGTTGTCCGCTGCTGCACGAGCTTCATTAATAGACTGATTTCTCTATGATTTATTGGTGCAAATGTCCTCACGTAACATTTGTTATTGGTAACGTAGTTATTGGCCATACACTGTCAGACAGGGAGAGGTATTTGGTTAGCAGGTAGGTTGGAGATAGGGAGATATTTATTTATTTTTTCAGGTTCTCCATAAA
Source organism: Limnephilus marmoratus (assembly GCA_917880885.1). Classification (NCBI taxonomy): domain Eukaryota; kingdom Metazoa; phylum Arthropoda; class Insecta; order Trichoptera; family Limnephilidae; genus Limnephilus; species Limnephilus marmoratus. The sequence continues at coordinate 54,447,703 of OU862910.1, forward strand.
ACAGTTGTACACCAAATTATTATGGAGAAGATTACAAAATATAAGAGAAAAAAAGGCCAAGGGGGCAGTTTCACTATATTGAGACATATGTCAAAAGATAGTTACTGAACTCTCTATAGGTAACATTGAAGATGTCAATGCTCAATGCAGAATCGTTAAGCAGTTGAATTGCTCTATTTAATGGGGCATTCTGAAAGGAAGAAGTTCTCGCTTTCGGAGCATAAAAAAGTGTGTGGGATCTCCCACGAGTATACGCGTTAGGGACATATAGGTTAATCTCCTTCAACATAGGTGGATTCAGTACAGTACCGGAGATCATCTTAAAAAATGTTTCCCCAAAAATATTTTTCGGCGGGCTTCTAAGGTATTAAGATCGAGCATTCCTGTTAAGAACAACAATGGATACAGGAATGGGTAGTATGTATATTCCCTCATATACAGGTAACGCATAAACCTTTTTTGTATTTTTTCTATTTCTAGGATATGGTTTTGTTCATAGGGTGCCCAAATAATGGAGCTGTATTCGAGGATGCTGCGGACAAGTGCTATGGTTATATATGGTTATTTATGGTTGCATCAACAAATACTTTTGTTGCACTGTCAATAATAGGAATTAAATAATGTATATAATAAGTGAATATTAATAATAATAAATATTAATTTAATAATACATGAAGTGATGACAATAATAATTGTAAGATATTTGAATGGTTTGGTGCCCGGTGCCCGGTAGAGAGGTTTTGATGATTTGTTAAGCTGGCTACAGCTTTATTTCAATGTGTGTTTAAAATCCAAGCCTTATTGTTTCAGCTGGCCTGACTGACAACTCTGGTGTTTTCCTTCGCTACACAGACACTCCGTGAGTACTTTATTTTTACATTTATTCTTCGTTATTTGCACTTCAACAACCGAACATCACATCAATCTTTTTAGTGAATATGTTTGAGGAAACGCTAAAACCTTTTGCCAATACAAATGTATTTCCTCTCTGGATTTTGATACCGGCGCAATATTTTTTAATATAACATAGATATCGACTATTGGCATATACATATCTACGTTTTGCTTTTTTTTTTGATAAGTTCCTTCTTATAGGAGTTCGAGCCAAAAATCCTTAAAATTGCCTAGTTTTAATGCATTAACAGATTGACCGGTCAGTGGCTGATTTGGCATCATTTTTGGGTTCGATCCCTCGGCTGGCTAAGTCCTCCATCATGACACAAGCAACATTTTCTGCTTACTATGGTGGTAGTTTTGACGACCTCCGTAGTCCAGTGGCTAAGACTCTTGACTCACATTCCAGAGGTCGCGGGTTCGAACCCGGCATGCGCAAATAAATTTTATTTGATTAATTTGTGTTATTTCACAATTAATTCATTTAAAATAATATATAGTATATTTGCGGCATGTTCCAGAGTGGAAGATACTATTAGTATCGCCCTGGTGTAAGACCACCATTCAGAATTGAAACGTTGCTTGAAAATGGCTTTAGCCGTGTTTAGTGACTAGATCTGAATAGCCAGGTACTTCCCAACCTTCCTCTTCCCCACCTCCTTCCCCTCCCCACTACCTTCAGCCTCACAACATACCCCAATTGGGGATGCCATAGTCTCACTGGCTCCAGACGGGAGCAGTTGAGATTCTTGTGCGGTATTCACTGTAAAAAAAAAAAAAAAAAAAAAAAAAGTTGGAGATTTTTAAATATTGTCAGGTTCTTCATGACCCGTGAATGTTTGCCTTTCCTTTAAAAAAAAAGATTGTGTTCCAAAAATCGCATCGCCTTTCGCTTATCAAACCGAAAAACTTTTGCTACCTACGCGTGAATCTCACCGCTATAATTACTACTCCATGTACGCCATTCACTACCACAAAGCAAATTTCATCACTCCCCCTTTCATCCCTCATTTCCTTTACCAAATTAACAAATACCTTCTGGTGATATAAACTCAGTGCATAGTGGAGAATATACAGCAGTTGAAGATATTAAGTCGCTTCCAATTCTATGTTAAAACATAAATTGCAATTCAATTACAGTCCACAAAATTCCGCATCACTATTTATAATTCATTGATACTTTTAGCGTAAAAACTCACTTTGTTGTTTTTTTATGGTTTAACCATGCACCAAATTTATAATATAACATCAAATGTTGTTGAATGGAGGTTATCTACCACATACCCACCCCGGTATAAGTAACATATGGTTACTCCTTCAGGGCTCTCTCAAGGACTCTAATTTTTTTATAGAACGGCTCTACATTTAAAATTTATCGAAACTAGACCTCCATTGTCCCTGCATACATTGTTAGTGAGCAGTATGAAAGTGCCTAATTTTTTTACTGTTGAATGGTCAGAAAATAAAGTTACTGATGGTGTGTATTATAATTGATTGCAGGCTGAGCAAGTTGGCCGGAGTGCTGTTGCTGGGAAGCAGCGGGGCCATCGCCCCCATGAAGCTGGAGCACATGGAGACCTCCTGTAAGATCAACGAGAACAAGGAGATTCATCCCTTCGCTTACAGGACACACACCCACAACCTGGGTGAGTTAACCAACCAAAAATCTATGGTTCCATGCCAACTCAGAATAAACTCAACTCAACACCTCGTCATTATAAGCTACGAAAAAAAAAATTAAAAATCGCCCATAACCTAACCTAATGTAAGCTATTTAACCAATTTTTTAAATATTTTTTTAATCACTTTTCAAAGGAGGTGTTGCGTTGAGTTCATCCTGAGTTATCCGGTCACCAAATCAATAAATATTTCATATTATTGATTTGTAATTGATATGTAACTTTTTTAGGGAGCGAAAGGTCTCAATAAACTAACCATATTAAAATTCTCCCTTCCGGAACCCACACTATGATATTCATATTCATGTAAGCTATTGAAAGAATACAAAATAAATTCTTGCATTTTTTAAGTTTTAAAATTCGTATTCCAGCAATTTTTTTGATCTACTCTTTTAAATGATAAATTGTTGGACATACGGATTTCACTGACTTGGTATTTCTATATAAAATTTCAAATTATGCATCTGTTAGTCCAAAATTCCTAGCATTGATAAGCTTTTGGATTCCAAGATTTTAATAAGTGTGAGTTTGTATTTTTCCAGGTAAAGTGGTGTCTGGCTATCGCGTGCGCATGAACGAGAAGGGGGAGGACCAGTGGTCTCTGTTGGGCAAGAGGGACCCCCTCACTCCGCAGATGTTCTACCCCGTGGCAGACTTCAGCCCCATCCTGCAGGGAGACATCCTCGCCGCTCGCTGCACCATGCAGAGCAACCAGAACACATGGACTCTCATTGGGTAAATCTCTTCTTTCTTACAATATATTCTCCTTTCCGGACAACATATTCCCCTCAAATATTTCTACAATGCTTAGACTCAACCCCGAAGAGTTGTTCTATAGTAGTCGGAAGTGGATAATGGGAATATGCAGTGCCATTGAGCCATGAGTGAGTTGAGGACGCAAATTCATCATAAAACTGAAGTATTTAAGGTGATGCACTTCTCAGCGTGTAACATTCAGGATCAGGCAAAATCACACACTTCTTATATAGACGGCAATAAGGTTGATATTTCCACTGGCCGCCATGCATGTTTTATTTTATTTTTGAAGAAGGCACAAATATTTACATATTTTCCAATTACAATCTAAAGATCTTAATTTGCCACATCACCCAAAATAAAAATGTATCCAAAAAGGGGTGTGCAAGTAGAAGATTTTGCCCTTCAAAGCATTTTTTATAGGCCTGATACTTTTTGTTTGTGTTTTCTAGGCTTATAAAAAGAATTTTAGCAAAGGCCAAGATTTGTTCTACTCGCAGTAGTATTTATAATATTTCTAGGTGATTTTTAATGAGTTCAATTGAAAGGTGATAAATTAAATTTTCAAACCAAAAACCCATTCACAATTTGGGAGTCGGGTGGGGGTACTTTATTGGATAACCAACATCTCTACCATAGGTCCCCCCAAATGGTGAGCTGAGTTTGGTGACTAAGCAGGGGTTTCGTGGTTCATGGGGTGATGTTTGTCAATGTCTTCTTGGCGGATGCATCTGCTCACCAGCTGCATGGCGGGCCGGATCAAGAGAGACTAGTTGAGGGAGGCCATTTGTCCTCTCCGGCCGAACTCTCTTAACCCATCGCTTTGCACCGCATTTGGACATGTGGATTCATACTTCTGTCACTTCTGGACACACTAACCTCCAGATTACTACCCATCTCTCATACACTTCCTTCTCAGAACTTTTCTCTCCTTCCTTTCCATAAAAAGACTCCACACAGCATCTCCTAAGATGACATAGAACCTAAAGGAAGTTATTTTCCTCAGGGCCTGCTGTGTGGAGCCAATGTAAAAAAGGCAAATTTTTGCACATTGGAGATATCCTAGACTGGGAAAACATGGATTGCTTTAAGCAGTCGATATTCAAAATACACTAAATGCCGTGTTTTGTTATTTTCTTTTCTAACGGAAGTATGTAGTCACTGCTTGAAGCGCTCCCTCTATATATCTACTGCCCCTAGCAATCTGTGCATTCTTACCTTTAACTATGGAAGATAATACTGACAGTCTGCTCTGTGCGTAATGTAACACATTTGATTCCAGCCCCACCAACAAGGATGAGATGTGCAACTTTTACCTGATGTACTGGGTGGAGAACGACCAGCCCCTGAAGACCAAGTACTGCTTCAGCGCCGGCCCGCCCACCTACTACTGGAAGTCGGACGAGCCCAACCTTCAGCACATTCCTGACTTCGAGGCCAGCAACCTCTGAGGAACCTGCCTCCCCACTTCTTCTCTCTACGGTCACATGTATTAAACAATAACACAGGTCCTCCCTCATTACTCTAAATTCTATCATGTCCTCTTATCCATTGAAGTAATTTATTTAATTGTATTGACCAATCGAATTAATATTCATAAGCAGATTCATCTTGTTCTTCTAGCAGAGGTTGAACACCTTGTGACTGTTTTTGCTTTAGATGCAACTGTTCGAAACAGCAACAACAATTGCATCTTTCTGCATTGAAAAGGCGGAATGTAATAATAACCCATTTGCTTTGTTATCCCTGTACTAAAGTACACAATATTTTTACCAAAAAATAAGTTTCAAATATCAACAATTTAATTTAATTCACAATCATTCCACAAAATAACAGAAAAACAAAAGAAATTGAGCTACTAATTTGGAGTGCAATGGCAAGGGGCCAACCATAAATTACTTCACACGAAATTCATGATTTTTTGACCCACCCCCGTCCCGGTCTTACATTGTCACATTTGTGACACCCCCTCCCCCCTGGTGTGACGTCACATATTTTGCAATTTTACATCTAAAAATAATTTTTCATTTACATTAAAGTTTTGCATTTTAATAATTTAGATTTTTACATGTGACGTCATAGATGATGTCCCTCACTAATGACCCCCCCCATACCCCTTGTCACATAATGTCACACTTCTCTACTTCCCTCCCCCCCCTTAAGGTGTGCCGTAATTTATGAATGGCCCCCCAAAGCAAAAGAAAATCTGAACAAATACCATTGTTTTTTTATGATAAAATATGTCGCATAAATATTGACTTCTTTATCGTAAGGCAAAATGAAACAAGCAAAATTTAGTTGTCATATTTTCAGATGCAAAAAGAGGAATATCCTTTGATTTTGACTAACATTTTTTATCAACCCTCGATATATTAACTTTTTCCACGTGATCGTAACAACAGTTGATACGGCAAAAGCCATGCCTCACACGCGCCTGTATCAACCCTTGTTACGCTAACTTCGACTGCCGATATAACAGAGCTACTATGTCATAGTATTTTTTCCCGCTCGCTAGGATATTCGTGTAACTATCACGATGCTGACATATTCAGGCATATTTCGAAAGTAAATTTTTTTTCGTAAAAAACATCTATAATCAAGTGAATGTGTCCTCGTGCCTCGTGGTACTTGAAATATGACATATACATACCGCGTATGGGTATTAAAAAAACGGAGTAGTTCAACGCGGGGAAAAGGTTAAATAAGAACAAATATTATCGTCAGTGTAAGTCCAATACCACGGAAGAACCATTTCTAAAAATGTTCAGGAGGAGCAAAAGATTATCTAGGGATATACACGCACTTGCTTGCTTTTGTACTGGGGATGGTTCATTTGCAGTGTTGACATTACCTGAGTATGAGCAGTCTATTGGAAAGCACTAATCAATATGGCTTGTTGTGTTCAACTGAAAGCACAAAAAAAATGTATTTTGAAACTATTGGCTCATATGCGGTTTTGAACATACGAATAGATGAAATGTCGTATTAATATTAATGCAACATATTTTTAAAAACACTTGTAATTGTGATTTAATTCCTTCTGCCTTTTCACAGTCCACATAATATAATATTTTAAGTTGGAAGTTTTGGATCTGTTAAATATCTTTAAAACTGCAATTGGAGCATATTTTATAATTAAGAAGATTATAAAGAAAAACTGTTTTTAAGAGGGGAACCCAGAAGGGTGATTCTGTATCTTTTGTGACATCCTAATGCGCGTTAAATTGGCCGTATATAACACATTTTGACGGTTTTCTTAAATTCGGTATTCCGTAACGCACCAACAAGCTAAATACTGCGCCTGTGTTAAGACACCAACTCTTAAAACTAGTTATTTTCGTAATCCTAAGATAAGTAGAAATACCTCGGGAAAATTTGCAAATCAAATGTCATCGCATACAAACATCAAAATAATACGATAGTCGTTTATGAACGCCTTTTAGGCTTATATGTAAGTAGTTTTAATCAATAAATATTATAAAAGAAAATGCACTACAATGTGCTTGCTGCTAAAACTCAGAAATCGGATGAAGGGAGTTTATATGGTGTGGTAGCCCTCTATCCCCCATCCATGAAGAAGGTTCCCATTTTTAGCTGAAATCTGAAGGGCATGCTTTTGAAGATATAAGGAGTGGAAGTTTCGCCCTCTAGATATTTCTAGAATAGTCCAGAACATTCGAGAGCATTCCACAACATTCCAGAATATCCCGGAACATTTTGGAATGTTCGGGAATAGTCTGGAACATTCGGAACGTCCCAGATCATTGTGGAACATTCCAGAACACTCGAATGTTGTAGAATGTTCTGGAACATTGTAGACCATTCGAAGGCTTTTTTGTATGGGTGAGGCTACCCACTGGTAGGTGTATATAAAGCAATATCCGCCGTGGGTTCAAACGTCAGTTCTATCTCATATCAACTCCCTGAGAGAAGCCGAGGGTACCCCAGCTAGTTTAAAATAAATAGTGCTTTTAAGTAGGTAATTAGTCCACATCAACTGACATGAACACACGATGGACGCCTTCTGACATTCTTTTGAATCCGTCTGAATTGTCTCGTGACGCTGACTTAAAACAAAAGACACAGAATCACCCTTCTGATCAACTATCTACTTGGGAGACATAATTTGATCAATAAACTGTACACAATAATTAGGATTACTAGGGACCCAATACGCACTCTAAACCTGGAAATGTGTTCTAAAAAAATTGGAAATCTGCACAAAGGTAAAGCAAGAATTTACCTTTTTTAGTTTTAGTGATTTTACCTTGTTTTTAAAATGAAGCACAGTAAGTAACATGAGCACATGTGTTAGTTAGCAAGGAGTCCTTTGCTAAATTGCATGTTAAATCATTTAAGTAGGCTACATTTAAAAAAAATGGATATACATTTCCCAGTTACGAATGATTAAATTAATTTATTTATATGTGAATCTAGCACAAGAGTCTTAATCATTGCTTCCCTTGCTGAGGTATTCGGTGAGGCTGAAAGTGGTGGGGTCGAGAAGGAGGTGTGAAAGTACCTTGCTCTTCAGATCTGGTGATCTAACGTTCCTTGTGTTATGACTTATACCCAGTTGTTTCACAGAAATTCGCGCATGGCAAAAAATGGCCATTCAGCGCCATTTTTTTTTTTTGACATTTGAAAGGTTCTCGTTAAAAGCTAATTTTAAGTCCATTACAGCTTTTGAACAAATTGTGATTGGCAGAAGAGGACAACTATTAAGTTGTTAAGATTGTCAGATTATTACAATTTGATTTTTAGCTAAAACGCACCTAGAATCGGCGTTTAACGGGGACTTTTCAAATGTCGAAAATACAAAATGTCACTGAATGGCCATTTTTTGCCATGCGCGAATTTCTGTGAAACAACTGGGTATAAGTCATAACACAAGGAACGTTAGATCACCAGATCTGAAGAGCATTTGATGACAATGGGCATTTGATGGCAATGTTACATTTGAATTTCTGTCTCTATCGAAACAACTGGGCCTTAGCTAGCAGAGGACTGAATAGGAGGAACCCATAGAATTTGTCCACTCTGCTAATAAGCGGTTCCTATAAAGTATTTGATTCTTGGATTGGATGTAATAACTTTTTCCAATTTCCCGCCACTTCAGTATTTGAGGTTATTTACCTTATTTTAGAAATACTTGAAATATGCATTTCTACAGTAATATCCCCTTCCTAGTGATGAATGTCTCCGTAGTAATAAGACCATCCTTCGTATTGGTCACCTCTTCAAAGAAACACCCTTACTATGTGTCATGACCAGAAAACCAGCTAGAATAATTTAAAATAGTTTTCTGTTAATAATATAAAAATATTATATTAAAATTAATTATATAGAAACCTACATATAAACAAATAATTGATTTTATCTGCTCTTAAATGTTTTTAATAAATGATATAATATTTTATTAATTGGTTGGTAACATACATGAATTGTATTTTTGAGAATATTGTAATATGTATTAAAAAAAATTATTTACTACATAATCTATAAAAATATTTTATGACATTGTACTTTTAATGAGTACTTACATATAGTATATTTTAATACAGCATTATTTTACCAGAGAAATTTATTTACAAATAATAATTCACTTGAAAATTGTTTTTATCATGTTAATAGTTTATATTATTACGTAAGCTCTGGACATTAAATAATTATTAAGAAAAATGTATCCCCCCCCCATGTGTTTAAAACACAAATTATGTATAATTAATCTCTAGGTAGCTAAAAATAATTATTAATTAAAATAAGGGACATTTTTGTCAAAAATGAGTCACTATTACCTACAAATTTGGTTCCCAAGAAACTCATTGAGATTTTTTGGGTTTTACAAAAAGTTTAGTGTAAGCGCACTACAAAAAGTTATGTTCCCATTCTTTTTCTTGAGGTTTCTTTTTCAACCTACTGGCAATTGTTTTCTTTAGCAAATAATTGATTCAAATAAAAAGAAATGTTTTTATCCCCCAGTCCAGTGTTTAATTTTAGGTGAAATCTGGGACTAGATCTATCCCATCTTTTCTATCATCTCAAATAAAATGGTTTTCTTGTTTTGTTGAATAATTACGATTTACCTATCAAGCTGGACTTAGAATCACAAGGGCCTATGCTAAAGACAACATAGAAGGTCCCTGTAATCCTAAACCCCCGCAAGTCTAGTACGAATACATAATTCAACTTCTCGTTTCATGAGATGAAGTAGGTAAGTACCAGATTCATAGAAAATGCATTTAACAAGGTTAGCTCATTGAGGGGGTAGAGTGATTGGCTAAAAAATCGTGACAGCTTGAAGTCCGTGTTCCACTGGGAGATTTGAATTAACTACAATACAAGTTTACTTCAAGCTACTTCACGCGTTTGAAATTTCGAAAGCGGTCCGTATGAGCTAACCGCAAATGCGCAAAAAAAAAAAAGCGCATTTTCTACGAATCTTGGGTAAGTACTATGGTAAATTTTTGATTTTATATGATTTGTGTAGTGTTTTGGTTAGCAAATATTGCTTTACAATTTCCGTTACATTAGTTTGATGTAATACAATATCAGCTCCTTGCGAAGGAATAGAGAGTTTTCAGTCTATTTTGTCACTAGTTTTAATTGTATCATTAAATCGGTGTCTAGTCATTTTATGATTTATTTTAAGTATGAGCATTTATAATAATTAGAAGATATAATCAAATATACTTATGTAACTACTTTAAATGTGTTTCTTATCATATTGTAGGCATCCCTATTTAGTAAATATATTTTATAAAGAATTGCATTCCTGGTAACATACATAGTTTCTACAGAACCAACCTTCTGAAATCATTTTTATCACACCAGATTCAATGAGATTAGTGTTTACAGAGTTTAACTTTTACATAATAAAGACAGGTAAATGAAATGCTACTTTACACATACAGAAATAGATTTATCAGAGGAATAATAATTGTCAATTGCATTTTTGAATGGCTGTCAGTATATTTTAATAATATGCCTTTATAATGAATGACATTGAAAAATTAAACATATAAATATTTATTAGATGATATACATACCAAATATATGAAAAGAGAGAATGATAAATGTTATAATGTACTTACTTATTAATTAGAATGTGCTTGCTCTCCGAGGAAACCAAAAATAAATTAAACTTTAACTTGAATTTATTTATAGTTGTTTTTTATTTCCTTTCTATTTTTTTTATCCACTCAGTGGTCATATAATTGAAAAAAAACGAGTGATTTGGAAATTTCCCGCTCACATTAAAAAAATCATACCTCCGAATTCTAATATGGATATGCGTAAACTGATTGCAGTGCTATATAGCCAATGGATCCATCTAAATTTTACCGTGTATCCCATATTTTTAGGATTTATAAAAAATCAAAAACTTTATAAATGCTTCAATTCCGCGTATTAATTCCTTATATGGGTCAACATTGGATATTTTCTATTTCTTTATGTTATCTATGGCCTACTTGATAATCACAGATACAAATATATGTATTAGAAGATTCAATTTTTTAACGTAAACAGATGTTTGAAAGTTTTATTTAAAAAAAAACATTTTATAGAATTTGGGATCGCGGACTGTTAAAATTGATTGCACTAAATTCGGATATTTGAGGGTGCCAAACCATAATGTTTTAAGTGCCCCACAAACTCAAATACGTTTTATTTCAGTAAAACATTGTATGTGCTGGCGTTTACTTGCACTCTAAAGTTGAAGAGTCACTAACACCATCTAGCCTAAATATTGTAAAATAGCATGCCATAACGTTTTAAGTGCCAATTGATCTGCAAACGTTAGTTCATTAAAAATATCAAAATTTTTTTTTTTTTAAATTCACGAGAAAACGTGTTGCCGTATTTAGTCGGAGAAAGCAAATTGTTTTATGAAAACCTTTTAACCCTTTCCCTGCGGGAAGCGCACCACTGCGCCGCCCTGTACATGCACTGCACGCGGGCGGCGCGGTTATGCGCCGCGAAGTTTCTCCGGCGTTATGTATATGAAACATACTTGAATATGGTAAAATTTATACTCCTAAAAATTCTCAAATCTTTACCCTACTGACATCTTGCGATATTCTTCCGTAATACGTATCCTAATCAGAGTTACAGAGATTTGAAGGGACCTCCCAACTCAAGAGCGAAAAATGAATCAGTTTGAATTCTTCCCCCGTCTTTTCACACGCTATTGCGCAGGCGCCTCTCATAAGCACTCGTAAGATTCTCAAGCGAAGACGCTCGCCGAGTAATACATTATCATTTCGAATTATTGTTTGCTTTTTTCGTTGATGCAAACTATTGTGATTTCTGTGGACATTTATCTGATTTATCATATTTAAAAATAAGTTTTTTTATAAATATACTAAAGATACTTTCAAACTGTGGTAGAAATATAAAATTTCATCAGTGTTAGATTATTTTCAAATAAAAATAAGTGATTAAGAGTGTTTTTAGTTGACAATCAAGTATAGTGATTTTATAACTCTTTACGAAAAGTTGTAGACGTTTGAATTTTTATCAATAATTGAAATTATTTTTATTACCAACATACAAAATGTCGGGTCGTAGTCTTAATGCCGACGAAATAATTAGTGCAACTTTAGAAATAGATTTAAATTTCGAACTTGTGAAAGTGACGAAGATAACAATTGTGAAGCTGCAGTTGTTTTTATTATACGACCCTTTTTAAGTGTGTGTCAATATTTCATGCATCTAGCCAATCGAGACATCGCACCACAGTTGAAGAGCTGTACTCCGGTATGTTGACGTGCTTATTGTGTTGACCTTGAAATATTAATATGGCCGCCCGACCCAAACGTATTCATTACACTACTGAGATAAGCGTCGAAGATTTATAGAGTCCCATTGATAATCGGAATGTTTATTTACACTTGAAAAAATACTTCAAGACATAATTGACTTATTTTTTAAAACAAATATTAAAATCCATGTGTGATTATTGTTTAAAGCCATAAATTAGATAAATAGCCCCGTGTGTGAACGAAGTGATACATATTTTTGACGCGTAGAAAAGGTTAAAATAAAGATATTGAAAGTGTTGAGTTATGTGCAAGTAATATAACACTTACAACATTATGACTTGCATAAATAATGGCACTTAAAACGTTTTGTCCTTTCCATTTTTTTATAAAAAAATTATAGTATTTCCGTATTTTAACAGAACACAAAATTTGTTTTAGATTATTAGTAATAAATGATAATACATGTTTTAACAATTACTTTTCTTTTAATTTTTCCATTAAAAATGTTTTTTGTGTCTCTTGAAAATTTCATTTTCTGGCACTCGTAACGTTATGGTTTGGCACCCCTCATTTAATAGGTTTACCACAAAGAACTGATATTACATTAGAAAGATTCATTCACTGTCTACAATTATCAATAAGTAACATTTTCAAAATTTTAAGTAACCCCGACACAAAAAAGGGCTGATGATGTTGAAACGCCTGAACAGATTTTCATGAATTGTAGCTAAGAACCATCTCGAGATTCTCGAGCACGTCAGCTTTCAAGCAAAAAAAAAACGCATCATAATCGGTCCATTTGTTTAGGAGCTATGATGCCACAGATAGACATCAAACTTATAACACCGCTCCTTGCGTTGGGGGTTAATAAGAATAAAATCGATTTTTGCTTTATTTAATTCAATAAATCGTTTTACACACATAGCCACAGTGTAAGTCATGAGGTGAAGAATTTACACTTTGTTTAGAAAAAATGGAAAAAAGCCATTATTTTTCAATTCACACGAGTTGAAAATATATAGATAGATAATTCAATAAAAAATGCACTGGTGTATAAATATGTAATAAAAATCGAATAAAACAAACATTTGTGCCATTTTAACAAGTGCATTTGAGAAGAAACTTTTGTTAACTTGAGAATAAACCATATTTAAATTTAGACACTTATAGAATCGACCACTAGGAGTGTATTTGAGACATGTATTGACAAAATGGGAAAGTATCCATCGACCAAGTATAAGAAAGTATCACATCAGCTTTCTTCTAACGCTAACTGTAGATAGTGGGAAGGTTTGAATAAATGCTTTATGAAAGGTACTTAGATAAATTTGTCACATTATGGCAAGCGATCGCTCAAGTCATTTTGCCAAACTGCCATAATATACCAAAAATCATTGAGTGGACCTTTCTAGTGTCCGACTGAAACTAGTTTTTACGGCCGAAACCGAAACTTCCATATAAGGTCATGTTTTCGTGAAAAAAAAATAGTCAATCTTAATCAATCAGCCTTTATTTTTAAATCACTTATTAATCATTTTTCAGTATCTGATATTTGAACTAAAAATAAACATAACATAATTGTCACTCCTTATTTCAAATAAAGTATTTATGCTTTTTGAAATCGTAATCGTTAACGCTTCATAAATAATATTAAAAAAAAAGAAATAGTAGGTATTACCTAATTGAACATTATTAACAAATAACAAAATAAAAGGTAGAAAACGAAATACTCTTTCATCTTAAGAACAAAATAATTTGGGAGGCGGGAATGGGTACCGCCGCCCCGGGAAGCCTTATTGGATAACCAACACCTCTGCCATAGGTCACCCCAAGTGGTTCGCTACGTTTGGTGATTTAGCAGGGGTGTCCGGGTTCATGGGAAGAGGTTTGTCTAGGTCTTGAAGGTGGATGACCAAGACACACTGAACCCCAGATTCCTACCCACCCCTTTTCCTTCCTAGAACTCTCCTCTCCTTCCTTTCCCTAAAAAACCCTCCACACAGCATCCCCAAAGACGATATAGGCCCACAGGGAAATTATTTTCCTCATGGCCTATCATGAATAAAACTAAATAATGTTAAATATAAACACCTCCAACTTCACAACAAATAAACCAAACTACCGCAAAGTTCGCGGAGCGAACAGAAACAAGTGAATCTAGTCCTGGTACGATTATGAGCGCGGACGCAGCAAAATGATACTTCGTGGCTCGCAGTTCAGTACACCGAACATGTCCGATCACAGAACGAAACCTCCCAAATTCAGAAACTCATTTTTTGGCTGAAACTAGGCCGAAACCGAAAGTTCGGTCGAACACAAGACCTTTCCTAATAATTTTAGTTGAAATGCAACATTATTAAAATAAAATGCAGAGGACTCAAAAAACTGGAATTCTTTAGTACAGACCGGTCCCTTATGGGTCCCTTTCTCATACAAGCTTACACTTGGTAAATTAGTGTTCTACGAACCCTTCCAGCAGACATTTAAATTTTAAATAGTGATGCTAATTTCACTTGATATTTGTTGATCCTAATCAAAATAACAGTGTTGAGGTAATACTTCTAAAAAAACTAAAGGCTATAGGTATTCAGGGACAGCTACACAAATGGATGGTTAGTTACTTAGCTAACAGATAACAAAAAGTTAAAATTAACGATTCTATTAGTGATCCGGCCCTTGTAGAATTTGGTGTACCCCAAGGGAGTACCTTAGGACCTATTTTGTTCAGTATTTATATAAATGATTTGTGTAACAGCAATTTTTCCAATCACATTATAACGTTTGCAGATGATACAGTCTTAATATTTGAAGGAAGAACATAGAACGATGTACACTGCAAAGCAGAGGATGGAATAAAACAGCTAAAACTTTGGTTAGACTGTAATCTCTTAACACTCAATTCGGAAAAAAACAAAATTTATACGATTTAGTGCGACAGAAGCCGGCCAACCCAAGGAAGCATATAATATTTTCGTACATAAATGCACTGACTCAACTACCTGTAATTGTTATAAATTAGAATGCGTGGACAGTATAAAATACCTTAGTGTTATATTAGACAAATATCTTAGATGGGACGGTCACGTAGATCTAGTCACCACAAAGGTTAGAAAGCTCACGTACATGTTTATGGCAATCGGAAACATCTTACGTAAAAAAGAATTGAAACTCATTTATGATGCTATGTGTGGGTCACTTTTAGACTATGCATCCTTAGGTTGGGGTGGATGTGCAAAAACTGTTTTGGACAAATTAGCAAAAGCTCAAAAATCACTACTAAGGGTAATCCTCAAAAAACCATTTAGATATCACAGTGATGCACTATTTCAAGACTTACAAGTTCTAGATGTTAGGCAACTGTACATGAGAAAATTAATTTTAAACACCCATAAACAACGCCACCTCTACCCATCTATTAACCACTCTCACGACACCTGACACTTACGGAGAAATCCAATTGTAACTTCCACAACCAAAACATCTCTCGCTCAAAGACACTTCTCTTTCTTAGGTCCAAACCTATACAACTTCATGCCTGATGCTTGGAAAAAAGAAAGCACAGGTGTTCTTCGTAAATTGACCACTACTTGGTTTCAACAATTAGGGAGAAAGGAGAGTGAACTTTTACTACACAAAAAATGAAATCAAATACAAACTAAAATTCTCAAAAGATACCCTTATTTTCTAATCTATATTATTATGTGTATGTATGTACCTACCTATTACTTTTAAATTAGAAAGCTAACCAAGCAGCTGTTAATCTTATGTTTTAATTGAATATTTTATTTTTTATATCTCTTCTCTTTTTTATTAATATTTATACAAAATATGTACATATATATGTGGGCTTATCAATAAGCAATGTAAACACCAGTTATAAGTATATATATATACCTATTATTTTAATAACTGTGCTAAGCAAACAACAGTAATAATTAGGTATTAATTGTTTATTTTATTTTACTATATTTTTTCTGTTCTCACTATATAAAATGTGTACGTAGGATTATAATATGAAAGGCAAACACCAGTTACCACTTTATATTTTAATCATTTGCTTTTAAGTACACACATATATAACTTTTATTTATTTTTATTATCATTTCAACAACCATGCTAAACAACCGACGGCTATTATATGTTTTAATTGGTTATTTCATTTTTATTTTATTCTTTCTCTTCCCCTTTTCTTCTTTTTTTCTACAACACATGTATGTAGGACTATAATATGCAATGCATACAAAAGTTACCAAATGTTTTAACCCTCTCAATTTCTATTAGTTACCTACATGTACCTATTTACCTTTTCTTTTTTAAATTTATATTATTTTAATAACTATGCTAAACAAATAACAGTTACTAGGTCTTAAACTTTTTTATTTTATTTTATATTCTTTTTATTTCATCAATTTTCTTTCTTTTTTGTACAAATACAAATCATGTTCCATTTTACCCATAACAATTTGACTGTCCTAAAACGGGAATACTCCTAGTTGGGCAGTCAAAAAAATTTATGAATTATGTATATACATGTATAATCTTGTACTAAATAAACAAACAAATAAATAAATAAATACCACTTCTACGGGCATAAGGAATTGGAAGGAGACGAACAAGTGAAGGCGTTGCCTAGAGGTGGTCAGAACAGAAAATAAAAACTATGAATTTTTGGTATTTTAATAGAAAATGAAAAATTATAACAAATATAGTATGCAATATTATTAAATAATATTTTTAGCCAGGTAATGTGGCTTCTTTTTGATATTGGACAGTAGTTACATTACTTGTCACTTATCAACTAATTAATCAATTGACCAGATGGCAAGAACTAGAAGAATGTTGCCAGTTGGATCGCTTTGTTCGACTCACAGCTAATATTGTGTACTGTACCTATAGGTAGGTTAGGTATGTACAATTACATTGCATACATCCACCAAGTCTGGTGGTAAGGAATCATTGATTATAAGCAGGGCTGGGCAGTATTTGAAATACTTGTAATTGAAATACGTATTTGAAATACAAATACGTATTTTGTTTTTGTATTTCAATTACTTCCTAAAAATGTATTTTGTAATTGGTATTTCAATTACCTGCTGCTGAGGTATTTTGTAATTTGTATTTCAAATACTTATGGTTTCAAAATACATTTTCAAATACATTTAGCGATCTTAATAATGATAATGAAAAATAAACACACATAGATAATAGATAGACTAAAAACGCTAGAATCCTGCACTATTGTCCTTTGCTAAAACACTCTTACTAATGATTATTTGTAGTTCTCTTTATCATTGCTTTATTTTTATTTTATTTATTTCGGAGACCAACAGTTTACATTAATAACAGAGCATTTAGTAATTGAGTCACAATAATTGAACCATTTCCAGGTTTCCACATAGGTATTGTATACAAAGTGTAGTGATTCCAGAGATATTTACTAATGAAAAATTACATTTTAAGAGCCTAGTTATGTAGGAGGGGGAAGGATGGGGGGAATCGGTTAAGTTGAGGTACAGTAATAAAAATATGCGCGACAAAAAATTAAAAGAGAAAAAAAAGAAAAAAAGGAAGTTCTTAGAGTGGTGGTTGTATTAGAGGGTATCTATAGTTATTGTTATATGAGTATCGAGAGAGCGTCTGTGTGATTTTAAGGGGTGTGGTGCAGAGTTAAAAATGTCAAATTGAGTATAGTGTGTATTGAAAGTGTTGGATGCACGATAGTTGAAAGAGTTCTGCTTAGAATTTGTTTTGCACCGTAATGTGCTGTACATTTGTGTTGCATTATAATGTACTGTACATTTTGCTTACGTCATGCTAGTTATTATTATTGTCCTGTGCTATAATAGCACTGTTATTGTACATTTTTTATCATATTATATTATACTTGTCATTGCTTTGTATTGTACATTTTTCTATCATAGTATTAGATCAAGCACTATAGGAATAATTTAACTGATTACTAGATTATTTTTAAGCTAATTACTGTAGAGCGCACTTGAAATGAAGTAACACAAAACTGCGCTATACAAATGTCATCCAATAAATATGAATCCTTGTTTCCCTTGATCACGCCATAACTTCAGAATGACTTTACCCATTTCATTAATTTTTTTTAAAGTTTTCTAATACTTTGTAGAAGGTTCTTACGGAAAGAAATATTAAGAAAATTACGCAGAAAATTGGATAATTTCAGAAAACTTAACGACTATTTTAACTTCGCACGTTTGACAGTTCGCGCGTTTGATGAAATTTGAATTTAGCAGGCAGCTGTTTTTTTTTTAACAAAAGAATTATCTATGGATTTTTTAAATCATAGATATTTTAAATAGGTACCTATGTGAGGTACCAGATTTGATTGATTGTTCTTGTAATATAGAAAAATTAATATTTGTAATATGTGAAAAATGAAAATTTGAATAAAAAAATTATAATAGCTGGCACGCGAGTTATTTGAAAACAGAATGTACTGGGACTAAATAAATGGACCGCGGGAAGGGGGTTGGCGGGATGGGGGAGCGGGAGAGGGAATAGGGTAGGCAGGGAAGGTGGAAGGGAAATGCAAGAGGGGAAGGGGATGCGGTAGGGGAACCGGGACGCTCGGGAAAGGACATGCAGGGAGAAACAATTTATTTCTTTGAATATGGCATTACAACGCATGCCGGGAACCAGCTAGTGTTATTATAATAATTATTATTATAATCCAATATCTAAGTCCTATACCACAAAACTTTACAAGTGGGGCGGAGACGAGATGTGTCTCCTGAGCAATATGATTAGTCAATTTTAGCACGTCTCTGTTTCATTCTGCTCAGCTTTGCTTCTATGGAAATGCACCCTTAGATATGGGCACTTACGATAATTTATTGCAACCAAAGGTTCTACCAAATCTAAATGTATTTTGTAATTTGTATTTTGTATTTGAAATGAAAAAATGGTTAAAATACTGTATTTTGTATTTCAAATACATGACTTGAAAGTATTTTGTATTTCGTATTTTAAATACATGCGAGAAAGTATTTTGTAATTTGTATTTCAATTACAGCAAAGCATGTATTTTGCCCAGCTCTGATTATAAGGGTCATTGATGAAGACATATCAAATGTGTACTATACCCAACATAATGTTTAAGGTTTTGTCACATGAAAAATGGACTGTTTTAACAACTCATTCTTTAGCTCAACAGGCCCGCTGTGAATGACTTGCCAGTTTTATTTACTCCATCTTTTCCTTGCACACATAAGACCCCTAGGTTCCCTCCTTCTGTGTGGAGTTTATATAAAAATAATGTATTGTATACAATGTAATGAATCATGTTCAACATGTTTTATCACTCATTTGGCACTCATAGCACTGAAACTCCGTTATGTGATTTATGAAACGTAACTCAGTTAATTACTTAGGTTTTGTTAATTCGAGTCCGCACTTGTTTTTCAAAATCTCTTCGAGTATTTCAATCTCATTCTTTAGCAAGCTACCCCCGACTTCAAATTTGGTTATATTGTTTGCAATCATGTAATCACAAGCCTCTTCAACTTTTATCCTATCTTCAGCACTTAAGAACTGTTCCCTGGACTGAGTAAAGCTGGGATCCTCGCTACCCACTCGGTTAGCCATGTTCTTTCCTATGTCTGTTTCTATCTTGCCCCAACCTCCTAATAATTCATCCAGTTTTTCAAGTTCAGCTCCTATTTCTTCATTAAATGGTTCCATTTGAAAGGCAGCCAACAAATATTCCTTGGCCTCTTCGTATTCCGCAAGCTTCAGGTGAGAACGTCCTCTGAGGAACAGAGCTTTGCAGTTGCTTAAGAAGTCTTCCAACACGGACGCTTCGTCCAGGTAGAATATGGCATCTCTGGAATTGCCTAACAAGTCCATGCACACGGCCAAGTTCACAAATGTCTTGGCTTTCAAAGCTTTGATGGCTTCCTGAGTGGATTTGTTAGGCGCGCAATCCTGAAGAATTTTAATGGACTTCTCGTACGTCTGATAAGAATAAGTGATTTTCTTAGAAGCAAAGTAGTCTTTCGCTACATTGTTGATGCTTTCAATAAACGGTTTGACAATATTGAAATCTTTCTTACTCTCAGCATCGAGATTATCGTATCGAACGATAGCCCCGGCGTCCAGGTAGCTGATGGAGTGGAGGAGCAGAAGCACACTGGCGTCGGCGGGGATGATGGGGTACAGCCCCACCTCGCCAAACAGAGCTCGGGGAGCGAGGATGAACCTCCCCCTCTGGCCCACCTTCAGCCAGCGCAAGGCCGCTGCCATCCCGGGGATGATCTCACTCTCAGAGGCCTTCATCCGGGCTGGCTTGCCTTGTAGTCGGGTCAATGAGTTGTCGAAAGGCAATGTCTCTCCTTCCAGGAACATGGCATAGTGCACCCAGACCAGACTGTTCGCTAACGGATGAGTCGAGCCATCCTCTGAAGGAGCTTTACCGGAGAAATGTATGCCTTCGATAGCCCCCATGACGCCCTCCACATCCATGCCTGGTACAACAACAGAAGTCATATCCTTGATAAGTTCATTAAACTTCAAATGTCCTGGGTGCATATCTAAAAGATCTGTTCTCTCTCGGGGTCTCAGTGCTCCGTACACCACTTGATGGTGATTGCTGTCCTCATTGAAATTACAGCCTGTGTCAAGGGTCTTGCTCGGAGATGTGTTTATTCCTTCCTCATGTTTTGGGTCATCATTCACTTCATTTGCTCTCGCTTCCCCCTTGACTTCACTTGCCTCAAGCACCAAACCTTCCAGCGCCAGTTCCCTGAAAAAATTAGTAATATATTATCAAAATACTGACATTACATCAGCATGTCGAATTTCCTCTCCTATACACAAATAAGATGTGCCTCTAAAACACAGCGATGACTGGTGAAGAGAGGCCACCATATAGAGTATTCTCATCCATTAATTTTTCCTCATGTTTTAAACTTATGGCCAGAAGTGTGTTGCGTCTGAAAATGACACGACGAAAATAAATAAGATTATTTGGGAGGAATGCAGATCCGGGCACAGCTTTTTTTTGGCAAAAAACCATGTTTTCAGCGCGTTTTAAGTTGAGAACATTAATCTAGAAGGTGAAAAAAAGTGCGGAAAGCAATAAAAAAAAAAATTGAATAAGTAATTAATTTTCAATTACGTTAAGTAAAATTTCACTTCACAAACCGATTCTGTCAGTACGCCCGCCATTTTATAAATAAACCAGTCATACTAACCTAAGAAAAGAAAGTCAGTGTTGCCAACTCCCAAAAATATTTATCCCTAAACTAAACTCAAAAACCCCTAGAAACCGGCAAATTACTTGAAAATACCCCTAAAAATTTTTTTTTGTAAAAATAATAATGAAAAAATAATAAGCTGTAATGTTTTTTAATAATTTTTATTTATAAATTATTTAAAACATCAAATACGCTAGGTTTGTGTAATTATGGTTTGTGATTCAAAAGAAAGTGCCCCTTTATAACGCCTACTCGCGTCACGGCAAAAAAACATCCCAGTTTTCAAGTAGTTTAGCGGCTACGCTAGGTTTGTGTAACATGGTTTGTGATAGAAAAGAAAGTGCCCCCTTCGTAGCGCCTACTCGCGTCACGGCAAAAAAACATCCCAGTTTTCAAGTAGTTTAGCGGCTACGCTAGGTTTGTGTAACATGGTTTGTGATAGAAAAAAAAGTGCCCCCTTCGTAACGCCTACTCGCGTCATGGCAAAAAAACATTCCAGTTTTCAAGTAGTTTAGCGGCTACGCTAGGTTTGTGTAACATGGTTTGTGATAGAAAAGAAAGTGCCCCCTTCGTAGCGCCTACTCGCGTCGCGGCAAAAAAACATCCCAGTTTTCAAGTAGTTTAGCGGCTACGCTAGGTTTGTGTAACATGGTTTGTGATAGAAAAGAAAGTGCCCCCTTCGTAGCGCCTACTCGCGCAACGGCAAAAAAACATCCCAGTTTTCAAGTAGTTTAGCGGCTACGCTAGGTTTGTGTAACATGGTTTGTGATTCTGGCGTACAATCAATAAAATTTCACTTTGCAAACCGACGTTATGACAATCCAGCGGCCATTTTGTCACTGATATATTGGTATCCCTCATACAAGGATAAACAAGATACGATTGTAGCCGACTTCGTGGGATACATGGATAAGGCGCGTAACTGAAAAACAGAATTGTAATGTTAATAAACCTTTATTCATATAAGCACTTTAATTTGGAAGGTGAATAAATCTATAAACTAAATATTACCTTAAACTAAAGCGCCGTTTACACGCAATTTGTCTCCATTCCTACCTACGCGCCTCATTATTTATCCCCTACAATCGTATCTAGGCTCTTGCTTTTATCACGTCAGGGATACCAACTTATCAACAAATTAGTGTCAAATGGCGGACAGTATCGGTTCATGAAGTGACATATTATTGATACTTTAAACAGCTGTATCTCCCTCAATTTTGCCGAGAGCACCTTAATTTCTTTTTTATTCAACTTCTCCACACTTTTCTCATCTAGAAAGTGCCTTTTTATTAAATTTCTAAACTGTGCCCGGATCTGCATTTCACCCGATTATTTACATTATTTATAATTATGAATAGCTTTTACCTGAGTGATTGCTGTATAAGATCCATTTTAATGATTGGTATGGCGGAGACGTGCTGAGGGAATTCTTTTAGCACACAGAACGGAACGTCACGAAATTTTGTGTACAAATAGTTTCAGAAGGCAGGGCTTCCGTATGGAAGTAAGGATGTGCTAATCCTCGTTCTGGACGTTCGTTGGTGAATCACGAGAAATTGACAGAATATGAAAAAAATAAGAGGGAAGGTAACCACCGAAAGAATCATGAGACACGAATCCATAAATAAACCAATTCCCACGAATCAGATTTTATTTGAAATTCTATATTATTATTTGATTTTGATTGTCAAAGTCAAATTTGACAAAGCCGCGTACACATAAACAAACAACAAACGAACAAGCCAATCCCCGCGTACATTATGAAAACCCATAGACAAAATAGCAAATATAAATATGTTCATAGATTAATAGTGATACGGAAGTCGTTTTTTTCTTTTTTCCATAAACAACTAAACACTTGAAAATAGTGATGTCATGAAAAGTAATGAAAAAAATTGGAACAAACGGTTTTGAAGTATGCTAGTTTTTTAAATATCTTTTCAAAAGTGCGTTGATTTGTCGCTGTCCTCAATTGTCATAGAACCTCCGAAAGATGATAAATATCTGGGAATTAATCTCTCGATGTTATTAATATTTTACACGTGAACACTGACTGTTATTTAGCTTTATGGCTCGGTTGGTCGGGGATTCTCGAAAAATTTTTTTTATTTTCGTTCCTAGCTCGAAGTATTGCTCAGTCGGGGATTTCCTTGAACTATTCCGTGTGTCATTCTAATTTCGTTCGTATATTGTGATTGACGTACACTCGTGAAGCGAATTTATCTATTGACTGACGTGAGGTAATGAACAAGTCGTTATTCTGTTAGCGTTTTCATTAGTGCTGAAAGATTATTTTAAAAAAACATGGTGATTGGATTTGTTAGCTCACTTTTCTAATAGACGCAAAACTTGAATACAATTACACCAGAATCGATCGATAACTGATTGAAGAAAAATGATCAATAATCTGTATGTTTTTTTCTGTATTATACTATTTTGTGTACAACTGTACATGAATAAATATTTAAGGAATAATTATAAGTAATTTGGAGAATTTCAGAAAACGTTTTTTATGAATTCGAAATGTGCGTTTTGAATTGGTTGACGAAGCGCTATTTACACCGATTACCAAGACAACAGGCCACTTGCATCACATTTTTTTAAATTTTTTTCGGGTTTAGGCAAATATTCTAAGACATTCTGTATTTTTTTTTTTTTTAATCGTATTTTTGAAACCCTGGGGATTTTTTGAAAATTTCAATACTAAAAATCAGACCATTTTTTATAAACCGGAAAGGGAGGCGTCTACTAATATCTACAGGAATTCCAAAAACTGAAAAAATCGAACTAATATCTATGAGAATCAAAGTGTTGACGAATATCTACAGCTCAAACTGTTGACTAATATCAATGGGAACCAAAGTGTTGACGAATATCTACAGCACTGGCAGAGGTTGGATTTGCAATTATGTATAGCATATTGGAATAACGTAATATTGCGTATGCAGTTTAAAAAACTTAATTAATGTAAGTATGTATGTATTACTGAAATGAAAAAAATGTTTGAAGAAGAAATAAGAGACTTAAAGAAAAGCAGCGAATTCATCTGTAACCAGTATGAAGACCTTGTGTCGAGCTTCAAACAAATGCAGGATCTGCATAAAGAAACCAAGTTTTTACGTGAGGTGAACGATAAGAATAACATTAGAATTTCTAGCCTTGAGTGTAGACTTGCAGAACTCGAGCAAGAGAAGTTATCTGACAGTGTGGAGATGGCGGGAGTGGAGCTGCAGCCGGGCGAACAACCTACGGAAGCTGTACTACGGGTAGCCAGCTTGCTGGGCTTGCCCCTGCTACAACAGGACATTCGTATGGTGACCAGGACCCAAGACCGCAGACGTAACACCCCGGACAAACTGCATATCGCTTTTCGCAACCCTAAAACTAGGGATTCGATTCTCTCAGTAAAAAGTGCGGCCAAAACACTTAACTTGAGTTCGCCGATTTACATCAGTGAAGTGCTTTCACCTTACTTTAAGGAACTATTGTGGAAAACCAAACAAACTGCCAAAGAAACTCTTTTCCAATTCGTGTGGTTCAAAGCGAGTAGACTGCTTGTACGTAAAGGACCCGGGGAAAAAACCATCCAGATTAGACACGAAAATGATCTTAAAAAAATGGGGACTCATCCATAAATCACTAACCCATCAAATTTACATTTTCTAATTTACTGAATATTAACATGGCTGACCTACTGAAAATGAATCTTAATAACTTGCACCACCATTACACTACTGCGGATCAGAAATTATGTGATACAATCCTCACTAGCCCACCTTCACTAACTATACTAAATCAAAACATACGTTCTCTCAACAAAAATTACGATGAACTCGACATCCTAACCAACACCTTTACTACAGATTTTAATATCATTATTCTTACAGAATGTTGGATTACAAACGCCTTCACCCAGAAACACAAACAAAATTACACCCAGTACCACACATTAAATAATAAAAAACAAAACGACGGTGTTGTGGTCTATCTTCATAACAACCTTAGTAGTTTAGTTTCTGAAATTTTCATTGATAACTCAAACTGTTTACAAATAATCGTCAACCAAGAAACTTGTATACTTGCACTATACAGATCACCATCCACCTATGATATCGCACCATTCATATCTTCCCTTAATAGTCATCTTAATAAATTAAATTCCTTTAAAAATATCATAATAGCCGGTGACCTTAATATTAATCTACTGCCTAATGGTCACCCACAAAACCACGATTACCTTTTGATGCTGATGCAACATGGTATCTTCAGTACTATTAATACCCCCACTAGAGTAACCAATAACACTGAGTCTTGTATAGACCACATTATGGTAAAATCAAAACATTATATCAAAAGCATAGTCTACGAATCCTCCATTACGGACCACTACACAACTTTACTAGGCCTGACTACACCAACTCCAAATTTGCTTACTCAACGCCATTTCACAATTAAGAATATTGCCTATGACAACATAAAATCATGTTTAGATGAACAATCATGGGAGCATTTAAGGAGTATAACGTCAACAGATAAGGCTTGGCACTACTTTATTACATACCTACAAACCATCATCACGCAAAATACTAAAACATCAACAAAAATTATTCCCCACCGCCAAAAAAAACTAAAAACTTGGATAACTCAAAGCATCTTAAACTGTATTAAAAAAAGAGATAAGTTACACAAACAAGTCAAACTCAACCCTTCTGATACTACTCTCTACTCATTCTACAAAAGATATAGAAATCTATGCACCCTAATTATACGAAAAGCTAAAGAGCTACACTTCAAAAATAAACTGATAGAATCCAATTACGATCCCAAAAGTGTATGGTCAATACTAAAGGAAAGTACTTGCACTCATAAATTCGATGATGATAATATCAAAAATATTGTCATTAACAATGAAGAAATCCTCTTCCACGACAATCCCACATTAGTTTTAAATTACATTAACAATCATTACACAAATATTGGAGGCATTCTGGCAGAAAACATTACAAGTACTGTGGCAGAGAATCTACATTCATCTATCCAACAAGATACTCCTACCTCCAATAATGATATACAATTTAAACTCCAAACCATCTCATGTGAAAATACATCTAAAATAATACAATCCTTAAAGAATAGCTCAGCTGTAGGTACTGACTACATAGACGCTAAAACCATTAAAACTCTAAGTGACCAACTCCTCAATCCACTTACATACCTGATAAATCGTAGCCTAAAAGAAGGTATTTTCCCTAGCTGCTTAAAAAATGGACTGGTAATTCCTATCTATAAGTCAGGACCTAAAAATGACATCAACAACTACAGACCCATCACTCTTCTAAATACTATGTCCAAAATTCTGGAAAAAGCCATCAAAGAACAGCTCTACCACTACCTAGAAACAAACCATCTACTCTCGAAGAACCAGCATGGCTTTAGAAAGAACAGTAATACACAACACGCTTTAACCTCAGTAACAGACTTTATTAACTCTAACCTTGACTCAAAGAAAAAAGTAATCTCAATATACCTAGACTTATGTAAAGCCTTCGATACAATATCTCACAATATACTTTTTAAGAAACTTATTAAACTTGGCATAACTGGAAATGAACTTAACTTACTGAAAAGTTTTATGTCAGAGAGAACTCAACAAGTCATTATTAACAAAGTGAAAAGTGAACCCCTTCCGATCAGTTACGGAGTGCCCCAGGGTAGTGTTCTAGGTCCCTTAATGTTTCTTATCTACATCAATGATATCTGTGAACTAATTACAGAAGGCAACATTGTGACATTCGCTGATGACACCGTAATACTTTGTCAAGCTGACTCATGGATCAAGGCATTCCTTAAAGCTGAGAAAAGTCTTGCTGTCATCAAACAATGGCTCAATGAAAACAAACTTACTCTAAATACAAAAAAAACTAAATTCATAACACACAGTATAACTCAAAGAGGTCAACCTCCTCCAACCTTCGCTCTGAAAATACACGACTGCTCCCAACCCTCCTCAATATGCAAATGCGAAATCATAGAAAATGTCAAACAAATAAAATATCTAGGCGTCATAATTGACGAAAACCTACGCTGGAATGACCACATCAACTTAATTACATCCAAGCTTAAAAAAATCATGTATCTCTTAAATAATATAAAAAACATCTTCCCACGCACTATACTAAGATCTATTTACTTTGCTCTTTCCCAATCTATAATCATGTATGGTCTTCTGTCTTGGGGAAGTGCAAGTAATATTTCTCTAGATCCACTAGAAAAAGCACAAAAGGCAACAATCAAACTAATTCTTCAAGTAGCGTATGATACAAACTCTGAAAAAATTTACAAGATGCTCGACGTTTTGTCAATCAGACAACTCTACGCTAAATCGTCTATTCTTCACCTCTTCAAATTCAAACTGCATATCCCTTTACTTTCACAGTCCTCAATAACAAGCCGGTCTTCAATAAATCTAACACTTAACATCCCGCTAAAGCACACGACCCACGGACAAAGATCCTTTAACTACTATTCCATCAAACTATATAACAGCATGCCACCTTCTTTAAAACAACTTGCTGATTATTCACCAACATATAAACTAAAAAAACAAATCACAGACTGGATAAAAACTAAAGGAACACTATTTTTCCAAAACCTATTTACTCCAAACCAAACATAAAAATTAACTTGGTATTTAAATTATACCACTAGATCTAGATCTACAAAATAGATTAATATTGCATAACTATTTTTAAAATATTGGCACTAATATCATCTATTTTTGTTTGTTTCTTTTATTCTCTTTTCGTCACAACTGCTCTCAAGTTCACTCTTCTTGTATATTCTTGATTTTTTTCTTTTTACTATAATGTATTATCCATTGCGACTTTAGTATATTATGATGCTCAACTTACCTCAACTTACTACATTGTGTCTGCATAATATTATGATGACTATCTCAACACAGCTACCTACACCTACTATATGTACAATACTGCCACCATGGGTGGTACCACGGAGTCCTCCTTGAGAGTCTCAAGGGGGATACTGTGCTATCACTTATGATGGCATGATAATACATGCGTACACCTCAGCACGGGTTCTCCCAGTGAGGTGTTCACAATCCATAACCACATTCGTTTTAACTAATTACATACAGTTGCCGATCACATTTCACTCTACTACCTACTATGTTTCATATTAAGAATATTTTTGTTTTACTTCCACCTAATGTCATTGTCATTGCACTTATTAACTGTATATCATTGTATTTATTAACTGTATGTAAAAGCATAGAAATAAATAAATAAAATAAATAAATAAAATAAAATGTAAAAATCCCTAATATCGGACTATTGGACACATTTAGCCGATTAGTCCAACCTACGCTCTGTAGATATTAGTTCAACCTACGCTCTGTAGATATTAATCAACACTCTGAAGTTCGTAGATATTAGTTCAACATATGAGCTGTAGATATTCGTCAGACATCCAGGCTGTAGATATTAGTATCTGGAGTCCCGGAAAGACGGGACATAATTTTATAGGTGTGAAAAAACGATAATTACATAGCCGAAAATCATTTAAAAAAAAAAGAACGTTTTCCACACGAATGGCACAGGAGAATAACGAGGCATACCAAAAATATTACATCTCATAAATATTTTTTTCCTTGATCCATCTTATTGATCATAAATCATTATAATGTACAGCGTCTATATTACTAAATTCAATGTAATATACTTGAACTTGTAAATTGTAATAATAATAAGAATATTATAAAATTTTATTTTGTTAAAATCAGCACCATAATCATTATACCTCTAAAACATGTACCGACATCCTCTTCACGTTCTGAAGAGAACCCCGTAGCCATTAATTGTACGGGGTTCTCTTCAGAACATCTGTCAAAAAATCAAACCAAATGATAAGTTCGCAGAGAACAAACAATAAATCTAGTGAACGAATTCAAAAATTCGCCTTTAATCAAAGTGATGCCATATAAAAAAATAAATCAGTGTGGAATTTTATAAAATTAATAGGAACATTTTCGGCGACGGGACATTTTCATGTAGTAACGTCACGAGCCCAAATAATGGATTTATTTATTTAAAAATAAAAAAAAACTGTACATTTCTATAACTTTTTACTAACATTTTCGTAATCTTAGTAAAAAACTCTATCCACACGATTTTTTCCAAGTCGTTATGAAGTCCATGCATGTGGCCTACTGCCGACAGTATTTACACCAAACGATTAGCTGCTTACACTGGGGTAGTTTGCAAGCTAAGGTAATAGACCACTTGCATCACGTTTTTTAAAAAAATTTCCGGTTTTGATAAATATTCTAAGACATTCTGTATATATATATTTTTAATCGTATTTTTGAAACCCTGGGGATTTTTTGAAAATTTCAATCCGAAAAATCAGATCATTTTTTATAAAGACATAATTTTATAGGTGCGAAAAAACGATAATTACATAACCATTATACCTCCAAAACACGTACCGACTTCTAAAATGTACGTTCTCTTCAGAATATATGTCAAAAAGTCAAACCAAATGATAAGTTCGCAGAGAACAAACAATAAATCTAGTGAACGAATTAAAAAATTCGCCTGAAATCAAAGTGATGCCATATGAAAAAAAAAATCAGTGTGGAATTTTACAAAATTAATAGGAACATTTTCGGAGACGGGACATTTTCATGTAGTGACGTCACGAGCCCAAATAATGGATTTATTTATTTAAAAATAAAAAACTGTACATTTCTAAAAAAAATTACTAACACTTTCGCAATCTTAATAAAAAGATCTATCCACACGATTTTTTCCAAGTCGTTATGAATTCAATGCAAGTGGCAGGCCCGGACTTGGACCATTTGGGGCCCTCCGCTAAAACCTGTAAAGGGGCCCCCTAACGTGGGGTGGGAGGGGGGAAGGGGGGGAGGGGTGGGGGGAGGGGGGGGGGGGGGGGGACCCCAGAAAACGGGGGTCCGGGGGCCTCCCCCGGATAATTTTTGAAAATTAGGTGCTTGAAAACAATGAAAAAGCGTTTCTACGCTATATTGGCACCTATAAAGAAGAAGAAATTCAGATTTCAGGTATTTATACGAATATTATGAATTTCGACTTTTGTTGACTTTATTATTTATTGAAATAAGAAATTCACAGTATTTTTAGGATACCACAACACTACTAAACACATGCTGTAGAACTGCCGATAATTATAACGGAGTTCAAAATAAAGGGCAGGATTTTATTCACAACAAAGCATTAATGAATTATGTCAAAATTATTTGTGTAGTAAAAATAATGACAAACGGATTTTAGGAATTAGAAAAATAATACTAACATTAAAAAAAAATCCTGTGTGTTTAACAGTTTACAATGTTGTGTACTAGAATAGAAGGAGCTTAACTTAACTGAAATGATTCGACATTTTGCTTCCCTAGCCCTAAAGTAACAGTTTCTTTGTAAGCAACTCACTTGTTAAAGCTACTTCATCTGTTATTTTATTTTTGTCCAAATTATAAAATAAATCCCTCTCAACATTAATAAAAAGCAGATTGGACAAAAGGTCTTGGCCTAAGGACGACCGAAGTCGATTTTTGACGATTTTAAGTTTAGAAAAAACTCGTTCACTTGTGACTTGGGTACAAGGTATGGAAAGAATAAATTTATATACAATATACAGGTTGGTAAATAGTCTAGATTGAGTAAGTTCAAACAGAACAGAAAAACCACATGTCAAACACTGGAAACATTGTCTATTTTCAGAGCAGTAAATGTCAGCATTTGTTTCCGCTGCCGTTGGGTCCAAATCGTCTTCTTCGTCACTGCATCTGTCTCCGTAGTTCTCAGTGGACTCTGCCGCTATGAAGTTGCTGTATTGTTGTGCAAACCGTCGCAGCTCTATCAACAGCCGACTTCTTTCAATTTTACACAGTTTATAAACAATGTGCACAGCTTCTGTGGGAAATGTTTGGACTTTCCCCTAGGCAAGACTTGGCCCTTAGGCAACGCACGTCTCGGGTCGGTTTTCTCGCAAACAATATTTCTGAAGTTTGTGAACATCATAACTATTATAACTCAAAATCTTGACTTGACTTGACTTGACCGATGCGATGAGTTTTTTTACCATTTTATAATAACAAATTCACCGAAATTTTTTAGCGAAAATCGCGTTTTTCACTTCAAAATGCTGCCAAAATTAAAAAAAATCGAAAAAAACTCCCTCTGACTACCTAGGAAAACATATTACGTTACTTGGTGCATGCAAATCGAATGTATAGTTTTTTTAATGTGTTGTCAACCAGGTTGAAAAACGTGTTAAAAACTTTTGAGAAAAACGCTTTCAAAGTTTTGATGAGGATAATTCAACATACAAACTGTTTATAACGGTTTCATATAAAATGCTGTATCTCCATCAATTTTACCAATTTCCTCGAATAGTGAGAGCATTATTAACAATGCATCTTTCAGAAAATGAAATATTTTTTTTTTTGCAGTGTCCTTAAAGCCTTGTTTAGGATTTGACCAAGTGAACATGGTGGCGTTTAGAGGCCCCCCAGAGTCAGAGGCCCGTGTGAACTGAATAAAAAAACTTGTAAAATTACATCAACTTCACTAAGGGGGGAAGCTTGTACAACATTTATATTTTAAACATATAATTAGAAATAAAACAAAACAAATGCCAATATAAACCACACACGGTACCTTCAATCACTTCAGATACTTAATGTTTTAATGTTGCAACAAAAAGAAGGAAAGAAAAGTAAAATACAACTATGATTATATATTCCGAAACTTCGTTGCTCACCAATTGAAGCAAGTCAGTTTTTCTCGGGACGTGGGGCCTCTAGCCGATGCGGGGCTCGCGGGGCCCCTAGGCAGTTGCCTAATCTGTCTAAGGGATAATACTCCAGTCAAGATGTACATCCGTGCTTGCAAAAGGTCCGGTCATTCTGAATTTTTTATATGTTGTTAGGACCTAAACCAGTATTAAAAAAAAAATTTTGCAACTTCGAAAATGCTGTGCGAGCGGCGGTGGACCCAAGAAACCAGGAAATTTTCGGATTTTTTTCAGTTTTTGCTCAATATCTCAGTGAAGGAAGGGTCTGACCTGTATAGTCAGTATGGATAATTTTAAAGAAGACTAAATTTGCTAAAATTTGACACCAAAGCAAGCTATATACAGTCATTGGTTTCCAAGATACAGTTCTTCGAAAATAGGCCACTTTTTCCAAAAGGTGAAATTTTTTCAAAATGTTCACTTATTTTGTAAAATATTTTCTAAAACACGCATCCCACGTCAAATATTATATCAAATAAAGTTGTAGTAAATTCAATTAGCTTTCATTTAAGACTAAATTGATATCTGTAGATCTAACGGTTCTCTCAAGAACGCCAGATAACCAAAAATAGTCATAAGTGGGTTTTGGAGGAAATGCAAATAAACTGTTCTCACGTCTTTTTATGGTTTTATTGTGCTGTGAAGTAAATCCATGAGACTAATCCATGAGACCATTTATTGTGCTGTGAAGTAATTCCATGATGCGATCCATGAAAACCTATGGTGGATTGACCCAAGGAAGGGGAATCTCCGACAGTGTTCTAGCAAGGTGGACAACAGGAATGGTGTTTATGTTGAACATTTGTGAAGAACTGGAAAGTTTTTGCAGCATCTCATGTCCTACTGGAGAGCAGCATGTAGACATGAGACCTTCTCGAATCATCCAAGATAATAATGATGTGGAAAAACTAAAAAACTGGTTTGCTCTCCACTCTCCACCCTCCATTTCCCAAAACTGACAGTTTGATTTCTATCAGTAGTGGTTTACTGGCAGGTCCTGAAATTAATTGCCACACAGCCCAGAGAGTTGGAAGGGAGGGACAAGAACAGAAGAGTGGCTGTGGATCCGCTCACAATTTTCCAGCGAGCGTGTATTGCAAAGCAATGTGAACAGGATTTACAGGATGACTTCAAGTTTGAGTTGGCCCCGTTCCCGATGTCTCTGGTCAATGAACAAGGGATGCCCAAGGGCACAAAATCTACTCTGTAATCTGCCTTCACTCCTCTTTCCAGCCACACGCCGATAGATGCCAGCACTCACGTCATTTTGGATGGTGGCTACTTCTTGCACAAGGTCGTGTGGCAGCGAAAGATCACGGTTCGAGCACTTTTGGAGCATTATACCACCTACGTCCGAAACCACATTGGGAAGAACGTCTCCATCGGTTTTGACGGCTACCCCGAAGATGCTACAAAAAAAAAACACCAAAACAGCGGAACGACTCCGGCGCTACGCAGCTCATCCCAGCTTATAACTCTTCTCTGTGACGCCTTTCAGAAGGAAAGAGTAGAAGTGGCTGTTGCCGAAGAAGATGTGAATCGAGAGATCGTCATGATCGTGGGAGAAGACGTCGACCTGCTCGTTCTTCTCTCAATGGTTTAGGCGCTGAAGGGACAAACATCTTCAGAAGAGCACGAAGGGTGAAGCTGGTTGCTGACACTACTCTACGACCTCCTACAACCACCAGGGCTCCCGGCGATTACCAGGAACGGCACTATTCACCCACGCGTTTACCGGGTGCGATACCACCTCAGCATCGTTTGGCCAAGGAAAGACCAAAATCACCACACTTCTGAGCAAGAGTGAACCACTTGCTGAGCAAGTGGAGGTATTCCTTCAGCCAGACTCCACCACACAAGCCGTGAGTGAAGCAGGCATCAAGTGCTTTGTGGCTCTATATGGAGATGAGATCGCGAGGGATACTTTGGATTTCCTGAGGTATAAGACGTTTATCACTTCAACAAGCATAAACCTCGCCCATTTGCCACCGATGGAAGATGCTGCAGGCCACCATGCAGCAAGGTGCTACCTCTAAGTGCAGAAGTGGCGGGGAGTCAACTTGAATCCCACTGAATGGGGGTTGAAGCTGTCTTCTCAAGGACTCACCCTCATCCTCACCACGATGGATCCCGCACCTCCTGCCCTTCTGTGAAAAATTTCATGTAAATGCAAGAAAGGATGCTCTGGGAGCTGCTCGTGCAGAAAGGCTGGGCTCCACTGCTCAGTCCTCTGTCAGTCATGCGATGACAAATTGTGCATTAGCATCCCGGATGTGGAGCTGAAATGCTCGGACAATGAAGATGACCCGACTACAGACTGGGCGCCTCTCCCAGGGTCCATCACAGATATCGAGACACCTTCTTCGTGCGAGCCTAAGCCCGGGCCATCTAAGATAAAAAGAAAGACATGATTTGGCAACCAAGACACAATACCTACATGATTTATATTAGTCTTATTTTTTGGGTACATGTAATTTATCCTTATAGTTAGTACCATGATGTTTGTACAAGCATTTTTGTATGTAGATATATAAAACAATGTTTGAAGATGACGTAATTCCCGATAGATTTATTATCTTTTCTTTTTTTCATAAAAAATTTGTTAACAAAAACAAAACAAAATTGTAACTGTTTGATAAATAAAACCATAAAAAGACGTGAGAATAGTTTATTTGCATTTACTCCCCAAAACCCACTTATGACTGTTTTTGGTTATCTGGCGTTCTTGAGAGAACCGTTAGGTCTACAGATATCAATCTAGTCTTAAATGAAAGCAAATTAAATTTACTACAACTTAATTTCATTTAATATTTGACGTGGGATGCATGTTTTAGAAAATATTTTACAAAATAAGTGAACATTTTGAAAAAATTTCACCTTTTGGAAAAAATGGCCTATTTTCGAAGAACTGTATCTTGGAAACCAATGACTGTATATAGCTTGCTTTGGTGTCAAATTGTAGCAAATTTAGTCTTCTTTAAAATTATCCATACTGACTATACCAGTCAGACCCTTCCTTCACTGAGATATTGAGCAAAAACTGAAAGAAATCCGAAAATTTCCTGGTTTTTTGGGTCCACCGCCGCTCGCACAGCATTTTCGAAGTTGCAAAATTTTTTTTTTAATACTGGTTTAGATCCTAACAACATTTAAAAAATTCAGAATGACCGGACCTTTTGCAAGCACAACCCCCTTTTCATGTTTAACTTGACTGGACTATAATCCGGTACTGGGTCCAACCAAGAGCAATCCTGTAAAACGTCTTTGTTTGCGCAAAATCTTTCTTCAATACTCATCCTCGCACAGTCTAAAATATCAAAATATACAATTTTGTAATGTTGAACTGTTGAAATACAAGGTGGGGCAAAAGTAATCATCCGATGTTTTTTTGCTGTAATTTTTTTATTAAATGAAAATCTTTGATTCTGGTTGTGAAATTTGTTTATTTAATCCATTAGAATTTATTCCATCATGTCGAGGAAATGATATTGACCAAGTGACCGCCGCCAGAGTTGATGACCATACGAGCCCGTTTTATGGCATTTTCCATCACTCTTGCCAGAACTTTGGGCGACAGGTTCTCTAATTCTTGGCGAATATTCTCCTTAAGGGCTTCAAGAGGCTTTAAGACTTGATGACGTAAATCCGCAACTTAAAAAAAACCATAAAAAGAAGTCTGGAACGGTTAAATAGGGTGATCTGGCCGGCCAGTGCAAATCACCAAAACGAGAGATTAGGTGACCCGGAAATTCTTCCTTCAGAATATCGGTTGTGGCTCGAGCAGTGTACGCCGTTGCACCGTCCTGTTATAACCACATGTTCTCCAGTCCCAATCCATCCAATTGAGGAAGAAAAAAAAATCGGTAATCATGGCTCTGTAGCGCGCGCCGTCCACAGTCGTCGTTTGGCCCGCGGCGTTCTAAAAAAAAATGGCCCGACGACTCTGTAAAAAATTGAGGTCTTCACTCAGGAGATTTCTTTTGGGCAGACTGGTTTTTTATAAATGAAGCACTTTTTTGTTTTAACTTTAAGTTCTTGAATTTTTATTGTTATGATTTGATATTTATAAACTTATAACTGACGACAATAACTTTCCCCACCCAACGGACAAGGGTTCAGTAGTATTTTAATTTCTTAGTGCAAGTTTTCGTAAAGAAGTAAGTAAATTAAACTGATACAAGCCTTTTTATAACACTTTCGTACCTCTATATTTCCCTTGTTCGTTGTGTGAGAGAGACAAAAAAAATAAAACACGATTCTATCGACATCTAACAAACAAATCAGACAACTCTTGGATCGCAATCCAACCTTTGATAGTAACTCAACTTCATAATTGGTTTGCGTCCTGGGTTTAATTCTAAACATTCTCCGCCCCAAAATGGGCAGATATTTATTCTGAAATATCGAATCCATTTTTCTGCAAATTATACAAATAACATTATGCAAACAAATTATGAGCCTAAATTAAATATTGACTTTGCTCAAATCAAATTCAAATTCATTAAATTAATTTTAAAGTTATTCAATAACATAACACACTAAGATAATTCCAAAAACAAACTACATTTTTAAAAACAAACAGAAACCATAACAATAATTACATATAAACATATAATATAGACAGCACAATCATGTCGCGGCAGGTTTCCTGGTCATCCTTCCTTCCTTCCTTGGGAAAAAATTAAATAAAGACAAATCATCCTTCCTTCCATAGTTCATTGCCACATTTGGAATTATTACAATGTCTCCAGATATATCTATATATGCAGTTTGCAATTCTAGCCAGCAGGCTATGTTAGTTTATAAGTGTTCATTAAGTGTTTTTATCCCTTTTTTTTTTTTTTAAATATATGGATCTACAATCCTTTTTTTGTTTTATTATTTTTTATATCACTCCCTACCACACTCAAGTTTTTATTGCTCCACATTTTTCCACATTTTGTACACTGATTTTTACTTTTAATTTATTATTATATCTTCCTTTTGTCCTTTTTGGTTACTTTTAACGTACAAATTTTTATATTATTTTTTACTTTCAACGTACAAATTTTTATATTGTTTTTTTTACTATTTATTGGTTTATCTTGTTTTATGCACTCATTGTTTTTGTTTTTCATAAAGCACAAGTTCCTTTTTTTTTCATTTTGTGCTTACACAGCGTCTGGTTCGTTGGGTGGGGATGTTGACATCTTCAGCTCCTCGTTATCGTCTATTGGCAATAGACACAGCTTTGAGATCGCCCTCTGAGTAGTTCCATGCGATGTTTTGAGAGTTGCCACACGTACTCTCCCGTCAGCTCCTGGATGGACTGCAGTTATTTGTCCGAGTTTCCACACACATGGTGGTAGGTTGTCTTCCTGCAAGACCACCGTATCGCCTGGTTTGAGCTGCGTATGAGGTCCGCTGGTCCACTTCGTTCTGCTTTGGAGTTGAGCCAGGTACCTCGATCAAAAAACATCGTATTAGCAAGGAATTTTTTTTTGATATTTATTCAGTCCGTTGACTGAAATATTTTGTAGATCTTGTTCCGGAATTACTGCAAAGCTTCCACCAACAAGAAAGTGACCGGGACTGAAGGAAATTAGGTCATTTGGATCATTTGACAATGGGGTAAAAGGTCTAGGATTTAAACAAAATTCATCTGACACAAAACGGTATTAATTCCTCATATATCAATAAGGAGTTACTCGCTAGCCGTTTTAACTGACATTTAAACAGATTTCATTCTGACTTCTCAAAGGCCTCCAAAGTGCAGCGCCCTTGTCGGAATGTACCCCACATTGAATTGATAGCCCCGATAATGATTTTCCGATAGTAGGTAGTAGCATTATCTGAAAATAATTTACTCGGCCCTCCACTACGCGCGATAAAACGCTTCAAGGCATTTAAAAAACTTTCTGTATTCAAAGACAGTTCAAGTTCTAACTGTATGGCTTTTGACACCACACATACAAATAAACATACATAAGAAAAACACCAATAACAAAAATATATAAGCTCCTTTCGGCTGGAAGGTCTGCCATTATTTGCTGCATCGTGTATTAGATCTATAACACATTATACATTTCCTTATTATCATTTTCACAAAATTTTCCCATTATTGGCCAGAACTTCAATCTGATTATTGCCAATACGGTATGAGTACCTGCATGCAAGTGTAACTGATAAATAAATAAATAAATGTAAATGTAGTTTTTCATAATTAATTTGGTTAAATTATGATGTGGTGGCAGCAAGATTGGATGTCGTTGATTTATTGACAGCAATTTTCCTTCGGAAAGCCTGCCGCCTACGCAAGGTAAATCATTATGTACATAAGGATTTAGTAGAGAGATGTAGTTCCTGAAAATATCCAAATCTTGCGTTACTGTTGCCAACACTACAGTTTTTGTTTTCACCTCAGGTGGATCTATGTACGTAGATTCTCCGCATGGCCAACTGGATGGTGCAAGAGTTAGCCAATCGGGTCCGTGCCACCAAATGGTGGATGTCAATAATTGAGAAGTCCTAATATCTCTGGATAGTACATCCGCAGCATTATCTTCTGATATCACATGCTTTTGACAAATGACTCTCCTAGGTACCTTCACATTATTTATCTGCGGCAATTCTTCCATATAAGCTCTCCAAACTTTCCAAATGTCAGGAGATATATCTTCAACCCACTGAGTTTTGTTCTGCCACAGACGTTGCATTAGTAGCTTCGCTACTATCGTTACAGGTCTTATCAGACCCGGGGGATTAAAAATGGATGCTATGTAGGATAACATCCGTCGTTTGCTTCTACTTAGCAAGCAATCTTCTTCACCACTGCCAGCCCTTAAGTCATCCATGTTAAAAAATTCTTTAAGAATGCGACTGACCTTGGGAT
Organism: Limnephilus marmoratus; assembly: GCA_917880885.1. Classification (NCBI taxonomy): domain Eukaryota; kingdom Metazoa; phylum Arthropoda; class Insecta; order Trichoptera; family Limnephilidae; genus Limnephilus; species Limnephilus marmoratus. The sequence goes on from OU862910.1 coordinate 54,486,743, forward strand.
TTGTGCCTTGATTTTCATTTCCTAGCCGCTCCAAACATCTTGTGGCTAAGAATGATGATCCCAGACCGTAGACTGTATTCAATCGATAATGTTGAGTCTCCTCGCTGGGTGCGTCCCTCCAAAGGATACGTTGCAAGTCCCTATCCTCTGGCTGCACTAATATCTGCCGGTACATTTTTTCTTTGTCGGCTGTTAACTCGTACTGATGTTTTCTGAAATTCAACAGATGTGCACATAAATCCTTTTGCAATGCCGGCCCAATCATGAGGGCATCATTTGGGATAATTCCAGTTGAGGATTTAGCTGATCCATCGACTACGACTCTGGTCTTTCTAGTTGTACTAGGTTCCTTGATCACCGCATGGTGAGGCAGATAATAAGGTATTTGATTTTGTGACAATGGTTCACATTGCGTCATATGACCTAAGTCTTTGCACTCCTGCATAAAATTCTTGTAATCTTTCATTAATTCTGGGTTTGAGGCTAATTTTTTCTCCAAATTATACAATCTCTTCTCCGCCATAGGGAGACTTTCGCCTAGCTGTTTCGCACAGGGGCGTTGTATTAAACTTACAATGAAACGGCCTCTGCCATTTCTTTTATGAGCAGCTGTGAAGCTTTCTTCACACGCTCGCTCCTCGTGATTCCTATGTTCAATAGGATTTAGCTCCTCAAATTTCAACAAATTTTCAATTTGCTTATGTTTTAAGTTGAGTGAAAGATTACAAATTTCTACTGGCCTCTTTTCTGAAGTGAAGATGGGTCCGGAATCTTGAATCTTCATCCGGTCAGAGTGCAGAGTCTCCCTGAAAGTGTCAGCCCCGATCAACATGTCTATCGGGCCGGTTTCATTAATGTTTGGATCTGCCAATTGCAATCCTTGGGGGATGCCGGTGCCTTTTTCCTGAAATGAGATTTGCGGTAGATTACTGGTCACCTCCGACAATACTAGGCATTCAATCCTCTTTGAATATGGTGAATAATTGGAAGATATTTCCAAATCCACAATGTTTTTAATATGCTGTATTTCATTATGAATTCCGGTAATAGGGATATCAGCCTTTCTGCTGGATGATTTTAATGCGCAATTTTTAATAATAAGTCCTCTTGAAGAAGTATCACTTCCCTGATGACTTTGCATTTCTTCATTTTGTAAATGTAATAAAGTGTTGTGTGAATTCGCTCCACACTTGTGACAACTATATTTACTTTTACAATCCGGAAATTTATGTTCTACCGACAAACATTTCAGACAAGCATTCAAACGATGTATTGTTGTCAATCTATCCTCTATTGCTAAATTTAAAAACTTTGGACAATTATAAGTTTTATGATTTTTATTACAATAAATGCAATTGTGCTCATAATCTTCTTTGAACCGAGGTGGTTCAAAGATTGAAAGTTTGATAGAATTGATGATTTTACCGGTTTCGTTGAATTTATCCTTGGCCTTTGTCAATACAATATAATATAAATTTTCAAACATTTCTCGCTCGGTTCCATTTTTTAATTCATCCGGCAATAATGTCTCTATTTTATCTTGGAGTTTTCTAAAGACATCTAGAATAGGTTCGATTCTTTTCAAACGTATTTCGATTTCCGAATTTAACAACTCTTCCCCATCCAAGTAATTGCTAAATCTAGACAATTTTCCTTTACATATGCCGCACTGGGCAATTAAATATTTCAAATCCATGATTTTAAATAACAGGGATAAATAACAGACAATCAATACTCACTGATTGCTCTGGCGTGGTTCACTTCTAACCACGCTAAACACAAAAACACAAAAAACTTGCACTGTCTTTTACTTGATTGTTTCTTTTGTTTTAACAAAACACTAGATCACTAGATGCATGTATTCAACAACAAGAAAATCTATTGTTATTATTTTGTTATGAAAGTTCGCGACTCGATCTGACTTTACAAATGGCGTGCGCCTGCTTTACCGACTGGAAAAACACTTCGGAGTCAAACCAACGTCCAACGATCGCTTTCAGATTGTTTGAATAATCAATTAATACATTTCATGTATTATAATAATTATCCTTCTGTTTTTTGCCGTAGCATAATCATATGACTACCCACAAAAAACTTTGTTAGTTTCAGTTGCAAATAAAACAACGACGGTACCCGTCGCCTGCTTTATCGACAGTATCAAAAAACATCAAAATCAAAACTCAAGACAAAACAATGAAAGACAAATTCCGATCTTTATGTTTTTTTTGCGACACTATAATCATAGCCAGCCACAAAAAATCTTGCCAATATCAATTGAACGATTAGTCCGTTGCTAATTTTTATACAACAATAAAATACCGAAGTGGTCTAACCGAATTTGTTTCTTTTCTATGGGATCAAATGGATAAAAAATAGGATGGTCACTTGCCCTTGTTGTGGATCCGCTTCATCAGAATTCTCCTTTGTTTATCGCTGGTTCATGTCTGGCTTCGATTGATTTTTGTATCTGGATTCCAGGTATCCGCTCGTGGGATCAATCCGTTCGAAGGATCAAATCCGCTCGAAGGATCAAATGTATAAAAAATTGAGGTCTTCACTTAGGAGATTTCTTTTGGGCAGACTGGTTTTTTATAAATGAAGCACTTTTTTGTTTTAACTTTAAGTTCTTGAATTTTTATTGTTATGATTTGATATTTATAAACTTATAACTGACGACAATAACTTTCCCCACCCAACGGACAAGGGTTCATTAGTATTTTAATTTCTTAGTGCAAGTTTTCGTAAAGAAGTAAGTAAATTAAACTGATACAAGCCTTTTTATAACACTTTCGTACCTCTATATTTCCCTTGTTCGTTGTGTGAGAGAGACAAAAAAAATAAAACACGATTCTATCGACATCTAACAAACAAATCAGACAACTCTTGGATCGCAATCCAACCTTTGATAGTAACTCAACTTCATAATTGGTTTGCGTCCTGGGTTTAATTCTAAACAGACTCTTCTAGCGTAAACAGCACACCACGCAGTAACTTTGAGCGGGTGTAATGGCTCTTCGTGAGTGATACTCGGATTTTTGGTGCCTCGGAAATGATTATTTTGTTTATTCACGTAACCGCTATTATGGAAATGAGCTTCATTGTTCATGACAATTTTCAATGAAAAATCGTCCACCTTTTCGTTGAGATTCAGGATGACTTTAGGGTAGGTTATCCGCGTTTAGCGGTCAACAGCTAACAGCTGATGCACTGTCTGCACTTGGTAAGGGAACATCTTCAAATCTGTCACCAAAATTCTGCGTAGGGACCGCCGGCTAATGCTCAATTGCGTGGCACGTCGTCTGGTCGATGTTCCGGGCTCATGATCGACATCTTGGGCAACAGCAGCGATATTCTCAGCAGAACGGCTGCTCCGGGGCAGGCCAGCCTTGGGAACATCTCGTGTTGTCCCAGTCTCTTCAAGGCGAGTGGCTAAACGCCCGCATTGTTTGTCCAGTTGGTGTCGGACGGCCAGGAAATCTGCGACGAAATTCACGCTGCGCCAACACAACCGACGAATTGTTACGCAAAATATGGGACCAATTATTCCGCGTTCTTGCGGAGTAAACCGATTCATGACTTGCTGATTTGTATTTTGAGTTTGTTTACTTCACAAATGTAAAAACCGAATTGACATTTGTCGCCATTTGCAAAAGTTATAGCGTTTTCCAATAGGATGATTACTTTTGCCCCACCTTGTATTTGTTTGAAATATTTGTTTGAAATAGTTTCATCTTTTGATTTTTCACCGGGCATTATAACTACTAACAAGACAATTTTTTTTTGTACGTTTTGTGGGGCCCCTTTGGGGCCCCCTCACGCCGGGGGCCCTCCGCGATCGCGGACCTGCGGACCTGGCCAGTCCGGGCCTGGCAAGTGGCCTATTCATCTACCAAATGTAAGAGCGCCCTCAGATATCGATCAGTTGTCGATTCTTTGGATAAAAGGTCATCTTCGCATTACTAGCGCTGTAAATCATAATACCTGAATTATTTTATCCAATATTAGTTTGGGTATTATCCGAAATCTAGTTTGCGGATTACTAAAAATAAAGATACTGTATAAACTATATGTAAAATTATAATTGATAAACTAGTAATCCTTAAATCAGATTTTTGCCTTAGTCCCACGGACATATGAAATTTGGATGTCTATGCTTAGTCCTAATTTTGAAAAATTAAAAGTTTTTTGATTGGCGACGTTACGTGAGTATGGCATCTTGACGGTGTATTCGTTGACCCAGCCTATACTAATCTCACATTTCTCCAGATTAAGAGTGAGTCTGTGTAAGAATCCAAAAGCTTGAATAAAAGTTACACATGGAACAAGCAAATGCTTTTCCTCCGAATTTGGAGCGTACGGTGTGCAACTCAAATTTAAAGCTCACCTCAAAACTGGTTTCAATTTAAGATTAAATCTGAATTCGGTAACTCGTTTTAATTAAAACTACACTCATAACATGAAAATGGTTTTCCTTGAATTTCACAACTAACGTCAGTTTAGTAGTCAATGTTTGAAAGCTGCGTCTGAAGATTTTGTGCAAACAGCTCTTATGTCTTTGGAAAACCTTGACCTACAGAATGAGCAATTGAAACAGTTAGAAATAGTTTGCACATATTTATTTAAAAAAAAAGTTATTTGTTGATGAACTCAGATATAAACTGATTTCTCAAAACATAAGTTTCGGTTTAATTTGATGAAAGTGATGTGCACATCAGATGCTTCATGGGCGTAGCCAGGGGGGGGGGTTTGGGGGTTCAACCCCCCCCCCGAAAAGTTAAAATATCAACATCAATAATATTAAAATAAGGAGAGTTAAGAGAATGTTATTTGTAACACTGACATCTCAAAATGATATTATGTATCTAAAAAGATAAATGGGGACCTCTGAAAGAAATAAAATAATTTAACTTTTAATTTCCGTTTTTTCGGTGAATGCGGTTGATTTTTTTTGGAATTCCGTTTCTAATTTCCGTTTCTAATCAGTGGTAAGTGTACACGTACTTTGAAATTATTATTTTACTTAGCAACAAGTGTTAAATAAACATATGATAATGTCTTATATTATTTACATGCCTAAATTCTGCATACTTTATATGCTTATGTTATATATTATTTATTGCGCTTATGCTATTTATTCCCAAAACTCTTATATAAGACACACGTTTTCAAAGCCGGATGAATAATATTATTACGGATGAACTAGATAGCACTTATAATATAGCAGAAAAAGTATGTAATAATGTCGATGAATGTAACCTACTGTTCAAAAATAAGACAAACTCCTTAGTCATTATGCACTTAAATATTAGGAGTATTTACAAAAACATAAATGAATTATTATGCACTCTTAGTCTTTTAAAAACTGAACTCGACTGTATTGTTTTGACAGAGGCCCACCTTAATACAGTAAATATAGATAATATACCACAATTACCAAACTTTACATGCATTCCCACGAAAACACACATTAACAAGAATAGTGGCATAGTCATTTACGTTAACCAAAAACACCAAGATGTATCTTATAAAGAAATAAACATGACCCTCACGAACTGCGTAGCATTACAATTAAAAGTAAATAATCAGATTTATCAAGTTATTGCTGTATACCGAACCCACGGTTCAAAAACTCAACAATTTATAGAGAATCTCAAAGATGTAATCAACAAAAACAAATGTCAAAATACTATAGTGACGGGCGACTTCAATATAAATATTGGTCAAAACTCAAACAGCGTCGAAAAAAAAGATCTACTTAATACGATGGCTGAACTGAACTTCATTTCATGTATAAACGATTATACTAGAGTTGTACCCCGACAAAACCCATCATGTATTGATCACATTTGGACTAAGGCAGACACAACTGCACAATTAACACCTGTCATCTGGAAAACAAACATTACCGATCACTATACGTGCTTCTTAATTCTTGATTTAAAAAAAAGTATGTCCTTTTCTAAAACTGCATTACAACAGTATAATATAAAAACTTTAAACATACAACCAATCCTTTTCACCATATATGTTAATGACATTTTTTTTCAACCACTACATGGCCAAATTACTTCATACGCCGATGATACGGTACTAATAATTAGCGATAAAACTTGGGAAAAAGTAACATTTAAAGCCACCGAAGACATAAATATTTTAAAGAATTTCTTCGACGTAAATTTACTATCACTAAATGGTGATAAAACATTTGTAATTCCATTTGCAATACACAAAAATGATACCCCTAAAAACATTGATATCATCATCCATGATAATTCCAAAACACATAGTAAAAATTATTGTATCCAAAACTACACAATATTAAAAACAACAAACACAATCAAATATTTAGGAGTCATTATCGATAAAAATTTGAAATGGAAGGCACAAATTTGTCAAGTTGTAAAAAAAATTAGAAAATTGATTTATATATTTTTAAGAATCAGAAATTTTTTATCTGTAAAAAACTTATATCTAATATATTACGCTTTGGTTCAATCAACTTTACAATATGCTATCATTAGCTGGGGATCCGCATACAAAACTAATCTTTCCCCAATTGAAGTTGTGCAGAGGCTAATAATTAAAATCATATTAAAAAAACCTTCTGACTACCCAACGGATCAATTATTTAAGGAATTCCAAGTACCATCTTTCAAAGATCTATACAATAGAAATGCATTGATTCAAATTATAAAAGAAAAAGAAAAATATCAATTTATAACTGAAAACCGTACTAGACATAAATATATTTTTTCATGCCCAAAATTAAACACTTCCTTTGCACAAAATTATTATACTTATCAAGGAAGACTTATTTTCAACCGATTACCGGATGAAATTAGAAAAATAAATGATAAAATCCAATTAATAAACACTGTTAAAAAATATTTTAAAGATAATCTCAAAAAAAAAAAAAAACAGTTTCCGACTAATCTAATCTACTTATAACTCAGTTTCCAAGTGATACTCCATTCTTCAAATAAGTTAAATTTTGTATTGATTTTAGCAACTAATTACAATAATTCTGGACACATTATCCAAACAGTAAAATTGTTTTGATAGTAGATAAATACTTATAATCACATATCACCGAACTTACAACTTATTGTTTTTTACATTCACATTGTAATTTAAGAACTTAAATATAGCATTAAAAAATGTACACTACTCTTCCAAACACAAGCTAACGCTTCCATGGAAGAGTGGTATTAACATATTTGAATATGAACATGTAAGCAAATTAATACATCATCTAAATGTACATTATATTTTATATGCTAAAAAATAATAAATAAAAAAAAAAAAAAAAAAAATAAAATAAAAAACTTCTTGAAAAAAAATTTAAATTTGAAACATGGGCAGAAATATTAAACACCGAAGATGCCGAAAAATCTTCAATTTTATTCGATAAAACACTTCGCGAACACATAATAAATGCAACTAAACATAAAAACGTCAATCTAAAATCAAAACATAGAAAAATTAAGCCCTGGATCACCCATGGAATAGTTACCTCAATTAGGAATAAAGAAAAACTGTTTTATCAAACCCGAAAACAACCTAATGACTTAACTTTATTACAATCATATAAAAAATACAGAAACAATCTTACAAATTTGATTAAAAAAACAAAAGAAAATTACTTCAAGGTAAAAATCGAAGATAGTGGTAAAGATAACAAAAAAGTCTGGGCTACAATAAATAACATTATTGGAAACGGTAATAAAAATAAACAAATAAATAAAATAACTTATGGCAACGAAACAATAGACTCAATAAAAGAACCAACTAAAATTGCAAACATTTTCAATAACTACTTCGCTAAAGTCGGAGAAAATCTAGCCAAAAAAATCGACTCCCCCCAATCTAAAAATACTTCCAATACATCCACACAAACTTGCCAAAATATTTTCGAAAAGTTTGAAAAATGCACCCAAATTGAAATAGAAAAAAATTATAACTAACCTTCGAGTGTCCGCGAGCCCTGGTTTTGATAATATCACAGTAAATGTATTAAAACAAATGAGACAATTAATATCAAAACCAATTGCACATATCATTAATAACAGCATACAACAAGGAATTTACCCAAAAATATATAAAAATACAATAATAACCCCGGTTTTCAAATCAGGAAATACATCGGACTTCTCAAACTACCGTCCCATATCTATTGTATCTAACGTAGCAAAAATATTTGAAAAAGTCGTAAAGTCACAATTAACTAAACATATCACTTCAAATAAAATTATTAATGATAACCAATTTGGCTTCAGAGAAAATTTAGGTACGCAAGATGCAATCGCAAAAATAACCTCTATAATATATAATGCTCTTGACTCGAGAAATAAATGTTTAAGTATTTTCATCGATCTAAGAAAAGCATTTGACAGTATAAGTCACATGAAGCTAATCAAAAAATTAGAAAACATTGGAATCCAAGGAACAGTTAAAGAATGGTTTAAAAGTTATCTTCATAAAAGACACCAACACGTAAAAATTAACAATATATTGAGTGAACCCACCTATTCCGAATTTGGAATTCCTCAAGGGACAGTTCTAGGTCCAATATTGTTTATCATTTACGTGAATGAAATGCTTTCAGTACCAAAAATTGGAAAAATCATATCTTTCGCCGACGACACAGTTTTAATCATAGAAAAAAAACTTGGGAAGAAGCCTATCAAACTGCGAATATAGAAATAAACAACCTAAAACAATGGTTAGATGATAACTACCTTTCCTTAAACTCTGACAAAACCTATTTCATGACTTTTACATTATCAGACAAAATCCATCCAACAATAAATTCCAATATTACTATTCATAACTCTTGTAATAATTATACGGACAACTGCAATTCACCTAAATGCACAAAAATCTCAAAAAAAAATAATATTAAATATTTAGGCATAATTATAGATCAACATGTTAAATGGACAGAACATATTGCACAAACCGTAAACAGAATACGAAAACTTTATTACGTATTCCTCAAACTAAGAAATATTCTGCATAAATCTATGCTACTAAAGGTTTACTATGCATTAGCACAATCAGTTCTACAATATGGAATAATAGGCTGGGGAGGAGCGTTTAAAACCAACTTAACCCCACTTGAAATAGTACATAGAAGACTCATCAAAATTATTCTAAAGAAACAATTAGACTATTCAACCCAAAAATTATTCGATGAATTCAAAGTATTACCACTAAATAAAATTTATCAAAAAAATGCATTACTTCAAATCCACAAAGATAAACTAAAAACAAAGTCATTTAGCACCAGGCCGAGAACCTTAGGACAAATAATAATCCCTAAACTTGATACAACAACAGCCCAACATCATTACACATACTCAGCCATAAAATGCTTTAACGAACTTCCTAAAGAAATTCAATCTGAAAGGAATTATGAAATTTTTAAACAAAAACTTAAAAAACATTTTACTATTAACTAGATTTAGGTACCTATGTGTTACGATGTGCCAATTACATTTCCGCTATGAACAAAAAAATGCCAACTTATATTTCTCTATGTTTGAAAATTTTACATTATGTTTTATTATGTACAAAAAAAATGCCTACTTATATTTTCATTATGTATAAAAATTTTCCATTATTTACAAAAAAAAATGTCAACTTATTATTCATATGTTATAAAAAAAAATGTAGTTCTATATACATCCAAATTGTAACAACTGTTAAGTATGTATAGTACTGTCAATCTGATAGTGCTCCCTCTCTAAACACGAGAGTTTCTCAATTAGGGAGGTATTGTTACCACTAATATTATATATTATATACATTGGTTAATTATATATTATATGTATTGGTTAATAAAAAAAAAAAAAAATATATATATATATATATATATCAGGTATTAGTGTATTGTGATTAGTGTTACAGTCAGTCAGCATAAATGTGATTATTTGAATAATTTGACTGCTTAAAATGTTTTAACATGTACTACTAACGTTTATTATGTATTTTGTTTTGAAAAGTTTTATTATACACATTTATTACTTTAATTTTATTAAAAAAAAAGAAAAAAAAAAAAAAATTAAGTAGTTACATAGAAAATAAAAATTTTCTTAGCAAATACAAAGTCCGACAATACCCCCCCCCCCCCCCCCTGACACGAGTTTTGCATTTTCAATCGTTTTATTTTCTTGAACCCTCCCCTAAACTAAAACCTGGCTACGCCCGTGAGATGCTTTGCATTAGGCCACTTGCATGGACTTCATAACGACTTGGAAAAAATCGTGTGGATAGAGTTTTTTACCAAGATTACGAAAATGTTAGTAAAAATTTTTAGAAATGTACAGTTTTTTTAATTTTTAAATAAATAAATCCATTATTTGGGCTCGTGACGTCACTACATGAAAATGTCCCGTCGCCGAAAATGTTCCTATTAATTTTATAAAATTCCACACTGATTTATTTTTTTATATAGCATCACTTTGATTTCAGGCGAATTTTTGAATTCGTTCACTAGATTTATTGTTTGTTCTCTGCGAACTTATCATTTGGTTTGATTTTTTGACAGATGTTCTGAAGAGAACCCCGTACAATTAATGGGTACGGGGTTCTCTTCAGAACGTGAAGATGATGTCGGTAAATGTTTTAGAGGTATAATGATTATGGTGCTGATTTTAACAAAATAAAATTTTATAATATTCTTATTATTATTACAATTTACAAGTTCAAGTATATTACATTGAATTTAGTAATATAGACGCTGTACATTATAATGATTTATGATCAATAATATGGATCAAGGAAAAAAATATTTATGAGATGTAATATTTTTGGTATGCCTCGTTATTCTCCTGTGCCATTCGTGTGGAAAACGTTCTTTTTTTTTAAATGATTTTCGGCTATGTAATTATCGTTTTGTCACACCTATTAAATTATGTTCCGTCTTTCCGGTTTATAAAAAATGGTCTGATTTTTCGGTTTGAAATTTTCAAAAAATCCCCAGGGTTGCAAAAATACGATTAAAAAAAAAAAATACAGAATGTCTTAGAATATTTGCCTAAACCGGAAAAAAATTAAAAAAATGTGATGCAAGTGGCCTTTTGCATTAATTAAGGGCTACAGTACAAAAATTTATTTGGAAAAATTATCATCATACACAATTACAATCCATTGATTATAGTTTATTTGGTTATGAAAATCTGAACGTTAACTTATATCCACGACAAATGACTAAGCCGTCTTTACCAGAGTCATTAATTCAACCATGTAAATGTACTGCAAATTGTCGTACAATGTCTTGCAGTTGCAAAAAATCAGAATTATTTTGTATTTCTCTTTGTAAATGTATCAATAACGAATGTCTAAATAAAAATGAGTAATTGTTTGCCCACTTATATTTCTGTTTAATTTCGCTGTTTTATATACAGGGTGTTAAGGGACGTATTTAACTTACTTTAACCAGTGATTCCTGACATTATTTGGAGTAAAAAATGTAAATGAAATTTTGGTCTCCGGTGACTTTTTTTGACGACTTTTTTTTTTCAAAATTTTTTTCTTCAAAATCAAACAAAAAAAAAATTCTTCCGCACGTCGTCACTGGTCACTCAGCCGGGTGTCTGACGAACCCCTTACCCTGCCTCCAACTGTTCAACAACTACAATTTTTTTATGTTTTTGTAGATAAAATAAATAAAAAAACATCAAAAATGTCACCGGAGACCAAAATTTCATTTGCATTTTTTACTCCAAATAATGTCAGGAATCACTGGTTAAAGTAAGTCAAGTACGTCCCTTAACACCCTGTATATGTATATCTTTTTTTGAATTAATAAATGATTTTATTACTTGTATTTTCGTTTTCTTTTTCCTTCAAGAATCCATTATCACTTTAACCATTAGAAAAAACTATAAATTATAACTGAAATAATCATTAAAATGATTTAATGTCATGTACCTACTCAATACATTCCCTTTACAAATAAGAGTAGAGGGGGTAAAAAAAAATAGACCAAAAAGTTGACCGGCAAGATCCACATTATTAATCTTTGACCTTTTTTTAAGTCAAATCCATTGGTGGAATTCGGTCCTCACATTTTGAATACTCACTTACCTCTAGCGCCCGGTCTAATTGCTTTGTGATTGGATTGGATTCCCCTACAATATTCCTCGCTTATCACCTGTCTCATTCTCATTTCTTTCGTGAATTATTACCTATTGATTGTTGAAAAAGTTGTTGTTCTGTTAGTGTTTTTAAAAGTCTTTTAATTTTGAGGATTGCGAAATTTTTGTTTACCCATTTGACTAGCTAGTAATGTTTTTTTATTTTTAAGGTCTAAATTTGCGTTTTGAATTTCTCAAAGTAAACTTTAATGAGGGGGGGGGGGGGGGGGGTGATACCACGTTTTCCGCCCCGGGTGCCACCCATGCTAGCTGCTGGCACTGCTCCTAGAAACTGGGCGTACTGTACAGGGCTCGCAGATACTTTAATAGTACACAACTGCCAGGCCCGGACTGGCCAGGTCCGCAGGTCCGCGATCGCGGAGGGCCCCGGCGCGAGGGGGCCCCGAAGGGGCCCTACGAAACGTACAATTTTTTTTTGTCTTGTTAGTAGTTTTAATGCCCGGTGAAAAATCAAAAGATGAAACTGACTCAACAGTTATTTCAACAGTTCAACATTACAAAATTGTATATTTGGATATTTTAGACTGTGCGAGGATGAGTATTGAAGAAAGATTTTGCGCAAACAAAGACGTTTTTACAGGATTGCTCTTGGTTGGATCCAGTACCGGATTATCCCTAAGGCAGAGTAGGCAACTGCCTAGGGGCCCCGCGTCCCGAGAAAAATGACTTTCTTAAAAAAAAGTTTCGGAAAAAGTCAGTTTTCAAGATGTTTTCATTTTTTTATTAGAAACATTTACAGGTTAATAACATTAGGTACACGCTTTAAAGAAAACAACAAATTATAATAATAATTAGCTTATAACCCAATAAATAACTAATGTTCATATCATGCACAAACAATAAATAAAAAGTCTATAATTAAAACAAATATATAATCATAGTTGTATTTTACTTTTCTTTCCTTCTTTTTGTTGCAACATGACTTAGAATCTGAAGTGGTTGAAGGTGCCGTGTGTGGTGTGTGGTTTATATTGGCATTTGTTTTGTTTTATTTCTAATTATATGTTTAAAATATAAATGTTGTACAAGCTTCAGTATGCACTACCTGTCTGCTTGCTAAAATTCTTTGGGAAAGGTTGTCTGGAAGAGATCACTTTAGTGACAAGACGGCTCTTTGTAATAATTTTTTTAACAATATATATTTTTGTTTCTACATATGTATGTGTCCTTTTATGTGCAATAAAGGGTTATTGTATTTTATTGTATTGTATTCGTTTTCTTTATTAAATGGGGTGATGGCATACCTTTTGTAACGTAGTAAAAGAACAGATTAATTATGAATAAAATTACGTTTTGGTAGAAAAAAGAAGAAAAAAAAATTTGAAGTTAGAGAAGGATAAAGTGCAGTGGCGGACTAAACCCGTCAGAAGCCCCGGGCGGCAAAGTTGAATGAACCCCCCCCCTTAATGAAGTTGATGTAATTTTACAAGTTTTTTATTCAGTTCACACGGGCCTCTGACTCTGGGGGGCCTCTAAACGCCACCATGTTCCCTTGATCAAATCCTAAACAAAGCTTTAAGGACACCGCAAAAAAATAGTTTTATTTCATTTTCTGAAAAATGCATTTGTTAATAATGCTCTCACTATTTGAGGAAATTGGTAAAATTGATGGAGATACAGCATTTTATATGAAACCGTTTTAAACAGTTTGCATGTTGAATTATCCTCAGCAAAACTTTGAAAGCTTTTTTTTCGAAAGTTTTTTAACACGTTTATAAACCTGGTTGACAACATATTAAAAAAACTATATGCAATATGTTTTCCTAGGTAGTCAGAGGGAGTTTTTTTCGATTTTATTTTTTTATTTTTGGCAGCATTTTGAAGTAAAAAACGCGATTTTCGCTAAAAAATTTCGGTGAATTTGTTATTATAAAATGGTAAAAAAACTCATCGCATCGGTCAAGTCAAGTCAAGTCAAGATTTTGAGTTATGATAGTAATGATGTTCACAAACTTCAGAAATATTGTTTGCGAGAAAACCGATTTACAATTTTTTATACTCGAAATATACTTGAATCGAGCATGAGGGTCGGTCGCTTGAAACGCTGTACCTTCGTTAGTTTTGCTCCGATTTATTTGAAATTTTGACACAATGCTCAATATACTGACATGTTTTACATTCAGAAAAAATAAAGTGATAAAACTTTACCTACCCCCCCCCCCCCCCCTTAAAGTTTTGTTAAGGATTTGATCAAGGGAACAAGGAGGCGTTTGGAGGCCCCTTCAACCCCCCCCCCCCTCCTCCCCCCTCCGCCACCCGTTAGTCCACCATTGGTAAGGGGGGGCCCGAGACGTGCGTTGCCTAGGGGCCCCGACATGATTAATCCGGCCCTGGTTGGACCCTAAAAAGTTTGACTTTATCTTGAAAATCCAAACATTTCCCACAGAAGCTGTGCACAGTGTTTCTAAACTGTGTAAAATTGAAAGAAGTCGGCTGTTGATAGAGCTGCGACGGTTTGCACAACAATACAGCAACTTCATAGCGGCAGAGTCCACTGAGAACTACGGAGACAGATACAGTGACGAAGAAGACGATTTGGATCCAACGGCAGCGGAAACAAATGCTGACATTTACTGCTCTGAAAATAGACAATGTTTCCAGTGTTTGCTCAATCTGGACTGTTTACCAACCTGTATATTGTATATAAATTTGTTCTTACCATACCTTGTACCCAAGTCACAAGTGAACGAGTTTTTTCTAAACTTAAAGTCGCAAAAAATCGACTTCGGTCATCCTAAGGTACAGTCTGCTTTTTATTAATGTTGAAAGGGATTTATTTTATAATTTGGACAAAAATAAAATAATAGATGAAGTAGCTTTAACAAGTGAGTTGCTTACAAGGAAACTGTTACTTTAGGGCTAGGGAAGCAAAATGTCGAATCATTTCAGTTCAGTTAAGCCCCTTCTATTCTAGTATACAACATTGTAAACTGTTTACAATGTTAAACTGTAAACTGTAAACAACACAGGATTTTTTTAAATGTTAGTATTATTTTTCTAATCCCTAAAATCCGTTTGTCATTATTTTTACTACACAAATAATTTTGACATAATTCATTAATGCTTTGGTGTGAATAAAATCCTGCCCTTTATTTTGAACTCCGTTATAATTATTGGCAGTTCTACAGCATGTGTTTAGTAGTGTTGTGGTATCCTAAAAATACTGTGAATTTCTTATTTCAATAAATAATAAAGTCAACAAAAGTCGAAAATCATAATATTCGTATAAAAACCTATTTGAATTTCTTCTTCTTTATAGGTGCCAATATAGCGTAGAAACGCGTTTTCATTGTTTTCAAGCACCTAATTTTCAAAAATTATCCGGGTAGGCCCCCGGACCCGCGTTTTCTACCCCCCCCCCCCCACCTTACGTTAGGGGGCCCCTTTACAGGTTTTAGCGGAGGGCCCCAAATGGTCCCAGTCCGGGCCTGACAACTGCTAACCCTGTACAAATCGCAAGTGCGTCCCACTGTTGAATTTGGCAGCCACCTATGGTCTAGAGCCCCAAAATACCTGAAAAAAAAAAACCCTCGACTCTCTGCAGAAAAGGGCCGTCCGTTTGATAGATTCTCCTATCTTAGCAAACGGATTGCAATCTTTAGAGCATGGGCGTCAGGTGGGGATGCTATCCTTGTTCTATCGGTATTACAATGGAAGATGTTCCGAGGAACTAGCGTCATTGATCACTTCGGCACCGGTGCGTAATTTTTTTATTTTATTTTTTATTTTTTTATTATAGCGACTATATAAAAAATTTTACATACAAAATATAATGGTGAAATTAAGAGTAAAATATTGTATTTCTTAGTCCTCCTCACTAGGGGGTCCTGTGCCGAGGCGGACTAAAGTTATTTAAATATAGTTCATTTGTCTTCTATGTCGTTTTTAGCGTCTTCGCTAGGGTTTTCTCATTGACCTCTTTAAGCCATATTTTTATTCTTGATTTGTATTCAATTGGATTTTTTATTAGTTTTATGTCTTGGGGAAGTATGTTATGAAGTTTTGTTGCAAAATATGTATAGTTTCTTTGTCCAAATGTGGTTTTATAACTTGGGATATTTTTTATATCATTTTTATTCGATCTAGTGTTATGCATACACGGTCTAGTAGAGGATTCATTATTTTTGAAGAGCTTCAATAATATATTTTTGGCATATATTTGCTGTACATTTGGTACGTCAAAGTTATTAAAAATTTCAATTGAAGGCGTTCTAATTGGTACTTTCAATATGGTCTTTATGATTCCTTTTTGAATCGTATTCAGGTTGTGTAGGTACGTATGTGTAGCAGATCCCCATCCTATGATTCCATGTTCAATTCGAGAATGACATAACGCGTAGTAGACCTTTTTCATATCTTTTTTATTTAACACATTTCTTAAATTTTTAAAAAATATATAAGGCTAGTGAGTTTTTCCGTAATACCTTTGATGTGTAGGTCCCATCTAAGATTTTCGTCAATTATTACTCCGAGATATTTAATGTTTTGTGTTTTTTCGATAACAGGGCAGTAACATTGTGTATTATTTCCATGGCATTCATGTAATTTTAGTTCTAGTGATTTTATTGGTAGGCCCCTTGAGTTCATTGAAAATGTTATATATTTTGTCTTGCTTATATTAAGGGTAAGCGAGTGGATTTTAAGCCAATTTTGAAGTGCACTAAGCCCTTTTTCAGCCTCCTTAAATGTATCCGTCCAATTTTCTTCTTGAAATAATAAAACAGTATCATCAGCAAAACTGATTATGTTTCCTTTAATGGTAAGGTTAGTTAAATCGTTGATGTAGATAATGAACAGAATCGGTCCCAGTACACTCCCTTGAGGGACGCCATAGTTTAAAGATAGAAGTTTGCTCTTTTGTTTGCCAATTTGTACTTGTTGTTCTCGCCCTGTTATATATGACTCCAATAAGTTCATTGTTGATTCGGCCATTAATTTTTTTTAGTTTAGTTAGTAATATTTTATGGTCTATTGTGTAAAAAGCTTTTTGAAGATCTATGAATAAAGCTAAACATTTTTTCCCATCATCTATGTTTTTATGGCCATGCTTGTTAGATTTTCTATGGCATCATTGGTGCTCAGATTTTCTCTAAAATCATATTGGGATGGTGATAATAATTTGTTTTGTTCAAGAAATTGAACAATTTGCTTCTTCATTACAGTTTCCAAGATTTTTGAAAAGGAGCTTAAGAGACTTATGGGTCGGTAATTATATACATCCTTTTTGTTACCACTTTTATGTATGGGTACAACTGTAGCTTTTTTAAGACATGAAGGGAACACATTTGTAGATATAGACAGATCGACCAAGTATGTCAATGGGAAGGTCAGTTCTTTTTGTAGTTGTTTTATTTGAGATTACGTCATTTCCCGATGATTTATTAATATTAACGGATGCAATTGCATTTCTGATTTCAGTATTGGTTACTTCATTTAACTTTAATTTTTCTATCTGGTTCATATTTTCCTTTTCTTCTGGTAGAATGCTAGTTTTTGGTTGTCTGATTTTCTTTGCTAATTGTGACCCTATATTAGTAAAAAATTCATTAACATATTCGAGAATTTTGTCCGGATGCTTTGCGAAAGAGATTTGGGTATTTTCAATTGTTAGTTCCTCCGTGTTCTTGTACTGGGATGATTTTGCATTTGTAATTTCATAATGATCTTCCATAATTTGCGCGGATCATTGTTACATTCGTCTATTTTCTTCTTATAATAATTTTCTTTGACATTTCGTATAACATTTTTGCAAATATTTCTGTACCTTTTATAGTATCGTTGTATAAAAATATCACAAGGATTTCATTTAACTTTCCTATGTAATTCATCTCTTTTTCTAATGCAATTTATAACGCTTTGAGTTATCCATGGTTTAAGATGTTGGTTTTTATGCGAAATCTTTTTTTCTATTGATTTGGTATTTGACATGATGGTGATTGTTATATATTCAATGAATTTACTCCAGGCATTATTTGCATCAAGGTTCTCCAGTAGGCTTATCCAGTTTGTATTGAGTAACTGTTGTTTTACATCATTCCATTTGGTTTCTGTCTTTTGCACGATAATAGGGTAGGGCTGCGATCTTTGTATTTTCTTTTTTGTAAAAGATAAAATTGTTGTATAGTGGTCGGTTATAGTAGAGGTGAATATGATAGATTTGGTTGATTTAATAGTCTTACTGAACATGTGATCGATGCAAGATTTGCTGTCATTGGTTACACGCGTAGGTTTATTTATCATACTTTTGAGTCCATGGGAGGCCAGTGTTTGTAGATAATCAGTTCTATTGGGATGACCGTTTTCCAATCCTACTTCCTACTAATATTATAAAGGGGAAAGTTTGTATGGATGTATGTTTGTTATTCTTTCACGCGAAAACTACTGAATGGATTTGAATGAAACTTTACAATAATATAGCTCATACATCAGAATAGTCTATAGGCTATAGCTTAGAGCTCGGGCATTATGAAAAATAATTTCGTTTTTCATACATTTTCTGTCGGTAACAAAATCGATTTATTGCAAACGTCAGAAAAAAACAAACCAATTGTCACCTTGGAAACGATGTTTTTTTTTTTAATTTGGCAATTCACCCTAAAAAGATTGCTTTGCTGTCGTACTTAATAACTATCTCTAACAATGAATCGCCGAAATGTACAAAAAATATGTATGCGCATAAATCCGAACGACCAGTGGCGGACTAAGCCTGTCTGAGGCCCGGGGCGGCAAAGCTGAATGAGGCCCCCCCCCCAAAAAGTTGATGTAATTTTACAAAATTTTTATTCAGTTCACGCGGGCCTCTGGTCCTGGGGGGCCTCCATGCGCCTCCGCGTTCCCTTGATCAAATCCTAAACAAGGTTTTAAGGCACCAGGGCACTGTAAAAAAAAATCTTTTTTTTTGTATTTCATTTTCTAAAAGATTAATTTGTTATAAAGCTATCGCCTAATGTTTTAAGGAAATTCTAAGAAAATTTAAATAAAGTTTTAAACATTTTATGTGTTGAATTTCCTTCAGCAAAACTTTGAACGCATTTTTCTCTAAACTACGTTTTTCAACCTGATTGACAACATATTAGAAAAACTATACATCCGATTTGCATGCACCAAGTCTTAAACTGTTAGAAAATCCAGTCACTATGGCACCACATGGGGATTTTTTTACAAAGGGCCCCCATCTTTTTTTTGAGAACGCTGAAAATTTTCCATAAAAAATTCGCTGATCCGCCATTTTTCTTTTTTTTAGATATGAAAATTCCCCTACGTGGTGTCATAGACACTAGATTTTCGAACAGTTTAAGACTTGGTTCATGCAAATGTAAGTGCAAATGCAATAAAATACATACAGGCGGATGTACCTATAGTTTTTTTTTATATGTTGTCAACCAGGTTGAAAAACGAGGTAAAAAAGTTTCGAGAAAAACGCATTCAAAGTTTTGCTGAAGAATAATTCAACATATACAATGTTTCAAATGTCGGGGCCCTTAGGCAGTGGCTTACACTGCCTTATGGATAATAGGGCCCTGCCAGGGCCGGCTTAAACATGTCGGGGCCCCTAGTTAATGCACGTCTCGGGGGCTCTTTACCATAGGTGGTCCTACCCGATGCGGGGCCCCTAGGCGGTTGCCTATACGTCTTATGGATAATTCGCCCTGGCTTTCACATAAAATACTGTACAAATATTTGGTGAGAGCATTGTTAACTTCAGAAAATGATATAAAAAATCAAAATTACAAACATTTCTTTTACATTTTCCTGGTGTCTTAAAGCCTTGTTTAGGATTTGATCAAGGAAACATGGAGGCGTTTGGAGGCCCCTGAGGACCAGAGGCCGCTCCTACCGCACCCCGTTAGTCCACCACTGAATCATTTTAATTACTTGCCTATTTTATTACTATCTATATTATATGTAATGAATGATAAGGTAATCTTTAGCAAAGGGCCTAAGATAGTAAAAATAATATGACGTGCAACACGGAAGTGAAACAGGAACTAAAACTGTAAAGACATTAGAAACATTAGTAGTAGTATTTTAATTTTAAAAGTTGTAAATTACCGGTTGAGGCTGTATTTATCTATTCTTACTTTAGGGAACGTACCCATACTACGTGACCAACTTTTTGCAATTTTTAACCCTCCCCCCCCCCCCGGTGACCAAAATCCTAAGCAACTTGCCGCTCATTTGTATGGAGCGTGACATTTTGAAGACCCCCCCCCCCCCCCTAAACGTGTCACGTAGTATGGGTACGTTCCCTTATCTGTATGGGATGATGTTTGTATGGGACCTTCCAACTCCAAATCACCTCTTAGATATGGACTAAGCATATTTTAAAGGCATCAGGACACTAAAAAAAAAATTGTCACTTTTTATTTTATTTTCTAAAAGATGCATTTGTTAATAATGCTTTCACCAAATGTTGTAAGGAAATTCGTAAAATTGACGAAGATTCAGCATCTTATATGAAACCAGTTTGTCCGTTGAATTATCCTCAAGCAAAACTTTTAACGCGTTTTTCTGAAAACTACGTTTGTCAACATCTGATTTGCATGCACCATGCACAAGTCTTAAACAGTTCGAACATCCAGTCACTTTAGCCAGGGCCGAATTATTCATAAGACGCATAGACAACTGCCTAGGGGCCCCGCATCGAGTAGGGCCCCCTAGGGTAAAGGGCCCCCGAGAAGAGCCTTAACTAGGGGCCCCGACATGTTTAAGCCGGCCCTGGCAGGGCCCTATTGTTCAGAAGGCAGTAAGCCACTGCCTAGAGGCCCTGTATCGGGTAGGGGCACCGCATCGGGTAGGGCCCCTATGTTAAGGGGCCCTGAGAAGCGAATTGCCTAGGGGCCCCGACATGTTTAAGCTGGCCCTGGCAGGGCTGTCTTGTCCATAAGGCAGTGTAAACCACTGCCTTCTAAAATCCAGCCACTGTAGCCAGGGCCGTATTATCCATTAAACACGTAGGCAATTGCCTAGGTGCCCTGTATCGGGTAGGGGCCCCTAGAGTAAAGAGGGCCCGATACGTGTATTGTCCATAAGGTAGTGTAGGTGTAGGGTAGGGGCCCCTAGGGTAAAGGGGCCTCGCGACGTGCATTGTCTAGGGGCCCCGTCATGTTTAAGTCGGCCCTGGCAGGACCCTATTGTCCACAAGGCAGTATAGGCTACTGCCTAGGGGCTACGCATCGGCTAGTAACCCCTATGGTAAAGGGGCCCCGGCATGTTTAATCCGGCCCTAATTATGACACTACGTAGGGATTGTTTTATAAAGGGCCCCTTTTTTTAATGAACGAAGAAAATTTACCATAAACAATCGAACATAAAATTCATTCAAAAATAAAACACATTCAAAGTTTTGCTGAAGAATAATTTAACATACAAACTGTTTCAAACGGTTTCACATAAAATGTTGTATCTCTTTCAATTTACCGAATTTCTTTAAAAAAAATTGGTGAGAGCAATCTTAACAAGTGCATCTTTCAAAAAATGAAAACAAAATTTATTTACAGTGTCCTGGTGCCTTAAAGGCATGTTTAGGATTTGATCATGGGAACATGGAGGAGTTTGGGGGCCCCCCAGAAGCGGGGGCCCGGGGCGGGCCGCCCCCCCCGCCCCCTCCTTAGTCCGCCACTGCGAACGACTGCACCAAATTGGACTATTATTTTTTTGGTTGTTCGTTATTTTGTATAAAACTACCGTTGAGTTCTGGCATTATGAAATTTGTATAAAAAATTATAATAGGTTGCACGCGAGCAGTTTGAAAACTGAATGTATCGGGAATGATTGTGTGGAATGCGAGAGGTGAGAGGGGGGAGTGGGGAGGGGGTTAGGGGAGGGAGAGGCGGGAGGGAAGGAAGGGGAAAGGGGAAGGATGGAGGAGGGTGTGGGGAGGAGTAGGGGATGGGGGGAAGGGGGTTGATGGGGGGAGTGGTGTGGGGAGAGGGAAGGTGGAGGAGGCGGAGTGGGGTGGGAGAGGTCGGAGGGAAGTAAGGGGTAGGGGTGAGGGGAGGGGTGGGTGGAGGTATAGGGGGAGTGGGTTGATGGGAGTGGTGAGAGGGAAGGTGGAGGAGGCGGAGTGGGGTGGGAGAGGTGGGAGGGAAGGAAGTGGAAGGGGGAGGGGTGGAGGAAGGTGGGGGGAGGTGGAGTGGGAGGGGTATGGGGTGGGGGAAGGGTCGGTGGAGAAGGAGATGGAGGGAGAAGGGGGTTGATGGATGAGTGGAGTGGGGAGAGGAAAGGTGGATGGTGGAGGAGTATGGGGAGGGGTGAGGGGAGGGGGGAGGGGGAGGGTGGTTGAAGGGGGGAGTGGAATGGGGGGAGGGGTGGGTGGAGGGGGAGGGGGGTTGATGAGGGTGGTGGAGTGGGGAGAGGGAAGGTGGAGGAGGCGGAGTGGGAAACCCCTAATACCATGCGAGCGAAGCCGCGGGAAAAAGCTCTCTCTCTGGTTTCAATCCTGGGATTGGTTTGCAGCAATTTTCTTTAGTTTCCTCTTCCATTCTTCCCTGTCTTGTGCGGCTCTTTTGAGGTCTGCATATGATAAGCAGCGCACGTCCACCAGCAGGTCCTCCAGGTACTCTCGGCGTGGGCGTCCCCTAGAGTTTGTCCCCTCGGTCATACCCTCCATTATGGAATGCAAGAGGCCTTCTTGTCGTATTACATGGCCGATCCATCTTGCACGCCTTTCGGACAAGGTCCTGAGCAGGTGCCTTCCTTCTTCGATTCTTTGGAGAACCTCCTCATTTGTAATGTGGTCTCTCCAGGAAATTCCTAATAGTTTTCTATAGGACCACATCTCAAAAGCCTCTAGTCTCCGTTTATCTCTTTTGGATAGGCACCATGTTTCGCAGCCGTACATCAAGATACTCCATACATAGGTCTTGATGAGGAGTATTCTCAGCTTTAGGTCTATATTATTTGATTCAATTATTTTCGACCTTTTATTGAAAGCAAGCCTAGCCTGGTGTATACGGCTGTCGACATCGCTCTTAGACCGACCGTCCCATGTTATTTTGCTCCCGAGATAGACAAACTCCTTGGCGTTCTTTAGTAGAACTCCTGACATCTCTAGTTAAAAGAAAAAGGAAAAAGCTAGTATGTCAATATTTATATCTCCGATAAGGAAGACATTTTTTGTGTTTTTTAGAAGATTGAGTTCATTAGAAAGCGTTTCAAGAAACTGATTAATATTAGTTATAAGCTGGTGATCGGTACAGAGCTAATATCGTGGTTTCATCACCCACTTTGATTTTCAAAATTGGGAAAGACGCCAAACATGCGCCCAACATACTCGTATGTACATGGTTAAAATATGTCACATGAGAAAGGGTCGTCTCAACGTCTCGTTCTTGAGTTCAACAGCTCGGCTGGGGAACGATTGTGTTTCCTCCCTCCTACAACATGGGTCTTGATGAGAACCATGTTGTAGGAGATCTCTTCAAGAAATTGTTTCAGTTCAGAAATTCCTCAGTTCCTCTGTTTCCTCTAAAGTACTACTTTTTTCGTTTGGAGGAAACAGATATATCTAGTCTTATTACGGCTCAGCTAGGGCAACGGGAAATGCGTTTCATTTTATTTATTGTGAGGGAGATTTATGATAATGATTGTATGTTTCGTTCACCGTTTGTCTCATTTTCAACTGTTGTTATGTAGTGTGTAAAAAAGAGCTGCAGCATTATATATTTAAGAGAAAAATTCAAAACTTGTAACTATATTCCATATAGTTACAAATCGATGCACTTAGCATTAGATTTAATAAGTAGGTATTATACGTCACGGTGCGGTATGCGAGGAAGATGCAATAAAATAGCTTTTTTCCTTTGCAGGCAAAAGGACGCACATTGTGCGTCTCATCTTTCGAAAGAGCTGCAGCATATTACGATAAGGATGTATGTTTATTGCCTTTTTTGTGCCGTAATAATAAAAGCGGTCAAATTCAATATTTTTTTTCAAATTCAAAATAAAGAACACACTTTCTTTCATAATATTCATTATGTTAAATTTTAACATGATGCCAGTGGCGTAGCGAGGGGGGGGGGGGGCGGGGGGGTGGTTGCGGGGGGGGGGGGGGGGGGGTGGGGGGGGGGGGGGGGGGGGGGGGGGGGGGGGGCGGTCCGCCCCGGGTGCCACCCTACAGGGGGGTGCCACTCGGCGGTAGAAAAACTGAAATTCTCTAGCTACCCCCCCCCCCCCCTGAAGTCGAAATTAGCGTTTTGAATTTTTTCTCAAGTCAACTTTAATGGCATTGCGTGTGGGTCCCACCCGGGCGTCGTGTGTAAAAAACGTAAATGAAATTTTGGTCTACGGTGATATTTTTGATGTATTTTTTTTCAACTAAAAACATTTAAAAAATCAGCAGATAATTGAACTGTTAGGAACGATTGAGAGGTTGGTCGATTACTCGGCTGAGTGGAAGATTTTTTTTGTTTGGTATTTATTGGTTAAAATTTCACATTGGACTAAAATTTTATTTTAATTTTTTATTCCGAATAATGTCAAGAGTCACTTGGTTAAAGAAGGTCCCCCTTTATATCAATTGACGAAATGAAATAAAAGTGATGATAAGCAACAAAAGATGGCGCCAAAACAAATAAAAACCGGTTTTCAGGAACTAAGAAAACTGGATACCTACCTACGTGAAAGTAGGAAAGTGCACAAAACCATAGATGGATAGAATTTGCAAGTCTGTTGTATATTGGGAATCCCATTTGGAAGGTACACGATAATAAATTATAACTTATAACAATTAAAGAAGTTAAAATACAAAGCTAAAAGAAGGTTATAATAAAAACATATAAAATTTCGAAACGAGACAAAAGGGATTTGTAATTTTAAAGGCACATCAAACCTAGTATGTTTGCGGGCTAGGGCGGGTTCTAGGCGGGGTTTCTCTTTGAGTTTCCCGCGGTGGCGTTGCAGTAGGCTCAGCGCGAACACTCCGTATGAGTCGAATTACAAACAAGTTCCGCGCTCCGACAACAGATGGAAGCACTGACTAGTTTTTGCACAACAGATGTTGCTCTGATAAAGAATACATCTTTGGCCGCGCAGTGAATTGATTAATAACACGATTGTCCGATAATGTCATTTATTTAACGTATTAACGGACAAATTGACCGAGTCCCCGTTGTTTATTTGACGGATTCCTAAACTTCTGCGAGAAGTTGTAAACGGGTGGATATTCCCGTGTGTGCCCTCCAGTGCCAGTGTTTACGGCTCTAACAAGTGTCAACATGGATTGATTTCTGAATAACGATTAGTTATTGCCAATTTAATCGGTGCGCGTGTTCCCCGCTTGGCTCGAGATGCTAGAAATGGATCTGCAGATCAAAGGTAAACATTTCATATATTTTGCGTTTCGAATATGAGTTGGATCGATGATGAGCGGTAGAAGTGGAGGCGGGGACATGCGGGGCAAGGATATTTGCATACTTGTTGCTTGGCGAACCTGGCTTTCAAGGTCGCAGGAGCGCGGCGGTCGGTGGCAGGCGGGAAGCGGGAGGCGGAGGCAAGAGGACTAGCTAATTAGTGATGTCACCATGACATCACTTCTTCTGCTACCGCTAGCTGCCGACTGCTGACCGGCAGCTAGAAGCTTGTATTGGTGTGCCTTATCATTCCACCACGGAAGTTTTCTTACCATTTGAAACAAGATACAAGCGGTAATGAAACCAATAGGTAATTGAGCGTTGCGCGCGGTAATCAATATCACTGTCCTTTGCGCGCTGTTGTTGTTAATGTTTTTCCATGACCTCCTGGCGCCATGCTTCGACGCTATCTCCGTTCTACCAAATACTGTTTTGCCGCAGGTATTATATTATTATCATTGTTTTGGTATTTTAACTCGCCCTGACCACGCCAACTATCGAGTTGTGAGTAGGTACCTACCTAGCTGGTTCTTGATATTGTGCAAAGGTTAACCTTGGGAGAGCTGTCAGTAATGTTAATACCGAAGATCACAGTTTGCATTCTTTGATAATTGTTTTCCCGCCAAGAAACAATTCAAGAGGGAGTGTTATGAGGGCAGGCCGTCACATCCCTAATTTCGCATTCATTAACTCAAAGGCTACGAAAAATGGCATTATTTATTATTTCTATGATAGGGAACGTACCCATACTACGTGACCTACTTTTTGCAATTTTTAACCCCCCCCCGGTGACCAAAAATCTAAGCCCCCCGCCGCGGCGCCGCTCATTTTAACCAAGCGCGGTATTTTGAAGACCCCCTCCTTGAACAGATCACGTAGGTAGTATGGGTCAGAGGCGGCCCGTGACAAAATTCGCGAGCAGTGCATTTCACAAAAAAGGTAACATTAACATGGGAAAATAAAGTGATTAGGGGGTTGACATGCCTAATGCAAACGTTCACTTGTAGAGTAAATCCATTCGTCGCCCTTTCATTTGTGAAAATACTTCAATGACACGATTATTAAAGTTTGGCATAGAAGATATCAAACCTTTTTCGATGCTCAACGTTGACAAAGCATAAAGCCGATCTTGGGACATAGTGTTCCTCAGAAATGTTTTTACACGTTTTAACGTAGAAAAACACCGTTCGCACTCAACAGTTGTCATTGGAATAGTACAAATTATTTTTAAAAGTTTAACCGTTTCGCTAAAACACTCCACTAAGTTACATTTGATAAAATCTACGTTAATCGCAATATTATTAGTAGCACTCATTTTTAAATAACTTTTTTTTACAGAATAAAACTTGCAAAAACTGTTAAAATGCTGTCAATACCGAAACAATACAGCGCCGCGCGCCGGGCGGCCGATGGCGTTAAAACATAACATTGTTATTTCG
Source organism: Limnephilus marmoratus (assembly GCA_917880885.1). NCBI lineage: Eukaryota > Metazoa > Arthropoda > Insecta > Trichoptera > Limnephilidae > Limnephilus > Limnephilus marmoratus. The sequence goes on from OU862910.1 coordinate 54,513,695, forward strand.
TCTTAAATTCGTCGAACATAACTATTTCATTCCGAAGGTTCGGTACCACATTACGCAAGTTTAATTTTTTGTCATTTGCTCCGCTAATGCACGCAGGAACCATATGTCTTCTCTGCTTTCACACGTCAATCGTCATTATGGGTCTATACCTGTCTTGCTCATTTCACGGGCACGAGCACTCCAGCATCTGGAGAAGATCCCAATAGAAATATAACGTCGTGTGACGTCACGCCTGGGCATAACAAAATGTGCACGAATTCCTTTCTCTCATGGAAGGGAGTTTAGACAATTGATAAAGATTTTGTAACGAATTGGCGGGATTGGAGAGGATGTACTAATTTACACTTCTGACGTATATCGACCTTTGGCAGTGCAGTGCACATATGCACTAAGGAAGGGGCCGCCTCTGGTATGGGTACGTTCCCATAGGTAGTCAGGTGGTCAGAATCTCAAGTGTCCCAGTTATCTCGGTAGGCAGTTTCCAACACAACTCTTCTCAGATTCTCATTGGACTCTTGAACTATATTTGAAAATTCTAACAAGAATATTGTACAATAATAAGAAGGAATAATAATAAATTAATGCGATGATGAAAATAAATTATTTTTACTTGGCTCTTATAACGTAAAATATCTATGGTAATCAATTAACTTGTTAGGGTTTTTACGGGTTGTTCGATCACGTTTTTCTTATAGTAAAATTTTAATATAAATGTGCATTAAAACAATAATCGATCTAAACACACACAGCCCACGATTTGACCACCTCTCTCTTGACAAATTTAATGTAAAGTTCTCAGGAAAATACCCCCCGGCACTAACCGATCGTCTGCGAACCCCTCCTCCCCTAGGCACATACCCCTCCCGGACACATTCTACCCCGTCTCCTCCCGGATTTACTCACCTTGATACCTCTCTTGCATGCTCCCCGGGCACATACCCCTCGGGCACATACCTGGACAACAAACCCTAAGCACACCCATCTCTACCCTTCAGACTCCCCTCCCGACTACACTTCCCCCGGGTACACCCATCCCGCGCACACCTCCCTCCGGGTACATACACATCGTTCACATATTCAGGGCACACCTTCCTTCGGGCACACACATCCTGGGTACACACATCCCAATCATACTTCCCTCTGGGCATGCTAGGTACACATCGACACATCCCGGGCACACTTCCCTTTGGGCATCCTGGGAACACACATCCCGGGTAAACCTCTCTCCGTGTACACATATCCTGGTTACATACATAGGCACACCTCCCTCCAGGCACCCAAATCCTGGTACATCTATTCTGTCTTCCTTGAAAAAATACAAAAAAAAATTCAAAAATTATAAAAAAATATTTTTAACGAATTCATCCCGGAAATAATTATTATTTTCGCTACCACTTCGAAGAATGCATTTAAAATCGCAATGTCCTGACCGGCAATTATAAGAAAAATAATGCAATAATATTGTTTTTATATTGTAACAAAGCACTTAAAAAACCTGCCAATGGGTACATTAAAATTGCCAATAATAATAATTATAGGTTTAAATATAATTAGGTACACGGGGTACACCCACCACCGAATTTATGTTCCTATATTATAAAAACAACACAAATTACTGTAATTATTTTTAGAAAGGTTTATGCACATAATATTATAATATACTAGCTGACCCGGAAAACGTTGTTCTGCCATATACATTATTTGTTGTGTAAATTTTGGTTGATAGATAAAAAATAACTAATGTATTGTAAGTGTGTGGGGATGGGATCTATGACAGAAAGATAAATGTAGTGCTGTAGACGATGCCCGCCGATAAAAACAAAAAATCACCAACCATTCATTTTCTCAATTCAATGTATTTCATTAAAGTGACGGAAATATTCATTATTTGATCTCTTAAAAGTTAAATATAAAGTGAAAAAAGAAATATATTTTTTATCTTAAAGTAGGAAAATGAAATAAAGAAAATCAATATTAATTTCGAAGAGCAATTGAGTGTACGATATTTTTTGTCAGTTCGTCTTTAGCCAACACAAATAAGCTCAATGGTTTGCCCACGCGAGAACATGATGTCGAATGAAATATCAAAATGACGTGACGCTTCTCGTGAATGTCTTGCGCATGTGTGGATGAAAGTTCGATGAGGCGGATCTGTCATTCAACGACATAAATAATTTCGTTCTATTTGAAATACGAACGACGGTTAAATTTTTTATACAAAAATACTCAAAACACGATTAAAAAATAGGAGGGTGGGGGTAGGAAGGTGAAAATTTGGGGTTAAAAGTATTTTTTGATGCCAAATAAAAAAAAGTACAAAAAAAATTTTGTCAAAAAAATTCAAATTTTTTATCTGGATAGGGACACCCTAATCACCTAGCAGTATGAAGTATACTTTAAAACCTATTTTCATATCTACCAAATATACACACAAAATTTCGTAAAAATCGGTTGAGCCGTTTCGGAGGAGTGCGACCAGCGACCGCAAACACCGTGACACGAGATTTTTATATGTAGAGATTAAATACTAACAAGACTATTATAACTAACTACTGTAAGTATTGTTAGTGAGGAAATTAAAGTTTATTTTTTTATTCTGTGAATGAATTATTATTATTTTGAGAAAGTTTTCAATGAATGTTAAAACTCTGGTTTGCGAAATGCATAATTTTTGGGATGATAATAATGATCAGTTAATTTTACAGGTGGCTGGAGGAAGTAAAGATGCCATGTTTTTTATCATTGGGCTGTCAAAATATTTTCATTGGGTTTCTTCAAAATGATTTTCTTTTGTTTTCGTGGTAATGATAGTGCGTACCCGTGAAAAATCACGGGTTATTATTTTTTTTAGATTAGCTCCGCGTAGGACGTCTTGAGGAACATAATTCCTCTCAGGGCCTGTCTCATCTTTGGGGTTGCTGTGTGTTTAGGAAAGGAAGGAGAGGAAGTTCTGGGAAGGAAAAAGGTATGAGGGGTGGGTAGGAATCTGGGGGTGAGCATGTGCAATCTGGGGGTGAGTATGCAATAGGATGAGCTTCCGTGCAGCTGAACTGAGCTGAGCTGAGTGTTGTCTAAAGCGTCGATGACACGTGGCGAGTTTACAAGCTACTATCTACTAAGTTTAAAAGCGGGTAAATCGGCGAGTGAGATTGTCATGATGACACACAAAACTGTCCACTCGCTCAGAAGCGTAGGAAACTGAGGCCGCTGCTAGCGCCAGTAACAAGAATAGAGAATTTCAGAATATAGGCTATTCCACCTTACGAAAATATAAATAATAGACCTTGTTCATGTGCATGCAATATCTTGGTTACGTATATGCAATATCTTGGTCGAGTGGCACCCCCCTTCGGGTGGCACCCGGGGCGGTCCGCCCCCCTCGCTACGCTACTGCCTGTCACTCCTGTCATCTTTTTTTACATTAGTTTCAGACAGGAGGCCGTGAGGAAAACCATTTCTCTCGGGGCTTTGGGTATTCTGTGCGGATAGTTTTTTAGGGAAAGGAAGTAGAGGAAGTTCTGGGAAGGAAAAGGGTATTAGGGGTGGTTTGGAATCTGGGGGTCAGCGTGTCCAGGAGTGACGGACTTATGAATACATTCTTCCCACTGCTGTGCAAGGCGATGGGTCGAGAGAGGTCAAAAAGACTCTCTCTCCCGATCTGGCCCGCCATGGAGTAGGTGGGCAGACGTCCGCTACCCACACAATCCTCACCCACCAAACGTAGCCAATCACTTGGGGTGACCTACAATCCAATAAACGTTTCCCGGGGCGGTGGTATTATTTGGCATTATTTTACGATATCTAGCTCTTCGTAATCTTCAGTGGAAGCTTACGATGTTCTCGTGGCGAAGTTCATGATTCTATTTGATTCCGCGTCATCCATTTACTTTTATAGCATCTGAGGGTCCAAAGATTCTTTCGTTAACAGATTAATCTCCAATCTATCAAAATATCCTGAAAAAATCCTCTGACTGATCTCCTAGCAGTCTGGTTTCCGTTTAATATCCTTGAAATCTGGGCGCCATATTATTATCTAGGCGCCTGTAAACGGGTTTCGCACTTTCGTTTTCATTATTTTGTTTGCACTGCCGCCATTTCGAATTGGGACTGCATTCCTACGTAGACTCGTACGGGCTCGGGCAAGTAAACAACTTGCACGAAATTATGTATTGTTAAAAAGTACCATCCCATTCGTAGTATGCTAATTTTTAATTAATCGTTTAACAATTTCCTTTGGACCAAGTGGCGCATCACATTTCATTGTTTGTTTTGTACGGTTTTGTATGTGAACCTCAAAACTCAAATGAGCTTCGAAGTAATGCCGCTAGAGCCCGCCGGGCGTCTGTCAGGTGACATCTTTGAAGGTTGTCGCCAAATTTTCTGACTATCCCGCCTATTTACATATTATTATATTATTAACAATGTGTATATATATATTTAATTCATTTATTCATTCTATGTGTGTGCACTATTTAGCAATTTCAATCCTAAAAGCCACACGTTTAACTAAAAACTTAATATTTCATCGATTTCTTTATTTCTCTTTTTATTAGTTCATCACATTATTCCTCTTCTACTTTTAGCAGTTCGAATTTGAATAAAATCACTTCCTGAAAAATATTATTGATATCCATTAAAATTTAAATGTAAACCATCGAAAAATTTAATTAAACACTTTTTGTAGATTTAAGTTGTCTGTCAAATAAGAGTAGAAAATATAAAAAATGGAACTACAAAATTTGTAAGTTGGCAACACCAATTTACCTGTCAAATATTCTTTGTGCAATCACGCTGAAAATACAGAATACCGTATATCTACACATTTAAAAATACATTTTTTGTTCCTAAAAAAAAATTAAATCGAGGAAGCACTTTTGTTAAGGTAGGTACCTACTTAATGACATAAATTTGATCAAATTGTGTTTTAACAGTAGGTAATAATAATAATAATAATTGGATAGTTTGTAGAGTGCCGTTTTTCTGAAAAATCACCTCAAGGGCGCTGGTAAAAAGGAAGAATCATTAATGGTGAGTTTAGTTACACTACTTTTAGATGTGAATGAGTTAAATATAATCAGATCTAAAATTAGAGACATGATCTAAAGCTTGGACAACGCTAGTAGGTATTTAAGCTATTATGCTTTATATTTTATTACATTATCGTTATTCTTCATTATGTTAACATAAAATTTTAAAGATATAATAATAATAAGTGGTGAATTACGTACATATTCTTTATCACTGTCATGTATGAATTTATAAAGACTGTTTATAACGCAAATAAATAAAATAAAATCGATTTCAAAAATACATTTTAATAAGTTGTAAGGGGGCATACATTAATTACGTGAGCTCTAAAAGGGGGGGGGGGTCCAGCAAAATCTCAAATCTAATGAAAAGAATATATATGAGTAAAACCTCAAAATTGTAATGTTTAATAATGAAGACAATATTAGCGAAAACCCATCGAAAATCTGAAACCGAAAAATTGAAAAAGATACGGTCGCATCAAGGAAATTAGATCCTAGATGTGACCTTATTTTGACTGCAGATCGCCAACTAATAAGTATTAGTTCACAGTGAAGAAATGTTCTAAATATATTCGATGTCAATTGTTGTTTGTACGTTAGCGATTTGCAGTTGTCCTAGGGAACGATGACAAGTTACCGAAAGTTCTCTATCAATCAGAAAAACCATAATTTCCATGCTACAAAATTATATAATGCCCTTCCAATTGAAATTAAGAACACCATGGAGATACAAATGTTTAATAAACAAAAATTTTAACAAAACAAAAAAACGACTTCAAAAAATGCACTAAAAAGTAAAAAAATAATTTCGTATTCTTCTACAACTTTATAATCAACTTACCTTTTCTACTCATCAATATGTACGTACGATTGTTATTTTTGGAGTCGGTGTCCGCGGGAGAGGAGCTGTCAAGTGAACACGCCGGGCCGCGGGTACCTTGGTTGACACCGACCCCAAAAATAACAATCGTACCTACATATTGATGAGTAGAAAAGGTAAGTTGATTATAAAGTTGTAGAAGAATACGAAATTATTTTTTTACTTTTTAGTGCATTTTTTGAAGTCGTTTTTTTGTTTTGTTAAAATTTTTGTTTATTTTTGATTTTTAGTGAATCTGAAGTACACTAACTAATTCGATTAAGATTCGGCCGAGTATCGTAAATTTGTTCTTCAGAATTGGAGAGTTCCGTTACTTTGTCATGGATCCCATAATCAGAACCTAACCAAACTCTCATCAAACTACCCTTGAAGTACATCCTTTCCAATAAAAAAAGAATCATCGAAATCGGTTGGCGTGATATTGAGTTATTCGTCCATTTGTCGCGCACATACTTGATGCAAATTTAAGACTTATATGATTTTCTCATGGATGCCATTGTCAGAACTGGACCAAATTAAAATGGGACCACACGGGAAGCACCAGCTTTCAAATAAAAAAAGAATCATTAATATCGGTTCACCCAGTCGAAAGTTCTGAGGTAACAAACATAAAAAAAAAATACAGTCGAATTGAGAACCTCCTCCCTTTCGAAGTCGTTTAAAAAAGACATCAAATTATGGTTAAGTAAACAGGAACATGAGGAAATCATTAAAATTATGAAGTAACCCCAATACAACAAACATAAATACATTTTATTTATTGTTTATTTTGTGAAAATCGAGAAACTAGAAGATGAGGAAATAAAAATTAACACCCGTTTAGCAGCATACAGTCCGCCTCGGAACAGGAATACCTAGTGAGGAGGACTGTAAACAGACCACTTTACTTTGTATTTTTACTTATTTTGTAATTTTACTTTATCTTATATTGTCATTAAAAAAATCCATATCGATGGACCGTGCCTGATATTGTGGCGCTGAGTGGCCATTTGATGACTTTGTCACGCCTAAATTTCTGCGAAACAACTGGGCCTAAGAAATTTTGTTTCTACAGAATCGTGATACAATCGTTTAATACACCAGAAGTAAGGAAAAAGTTTAATTATTAGTATTAATAATCCATTTAGGCTTATTTTAATTTCTGCGGCTCTAATATCATCGATAGCTAATTAAGATTACCTTAACAGTTTTCATCTTGGTTATCAAACCAGTCATCGAAACTCGTGAAGATCAAATTCAATAATTACTTTTCTGAAGTTAAATTGGTTGTCAAGTTTCCCCTAGGTAACTTTGTAGGGAGGTAGGATCGAATCTCTAATCCCGAGGATTACAGTATAACATTATGTTGATTTTGGTGACGGACAATCAGAATCATGCAACTTCAAGACCTCCTTTGGAAAGTCCTTAAAAGTCTCCCCCCCCCATATGTTATGTATATAAACCGTAGACTAAGAATTATTTATACCATTCTGAAGATGGCTCTAACGAGTTGAAACCGGTTACGGTCAATAAAATTAAGTGGAATAAAGTTTTTTTATTTTATTATAATATATCATTAAAAGTGATGGAAAAAAATATTTAAAAAATATGGTTAGGTTATGGGTTATTTTAATTTAATTTAAGAAAACTTTTATCGTAACTTTAAACCCCACTGAACCCCAGATAACTACCCATCTCTCATACAATTTCCTTCCGAGAACTTCCTTTCCTTAAAAAGACCCTTCCCACAGCATCCCCAAAGATGACTAGACCCCCCGAGGGAATTTTTTTTCTAAGGGCCTTCCGTGTGGAGCAAATATAAAAAAAAATATAAGGGTTAGTTGGCCGCAGTTTTAAACATCGAGTTGATTTTAAAGTTAATAGATTCTTATGACCAGTACTCACGTACGCAGCTGACACGTGGGTACTAACTAAGTCCTCTTGAATTCCTATGAGCGAGCGCTGGACGTTTTTTAAAGGAAAATTTTGAGGCGCATCTTCGGACCGGTTTTAGAAAATGGGTTTTGGCGCAGACGTTACGATAATGAGCTATATACTCTGTTTAAGGAGCTAAACTTCACAAAATTTATAAAACTGGGAAGACTTCGGTGGCTGGATCATGTGGAGAGAATGACCGAGCATCAAGCACCAAAATCCCTGCTGAACTCAAGACCGATAGGGCGAAGCAGCCTGGGAAGGCTTAAGGCGACAACGAGCGACAACGTTCTCAAAGATATATCTACCTTGGAGCTTCTAAACTGGAGAGAACTGACACAAAACCGAGATGAGTGGAGGAAGACTCTTGAGGAGGCCAAGACCCACCAGGGGTTGTAGAGCCAGGAGTGATGATGGTGAGATTCTTATGAAACCTTTTCCAAGACCTCCTCGTCCCTTTGTTAGTTTGGCCCAAGCGCCCAAGAGATTAGAAACAATAGTTCTTCCTAGGTGAATCTTATATTTTGTTTCTCACTTTAAAAATTACTCTTTTTGTGAAAACCTTAAGGCTCTTTATATTTATAACATGTTTTGACAAATAAATCTTAAATATTATTAACTCATTTCTTTTCTACTTCCCTTGTCCTGTTCGGATTGATAACCCATCGCTTTGACAAGGCGCATCAAAAACAGATCGATAAGTGTATTATTGATTATCTTGGTAATTTGTTTTCGTTGCAGAGCTTAACTGCAGATCACTAAATTAAGCTAGGGTGGTTTTGTTTACCTCAATATTCTGTTTTTCACTATTCTACTTTGACATGGAACCGGCGGTGATTGATCTAGGATTTTTTGGAGGGTAAAGTTGGCTTTGCAAGGTCAGTTTTACCGCCCCCTCGAAGTGCCGCCCTGGGCTCCTTCCTGCCTTGGCTCACCCCTAGAACCGGCACTGGATGTAGGTATTGCAAGGTTGTTCTAGTAAAGGTTTATAGTGTTTAGACCAGTGATGAGCAACCTGCGGCCCGGGAGCCTATTTTGTGTGACCCGCGAGCCTTCGGTTAAATAAAATATTTAAAAAATGCTGTGGAGAATATTCAATGGTTTCTGTTGTTTTGAAAAGGGTGTAGCCGAAAATTTTCGCCTTTCTTTCTCAAAATAAAGTCATCGGCTGGCTAAGTCCTCCATCACAACACAAGCAACATTTTCGGCTTTCTGTGGTGGTAGTAGGAGATTTTCAAACATTGTTGGGTTATTCGTAACCCGGAAATGTTTGTCTTTCTTTTAAAAGTATTAAAATTAAAAAAAAATCTTACATATTCTTATAATGACAAAAATTCGGTGTTCGGCCTTACACAAGTGTAGAATAAAAATCTCCTTCGCAGCGCTACGCTTTTCTTATTAAAATCTTTATATGATGCACTTAAAGGTTTCAAACAGTTGCCCAAAATGTAAGAAGTTGTTTTTTATATGTTCTTTAATATTTCAGAATGATAAAAATCGACTGCTTTTATCGATTTGGCTTTGGAAATATACATTTTTTCCGTATATGTTTTTATTTTGGATAGCGGGAATAGGTACCAACCAAAGATATTCTAATACAGAAGAGATATGCTATGGTGTCCGCGCAACTGTCGCCGGACTACGCGCTAATTAGCGTAGTTTTCATACAAAAAGAATTTGTTCATTTCGTTGATTTTTTGAAAATGTGCATTAATATTGGTTAACAATATATTTTGAATAAGGAAATTATTCATTCATTTAGTTTAACGTTCGTTTGGTTTATTCGTTAATTATTTGTTTTTTTAGTTTATTTGTTTATTGGTAAACAATATCGGCGACACCCGGAAGCGCAGACCCACATAGTAAAAACAGCAGATAGCACATCTACTTATATTCCAATATCTTTGGTACCAACGCTCCGGGAACCATTTATTGGATAACACCTCTGCCATATATAACCAAGTGGTTCGCTACGTTTGGTAACTTAGCAGGGGTACTCGTGTTCATGGGGTGAGGTTTGTCAGGATCTTGGCGGCGGATGCGTCCATCCACCAACTGCGTGGTAAGCGAGGCGTGAGGGAGACATTTTATAGTAAGACCCTCTCGGAACATCGCCTTATCGCAGTGGGAGGGATGGATTCGTGTATCCGTCACTCCTGACCTCAGATTTCTATTCAACCCTCATACCTTTCTCCTTCCCAGAACATCCTTTCGACCCTCCACATGTCAGATTTTTTTTCCTAAGGGCCTCCTGGTGGAGCTAATGTAAAAAAATATTTTAATATACAAATAGGTTTACGAAACTACCGCCGGCAAATTTAAAATGTCAAGTTGGAGATAAATTGAAAATTGATAAATTGGATCTCCAGCTAAAAAGGTTGATCATGACTGATTTAGACGTTGATTTATGGGTAATGGGAGGCTTGTAACTTGTAACGTGTAGAGGGAAGTTGGTCCGTGCACCACTCAAAGGTCACCTGAAATTTGCATTTGCGTTACTGAAATATTGCAGTTCCTAACATGTTCGCATGGTTGCCTGCCATCAAGTCGAGGGTTCGAGCATTGTTGGAAAATGCTAATTACACCTTTAATCGATGCTCCATTTGAATTTGCACATCACTCACAACAACCTAACACGCTTAAAGTATTTTTGATGTTTCTTAGTGCAGGTTTCACTCGCTTTATTTGTATCTATAATTTTTTCTTCCGACAAATATGAGGTTGAAAATAATTTTTTGAACGAAATAGGTACAAACATTCCCGTGTTACTAATAATTTCTCTTATTTTATTTAAATGTGAATACCGCACAAGAGTCCCAACTTTACATTTTGGTAGGCAAGGTTTTGGCGGCCGATGTGTCTCCCACTTGCTGCGTGGCGGCCCGGATCGAGAGAGACTGGTTGAGGAGGTCTTTTGACCTCTCCAGCCAGAATCCCTCGACCCATCATCAACTTGCAGAAGAGATAAATTCATACGTCCGTCACTCCTGGACACACTGACCCCTAAATTCCTACCCACCCCTCATACCTTTTTTATTTTTTATATGAATACCGCACAAGAGTTCCAACTGCTCCCGTCTGGAGCCAGTGAGACGGTGGCATCCCCAATTGGGGTATGTTGTGAGGCTGAAGATAGTGGGGAGGGGAAGGAGATATGGAAGCGGAAGGTGGGGAAGTACCTGGCTATTCAGATCTGGTCACTAAACACGGCTAAAGCCATTTCAAGCAACATTTCAATTCTGAATGGTGGTCTTACACCAGGGCGATACTGAGAGTATCTTCCACTCTGAAATACCTATTTTCTTTCCAGAACTTCCTCTTCTTCCTTTCCTTAAAAATCCCTCCACTCAGCATCCTCTAAGATGACATGGGCCCTGACTGAAAAAACTGCTCTCAACCGCATGTGGCCAGTGATACAATGGGCAACGGCCTCCCCGATCCCAACAACTTGGTAACTCTTAAATCAGATTTGTTGGAAAATTGAGTACAATATTATCTGATAAATCGGTTGTTGTACATTTATACTGATAAGTAGTGACCGACCGAAGGTTCGGTTTCGGTTTCGTTTTAGTTTTCCGAAACCTAAACTTTTTTAGACATGTTAAAAATCGATTGTTTACTGTTATTTTGCTCATTTTTCACTTATTCAGACAGTTAACAGTGTTAACACGTGTTAAATTAAATAAATAAATAAAAAATAATAGATAATTGAAGTTTGTAAAAAAAAAAGTTTTTTATATTACTTCTATAAAACAAAGAAAATTTATAAAAAAATAACAAAACATATAACTACTTCTTGGAACTTCTCGTTCGGCTGACTTCTGGTGAGTACGTGGCTCGGATGTCACCCGCCATCTTCGGGTGTTGATTATTGACAAAATGTTTGTTCCAAGAAGTAGTTAACATGTTTGTTAATTTTGATTGGTTTTGTAGCAGTAATATATATATATTTTTAAATACTTCAATTATTGTTTTTTTTTTTTATTTCATTTAACGCGTATAAAAATAATTTTGTGGTTGTAAACGCAATAAAAATTAAAATACTCGATTAATGAGGTCTTTCCTTTATGGGGCCGTTCAAGTATTACGTAACGCACTTGGGGGGTGGGAGGGGGGGGTCTTGTGAAACGTTACTGTGCGTTATAGGTGGGGGGGGGGGGGAAGGAGGGTTCGAACAACGCGTTACGTAACATGTTTTTCTTTATTTAGATTAAAAAAACTAGGGAATTAAAATCTTCCAAGTTGGCAATCCTTTTCGTTCTCGAAATCTCTTGTTTTATTTATTACCGCAAGTGCGATTAAAACAAGATTTTTATTTTATTTTTTATTTTTTTTTTATTAGTAATAGAAGGTACATAAATTACAAATAAATTTTATACAGTAATTAATTACATAGTAGAATATTTGATGTACCCCCATAATTAAGCAAGGCTTGTGTGTATGGGGGGGTGTTATTGTATTGCTTTTTTAATATCATTCAGTTTAAGTTTTCAGTATAATTTTTTAATAATTAATTAGATTTTGTATAATAAGATAAAAGGTATTTAAGCGACTTTCCAGTACTTTGTGCAACTTAATTGTGACTTTCAGGTAAAAATTGACACTTTGGCATTACGTAACGTTTAGGGGGGTGGGGGGGTGGTACGGAAAAACGTTACGGCGCGTTACACGGGGAGGACGGGGGGTCAAAAATCTTCAAAAATTGCGCTACGTAATACTTGAACACCCCTATAATGTAAGTGTTGATTACTAACAAATTTTTGTTCCAAGAAGTAGTTAAACATGTTTTGTTATTTTTTTATAAATTTTGTTTGTTCTGTAGAAGTAATATAAAAAAAATATTATTTTTTCACATAATTCAATTATGGTTTTTTATTTATTTATATAAATAAAAAACCGCCATAGCTCAGCGGTCAGAGCATCCGACCGGCAATCAGAAGGACACGGGTTCAAGTCCCGTTGGCGGCAAGTATCTTTTCTCGGAAGATTTTTCAATGTAAATGAGTGTTTCAGGCTGACAATTATTGCTTATAATAATTGTTACCCTTTGTGCTATGCATAAAAATCTTGTCTAAACGTTAGTTTATAAATTAAAAAATAATAATTAATATTCGGCAAGTTTAAGTATTTCCCCAATAAATGCAGACATAATTTGTCTCGACGCCACCTAGCGAGGGATTTAACACTAACAGTGTCTCTCTCGCAAAAATAAAGTTGGTTGTTTTCAGGTGGAAAAAATATAATAAGCAGTAATTGTTGAATGAAACACTAGTATACATTGAATTATTTGGCGGGTATTTGATAAGCCGCCATAGCTCAGTGGTCAGAGCATCCGACCGGTAATCAGAAGGACACGGGTTCAAGTCCCGTTGGCGGCAAGTATCTTTTCTCGGAAGATTTTTTCAATGTAAATGAGTGTTTCAGGCTGACAATTATTGCTTATAATAATTGTTATTTTTTAATGTATTTATTTTCACAAATATAATGACTTACCTAGTTTCATAGTTATCCACCTGTAGTTAATTACCCCACGATATTACGTTATACAGATATTTTATTTAAATCTTTAAATAGATATTAAATGTGATTTTAAATTGAAATTTTGCGCGTAAATTGAAAGTATCAAACTGAAGTAAACGTTATTATGGTTTTAATTAATTTGATTAGTTTGTTAGGTGAATCTGTCTCCTTTGCTTTTATAAATTATGCCTCGACATAGCTTAGATTCCTACCTAATGTCATCTTTAATTACTCCCTGTCCGTTATTATTACGTAACACCGAGAGGGCGTAATTGCTATCTAATTGCTACAGCCGAAATTACATTCAGATATTCAAACTTTTCTGCGCAGTTAAGGTCTTCGCTAATTTCTAAAATATGTGATTTTTTTTTTACATTAACTCCACACAGGAGGCCCTGAGGAAAATAATTTCCCTCAGGGCCTATGTTATCTGGGATGCTGTGTGGAGTAGACATGGGCAGATTCATTCCCAGGAGAGAATCGATTCAGTCTGATTCCCTCGGCTTTTTGAATTGATTCCTTTTATTCAATCCTTTAATTCAATTAATTCCAAAAAAAAAAAAAAAAACCTTCGTTTATATGTATGTATACATAGATATATTATCTAATGCGCAGTTTTCACTTCAGAAAACTAAAGTAGACGTGAGTGGGGAGGCTACGAAGCACCGCACAAAGAGGAGACCGAAAGGCTACGAAGAACCGCAAAAAGAGGAGACCGATAATACTATCTCATTCTCTCGCAGACTACATCCTTTTGATGCATGTGTTTGCCTATTTTTAGTGTCGTTATTTTTCGTTTCATCGAGTTTCAAATCACAACGGTGCTAAGGAAGTTTTCACTTCGCAAAGCACTCTTCTTAGGGTGAATTATGTTGTTCTGAAAAATTGTAGGTACTAAAAACGACTCGCGACGGGGTTAACGAAATATTTCAATGCGTACTTAGATATTATTTTGCCAAAAAGGCAAAATAATATCTAAGCTAGCAATTAAATCTTAAAATTGGACAGTTTTTGTGGTTAACTTCTAAAGTTTTACTATTTTTTATTTATTTATTAAACTTAAAATCGTTCCACTTCACGTGATCTAAACTTCCCATACCTTCAACCTCGCAAAATATCCCAATTGTGGTTGCCATAGTTTCATTAGCTCCAGACGGGAGCAGTTGGGACTTGTGCGGTATTCACAAAAAAACATACTATTATACACCTGGATCACTCAAATATATATTTTTAAATGCACCTACCTCAATGGTGAAGTTAAAACCAAGCGCCGAATAAAAACTAATTAAAAGTCTGGGCGACACGCGTCATATAATTTATTACAAAAATAAAATCGATTATCATTTATCAGTATCACGGTTCGACAGCGACTGATGCATAAATATAATATACTAACCCCGACTGATGTTTTGTTTACGGCTAGGTAAACAGATACCATAAAAAAACAATAATATAAATAAACATCGTTTTGTTTCTACACGCATTGCATAATTTACGCACGTGTGAGGGAGAAAAAATGTAGCATTAACTTTCGCTTTTTAGTCTTTTTATTAACATTCAGGGTCCGAAGTGGGAAGTTTCGCCGTAAGATGACGGCTTGGCCGCGCGGGGACCAACGACGAACCGATTTTCTGCGGGCATCAAGAAATGAATTAGGAACTTCTGACTAATAAAGTGTCTTTTGTCTTGCTGTGACTTGAATAACTTGCATTCCGCGGACCGGCTGGATAGACTCGACACGTGTGACCCGGGGGGACCCGTGGGACTACAACGTCACAAATGAATAAGAAATAAATGTTTTGATTCCTTGAATAAGTGAAACAGAGATTGGGGTTGCGGATTGAGCGCTACAGTCCGCGCAGACTTGTAGGAACGATTCCTCATTCCTCCGTGACTATGACAATAGCGGGACTGGCGGGACGACTGTGAAACAGACGCGGCACTCGGAGCTCAGAATTATTTGACTCGCTTGGCGGTTTTGTCACTTGGATTGGGACGGGACTCTGGCCTACGGGGTTTTTTGGATTTACTGCGCGGGATACTACACAGTACACGTGATAGGCAATTTCGCGGCGCGCATCGCCTGTAGTAGGTGTACCTATCCGCGCAACAAATATCCAGAATAATATTTAATTTAATTCCTACGAAACACTACAATATTTAGTAGAGTACATTATTATTTTCTTACCTCAATATAACATGAAATATTTAACAGTAAAATAAATTAATCGAAATAAAAATAAATATGGTGCTGTTAAAAAATCGTAAGATGCAAGGCCAAGGGTAAGGAATATTGATTTAATTAATCTTGAAAATGAGAATCAGATCGAGTGTGTTACAAAATTGAATTTATTCATTTAATTCATTCATTCAATTTTGCCCACGTCTAGTGTGGAGGGTCTTTTTGAGGAGAGGAATGAATGAACATTGGTTTTGAAGAGACCCATATTGTAGGAAGGAGGAAACACAGAGGCCGGCAAATCATTCCACAGCCGAGCTGTTGAACACAAGAATGAGTCGAAGAAACGACCCGTTCTCATGTGACATATGTCAACCGTGTATAAATGTTAGGCGCGCTTTTGGCGTGTTTCCCGACTATGCACCGGTGCCGAAGGGATCAATGACGCTAGTTCCTCTGTCGCTAGTGATTACACACAAGAGAAGATTGTGGAACCCCGGTTGGGGTATGTTGTGAGGCAGATTAAGGAAGGGAAGAGTGAGGTTGGGAAGCATCTGGCTATTCAGATCTGGTCACTAAACACTGTTTAAGCAATTTCGAAAAAAAATTCGATTTTGAACATTATGGAAACAAGGGAGATGGGTTGTGACGATGAAACGCTATTAAACCGTGTGCACAACACGTATTGCAACATCCTCCACCCGTGTAACCGAAAATAGCATCTACTCGCAGCGGCCACTTTGTCTTAACCCCTCCGTCTAATTTGTTCACTTTTGGGAACCGCTCACATATGTCTCATAGAAATATTTGTATCTCCTTTACTGTCATGGTGAGAAATATGCTCTAAGCGGTATTAGAAAGAGAAATTTATATTTGAATCCAAAAGTTAACCACAGAAATATATGTGCACCTCGTTGAAATCAAACTTTGTGATTTTTTTATTGATTATTTTTACTTGAAACCTTTTCCGACCGTAATTTGGAAAAAACGATATTTTTTTACATGAGCTCCACACAGGAGGCCCTGAGGAAAGTAACTTCCCTCAGGGCCTATGTCATCTTTGGGGTTGCCGTGTGGAGGGTTTTTTTAAGGAAAGAAAGGAGAGGAGAGTTTTGGGAAGGAAAAGGGTTTAAGGGGTGGGCAAGGCAGGAAACTGGGGTTCAGTGTGTCCTGGTCATCTGCCTCCAAGACCTAGACCATGAACCCGGGCACCCCTGCTAAATCACCAAACGTAGCGAACCACTTGGGGTGACCTATGGCAGAGGTGTTGGTTATCCAATAAAGGTTCCCAGAGCGGGGGTACCCATTTCCACCTTCCAAATTGAAACGATATAATTCATTTGTGTAAATAAAATATGTATCTGTGTTTTTCTTTTTATTCGCCATCAGTTATTTTAGTTTCAAAAAACGCAAGGTGAGTCATTTTCAAATTTTTTTTATGTTTACATAATTTAAAAAAAAAATTAATCTTCTTCAAACTTCGCAAAATTACTTTGTGACATCATTAATTATATAATGAATAACAGATCACTTTGTATAAACCACTATATTATAAACAATATCTACATGTTTCAATAACAATGTTATCTTCATCAGGATATGTTAATATAAAGAAAAATAAATGACAAACAAGTATAGACAAATTAGAATAAACTATAACATAGATAAAATATTAAAAAGTAGAGGTGATTAATTACTTACAAATCATAAAAATAGCAATACAAAATTAAATATAAAAATTATTTAAGGAAAAATAAAATTGCATTTAGATAATAAAAAACTTTTAAGAACAAATAATTAAAATAATTAGTCTAAATCAAAAAATCAATAATTATAATTAATTGTAAGTATTAATAAGAAAATAAATTTAAAAGATGGCTATTTTAAAAAAAAATGTTTGGTTATTTATAATATTTAATTTACTATTAATGCTTTTTCTAATTTCTAAAATTTCTAAATTATCCAATTGTATGCCCGTAGTGTTAGTATGTAAAATTTTAAGACCTGTATTAATATCAAAAGAATGACTTGTTTCCAAAATATGGTTGGCAAATTCAGAATAATTATTATTATTTAAACATCTTATATGTTTCTTAACTCTAATGTTAAAATTTTTCCAATATAAAAAAAGTTAATTAATCACCTCTACTTTTTAATATTTTGTCTATGTTATAGTTTATTCTAATTTGTCTATATTTGTTTGTCATTTATTTTTCTTTATATTAACATATCCTGATAAAGATAACATTGTTATCGAAACATGTACATATTGTTTATAATATAGTGGTTTATACATAGTGATCTGTGATTCATTATAAAAATTTAAACAATTATATCTTTTTTTTATTTTTTATTTTTAACTTTATGAGTAAAATCTCAAATTATAATATTTAATTAAATGAAGACAATATTAGCTCCACTGGGACTCGAACCCATGCCCCTTTGCTTACACCTTTGGGTCCTGGGTTCGAGTCGCAGTGGAGCCAATATCTTTTTCTGATTTTTCTGTCTCCAGATTTTCGATTGAGTTTCGCTAATATTGTCTTCATTTAGTTAAAAATTATATCTTTATTTCTAATAAAAACATTGGAAAGCATATTTCATCACCTTTCTTAGTTTTCATCCAGTTTTTAGTTTTGTATGCATTTAGAAATATTCCATTTATTCGGATTTTATTGCAAGGCGGAAATTTTCCAGCTTTCTGACAGAATATGCCCGAGGCATTAACGGGGGGTTAGCCTACACACCAGTCGCGTGATTTCATTGTTTCTGCCGTATTACAGTCCGTGCACTTTGGCCGTAGCCTTTTTTGGAGTGATGGTATTTTAGGAGGGCGATAATGAGGGTATCTACCACTCGGAATTTTTAGTTGTTATTGTATCGTCAACTTTTATAATCAAAATAAGGAAATTTTCTGAAAATTGATTATGAAATGTAGATATTGGCACCATTATCCCATCGAGTCTTCCTAATGTTGTTTAGTGATCTGTTCGTAGAATCCATTAGTGGATTATTCCCTTAAATGAATCAGCCCGGGATTATTTTCTAAGAAACTCTCAACCCAAGGAATAATTTTCATTTTGGTTTAATTTTCTTAGAGGTTTATAGGTCCAGGTTTTGACGTTGGGAGCAAAACAATATTACAATTTTTCTTGTTAGGTACAGTGTACACTGTACACCGCATACATTATATGGTAATTCTGGTTCTGTTTTCTACAAATTTTATTCTGGATATTAAGGTTAAAAATACTCAACCAAACCGAATGATAATAATTGGCTTTCTAACGTAAATTTGTCTTATGTCTTAATGTCTTATTTAATTTAAAATTTTGATCTAGTAAACGTAGTTAAATTTTTTTGCATCTTTTTTATATAAATTGTATGTTACCAAAAGCAAGAATTTTGAAAAAAATTAATAATTAAAAAAAAGCTTAATTAGTCACAAATAATTTGCCAAAGTTGCCTCTGAAATAATGAAACTTCGAAATATTTTGTTTTGTAGGTATTTTAAAATTAAAAACATATTCAATAACTTATTACATACAGGTTTATGATATATTTGGGTGTCTTAAATCTAAAACAAAAAGACACCCAGGGATGGGTTGTTTTACAGAATTTGAATATTTCATAAAATTTAAAAAGTTAATTTCTAATTCTTTTATTATATCACTATGGGTCAGTTGTTTTACACAACTGTGATGAAAACAGAACTTGAAATTTGAATTGTTCAAATACTGTGAAACAACCGGCCCTAAAAGAGTGCAAAGTTTTAAAAATCGTCAGCTTTTTATAGCCTGAAATTTGCATTATTATACTGATAAAAAAGGCGGGTGTGCATAATGAATATGCAAATATACAAATGCATACAGGATTTAACAGCACGTACCCGAAGTATTTCAATTCAACCAGCGATTCTTGAGCTTATTTGGAGTCCGATTATATATTTTTTCTATTAAAAAAAAAAAACAATCACTCGTTACTTCTGATCGCACTCCTGCGTGTCGTATAATACTCGTATCTTACGAGCGCCCTTATCTCCCTTAGCCTCACAACATAACCCAATCGGGGACGCTATAGTCTCACTGGCTCCAGGCAGAGCAATTATTCGATAAATGTGGCATTCACATAACAAAAAAGCCCAGAGTTTATTTATTTATTTCCATGTATAAGGCACAACGTTTGTCATTAACACAATTAAATTAACCTATAAATAGTACAACAACGTAAAGAATGTAACAGTGTAAACGTAAAGTTAAACCTAATAAAACGGTAAAAAGTAAGGTGTATAGAGTATAAATAAAAAGTAAGTATACCTATGACATCCTCCATTTGGAATTTGAATTTTTTGTTTTCATTTACTCCATGCAGGTGACTCTGAGGAAAACAACCTCCCTCAGCGCCTGTCATCTTTATGGATGGTGTGTGGACTGTGAAGGGTCTTTTTAAGGAAAAGAAGGAGAGAATGATCTGGGAAGGAAAAAGGTTTGAAGGAATATGGGGGTTAGTGATCAGCGGGAACGTTAGTGTCCAGGAATGTCGAATAAATCCATCCCTTCGATAGAGAGTCCGGCAGAAGGTGTCAAAGCGTCTCTCTCAACCGACCTCTCCCAATCCAGCCCATCCGCCACCTTGACTAATACCAACCTCACCCCATGAACCCGGGAATCCCTGCTAAATCGCCAAACGTAGCGAACCGCTTGGGGCAGTAGTATAGGATAGAAAGTGGAATGAGGAATATTTTAAAATATGTATCTGGCTGTTCATAATGCCGAATGCCATTCCACGCAACTTTTTGATTCTGAAGGTCGATCTTTTACCAGGGTGTTACTGAGAGTATCTACTGCTTAAATTCGGCGTGTAAATCATAGATAAGTGGGGTGAACGTACGTCTTAAGGAGTAACGCATAAAAGTGTGTGTTTTTTGTCCACTCGTCCTCTTTTCTCATACAGGCTTCCTAGAAAAACATATTGTACAGCTCTCACAATAAACGTAAATATGACCGGACAGTGGTTGAGTGGGCATAGCGTTTGGGTCCCACCTGGGCGTCGCGTGTTCGATTCCCCGGCTGGCTAAGTCCTCCATCACAACACAAGCAACATTTTCGGTTTTCTGTGATAGTAGTAGGAAATTTTCAAACATTGTTGGGTTATTTTTAACCCGGGAATGTTTGTCTTTCTTTAAAAAAAAATGATTGCCCACATTGTATTATTGCCTGTACATGAGAAGAAATCTTATATTCTGTAAAAGACAGATCACCACAAGAAGTATTGGATTATAACGCTTGTTATTTGAACGTAGCAAACAAAGCTCTCCAGCAATTATATATTTTGATTTATTTTGCAACACGACCCCTGTCTCTGTCTCTGTCAACTAGATGCATCCATAATGCAGCGTCCGATTTTGGCTTTTGGAAAAACACGGAAAAGCTCTCAGCCACCGCTGCATTAACCAATTAACGGAAGAAGCGATGACAGAATAGCATATCCGGTTTGGGAAAATGGACGGATCTGTCGGGTTTAATGAGGGAAATTGATCATTTCCACCTGCCACAAAGTTTGCCACCGAGGCTGCATTAGACCTTAAAAACTATTTAATCTGAATATTATGTTCAATTTATTGCAATAACTTTTTTGAAGGTTTTTTCCATCAATATAATATCTAATTATTGAAGAAGATAATATTTATCAATAAATCATGGGATCTAGGTATCTCCTTATGACTGAGTGATTAAAGGCGTTGTCCCGGTAAGCTCCTCACACGAGGCCCTGAGGAAAATAGAGGGGGGGGGGTGAGATTTTCGGACAGAAATTTCTCCGGAATATTTTAATACTTGAAATTTTCCTCCAATATTCGGAAGTTCCCTACAATATTTTTCATTTCCCTACATTTTTTTTTCATTTCCCTACAACATTTGAAATTTTTCCAGAATTTGACCTTATGCAGTCAACATTTCAGAATCTCTCTAGATTTTTGTGCTTTTTCTCTTTTCCATAATTGTTTTCCCTAGATCGGGAAGAATTTCTCTGCGTGTTTTTTTTTTAATTTACTTGCAATTTCACATCACTGCATGGATGACTGGCATAAATAAAATATAATAATTCTTAAACTTCCTCTCACTACCAGCACTGATACGATCTTCAATACTTTCAACGTTATGGACGTTAAACAGCTTCACGCAAAATCCATCTTACTTTATTTACATAAAAACAACAAAATCCTATACAAACCAACACAAATGATACACAATACCCGAGCCAAAAATAAAGAACTTCTCCAAACTCCCTTTTCTAAAACCACCTTTGGACAAAAACACTTTAAATACATAGCTTGCAAACTACACAATACACTTCCAGCCACGATTAGACAAACTGAATCAATGACCAAATACAAACAAGATATAAAGAAATGGATTATAAGTATTGGACGTCACACTACTGCTATAAAATAGATAACAAATAGACAGAATTACCATCTCACGTATGTCCTTACCCTTATTAAAGAACTTAAAGTAAAATCCTATATGTATAATATAACTCCCTATATAGATTCTTCTCTTCCTTCACCTATATAATGCTCTCTTTATGATATTAACCCTCAATTTTAATCATCTTTCTGTTTGAATAGTATAAATCAGTATGTATCTTACCTTAAATATTCTTATGTTATAATTAAATATTCTTATGTATGATACTCATTTATGTACCTCTACGCCTGTCTCAACACAGGTATACCCTAGTGAGACAGGCATCGAATAATGTAATGTAAACATACCTTATATAGATAAATAAATAAAAAATACCACTGTCGACGTCAGTATTACAAAATTCAGTAGTACCAACGAAACGAGGTGTTCTAATGTGATTGTATTTTATTCACTTTTAAATGGCGATTTATAAATTTCACGTATAAATAATAAACCTTTAATATTCAGAATCAGCGTTTGTTGAATAATCTGTATGAAAATATTTTTAAGCAACGATGTTTTTCACTGGAGTTCCCTATTCAGTATCTTAATAATGTACGCAGTTTAAATAAACTCTATAACACAATTGTTGGTAAAAGGTTATTTATTTAAAGTAAGTAAGTTCACAGATCACATAATATGGTAAAAAATAGTCACAATGTATCAATTCACTAATTAACTGAGCAAGGGATCGGAGGGAACCTTGCCGTTAGGCTTTGGGAACAACAAAACTGACTGTGTTTCTGCTTAGAGGGTCGTACCATAGGACGAAGCGCAACTAAGGCAGCAGTCGGGGGTCTGGTTGGTGCTTTACTTATGGTAGTAGAATACTCCTTAGAGGGTCGTGCCAGAGGACGAAGCGCAACTAAGAGAGCGTACTAGCCAAGAGCGAGCTGCAGACGAACTGACTAATTTAGGGCGCGCAGCCTGTTATATAGCCCATTCCTTGTTGCGGGGTGTGGTTTATGTAGCGGCTCGAGGGTGGGAGATGCGCAGAAGGCGTCGGCGCATCCTGGTTTGCTTAGGGGTGGGTGAGCAGGATGGCGCTGTACGGGGGAAAGAGATGGTGTAGTGGCAAGCGTAAAAACGGCGCGCTACAACTCCAAATAATCCAGAATAGAGCGATGAGCAACGGGCCTCTACTTATCAAAACTTCCCTTCACATCAGATTAATGAAAGATATGGTGCAAATAATATTGATCTATTTTCCAGGAATTTAGTCTACGACTATTATTTTATTTTTTCAGCGCCGTTTTTGTGAGAAATCATCTCAAGGGTGATCATCGAAAACACCTGACCGGTTACTTCCGATAAACACACTTTAATTAGAAAGTTTATGTTTGAAGAATACGACTTTGCTCGCTGAGGACATTATATTTAAAACACTGGACATTTCATGACTTTACGTTTGCTACCCCCATTACTGTTGATGTTACATTTATTAGAAAATTGATGCTAAAAGTTGAGTTAATATTTATTTTGAAAGACTGGAGAATTTAGGACTCTTTAGGATTGCAGAATTTTTATGAAATGACTTTTACAAAAGCTTACAAATAAGAATTTGCTTATATTTTTACACAATTCGTTATTTACAATGTCGCGGGCTGTGAAGTGGAAGGTGAAAGGTTTTTGACTTTATGGATACGATTGTCTGAATAAGTAAGTTCTAAATTCCGCCGAGTCTGTGATCATTCTTATCATGTGGCAGTCCATTCCAGGCTAGGTCCTGACACTCCGAAAGTGCGTTCACCGAACTTAAACTGGTGTGCGCTTTGGTTCCTTCAACCTTCCGATAGCTGCTGACCTAAGGGACCTGCAAACAGTGCTAACCCCAAGCCCTCTCTTATATAAGTCCTAGTAACCGATGTTTGGTGTGACAGTGGATGTTTAGATGCTCATTCTTGCCCAAATGTTATTGTACGACAATTATAATTTTGTAATCCCAATATTGTATGACAATTATAATTTTGTGAAGCAATGGTTCTGGCTTATGAAGATATCTAAGAGTATCTCTCCCAGGAAGATTTAGTTAACAATCAAGTGTTACGGTAGAAAAAAGAGGAGGGTGTCATGTTATAAAGAGATTTAATGTAGGGTAGGTTATTAAACAGGGTGTTAATATATCAGGGTTGAAGAATTGAATGTAATGCACTGGAAGTGCTGTGTTGTGTTTGTACCTACTATGTGATCATATACACCTCTTATTAAGTGGGTGCATTAAATGTTAATTATTCAGGGTTATATATATGAAGGTACACAGTTATCAGCTTTAATCCCATAGGATCTTGGACGCCAAATCTCATAGGTACGAGATATGCTGACTGTGTCGGTAGGCATGAATACTCCCGTCAGAGCGTGGGCACTGTTATTTTAATCATTGTTGTGAAGCTTGGAAAATAAGAAATAAAAGAGTGGATGTAAAACAAGATTATTATATTGGAATATTAACATACCTGTGGACCATACTAAGAAGAGCTAGCTAAAACCTATTATTTTTATGCGACGATTCCGGATGCCTAATATCGCACCGTGAGGGGCCCCTTTTCTCCCTCACGTTGCCTCCGCGCCAGGTTTGCAAGCTTCTCCATCCATCTGGGTGATTATTACGTTTGAGATCACCATGATGTCCTCCATCATGTGGTTGCAGTAATGGAAATGTCCTCCATCAGGTTGTGAAAAGAATCGGCGGGGACTATACGGACGGTCGTGTCCCTTTGTATAATTGAGAATCCATCTCGTCGGATGACGGATGATAAATATAATCGCAGATTACAGTAAAACTGGGTCGGTCAAGCCGCCATTATTGCACCACGGGATTCTACACTGGAATACCCGTAAACAAGAATTCTCCAGTCGCGATAACCATGTATCGGCTGGGAATAAAGGAAACTCGTTCACATTTTAAATATACTTGAAAACAACCCGCCGATTGAATATTTTACATATTATTAAATAAATTTAAGTCCACATTTTCGACTGTCGGATTTACATCCTGCCCAGGAGATGCAAATCCAAAAAGTGAGGGGAAATCGATTATTATCCCCCTATCGACCAAAAGTTAAACCACTTGGAGAAAAAGTGAATTTATAAGTGGCCAGTAAAATATTTGAATCCACTACTATAGACAAATATCAACAACCCTGGGGCAATTTTGAACATTATTCAATTATTTTCATAACATTTTCCCCGTTCTCGCGTAAATGTTCGACCCCGAACATACCTATATCCTATGCTGACTAAAAGCTTAACAATTGTATTGGTCCACCGGTTCCTAAAAACAATAAATTTCAAAACAGAAATACAATAGAAATAAAAACAATTATCATTGTAGTTAAATACAAAAATAAAAAGACATTGTAGTTAAAATACCATTTCAATCATTCACTTTTATATTATGCTCTGTGGCATCACTTCATCCTGTTATCGGATTATGAACACTTTTTATAATGGTTGAACAACCTTCACTTTTCACTGAATTTAAATGAAAAAAAAAACCTGCCTATACTAACTAGGTCTCACAGTTGAAAAATAAAAATAATAATAATAGTTGGAAAAAAGAAGTTATACAATGACAATACATAATTAATTGTTTTGTTTTGTTTTGCTTTGTTTTTGTACAAAATACATTTTTTAATAGTTACATATATTTTTTTTCGTTTGTTTATCGTAGTTTTGATAAGTTAAATATTTTTTTTGTTTGTTTACAACAGTTTTGATTAGTTACATATTTTTTTGTTTTGTTTGTTTACAACAGTTTTGATTAGTTACATATTTTTTTGTTTTGTTTGTTTACAACAGTTTTGATTACGAGAGTTTTGATAAGTTACGAGACATTTTTTTGTTCAATAGATTTTTTTAATGAGACTTTAATTTAGTCTTATTTTAATGATGCTTGATACTCGATATGAAGAATCATGATGTATTTGAGTCATGTGTGACTATTTGAATGGGCTAGAATTTTATTGGCTCTGACGTAGAGCATAACTTACGACAATATAAAGGTGTGCACGTATTTATTTAGACTTGTTATATTTGAGAAAATAATTGTGTGATTTACCATAAATCACTACAAATAGTACCGTGTGAAAAAAAAACATAAAACTCGATTTTAAATAGAGTTTATGAATACTTGTTGAATGTTGTGTCAGGGTTGGTCATAAAACTCCAAGAACAACCCGAACCACTCAAGCAAGATTCACACCACGTAGTACTTTGAGTATGCACATGGACCAGTGGCTGGCAATCCTTCCGCCTCCCGTAGGAATCCTCCATCTACAGGCAACGGATCCACTGCCCTCCTACTGACGATGTTGCACACATGTTCCCTACCTGAGTCAGCAACTCATGGCCTGATGAGCAGACAGCAAGCATCTCTCGCCCTCTGTCTGTCATGTAAGGTAAACGTAATCGACGCCGGATCGATACGTTGCGGTTGGGGTACAAGCCCACCCTTACCTTTGGAACTAATTTGGACCATTAGGAATGGTAAGTTGATCACCAGGATCCAGTTGATCAGACCGAATATACCTCCGTCAACCCCCCTCCAATGATAATAATGACGTTTCGTCATTGTCCGATAATTTCTCCAAGTCCTATATTATCCTTTATTTATAAAAAGAATGATAATTAATATCACATTATTCCTTGTGTCACCGTTGACAATTACTTCATTGTACTTAAATTCAAAACAATTCTCAGAATTGTTATTAAGAATGATGCCCTTGATTTGAAAAGAAAAATAAACATTGTTATTTTTGTTGTTGTTGTTATTGTTGATGTTATTGTTGTTGTACGCTGTTGAACGTTGTTGTTGATTTGAAAAATATTCTTGATAACTTTTTGTTTCAATTTAAAAAAATAAAATTTTGGCAACCCTGATGTTTGAAAATATTGGTTTGTGCCAACCCTGTATTGAAAATTACAACATAAAATATTTTATTTGATAACCCTGTTTTCATTTAAAAATTAAAAAAATGAAATTTTATTTGAATATGTATGAACCCCATTTAATTTTTTTTTTAATTATTCCATTGAAATGAATATGTATGTTGCTCATTTAAATGAATATTTTTAATATGACCTACTAATAATTCATTGCATTAGAAACGTCATAATTTGAAATGACAAGTTTGACATTAGCGTACACTTAACAATTGTTATAAATTCAAAAGTATTTAAGATGTCAGTTTGACATTATTTGTAAATAAACAATCAATAATATATTTGTGACAGATGTCACCTGTAAATAACATTAATTTCGTCTCGTAACTAATTAAACATTTATAATAATAATATCCCGTATAAATGGTTTCCTTATAAAGGTTATCTTTGAAATTGCATAAAAATACAAAATATTTGTTTTCATCATGTTATTTGACAATGTACACGGTTTGTATGAATACCGGCATAATATAATTTTATAAAGCTTGAATAATAATGTTCAAATATATTTTAAAATGTTTGTAATACTTTAACTAATACCTTTCAACTAAAATGTTTTTAATATTACTGCAATGATTTGATAAATGTACATACCTCCGTAATTATGAACAAAATGTCACTTAGTTAACAATAAATCATTATAAATCTTCGCATAATTATTGATATTAACGTTATATTCTTATTTAAACTCATAATATAATTGTTTTAGAAATAATTAAACTGTTTTTCATCATTTAGAATTATAAAAACATAACAATGTTTTGACATTTGAAATCCATAGGTAAATTCGAAAGCAAGAAATTGCCATAGATAATTGAAATTATTTTGAAAATAACCACTATTCATTGGATTAATTTTTTTTTTTTTTTTATAGAGTTCTATAATGCATATTGTCTATGACCAAATTTCTAAGCATATTTTAATAAAATGACAATAACAATTCTATTGAGGAATTGAGGTTATGTTTGACATGTAGGTATTATGAACAGTGCATTTATGATTGAAAACATTTAAAAAAAATCATTACAGGTATAAAATAAAGTTGTGACACTAATATTTTAAAAGCAAAGCAAAACAAAACATAGGGCAAGTTAAAAAATATGTTAAGGGCATGTTTATATAATGAATTTAATATTTCCAAGATTCACAACAATGAAAAAAATATTTTCGTTATCACCAGTTGGTGCGCCATGTTACGGTGGAAAAAGGGGGATGTGGGTGTCATGTTATGGTAGAAAAAAGAGGAGGGTGTCATGTTATAAAGAGATTTAATGTAGGGTAGGTTATTAAACAGGGTGTTAATATATCAGGGTTGAAGAATTGAATGTAATGCACTGGAAGTGCTGTGTTGTGTTTGTACCTACTATGTGATCATATACACCTCTTATTAAGTGGGTGCATTAAATGTTAATTATTCAGGGTTATATATATGAAGGTACACAGTTATCAGCTTTAATCCCATAGGATCTTGGACGCCAAATCTCATAGGTACGAGATATGCTGACTGTGTCGGTAGGCATGAATACTCCCGTCAGAGCGTGGGCACTGTTATTTTAATCATTGTTGTGAAGCTTGGAAAATAAGAAATAAAAGAGTGGATGTAAAACAAGATTATTATATTGGAATATTAACATACCTGTGGACCATACTAAGAAGAGCTAGCTAAAACCTATTATTTTTATGCGACGATTCCGGATGCCTAATATCGCACCGTGAGGGGCCCCTTTTCTCCCTCACGTTGCCTCCGCGCCAGGTTTGCAAGCTTCTCCATCCATCTGGGTGATTATTACGTTTGAGATCACCATGATGTCCTCCATCATGTGGTTGCAGTAATGGAAATGTCCTCCATCAGGTTGTGAAAAGAATCGGCGGGGACTATACGGACGGTCGTGTCCCTTTGTATAATTGAGAATCCATCTCGTCGGATGACGGATGATAAATATAATCGCAGATTACAGTAAAACTGGGTCGGTCAAGCCGCCATTATTGCACCACGGGATTCTACACTGGAATACCCGTAAACAAGAATTCTCCAGTCGCGATAACCATGTATCGGCTGGGAATAAAGGAAACTCGTTCACATTTTAAATATACTTGAAAACAACCCGCCGATTGAATATTTTACATATTATTAAATAAATTTAAGTCCACATTTTCGACTGTCGGATTTACATCCTGCCCAGGAGATGCAAATCCAAAAAGTGAGGGGAAATCGATTATTATCCCCCTATCGACCAAAAGTTAAACCACTTGGAGAAAAAGTGAATTTATAAGTGGCCAGTAAAATATTTGAATCCACTACTATAGACAAATATCAACAACCCTGGGGCAATTTTGAACATTATTCAATTATTTTCATAACACAAGTTCTCTTATTATACCATTACGGGCCAGCAACGACAGTTTGCAAATGGCGGCGATTGCTGTTGATACTCGTTGTTACTGCTGATTTGATACCGCAAGCATCTTTAATAGACGGGGTAATTAGACTATTTTGATTAGTAATTCTGTGAACAGTAAACCTTGCGTCCAAAAAGTATGTTTTCTAATTTTATATAATTTAATAAATCAAAACCAAAATTTTCCCTAAAATCACATGATTTGTAAGTATGTACCTACTTAAATACCACTGAATTATGTATGATATTTATTTATACTGGTTTTTATGAATATTATCACTTACATGATATTTTTTTCTGTTTCAAATAAGGAATTATACAATTCGTTCAAAGCAGCGCCATTTGGGGGGCGGGAATGGGTACCGCCGCCCCGCGAACCTTTGTTGGATAACCAACACCTCTACCATAGGTCACCCAAAGTGGTTCGCTACGTTTGGTGTTTTAGCAGGGGTGCCCGGGTTCATGGGGTGAGGTTTGTCTGGAGGTGGATGACCAGGACACACTGAACCTCAGATTCCTACACACTCTTGTTTGGAGGTGAATGACCAGGACACACTGAACCTCAGATTCCTGCACACCCCTTAAACCCCGTTCCTTCCCAGAACTCTCCTCTCCTTCCTTTCATTGCCATGCCAATTCTTTTTTCAAAGTTTTTTCAGACAAGTAGGTAGTAGGTACCATAACATTGAAAAAATTTGAGTACGAAAGTCCAAATAAACACGATGAGATTGCATTTGAAAAAAGAATCTGTACTAATCCATTAAAACCACCATCTTGAAACCGGAAACGGAACGTACACACAAATTTACAGACAGACGAAAACAAAAGGGTCGAACTAGTTAAGACAGGACTTCGCCGTTCTAAGTCAAGCAGTGAAGTTTATTTGGCGACAGAACGGACTTCATAATTAGAGGTCTCGCGCCCAGGCGTATACTCTTGTCGACCTTGTGTATTTTGTATTTTGTTTGACGGGCTTATGGAGCACCGGGCCAATTTAGGCCCCTTTCTCCTTCATC
The DNA here is from genome assembly GCA_917880885.1 of Limnephilus marmoratus. Taxonomy (NCBI): domain Eukaryota; kingdom Metazoa; phylum Arthropoda; class Insecta; order Trichoptera; family Limnephilidae; genus Limnephilus; species Limnephilus marmoratus. Next base: position 54,544,038 of record OU862910.1, read on the forward strand.
TGAGTTTGTAAGGTTGTAGAATTTAGAGTTTTTAGTGTTTGTTAATTTTAGTTGCAAGGGACGTGGCTGCAATATGGGGGAGGATTATTATGGAGGAGGTGGTTGGTGTTTGATTTTTTTTTTCACTGCCGGGCGAGGGAAGAACTGGGTGGATACCACTATTTGAGAAACGGGGGGAAGGGTAAGGGGACTTTGGGAGATGGGGAAATTTAGTGGGGTAGTGGCAGATCGGGGGGTGGCACGTTGCGGGGTGAAGATTGCGTTGTCCTGGGCGAGGGTGGTGGGAAGAGATAGTGGGAAGAGTAGTTTGGGTAGTAGAGAAGAGATTTGGATTAAGCGGTTGGTTTGGGGGGTGGTTGGCGGGTGAGAGGTAAGGGGGTACATCGTTTGGGAAGCTATGGGGGGGCGGACGGGTTGAAGAGCGATGGGGGCGCGTTCGGTTTGGGGGGCGATTGGGGCGCTGTCGGAATGGGGGACGATGGGGGCGCTGACGATTTGGGGGGCGAAGATATGGTGGGCGGTGTTGGGAGGGTGGTCAGTATTGGGGTCGGTGAGGGCCAGGTCGGATTGGGCGGCAGGGAGAGGGCGGTCGGTTTGGGGGGCGGCAGGGGAAAGATTGGTTTGGGGGGCGATAGTGGGGTGGACTGCTAGGGGGGTGGTAAGGGGGGGGCTGGTTGGGGTGATGATACTTGAATCGGGCTGGGGGGAGCTGGGGGGGGAGATGGGGGGGGGGTTGGGGGCAGTAGGGGTACGCACTTGGTGTCTGCGTACGGCCAATTCGCAGACGTGTAGCTGATCTTCTTGGGACATATTGTTAGGGTCAGGGTGGTCATTGAAGAAGTTGAATATTTCACGGGAGAGGCGTTCGTATTCTTCTGGGTTTGGACTGGGTGAGGGGGGGAGAGGGGAAGCCATGGTTGTTTATATCGGGAACACGGGAACACGGGGAAAAAACACAAGAGTTTAAATCACTGATAGTCTGTTTTGGCGGGAGAAAGCACTGAATGTTGGTATGATGTGGCGCGAACGAGCACGGTTTAAAGGCACTTTTGATTCACTGTGGTGTGGTTTTCACGAACTGTGGCAGTATAAGCGACTGCGTTGGCGGTGGGGTATGGCATATATTAGCCAAGCCAGAGGAGCGACCGTCGCGGTCGGCGGTCAGACTGGAACTCTCGTCGACCTTGTGCCTTGTCTCCCTTTATTTCTATTATGTATGAGTTGGTTATGTTTAAAATTTTATGTTTACGACGTAACGAATGTACCGGTGGCAGGTAACCTTCAGAGAGAACAGCTCCCCGGGTTGCAGAAATTGTCACGGATGTCGCAACTGGATGGCCCGTGTTACGTGAATAATTATCGAAGGTGCCGTCACGTGAACGGGTCTCGTGCCGACCGACGACGCACAGTGTCGCGAAAAGGTTTTTTTTTGTGGACATGGTCTGTTTATGAGAAAACTGTTATTTTTTCATGACAATTTTTACGAACCTTCTGGAGTCTAGATAAATGTAGCATTAACCCTCTCCTTGGCACCGATAGAATTAAACAACCTAAAAAATATTTTTTTACATATTTGAAGTTTGTTAGGCTTCAGAATCACAAAAACAAATGAAAAATATTTTTATTGTTTGTTATATAGGTTATTTGGAGTTGTATCCTATAGTATACATTGCCAGGTTGTTACAAATCAACCTTTAAATATTTTATTATGGAGATTGAAAAAATTATGTCTTAAAAGCTAATTATCTTCCCCCAATGCATCACAAACGATTCCAAAGTTTGAAGAGCACACTGCAGAAGAATCAACTTGTAGTTCATCATCTTCGTCACTGTCATCATGTCCCATCGGTTACACGGGATGAAGCACTGTGCGACGGTCGCGTGAATGCTTCACGAGACCTGCTCCCTGTCGTAACTTCCCCCCTCTGCCCCCTCCCCCCTCCCCCTGCCCCGTGCTCCTTGAAATATATTACTTTTTCCGTGAAATGTAATTAAAAAAAATCGCGGTAAATTGTAAAGATTCCGATTATGAAATGATTAATGAGTTAATAAACTCGGTTTGTGGAATATTGAAGCCGAATCAAAATGATTTCCAGCTACTAATAAATTGTTAAAACACGTTAATTGAATCTGTTTAATATGCTACAACAAACATTCATTTGTCATTATTATTTACATTGTTATCACTATTTTAGAGCAACCAATTATCCAAAAAGCCTTACCAAGCCTTATCCAAAAAGGCCAGAAAGATAAGCACCACTGACCTAAAATATTCTGGACCAGAAACTACAATTTTTGTCAACAACCACCTAACCATAAATAATAAGATTCTGCTTTCGAAGGTTAAAACCAAAGCACGGTAAGCAGGTTTTAAATTTGTTTGGGTTAAGGACTGCAAGATCTTGGTGCGAAAAAATGAAAATTCACCAGCTTTTTTAGTCAGGAGGGACGAAGACCTCCAGAAAATAACATAAGAAAATACCTACTGCTCATCCGATTATTATTGCAAACTCCTCCCTCTCCCTCCACACGCTGTCCTAACCTGCATCTCATATTGCCATTGAATTACCATTATATTTATCATATTCGCACAATCTTACCTTATATTTTCCTTCTTATTATGTTCTCAACTTCTGTCAACTGCGAGATATTCTCTCTTTCTGTGCTCAACCATTATAATGTACTTGTCATATTTCAAGTATCTATACATATTACACCTCACATTATGTCAACACATTCTCTGCATATTTTTGTTATTGACACCAAACTGAAAAAGAGTCCCTGCCTCTAAGTATTTTTTATCAGAACGTACGTGGACTGAGAACAAAAACTGATACATTTCTTCGCAGTGTTACGAGCGGTGATTATGACGTGATTGGCATAACAGAGACCTGGCTTACAGATTCTATTTCAGATGGGGAGCTTTTTGACTCAAGATACAATGTATTCCGACGCGACAGAAGTATCCAAGGTGTAACAATGGGTGGTGGGGTGCTCTTGGCTGTCAAAAAGGAGCTCAATTCAATTTGTAATTACTCTTAGTGTTCTACAGATGAAGACATTTGGGTGACTCTTCGCAACCCACGTGCAAATGGATTTATTAGCGTTCATCTTTGTTGTATCTACCTGTCCAAAAGCTTCAACTTCAATGCTCGAATCTCTACCTTCTCGAATGATCTAGGTATAAAGCTTTTGAATCAACCTGACGACAAATTTCTTATCATGGGAGACTTTAACCTTTCCGATATTACCTGGACTCTTCCTGTGGATGAGGTAAACATGATTCCTTGCAACTATACCTCTACAATCAGCGCAACATTTATCGACAATATTAATTACTGTAACTTCCACCAATATAATGGTGTTCAAAATACGTTAGGAAGAATTCTTGATCTCGTTCTCTGTAATTTCTCGGTACGCGTTGCTCCCGCAAACGATCCGTTGGTTCCTGAGGATACTCACCATAAATCCATAATTATCACTGCTGAGTTTGTTGAATCACCGGTCGTAAAGGAAAAATCAATTAAAAGGCCCTCATTCCACAAGGCTAATTATGATGACATAAGAGACAGCCTGGCACAAGTAGATTGGAACGTACTTAACTCAACCGATTCCGTCAATCCTGCAGTATCACATTTTTACAATATTATTAATAATTTGATCTCGGATATTAAAAGGTTCCATTGAGGCGTACTGGTAAACATTCCTACCCCCCGTGGTATAGCTTATCATTAATAAAACTCACTCGCGAAAAGCAGAAATCTCACAGATTATATACTTCATATAAGAACCCTTCCGATTACATTACTTTTTCAAGGCTACGCACCAGACAGAAAAAATGGCAAAGAAGTGTCACGAAGACTTTATTAATAATGCTGAAGAGAATATCGCCAATGATCCCAATGCATTCTGGTCATATGTTAAATCAAAAAAACTATCAGCATCTATTCCTAGCGTTTTAAATCTTAAGGATTTAACAGCCGAGGGGGGCCAGGCAGTCTGTGATTTATTTGCTGAATATTTTCATTCGGTCTACGAACCGGCTGACCCTCTGGGGACTTCCTGCGATGACTCCGTAGTTAAGCAGGTCTGTGCGATAGGGTCAGTTTCTATCGATGCTGATCTTGTATCTAAATATTTAAAACGGCTTGATTCCAACAAGGGAGCTGGGCCAGATGGTATCCCACCACTGTTCATTACCGAGTGCGCAAATCATTTGTCACTTCCGCTATCAATACTGTTTAATATATCGCTTAAGACTGGTACATTTCCAGATATATGGAAAAGAGCCTTAATCACGCCAATTCATAAATCGGGAAATAAGTGTGAAGCAGATAATTGTAGACCCATTTCCAAGCTCTGCATTTTTTCAAAGGTGTTCGAAAACATAGTCTATGACCAGTTATTCCCTGTGGTAAAGAATTCGATCAATGAATTTCAGCACGGATTCTTTGCAGGTCGCTCTGTTGCTACAAATCTTATAACATTTATAAATTTCTTGTCTGCCTCTATGGATAAACTTGTGCAAGTTGATACAATCTACACCGACTACAGCAAAGCCTTTGATAAGATCAACCACAGCATCCTGCTTAGAAAACTTGCTAATCATGGTATTCATGGAGATCTCCTTCGTTGGTTATCTTCATACGTAACAAACAGGTCTCAGGCTGTGACAGTGGGTGGATTTTCCTCCATCTAGAAAATTATCACTTCCGGTGTGCCTCAGGGGTCCATTTTGGGTCCTTTGCTTTTCTCTATCTATATAAATGATATTACGACATGTTTTCACAACGCTCAAATTTTACTATTTGCCGACGATATGAAGATATACCTTCCTATAGCTCCCCAAACTGTTATGTGCGTTTACAAGAAGATCTTGACCGACTGACGGATTACTGTCTTAGAAATAAGCTTTTTATCAATATTTCTAAATGTTGCAAAGTCACATTCACACGTAACCGTGTGAAAATACAGCATGATTACACCATTTCTGGATTGCTGTTAACAAATAAAGATCATATACGTGACCTCGGGGTTCTTTTGGACTCTAAACTTACCTTTGATAAACACGTCGATAACATTGTCACCAAAGCAACAAAGAGTCTAGGTTTTGTACTAAGAACATGCAAATTTTTCAAAAATACTAAGACTTATCTGATTCTCTACAATTCACATGTTCGTCCTCACCTGGAATACTGTTCACAGGTTTGGAACCCGCGCTATATTGTTTATGTCAACAGGTTAGAAAGAGTTCAGGAGCGATTTCTCAAATTCCTCAATTTTAAATCATTCAATGTATACAACTCTTACGATGAAATCGAGAACCATTTTCGAATCACGAAACTGCTCGACAGGAGGCTTGTCGCTGATCAGATGCTCCTGTACAAAATTATTAACTCGAAAGTTGACTGCCCGGAGTTGCTAAATAAAATAAATTTCCACGCGCCGACTCGATATAGCAGACAAAATTCCCTTTTCTACATTGATAGATGCAACACGAATTCCAACCAAAAAGAATTTATGCAAAGGACACGTAACTACTATAACATTAAATTTGCACGTTTAGAAACACTTGCTGACATATTCACTGCTAGTTACTTTCGCTACAGAATTTCTTTGTATAACATTCTACGTGCGAATAATACATAACACATATTCATGATGATTAAATTAATGGTACCTAATATTTTTGAATTACCTGCGTGGCAACTTTCCCTTATCCCTGTCCTCCCCTTACCCGTCCCAATCCAAATACCTGTTTCGCAACCTATTTTCTCTACAGTTATAATCGCATTTATTTTATTGCTGTGTATTTATATTTAGGTTTATCACTTGTTGAATCTACACCTGTATTATATATATGTATTTTTTTTAATTGCTGCTTTGTCCTGTTTTTTTTTCTTTTCTTAAATATTCTTGTTTTCATTCAGTTACTTTTATGTTTCTAAATACCTATCTGTGAACATTAATAATTGGTCTTTTTTTTTGTTATCCTCTTATGTATGTTATATTATTAAGACTGTTTATGTTCCTTAAATAAATAAATAAATAAATAAATAAAAAACCAATATGAACCAATTAATATCTAGATTGACTTTTCCCCCAAATCGTAACTAGCTTGTCGTTCAAAATGCTTAACTAAAATGTAAACTTCTATAGCCCCGTTGTGATTGGGAATTCGGATGAAACGGAAATGACGCATACAGCACCTGCGAAGCATAAAAGTCCTATCAAGGCTCCTATCGGTTGAGATATAAAACGGAAGGTCTGTGTTCATTGGCTACTTTGATTATGACCTCACTTTTCAAGGCTCCTTGGTTCTTCATTGGTTGAGATTGTTTTGGTAAAATTTCGCTTCTACCGTATGTTAACTGAACTCGATTTTTTTCTTTTCTTTTATATATTGTAAACAAGTTATGCTGTGTAGTTATTATTGCGCGTGAGAGCTGTTTCGCCTTATTAGACAAAGGTATTACAAATGTTATGGTCGCTTTACTTTTTTTTATCGTTTCGTGTGAAAATGATGAATAAAAAATTCACCAAGTTTCATAATTGTTTACGAATTGAGGTCGAAAACTTTGATTTCACAACATTTTTGGTTAACTTTTAGATTTGAATATAAAGCGTCGGATTTTCTCTTTCTAATACCGTTTAAATCATATTTCTTACTGTGATAGTAAGGGAGATACAACGATTTCCTTGAGACCCATTTGAAATGCTACCAAAATCGAACAAATAAATAGAATGTGGGGTTAATTTTTTTATTTATTTTTTTGTTTATTTTTTTGTTTTATACATCTCACAAATATAAGACAAAAAGTCCCGATAAACTACTTTTTAGCAGTTTGTCTAACGGGTTCTTTACATTAAAGATCTTATTATAGTGATTTAATAGTTACATTTTTACAATTAAAGATATAAAATTAAATTAAATTTTTAACAGAAATATACTTAGATAAAAGAAAAATTATGAAAACATGAATAACAATTTTAAAGTCTTTAGAATAAATAATATGTTATTGTAAGCTAACAGAAATTAATTCTTTCCGTAAGCCAAGTCTTCAGTAAGTTCACCAACTGTTTGTTTTGGGCACAGTTTTTAATTTCAGCTGGAAGCATATTTAAACAACTGGGAATCATGTAATTTAACGTTCTTTGTCCATATTTATTTGTATGTGTAGGTACAATTAGTCCTTCATTAAAGTTAAAACGAGTATTATGGTTGTGTTCCACCCTGTTTATATATAAAGGGTTATTTATGTGCTGAAATATAATTTTGTACCACATAATTGCTCTTACTGAAAGAATTTGGAGACTTTGATAAAAGTATGGAATATTATGCCTTTCTTTGTATAAATTTTTTTCAGCTAATAATTTAACCAATGAATTTTGCACTGATTGAACATGGTCTATATTTGTTTTACAAGAAAATCCCCAAGCTGTTATTCCATACCTTATAACAGATTCAGCTAGAGATAAATAAATTATTCGAAGTATGCAGATAGGAACAAAAAAATTTAGTTTATACAATCTGCTTACAATTGATCTTAACCGTGCACAAACTTTGTTTATTTGTATATCCCACTTGAAAAAGCAATCAATAATAACACCTAAATAAACATATTCTAAGTAAGACTCTTGACTCACAATCCGGAGGTCGCGGGTTCGAACCCGGCATGCGCAAATAAATTTTATTTGATTAATTTGTGTTATTTCACAATTAATTCATTTAAAATAATATATAGTATATTTGCGGCATGTTCCAGAGTGGAAGATACTATCAGTATCGCCCTGGTGTAAGACCACCATTCAGAATTGAAACGTTGCTTGAAAATGGCTTTAGCCGTGTTTGGTGACCAGATCTGAATAGCCAGGTACTTCCCAACCTTCCTCTTCCCCATCTCCTTCCCCTCCCCACTACCTTCAGCCTCACAACACACCCCAATTGGGGATGCCATAGTCTCACTGGCTCCAGACGGGAGCAGTTGAGATTCTTGTGCGGTATTCACTGTAAAAAAAAAAAAATATTTTCACATGTACACGTTGCTGGAATACCATTGTGTAAGCAATCTGATGTATGTGTCTTTATTTCAGGTGTAATACATACCTTAACATTACGGGATCTTATGTGTAACAATTTAGTTTTTTTGGCATTTATAACTAAGCCAGAGTCATGAGACCATTTTAAGAGTTCAATGTAGTCTTTTTGTAAAAGATCTATACAAGTTTGCAAATCACTGCTAGAAATAACTAAAGCAGTATCATCCGCGTATACAAAGTACTTTACATGTCTAAAAATGAATTTAATAAAAGATACATATATAATATACAGGATTGGACCTAATATGGAACCTTGAGGAACGCCGGCAAAAAACTTCTTTTTATTACTTAAAGATTTTAAGAGTTTTAATTTCATGCATCGGTTGTTTAAGTAATTTTCAAAAAGTTTTGGTAGTTTTCCTCTTATTCCTATAATTTCTAGTATTTTAAGTAATTTACCATGATCCATAGTATCAAAAGCTTTCGAAAAATCTATAAATAAGACTAATGTATGTTTTTTACAGTTTAATTCATTATTTATCATGTTGGCAAATTTTTGAAGCAGCAATTCGGTACTCTTTTTTTTTGGAAACCGTATTGATTAGTATCTATTATAGAAAAATCTTCTAAGTATTTTATTAATTTTATTTGAATATATTTTTCAAGAATTTTTTCTAGAGATGGCAAGATACTAATTGGTCTGTAGTTACCCAATACAGTGTGGTCACCTCCCTTATGTATAGGTCTTATAATACTACATTTTAAATCATCGGGGATTTTTGCTTGAAATAAGATTCTGTTTATAAAATATCTTTCATCCTGATATTATCAATTTCTGGGGAAGAAATTTTCATTTGTCTAACAATACTTTCTATATCCGCCGCTTTTGCCCTCGGTAGGTACAAGCTTTGAGGCATCGCCTCTGGTTCAAATTCAGTTGTCTTATGTACTTATTGCACTTATGTAACATATTGTAAACACTTTCAGAGAAATAATCAACAAAATCATTAATTAAAACTTCTTTTGTTCGATCTTTCATCAGATATTTAGAAGCATTTTCATCACAGTCATTTTTACATTTGGTTCCTAAAATTTTATTACACTCCTCCCATGTTTTTTTTGAATCTTGAAAATAGTTTTTGAATTTATCATTATAGTAAGAAGTTTTTAGTTTAACTAATAATTTATTTAACACATTTCTAAAATATTCTTTTCGTAATATTTGTTTGTCGGAGCATTTTTCCAAAGTTTATATAAATTATCTCTTTTTTTAATTTTACATAAAACATCGGAAGATATCCAATCGTTTTTCGCATAAGGCCGGATTTTGGATTTTTTACTTATCACAATTGTGCTATTTTTATACAAGTCATCAAAATAATTTTGAAATTTTGAGTAAATAATGGTACAGTTATTTCCTTCCAGAAGTGATTTCCAATCATAATTTTGGATATTATTATCGATATGTCTCTGCGAAAGAATCGTTATATTTTCAGTTTTGTTTAAGTTTATTTGTTCTATAGAATCTAACCGAACATTTATAGCCGTGGTGTGGTGATCTGCAATGTTATAATCACATACGCATGAGGAGATTGAACTCACACCTGTAAAAGCTCAAACCTGTAAAATCAATCCAAATGAGCCCGCTAAACCTCAATACAAAGGACTTTCCAAAAAATATTTTCCTCACTTATTCGAATGAGAATCGGACATTGATTGCCACGTTCCCCGACACCCAATTTAAAATTCACGTGCTTGACTCCTCAGATTGTACTTTCTGTGGTATAGAAGTGCGAACTTCAGATTACATATTTTTGGGCTTCCCTCTACGCTCAACATTAGATCTCTTCTATGTCTGAACTCGCTATAACCACGAAAATATAATTCAGGATTTACCTATATATGTATAAGTAAAAATTTCAAAATTTTAAGTAACCTCCGACACAAAAAAGAGCTGATGACCTTGAAACGCCCGAACAGACTTCCATGAATTGTAGCTAAGAACCATCTCTATCACGGCAGCTTTCAAACAAAAAAAACCGCACTATAATCGGTGCGTTAGTTTAAGAGCTACGATGCCACAGACAGACACACAGAAAGTCAAATTCATAACACCGCTCCTTGCGTCGGGGGTTAAAAAGTAAAATATATATTCGCCTTCCCTCTCTCACGATTTAAAAATTATGGCCTAAAGGGTGAAGTCGGAAAATTTAAAAAGCTTTTTCAATACACATATCCAGTTGTAAATATTTTCTCTTTATTATTATTTAGTTACAGTTTCACTTGAATTCATATTATATGATAAATATTTAATATTAGGTATGTATCAGTTTACCGCAATTTATTTTATTCGAACGAGCTTTAGTTAAAAGTCAGGGTGTTTTGCGAAGCTTTAGAAGCTCCCTGTATCGAAAAAATCTTCGTAGAAAGTGGTCTTAAAAAAAGTAAATGTAAAAATTCCAAGTTCAAATTACCAAAAGCTCTCAGCTTTTCCATAGCTGAACTTCAAAGTAACAAAATATTACATCCCGACTGTGACATTTCTTATTATATTTAGTTGATTTTTCATAAAAACGAAGATCGATAATGGATGAAAAAATATTGGGACCATTTAATATAATTATCTTTTCATCTGAATCAAAAACGGAAGAGAATAATAATTATTTCTTGAAGAAAATTCCTCATTGAAATTAGATTTTAATTTCATTCACGGTAGTTAAATTATCATTAAATTGGTTACAGGGTGTAACAGCACTTACCCAAAGGATTTTCACCAGCGATTCTTGAGAATATTTGGGGTAAAAAATGTACATGCCATTTTGCTGTCCGATGATATTTTTTGTTTTCAATTTAAAACAAAAAAATACATTTTTCTATCATACGTCGCCACTGAGTATCTGGGTGCAACCAGCACGTTTCACGTGTTACGTTCTTCGTCTCGTTTCAGCTACACGGTAACAGAGGAGGAAGAGAGAGAGAGCCCATATCACGTGATCCCGTCGCCACCCTTAGCAGTGTGATCAGTGGTAACGTGCAATAGAAACATATATTTTTTGTTTTTAATTGAAAATCATAGACAAAATGACCCACAGACAAATTTGTTGTAGAAAATTGAGAACAAAACCTTACCTAGACGTTGATTTTTATTTTACTTTATTTTATTTATTTAGGATACCAACAGTTTACATTAATAACAGAGCATATAGTAATTAAGTCACAATAATTGAACCATTTACAGGTTTCCACATAGGTATTGTATACAAGTGTAGTGATTCAAGAAATGTTTACTAATGAAAAATTACATTTTAAGAGCCGAGTTATTTAGGTAGGAATAGGGAGGGGGAAGGATGGGGGGATGAAGGGGGAAGGATCGGTTAAGTTGAGGTATATTAGTAAAAATATGCGTGACAAAAATTAAAAGAGAAAAAAAGGAAGTTCATAGAATGGTGGTTGTATTAGAGGGTATCTATAGTTATTGTTATTGTAGAGCATCGAAGTTAAGTTAAAAGTAAAGGAGTTCATAGACGGAAATTAAACGATTTGAATTTAAATATAACTGACAGATAGAAAATAAAGTTAAATATTTCAACATGGGACAACACAACACTCAATGACACCCTGTTATAATAAATAATTTGTTTTCTTTCTTTGGGATTATGAGCAAATTTTTGTAGATGGCAATTATTTACTGTTTTTTTTTAAAGATTTTAAGCTTTCTTGCGTTTTAGCATCTGATCAACGGCACACGCTGTTGTAGATTGCTATCCTAGCTGCAAAGGATGCGTTTCACCTGTATCAAAATATTTCTAGCCATTTCTGCTTTGATGTAGATATTTTGGCTACGGTCCCGTTGGTCATTAATCCAATCTCTCTAATCATCTTGCAATTTGGGAGGCGGGAATGGGTACCATTCCTTTCCTTAAAAAAACTTCCACACAGCATCCCCAAAGATGTCACAGGCCCTGATGGAAATTATTTTTCTCAAGTATAGAGATCATGTAAAAAAATCCTTGATTTATAACTATTAATCTGTGACAATCACATCCCTTATTTCAAAACATTCAAAAATGCTCCCTCTATAACTGACATCATGTTTTGAAGTGTAGTGTTTACTGTATTTTTTAAGCGACGCCTCACGAGAGCGACCCTGTTTGTGTAAAGACAGTGTAAAACAGTGTAAAGGCAAAGGAACTGCGTCCTACTTTGCACAGAATCAAGTAGGTTTCACAAATATTTCGGGGCTCCAGCCCAGAGATGGCTCCCATATTCGATGGTTGGGAGTAGGTATTTGAGACATTGTACATTGTTAGCAGCTGGTCAAATCGTGAATCTGCTAGCCCTAAACAATTGTACATGTCTTGGCCACCTTCATCGACAATGCGCTGATATATACAGTTAGAATTTTCAAGAAATCGATTTTTTTTTATTTCATTTTCGTAGTATACATATATTTAAGTACACACAGAAAATTTCAAGTCAATCCGGCGATTATTTTCGAAGTTACACATATTTGTAAAGACGTGTCAGAGCATTTGAAAGTAGGAGGCAAACTTGTAACGCGTTTTTCTCAAACTTTGTTTTTAAAGTCGGTGACCAAGATGTCTCGGAAACGGCTGAACCGATCGATCTCAAATTTTAACACAAGCTTCTTAAGTATATTTTTTAGTTATTAATCGAAGGTAAGTTCTCACCGATAAATATATATAGGCTAAAACAATAGGCCAAAATTTTGGTAAAAAAAAATATATTTTTTTTTTAAAGCCGCCATTATATCAATTTTTTTTGTTTTGCTTCGTCCTTCGATTAATTAGAAGATTATTCATTACTTTAACCGATCGTTTTTTTTCATTTTAAATGATTCAGTCTAGAAATATTGTGGTCACCGCAAGATGTCTTTTTTGAGAGGAGCTTCTGGAGATCAGCTGTAACAGCTTTCAAAATTATTATTTTTATAAAAATAAAAATGTTAAAAAATGCTTAAAGTTACCATAAAATGTGTATAAATTTTTACATTAATAATTTATAAAGGTCGGAGAAAATTCTTGAAAATTTGCTTTTTTGGGCCACCTAACTGTATAACCCCTTAAATAACGCCATTTAATCATGACAGTATAGGATTGATTGGACTACTGGTAATCATTTTCCTTAATCCAAAACATTAATTAGCTTTCATAAGCATAACCAATACTTCCACAGCTCTCGTAATTGAAATCCCTGTTACATACTTATTGTGTTGTTCTTAGTGACCGACCGATGTTTCTGTTTCGGCCAGTTTCGGCCAGTTTCGGCCAATAAACTTACCAGTTTCGGCCGGAGTTTCGGTTTAGAAAAAAAAAACTTGAAACTGCGCGTGTGTGCATATGGTTTAGTAGAATAACATAAACAAAAATTTTAACAAAACAAAAAAACGACTTCAAAAAATGCACTAAAAAGTAAAAAAATAATTTCGTATTCTTCTACAACTTCATAATCAACTTACTTTTTCTAATCATCAATATGTAGATACGATTGTTACTTTTGGAGTCGGTGTCAGTCAAGGTAGGTTTGTAACTACATACATAGTTATAGGTGTAATCAAGCGACTTGACGAGGCGAGAGGCGAGAGCGGGGCCGCGGCGACGCGGGAGCTGTCAAGTACTTTTGAACACGCCGGGCCGGGTACCTTTGCTGACACCGACTCCAAAAATAACAATCATATCTACATATTGATGATTAGAAAAAGTAAGTTGATTATGAAGTTGTAGAAGAATACGAAATTATTTTTTTACTTTTTAGTGCATTTGTTGAAGTCGTTTTTTTGTTTTGTTAAAATTTTTGTTTATTTTTTGATTTTTAGTGAATCTGAAGTACACTAACTAATTTATCTAAATATGGGTAAACCTAGGTACTAAACGTGCTGCTCATATGAGACAGACATAATTTGACCATAGCGACGTTAGGACCAAATTAAGAGATTCGGCCGAGTTTCGTTAATTTGTCATGGATCCGATAATCAAAACCTAACCAAACTCTCATAAAATTACCCTTGAAGTACATCCTTTCCAATAAAAAAAGAATCATTGAAATCGGTTGGCGTAATATTGAGTTATTCGTCCATTTATCGCGCACATACTTAATGCAAATTTAAGACTTATGTGGTTTTCTCATGGATGCCATTGTCGGAACTGGACCAAATTAAAATGGGACCACACGGGAAGCATCAGCTTTCAAATAAAAAAAGAATTATCAATATCGGTTCACCCAGTCAAAAGTTCTGCGGTAACAAACATAAAAAAAAAACAAAAAAAAATACAGTCGAATTGAGAACCTCCTCCTTTTCGAAGTCGTTTAAAAAATATAATTTTAAAATAAGCTGTTGCATAAAAGTTATTAAAAAGTAATTAAAATAAGCTGTTGTATAAAAGTAAGCTTAAAGTTCAAAGTTTAAAGGGTTTAATTTTCAAATATGGTAACAGATAATAAATCATAAGAAGATAAATAAAACTAAATACAATTATAAAAATTAAAAGTATGCTGAAGATAAAGAACAAAAATATATAGAGTGGGCCATAAACATCTGCACTTTTGAAATAATTGTGAAAAAAAATCAGATTTTATTTAAATGAATGATTATAAATTATTGATAAGAACAAAAATATCCTGGAAAATCATTTCGTAAAAATATGTCAAAATGGCTGCCCTTAGATTTTCGAAAACTTCTCGACACAAGTCTGGTGGATGTTGACTATTCTTGATGGATGTTCTCCTTTTATTGGGGTATAGTCGCTGGTAGTATTGACTTGTAAGATAAAATATATATACACAAATATTATATTCCATAAAAATAGGTCAGCTGGGGTTAAATCCGGGCTGCGGGGAGGCCATGGAATATCTCCTCTGCGCGAGATCAATTTATTAGGGAAAATTTCTTTAATGAATTTCTTTTACTCCATGGCCGCCCTGTTTGTTTTCCTGCCGGTTTCTTCGAAAATTTTAAACCATGATTTAATTAAATTAACACTTGGGTAGTGATGAATGAATCTGTGAATCTTTTTCACTGTAATTGATGATGCGAACGAAATTGGCGGCGTGCATTATTGTTTTGTAAATCAGAACAGAATCGTTGTTGAATAGAAAAGAACAACATCATTGTTCTTGTAAAAATGTTTTACCCAGAAAGCGCGTTGCTCTCCCGTAAAGCGATACATTGTGACTAAATTTCCAAGAAGCGAGAAACCACGCATAAGTGACCCCGCTCTCGTCCCCCGTTCGGAATCGCCGCTAGCACGATTACAAAAGTGCATATGTTTATGGCCCACCCTATATTTTAAAGAGAATAGAAATAAAATCTAGTTTCGATCGGTCAGTCGACCGTTCTGTAATTGCATGCTGGTACTTGCAATTTTTACAAGTTTACCAATAAATGCGCCCAATTTCAGGGAAGGGTTGGGTATTTCCAATTTCGGCGGAGAATAACAAGCCGGAATAACATTAACAAGCCGGCTTGTGAGTTGTGAGCGTGCTCATTATTGAGAATGCTCAGCAACCATACTCATTTGCTCATAAATGAGCGGGCTCGGTGAATGATCGCACATGCTCTTTAATGAGCATGCTCATCTCAAATAAATGTCAAATGGAGTCAGTTCCATTCGCCCAGAACTAAACAAAATAATCTTATTGCTTGCAATGCAATTATCTAAGAATCTTCTCACGAAAGAAAATAAAACGGTTGATTTGGGTCCAAGATATCAGCAAATCCGAAAATGACTAAATAATAAAAAATACATGCTAATTTCAATAGAATGTGGTTTCATTTTGGGAAATTTGGAAATCTATTGTGGGTATTTTAGTGTCCTTGTGTTCCAAATACGAGTAATTTATTTCGTGATTCCCATAATAAATCACGAAAAACAAGGTTTTGCGAACTGAGATCGGATCGAAATGAGCATGCTCATAAGCTAGCCTGTTCACACATGCTTAGAGGCTTCCCCTTCCACCCGATAATCCAATGAGCATGTTAATAAATCAAACGGCTGTTGATTATTTCTGAGCACGCTCATTTGGCTTTAAATGAGTATGCTCAATACTAGCAACGTCACTGACACACATGCTACTAGGTAGCATGCTCTTTGGATTCAAATAAGCAAGTGTGTCCGTAGCATAAACAGAAGCCGAAACTCGGTTACCGTTTCGGCTTCTGTTTTATGCTACGGTCGAAACTCGGTTACCGTTTCGGCTGAAAATCTGGTTTCGATCGGTCAGTCGACTGTACTGTACTTGCATTTGTTTGATGGGTAAACCTGTCCCGGTCACAAGAAGCCGATGGGGTGACTCGGGACTCGGTAACAATATCGCGTAATTCTCACTTACGCAATGATATCACTTCATCTTTATCCAATTAAATTTAATGAATTCACTTTCGCAATATTACGTTACGCCATTGTTGTCGCGTGAACAAAAAGCGCATATTGTTTGAAGTATTTTTTTAATTATTTTTTTTTGTGTTTTCGTTTAATGATGTTTAATTTATGTTATTAACGAATTTCCACATTTCCTTGTGGAAATTCGGTTCGGTGGATGGAGACATTATCATTTTTGTGTGATTATGGTGGTCTGATTACGCGAAATTAAATTTACCCCGTTTTCCTGCAAAACGTGATGCAATACTTTGTGTAAAATCTCTTCCCTTTTTGGTCATCATGCAAGATTTAAGAGATCATTTTGTATCATTAAAAATGATTTGTTCGCTATTTTATTGCATTTTATTCAGAATAATTATTATGAAGTTTCTAACGCGTGCTCGCATAATGTAGCTAACTGATACAGGAATTATTTCAACAATCTATTTATTTCTGTCCAACTTGACTTGAGAAAACTAATGAAATTTCGTGATTTTATTTTATGAAACGATAAAAAAGTTGGATTTTATTGAAAAGGCCGAAATTTTCTGACCTTCTGGCAGAATATGCTCGAGGCCTGTGGGGTCAAATAAGTGTAAGATAATTTTTAATAATTATGAAATGGAACAAATTGTAACAAATTAATGAACTCCAATTCAGTTTTACTACATAGTGTTTGTCAAAAAAGGTACTTCGGGAGATACGTAAAGTAAATATATAGTGAAAATGCTCAGACTTACAAAATGTTGAGGTGAGCATTATAACATAAATATGTACGGTAAAAGAAATACACTATTATTCCTGAAAAAGTACCTGTCGGATATTCCACATGCAATAAACCGTGAATCTATAGCTCCCTGCTCAAGCTCAACGGGTTAGAAAATAAAATAAAAATCGCAATCAGAATATTTCGTTTGTCATACTCGTAACAGTTGAATTATAAAATAATATTGTTCTTCAAAATGACAAGGCAATTCTTTCCCAAAATTTTTTTCAAAAAGACAATAATTCTTGGAAGTACATAATTTTGATATTTTAAACGAAAGAAAACAACCCTAACCGGCCAATTCGAAATTCCGGTACGTGTTTGTTAACCCTTTTGTGATATTCCGTTCGGTTCCCGTCCTTGAGAGTCAAGCCTAAGAGAGTATAACCAGGGAAAACCAGAAATATGTCATTTTTAAATCAGATTTTAAACGTATTGACTCATTTCCACAAAAAATTATAAATTGATTTCGAAAGATTGTTATTTTATCTAGTAAACGCATGTTTTAAATTTTGAGAAAAAATGTTTATTTTTAGTATAATAAGGTTATACCATAGGTCATTGGCAGATTTGTTAAATTTTCAAAAAAGATTTTGTAATATACAACATCCATTTTAAATCATATAATCATGCAGTAAAATAAATCAGTCCATTTATCTGGTAAACGCATGTTTCAGAATTTAAATTTTAGTTTAAAGCGTCGATGACACAGGGCGAGTTTACAAGCTACTATCTGGGAAATTGACTATCTGTTAGTAAACTCGCTCAGTGTCAGAGTGTAGCGAGTAAAGTTGACGACCTTTCAACTTTTTTCGTAGATTGTCAACAATCTGCTAGTTAGCAAGTAACACGATGACACTGAGCGAGTTTACTAACAGATAGTCAATTTCCCAGATAGTAGCTTGTAAACTCGCCCTGTGTCATCGTGTTACTTGCTAACTAGCAGATTGTTGACAATCTACGAAAAAAGTTGAAAGGTCGTCAACTTTACTCGCTACACGCTTGCTCGTGATTGGTTTATTTATGTTTTTCAAGATGGCTGCCAATTAACAGCTGATTTCGACTATCAAACATCACAGAATTAGTTCACGCAGGCGTCGTTATTCTTGTTACTGGTGCTAGCAGCGACCTCAGTTTCCTACGCTACTGAGCGAGTGGACAGTTTTGTGTGTCATCATGAGAATCTCACTCGCCGATTTATCCGCTTTTAAACTTAGTAGATAGTAGCTTGTAAACTCGCCCTGTGTCATCGAGGCTTAAATAAAATCATTAAAAATATATACGTACAGTGTTTCTTGACGAAAATTGGTCCGTTTGTGTATTTATTTGCGAACTTACGAACTAATATATTTCTTTTTTTTTACATTCTTATTTTGTTTAGACATTATTTAAACATGATAAATACTTATGATAAAAAAATAATTACAAAAAGAACATAATTTTAATAGTTTTATCATCACACCTTTCAGGAAATCGATATTGAGTTTCAATTTTAAAAAGCTGGTACGGAGAATAATTAATCTTTCTCATTGTAACCGCCCTGTACGATCGTAAGAATATCTTTCGACGAAATGTGGATTTTCGGCCGCTGGTTGATTAAACGCCCATAAAACATAGGCATTAAGTGGAACGTTCCCGCGGACTGTTTCGGCCCGAATCTTAATTTTAGATTTGAGATCAAAATACCAAACCAAACTGAAAAATTATTTTTGTAATCCAAAGGTATGTCAAATATCTAGTACGGATGAGAGCTACATTATTTATTTTTGCTTTAAATAATAAGATATAATCCATTAAAGATTTTAATGTTTCATAATGGAGGCAAATTGGGTGAGTACATGAAAAACATTAGAAAAATAATTTTACTACATCTATTATTGTAAAAATATGATGAAATATAAAATAAAAAAATAATAGTAGACTTAATTTTTATGGGTGTAAATTTAAATTACAAATTACCTATTTAGGTCGGAACAAAAATTTGCCGTTTATATATTAAAATTACTACCCAAAAACGCATTTTTAACGGTGTTTTATTTTATATTTCATCATATTTTTGTAATAAATATAGTTAAATATATTTTTAATGATTTTCATATACTCACAAATTGTCTCTAAAATCATGAAACATTAAATTTTTTATTCCCTATATCTTATAATTTAAAGCAAAAATAAATAAAGGAGCTCACATCTGTACTAGATATTTGATATACCTTTTGATTACAAAAATCATTTTTCAGTTTATTTTCGTATTTTGATATCAAATCCAAAATTAAGATTTGTATGAAACGGGCCGAAACGAGGCGCGCAAACGTTCCTCTTAATAGTCTATATCTGTGGAAAGAAACGTTCACTTTAAAGATATGAATTTATAGTCTATCCAGCCTCCATTGCGATTGTAGGAAGATAAATTGAATCAGCTCTCCTCCCGGGACGACTTTCAAGGGCGCCCTTGGTTCCTGGAGCGGCTGTGACGTAATAATAGTGACGTCACGCCCCCTGTCCACCCCACCCCCTCCCCAATATCACCCCCAGCCATACCACCCCCAACGAACGCAGGAAAGGCGTCGCGCCGCCCATCCCTCCTTGCCCGAAGGAAAATATGGAAAATTATTCCCTGCAACATTTCACCAATTTTGCTTTGGGTCGATTTTTTTTATGAGGTTATAATTTTCGAAATATTGCCACCCTTTTTGCCTCGGTTTTGATGGAACTTTGATAATGTTATTATTAAATTTGTTAATCATGTCGGAGTTACTTTTATTATAAAGCAGCTGTGACGCATGGATATTACAAATTGAATTTTAATTTAATATTTAAAAATAATTATAAAGAAATAAATTGCTGTTCCCAAATTTCAGTTACAACTGATTGAAGTAGTTTTTTTTGGAGTATTTCCTGCTTGAGGCAATATGTTGACCCAAGAATGCTGTTATTCTCCATGAATATTTCCTCAATCACCAAAGAGAATAAACAACGTTGCCAGACATATCGTCAATAGTAAACAGCCGCACACGAGTGAATAGTGAGAACAAGGAACACTGGTCCCGTCGCGTTCGATCGTGAATCGACTCTTTATGATTGCTTAATGAACTCTCCCGGTGAATATGAACACCTCTCTACGTCACGTGGCTGCTATGACGTCAGCCTACCCCTGGATACGCCCACGTAATTTTTTGCCCATTCCCATTATCTGAACTCCCTCCCTCCGACTGGGGGTGGTCACCCACCCCACAGGCCGCCTGTAAAGCAGTCGGATACGCAATATAATTTGATTTAAGCACGCTTAGCATATGTACCGAGACTTTTGGTCTTTATAATTATCATTGTAGGCAGAGGGATGGTGTTTCTGATTCAGGTACATTAGGTAAGTTATCAGATTAGGTTAGTTATTAGTCGTTAGATCAGGTACTAGCTCTGGACATCCAGGCAATCTCAATCTTTCATGTACAAGGCGAATTTGATTGAAGTGGAATCTTGTAAGAGTATCCAACTTCCCGACACCCGATAGAGCTGAAACTCGGCAGACAGACTCTTTGTCGATGAAAATGAGTTCTATCAACTTTTGTAACAACAATGGCTATCAAAATTCTACCAACATTGTATTCTATCGAAATTCGATGACATTACGTACATCAGTTAAAGGTTCCATGCCAACTCAGAATGAAACCTAATTAATGAAAAAATAATTTTAAAATAGCCTAACCTAACTTAACCTATTCAACCATTTTTTTTTTAATATTTTTTTATCATCACTCTTAATGACCTTTCTGAGTTGGTTTCATTCTGAGTTGACCGGTCCCCATTAGTTAATATACGTCGGTCTTGTCCAATCTGGGTACGGAGGTTCAATCCTTGATCAAATAATATATGTATTTTTTAAGTTTTAAAAGATATTTGAAAATAGATGTCTTGTCCAATCGGGAATTGGCTCGTTTGGTAGAGTTGTCGTTCCAGTGCCTGGATAGGAAGGTTCAATTTTTGATCAAAAATTTTTTTTTAGATTTTTAAAAGACATTTCAAGAGTGCAAAAATTCAATAGTTAAAAAACTTTGTTTTTTATGGTTTGATTTTTTAATCAATGTTTTGATTGATCTCCGACTCAGAACATTTATTAAGTAGGTATTTGTTAATAAGATATGTAAAGTTTTTCTCAAAATGTAGTTTGTTTGCATTTTTTAATAAATTAAAACAGTTGATAGGTCTCAAATTCCCTCTGTTCATCCAATTTTTCTATCCCTTTACAACTTTCCATTAAGAGGGCATTACCAGAGAAAGCCGGAAATACGTCATTTTCAAAAAAGTTTTTAGACGTATTGACTCTTTTCCACAAAAAATTATAAATGGATTTCGAAAGATTGTTCTTTTATCTAGCATAGTTATGTAATAAATTTTTAGATTTTTTTAAAATTTTTAGTATAATAAGGTTATTCCATAGGTCGTTGGCAGATTTGTTAAATTTTCAAAAAAGTTTTTGTATTATACCACACCCATTTCAAATAATGTAATCATGCAGTAAAATAAATCGATACATTATCTAGCAAAGTTATGTATTAGAATTTTAATTTTAGTTTCAATAAAATCATTTAAAAATATGTACGTACATGTGTTTCTTGACGAAAATTGGTCCATTTGTGTATTTATTTGCGCACTTACAAACTAATATATTTCAGAATTTTTTAACATTCTTATTAAATTTAGACATTATTGAAAAATGATAAATACTTATAATCAAAAAATAACTGCAAAAAGTTTTATCATCACGCCTTTCAGCATTTTTGGATGAAGGTATAAATTAAAACTAATTTGGATTGAAATAAATTCGATATTGAGTTATAATTTAAAAAAGCTGGTACGGAGAATAATCAATCTTTCTCATTGTAACCGCCCTGCACGATCGGAAGAACAACTTTCGACGAAATGTGGATTTTCGTCCGCTGGCTGGTTAAACGCTCTTAAGTCTGCTATATAAATCCTGTGAATACTTAAATTAGAGGTATTCCTATCAGGTTGAGATGATTATATCAAAGGTCAACTTCGTCAAAATCCCGAAAACCCTAAATCCCTACAACTAAATGTCTCATGATCCGAAATCCGAAACCTCCATGGGATAAAACGGTTCGATGCCTATTATTTTACCTAACGGTTCCATGACAACTCAAAATCAACTCAACTCAACATTCGGCCCGCACTCTACGAATTTGGATTATTAAAGTGACCCTTATGCCATGGGCACAAGAACCATGCACTTGGCATACTTATTTCGAATCAGTTACGCTCCCGCCGGAGCGGGGAATAGACGTGTGGTTCCGCGTCGCTTGTTTCCGTGAAATCAATTTTAAATTTCGTTTTTATTACAATAAACAATGCGTAAAAATGGAGTTAATGTTTTTTACAATGTTAATGTAAAAAAAAATCTCAAATACCTTTTCCATTCTTTCCAAAAGCTTTTTCTCAAGTATTTTTAAACTCCTCCCATAAAGGGTCCTGAATTCCGTTTTCAATTTTTTCCTGGACTATTGGATCGCCTTAAAAGCTATGAAGATTTTTTTTAAATAGCTCACAACCTAACCTAACGTCACCTATTTAACAATTATTTTTAAAAATACTTTTTTTCATCACTTTTAATGACTTTTCAAATCCGGTCCCGTCACCTCATCTAACCACTAGCTAAAGTCTACGTACATCGTATACTTTACGCCCGGGCTTTACGCAGAGTTTATAGATGGCAGACGTACAGTAATTTTCCTCTTATTTTAATCGTCAAGTGTGTGTCAAAATTTCTTCCAGATGTATCAAAATTCTGCTTTAAATGGTGGATGGTGGATGTCTGCTATAGGTCACCCCAAGTGGTTCGCTACGTTTGGTGATTTATCAGGGGTGCCCGGGTTCATGGAGTGAGGTATGTCTAGGTCTTGGAGACGGACGACCAGGACACACTGAACCTCTGATTCCTACCCACCCCTTAAACCCTTTTCCTTCCCAGAACTCTCCTCTCCTTCCTTTCCTTTAAAAAGCCTCCACACAGCATCCCCAAAGATGACATAGGCCCTGAGGGAAATTATTTTCCTTAGGGCCTCCTGTGTGGAGCTCACGTAAAAAAAAAAGAAAAGGAAATATGGGTGATTTTTCGAAATCTCACACAGACCTCCTGTTTTGAAGGTCAAGAGTGCAAAATTTCATCAATTTCGGAATAAAACTGTAGATTTGATTTTAAAAAACCTACGTCGCGACGCCCAGAAAACTCTTCTTTATGGTGAGTGCTGACCCGACAGATTAAAATTATTATTATTTTTTGTGGATTATTTCCCAATTAAAACCTAAAATCGACTATAATAATACTATAATAATACAGTAAACAGTATGTAGATTAGTTTTATCCTTAAAGCGGTTGAAAGAAAATATTATGTTTCATACTTTACACCGTGTTTTCTCTAAACCGACTGCAAATTGTATTGCATGCCGGGGGATCGAGGGGTAATGGAAACTTTCTTTATATATATGAAATAAATAACAGAATGGAATATTAAATTGACCGGGTTCATCTTCTTTATATTCTCGTGCTGGGTCTTTTTTTGTCTTAATCAACTAATGAAATTTTCACTTCTACCCTGGTGAAGATTGTGACTTATTTGACAACGGCGATATTTTAAGTTTTATGTTCGCTGTCCAGGATGTTATTTGGCTCTAGGACAAACAAATTCCAAATGGCGTTTATTCTATTTTCCCTTACTCAAGTTTACGAATGTAACAAACCAGGGATTCCTATGTCTTGACCTGGAGCTGGATTTATAGTGTATACAATATTGTATTCAGGGTTTTCCATTAACAAGGTCATAAATTTAGTTTGTGACTCCAAAGTTAATGAAAAACTGGGGATTTATATCTTCCTATTACCCTGTACATGTTTATTACTTAAATTATATTAAAGTGTTTGTCGCCACCGAAGGGGTAGTTTTGTTTCTTTATAAAATAACCCTGGGAACTATTTTAAAGTGTGAATTTTGGTAAAACTGCTGTTTCATATTAATATTAAATGCCGAAGCTAAAAGTAAGGCCGCTTGTCTGATTATCTTATGGCCATTATTAGTGAAAATTTAAGTTTGAAAAAAGCAGTTCTGAAGAGATCACAATGTATTCTAATGAACGTACGTCGGAGACTTTGCAATGTTTTTTTTAATTTTTTTTTTATGAGTTGTTAACGGTTGTACTTTAAATAAAGATAATATACTTACTTATCGTCTCGGAGGTTATAATTTATTCTAAAATTTATTAATTACATAAATACACTGTATTTTATATGTTAAAGGTCCCTTCTCTTACGTCAGTAAATTATACAGTGTGTTAAGAGGGTATAACCAGAGAAAACCATAAATCTGTCATTTTTAAATCAGATTTTAGACGTATTGACCCTTTTCCACAAAAAAATATAAATTGATTTCGAAAGATTGTTCTTTTATCTAGTAAAGGTATGTTTTAACTTTTGAGAAAAAATGTTTATTTTTAGAATAATAAGGTTATAACCATAGGTCGTTGGCAGATTTGTTAAATTTTCAAAAAAGATTTTGTATTAAACAACACACATTTCCAATCATATAATCATACAGTAAAATAAATCAGTACGTTATCTGGTAAACGTTTGTTTCAGCATTTTAATTTTATTTTAAATAAAATCATTAAAAAATATGTACGCACATGTGTTTCTTGACGAAAATTGGTCCGTTTGTGTATTTATTTGCGCACTTACGCACTAATACATTTCAGATTTTTTTTACATTCTTATTTTGCTTGGACATTATTGAAAAATATGATCAAAAAATAATTACAAAAGTACACAATTTTAATAGTTTTATCATCACGCCTTTCAGCATTTTTGGATGTAGGCAAAAATTAAAGCAAATTTGGAATGAAATAAAATTGAGTTATAATTTTAAAAAAACCGGTACGGACAATAATTAATCTTTCTCATTGGAACCGCCCTGTAAGATCGTAAGAACATATTTCGACGAAATGTGGATTTTCGGCCGCTGGCCGTTTAATGGCCCTTAAGGGACGTACTTGACCTACATTAACTAGTGATTCCTGAAACTATTTGGAGTAAAAAATGCTAATGAAATTTTATTCTCCGGAGACATTTTTGATGTTTTTTAAAACATTCAAAACATTAGTATTGGACAGTTAGGGTCGGGGGTGGGGGCTGGTATTTGGCCGAGTCAGTGATGACAAGTAAAAGATTTTTTTGTTTGGTTTTGAAGAGAGAAAAAAAACAACAAAAAACGTAAAACTGCAAGATTTCTTATTTCGACATTCTTAACATTTGTGAATTTAGTTATACATATAATAAGTTGAGAGGTTTAATTACTTTCTATTAATTTATAAATAAAATACTTGTGTTTCAAAGTTTTTTTAACAAAGAAACGACATTTATGTTTATTTATATCACTTTCCTTTGAATGGTTTCTTCTAACAAAAACTCATATTTTACAATGAAATAATAGATAAACAAAACAAGTGACAATTGATATATTAACTGACATTATAAGATTCAAATTTAATGGGAATATATTTCCTTAATAATAGGGAATATATTACATATAAAAGTTTTAAGGTTATTTACAGACTATTTAATTATGTATATACACTTTTTTTTATTTAAATTAATAAATTACTTCGTTTTTACCACTTTTATTGTTTACAAAACCAACATATTTCGTGAGCAATGCTCACTTCTTCAGGGTTTTTTTTATTGATACTAAGTTAGAGTATCAATAAAAAAACCCTGAAGAAGTGAGCATTGCTCACGAAACATGTTGGTTTTGTAAACAATAAAAGTGGTAAAAACGAAGTAATTTATTAATTTAAATCAAAATGGTGCCACAAAATAAGTTTGCTGTGTTAGAAGAAGTATATACACTGTTTTTTCAGGCACGTACTTCAATCTTTTCAAGACTTTTTCCAAATCAATTGTTGTAGGAAGGGTGGTTGCGTGGCGTTAGTTTCGAAGCAATCGTAAATAGTAAATATTATTGAAACATAATAATAAACTGTTTATTCCCAGGACTTTTTCAACTATATTGTGTGTACCCATCGTGCGGGGGGGAAAGGGGTGTGAACGGGTGGGTAGGTGGGAGTGGGTGGGTGGCGGAAGGGGGTTGGGTTGCCTGGCAACCAGCTTCTGTGCTGGACGCATCGCCCGGGGAGCAGAAAGAAGACAAGAAGGGGGAACCACGTGTGCGGTTATTATATTATCATTTTGACGATGTTAGCTCAGACTCTTCGCGGAACAGGGTTATGACAGCCATTGAGGGAGGTCTCCCACTGACGCTGGAAGGTGGTGTCACCGTCTTCCACACAAAAATAACACGACGACGACATTCAGTGGCAGGGTGGTAAGAGCATTGGTTTCTGGTATCGGGTGTTTTAGAGTCAATCAATACAAATAATGGTAATGTTTTCATCATTTCGCTACACTGTTACGACACCGTTCAAAACTTAGTTATGTTATTATTAAAGCAAAAATATTAACGTTTTTACCTCTAATATTATCCATAGAATGTAAATGATCAAATATAAACAAAAATTTTAACAAAACAAAAAAACGACTTCAAAAAATGCACTAAAAAGTAAAAAAATAATTTCGTATTCTTCTACAACTTTATAATCAACTTACCTTTTCTACTCATCAATATGTACGTACGATTGTTATTTTTGGAGTTGGTGTCGGCGGGAGAGGAGCTGTCAAGTGAACACGCCGGGTCGCGGGTACCTTGGTTGACACCGACTCCAAAAATCACAATCGTACCTACATATTGATGAGTAGAAAAGGTAAGTTATAGAAGAATACGAAATTATTTTTTTACTTTTTAGTGCATTTTTTGAAGTCGTTTTTTTGTTTTGTTAAAATTTTTGTTTATTTCTTGATTTTTAGTGAATCTAAAGTACACTAACTAGTTCGATTAAGATTCGGCCGAGTATCGTAAATTTGTTCTTCAGAATTGGAGAGTTCCGTTACTTTGTCATGGATCCCATAATCAGAACCTAACCAAACTCTCATCAAACTACCCTTGAAGTACATCCTTTCCAATAAAAAAAGAATCATCGAAATCGGTTGGCGTGATATTGAGTTATTCGTCCATTTGTCGCGCACATACTTGATGCAAATTTAAGACTTATATGATTTTCTCACGGATGCCACTGTCAGAACTGGACCAAATTAAAATGGGACCACACGGGAAGCACCAGCTTTCAAATAAAAAAGAATCATCAATATCGGTTCACCCAGTCGAAAGTTCTGAGGTAACAAACATAAAAAAAAAAAAAAAACTTGTTTACTTGATGAGGTCACCATTTAGTTGCAGTTCACTTTTTAAAAATGAATTATTGTCAATGCGAATTATATAAATAGGACTGCGTCCCGCTGCGATGATTATTAACACACAAAACTTCGAGCACCGAAAATACTTGCGGTACGATCGGAATCGTGACAGCAGGGAATCACAAGGGAAGCGGGGGAAGGGAGATATTTATTGCCATAGGAAATAAATAATATTTATATCCAAAATAAACACAAAAGCAATCCGCCGAGCGCAGCCAATATACTTGGCGCTAATAGTCACATAAACAAAAAAAAATATATATTCATCCTAGATTTGCAAAGTCAATAGATGGCGCATAAATGAAAATAAAAATTTATGATGGCGGAAAAAAAGTGGGTAATTGTTCGGAACAAACGTCAACGGTTAATACGCACTTTTTTTTATGAAACTTTTAGATTCTTCTTAATTACAATAAAAGACAACTATTTCCATTGGGGGAGGTTGAAAATGTTACATTTTTAATTTTATTTACGTAAATTGAAAATTTGCTTTCACACTGTCAAATCACTCTGTTTGCAGTTCGGAACAAACGTCAACGCACTTTTTTTGATAAAACTTTTAAAATTAAGATAATATACACAAGCCCGCTACACAAACCTTGCTTTGCCAGACAAACCATTCAAAAACGTAGGCTGTTTTTTAAAGTAAAGATAACATACACAATCCCATTACATAACCGTTGACGTTTGTTCCGAATATTTACCAAAAAGTGAATAGATGGCGCATAATTAAATAAAAATTGATAAATTTATCCATGACACTATCTATATAGCACTTAGTTCGAGATGAATTTTGCAATCATACGTAAAGAGAGCAGCCCATAAAAATACCCGTTAAGAAAATGAAGATAAAGTTGGTTATTCTTAGTCGAAGTAAGATACAGTTAAAGACCGAAGGGGATATGGTCCCATTAGATTAGTGGCAGAGCACCGTCCCGGCAATGCAGAGGTCCCGCTTCGATTTGTAGATGTGTCCGTATCTTTTTCTGTTTCAAATTTTCGATTGAGAGTCGCTACTATTGTCTTCATTAATTATTACTTTTTTACATGAATACTACACAATAATCTCAACTGCCCCCGTCAGGATGTCAGTGAGACTATGGCATCCCCTAAAGAGGGTATGTTGTGAGGCTGAGGGTAGTAGGGAAGGGAAGGAGACGGGGAAGAGGAAGGTGGGGAAGTACCTGACTATTCAGATCTGGTCACCAAACACGGCTTAAGCCATTTCAAACAACGTTTCAATTCTAAATGGTTGTCTTACACCAGGACGATACTGAGAGTATCTTCCACTCTGGAACGTGCCGCAAATTTACTATGTATTATTTTTATTAATTAATTGTCAAAGAACACAAATTAATCAAATAAAATTTATTTGCGCACGCCGGATTTGAACCCGCGACCTTCGGATTAGAAGTGGGAGTTTTATCCCTTGACCACGGAGGCCGTTTTAAAAAATTTGAAGTTTACTCATTAAGTTAAAATAAAAATAAGTATTTTTCAGTTGAAACCACTTTGAAATATTTAAAAAACGCAAGCCCTAGCTCCGAATAAGATGGAGAAAGCCTTCTGCGAGTCTGCGCATGTCATGGGAAATGAATTTCCTACCCAGCTTCTCTATGGGGATGATGAACTTGAGACGAAGCAACAGGTTTAAGAAGCTTTCCTGCCATTGTACGTAGTATATTTAAAGCCTATTAACCCGAAGTTGCGTTTAGTTTTCGTTGTAAAACAATATTATTATTCGCCCAACTAAATATTCATCTAGATTTAAATAAAGGTATGTTTTCTTATTTAATTTTAATATAAGGCTTTGACCTCTGCCAGGAGAGCGTGCTTGGGAGTGAAGGTCGAACAGATGCGCAAGGTCAAAGGTATAATTAATAATAGACAATACCAGCAATTATAGATGACGTCGACGTTTTTAATTTGATCAAAACATTTTAAAAGTTTTAAATTCTATGGTACCTTTATGTATTTTTATTTTTATTAATGTTTTTTTTTTACAATAACTCTGAGAAAAAAATTACCTCAGGGGCCTACATCATCTTTGGGGATGCTGTGTGGCTAGACTTTTTAGGTAAAGGAAGGAGACGAGGTTCTGGGAAGGGCAAAGGTATGAGGGGCGAGTACGAATGTAGGAGTCAAATGTATTTGAAGACCGGCGTAGTTCAGCGGTAAGGTTCTTGACTCGCACACCGAAGGTCGCGGGATCTAATCCCGACGTGGCAAATAAATTTTATTTGATTAATTTGTGTTATTTCACAATTTATTCATTTAAGATAATATAATATAGTATATTTTTGCGGCACGTTGCAGAGTGGAAGAAACTCTTAGCATCACCCTGGTGTAAGACCACTATTCAGAATTGAAACGTTGCTTGAAATGGCATTAGCCGTGTTTGGTGACCAGGTCTGAATAGCCAGGTACTTCCCCACCTTCCCCTTCCCTATCTCCTTCCCCTCCCCACTACATTCAGCCTCACAACATACCCCAATTGGGGTTGCCATAGTCTCACTGGCTTCAGACGGGAGCAGTTGGTACTCTAGTGCGATATTCATATTAAAAAAAATTAAAATTAAAATTTAGGAGAGACGGACATATGAATTCATCCCTCCCTTTATGGTGCAAGGCGATGGGAGAGGTCTAGGTTAAGTCTTCCTCAACCAGTCTCTCCCGATCCGGCCCGCCATGCAGTAGGTGGGCAAAAGCATTCACCACCAAGACCTTGACAAAACTCACCTAAATCACCAAAGGTGTCGAGCCACTTGGGGTGACCTATGGCAGGAGTGTTGGTTATCCAATAAATGGTTCCCGGGCGGCAGTACCTAACCCTACCCGCCTCTCAAATTGAAGATACTATCATAAACTGTTTATATGTATAGTGGCGTTTTTTAAAAAAGATCACCCCAAGCAGGGCTGGGCAGAAATACGTATTTGAAATACAAATACGTATATTGTATTTGTACTTCAATTACTTCCTAAAAATGTATTTTGTAATTGGTATTTCAATTGCCTGCAGCTGAGGTATTTTGTAATTTGTATTTCAAATACTTATGGCTTCAAAATACATTTTCAAATACATTTAGCGACCCCAATGATGATAATGAAAAATAAACTGACATAGATAGTATATAGACTAAAACCGTTAGAATCCTGTACTATTGTCTTATTATCCTGTGCTATAACACTCTTACTAATGATTATTTGTAGTTATCTTATCGTTGCTGTATAATGGGCTGTACCTTTTTTTATGTCATGCTAATTATTATTATTGTCTTGTGCTGTATAATTAATAGCACTGTTATTGTACATTTTGTACCAAATTATATTAAACTTGACATTGCTTTGTAGTGTACATTTTTGTATAGTATTATATCAAGCACTATAGGAATAATTTGACTGAATACTAGATTATTTTTAAGTTAATTACTATAGAGCGCACTTGAGAGCGAAATAACACAAAAATGCGCTAAACAAATGTCATCTATGTATATAAAAATGAATCCTTGTTTCCCTTGGTCACGCCATAACTTCAGAACGACTTAACCTATTTCATTCATTTTTTTAAAGTTTTCTAATACTTTGTAGAAGGTTCTTACGGAAAGAAAAATAAGAAAATTACGCAGAAAATTGGATAATTTCAGAAAACTTGACTGCTATTTTAACTTCGCGTGTTTGACATTTCGCGCGTTTGATGAAATTGAATTTAGCAGGCAGGTGTTTATTTTTGTAACAAAAGAATTTTCTATGGATTTTTTTTAAATACAGATTTTTTAAATAGGTACCTTAGTTAGGTACCAGATTTGATTGATTGTTCTTATAATATACAAAAATTAATATTTGTAATATGTGAAAAATTAAAACTTGAATAAAAAAATTGTAAAGCTGGCACATGAGTTGTTTGAAAACTGAATGTACTGGGACTGAATATATGGAACACGGGAGGGGGATTGGCGGGACAGGGGAATGGGAGAGGGGAGTGGGTAGGCGGGGGGTAGGAAAGGGAACGCGGGAAGGGAAGGGGATGTGGCATGGGAAGGGGATGCGGGAGGGGAAGGGGATGCGGGAGGGGAACGGGGACGCACGGGAAAGAACATGCAGGAATAAACAATTTATTTATTTGAATATGGCATTGCAACGCATGCTGGGAACCAGCTAGTGTTATTATAATAATAATTATTATTATCTAACACCTAAGTCCTATACCACAAAACTTTACAAGCGGAGCGGAGACGAGATGTGTCTTTTGAGCAATTAGATTGGTCAATTTTTGCACGTCTCTGTTTCACTCTGCTCAGCTTTGCTTCTATGGAAACGCACCCTTAGATATGGGCACTTTCGACAATTTATTGCAACCAAAGGTTCTACCAAAACCAAATGTATTTGTAATTTGTATTTGAAATTAAAAAATGGTTAAAATACAGTATTTTGTATTTCAAATACATGACTTGAAAGTATTTTGTATTTCGTATTTTAAATACATGCGAAAAAGTATTTTGTAATTTGTATTTCAATTACAGCAAAGCATGTATTTTGCCCAGCCCTGACCCCAAGGCAATGCAGTATGAATTAATGCAAAATGATTTTGGTTTGAAAATTTGACGGCTTAAAAAGATTTGATATACTTTAATAAAAAACCTGCAGGTAGAACAAATCTTGGCTTTTAAAAATTGCCGATATATTTTTTCCGACGGTTTTTATCTAACGGAACTAACTAACCATCCACCATCCCGCCTTACTCCACATTGGTAGGCAGAGAGGATGCAACGCTAAACAACTCGGTCTTGGCACACATTTCTCTTGGCAATCTTAAAATCAAAATCAAAATCAAAAAATATTTATTGTAAAATAAAAATTACAAAAGGTGTAGCTTATGGGTAGACCCCATTTCTTCCAGCTAACCACATGTACCCTTCTGTTATTCTGACTCAAGCATTTGGTTCATTTCATCGTGACATGTTTTCCTCGGGCGTCCCCGATTTTTTCTACCATTCACAATCATATCATATTCTTCTTACATTACTTTATTCGTTCATTAAGCATGCCTTTCTTAGTTTTACTCATGACGCTTACGTAATTCTCGCAATCTTTGTGAATTTAGTTATAAATTTTTTTAAACTTTTATTTAGCAATAAGGAACTCAAGTGAAAAATATTATTATTTAAAAAAAAAAGTTCATATCATTACATAGTATAAAATGAAGTCGCTCAAAATGTATGTGCGCGTTAATCTTTTAAACTACGCAACGGATTTTCATACGGTTTTCAACAATAGATAGAGTGATTGAAGAGGAATGTTTATATGTATAATACATGTAATCATCATTACATAGTATAAAATGAAGTCGCTCAAAATGTATGTGCGCGTTAATCTTTTAAACTACGCAACGGATTTTCATACGGTTTTCAACAATAGATAGAGTGATTGAAGAGGAATGTTTATATGTATAATACATGTAAATTATATTAGAGAAAAGCCAAGAAATTCAAAGAAAACATATTTTTGTGCGATTTAAAACGGCTTGCGGGCCGTACTGTAGTCACTTTTGAAATTCGTTCTACGGAAGAAATTGGAAAATAGATGTCCTAGAGCAAGTAGGTATTTGATTTGAATTATTTTATTTTATGAAGTCGCTCAAAATGTATGTGCGCATAGATCTTTTAAACTACGCTACGGATATTCATGCGGTTTTCACCAATAGATAGAGTGATTCACGAGGAAGGTTTATATGTATAAAAACATGCTTATTATAGTGGATAAAAGTCGAGAAATTCAAATATTCAATTCAGGCAGCGGGCAGCGGGCAGCGGGCAGCGGGCAGCGGGCAGCGGGCAGCTGGCAAGCGGCTGATGTGGATTTCTTTAAGGTTGGGTAATGGCGTTGTGTTTCGTTAGCCACAGCAACGTGTGGCCGGGTCTGCTAGTAGACCAATAAACGCTATTCTGAATATATAACTTTTATTCAAGTTTTTATTAATTTTTGAAATTTAAGTATTTATTAAATTAATTGCAAAGAAAGTTAAGTTAAGTAGAAAGGAAAGTAATATTAAGCGCAGAGTTTTTAAAAAAATATTAAAAAGTTCATTTTTAATCGGGTCGTAAAAACACGCCGTCAAGGTGACGTCACTGTTCGACGTGTCGTGACGTCGCCGTAAAGTCATTGTATGGGAATGTATGATATGACACAAGCCATCGTATTAATTTATTCGTTTATTTACATACTGTTTATAGAGATTTAGTTGTTGAGTTGTTGTGTTTATTGAAACATTATTTAGGCCTAAATAATGTTTAAAAAATAAAGGTATCTCTTATTAGTTTATCTCTATTATTGAAAATATTCAAAAACTACTGCACAAAAAAAATAGTAATGCTATTTCTAGGGAGATTACTTCAAACAACGGAATCCAAAATGGCGGCAGTAGATCAGCTGATTGCCCGATCCTATAGTAATTTTTCAGGAGTGATGTTGTCACACGATTCCCCATACATACGATGGTTTTCGGGGGGTCTTGAAAAATTAAAACTTTGACAATTATTTTAATTATTAAAACTAACTATAAAAATAAAAATGCAGTTATTTAAGTTAGAAGGTAATGACCTTCTAACTTACACTAAAAAAAAGAAAAAATGGACTGAAGTTCTCTATGGCGATCTATTTAAGTACCAAACAGATAAACTGTTCAACCTACGGTCCTAAGACGTTTTGGTTTTCAATGTAAAAAAAACTGTGTTTACTCTCTCCTACAACTCTTTTCCCTTCTTTCCCCACAACAACCTTTCATTCCCCAAAGATGACAAAAATTGAAATTATGAATTTATTTTCCTCATGGGTTTCTTTGTGGGGCTAATATACTTAAGAAGGTATTCAGAGAAAACCAGAAATATGTCATTGTCAAATCAGATTTTAGACGTATTGACTCTTTTCCACCAAAAATTATAAATGGATTTCGAAAGATTGTTCTTTTATCTAGCTTTCGCATGTTTTAGAGCCAGCACTCACGTCATTTTGGATGGTGGCTACCTCTTGCACAATGTCGTGTGGCAGCGGAAGAGTACGGTTCGAGCACTTTTGACGCGTTAAACCACCTACGTCCGAAACCACTTTGGGAAGAACGTCTCCATCGTTTTGACGGCTACCCCGAAGATGCTACCAATAAAAACACCAAAACAGCGAAAAGACTCCGGCGCTACGCAGCTCATTCCAGCTACGAATTGACGTTCGATGAATCCACAGTAATTCAGATTGAGCATGTATTGGGCAATGAGAACAATAAGAGACGCCTTATAACTCTTCTCTGTGACGCCTTTCAGAAGGATGGAGTAGAAGTGGCTGTTGCCGAAGAAGACGCGGATCGAGAGATCGTCATGATGGCGCTTTCAAAAAGAGCAGTAGCCGATCGGGTGGTCATAGTAGGAGAAGACGTCGACCTGCTCGTTCTTCTCAATGGTTTAGGTGCTGAAGAAGAGCACCAAGGGTGAAGCTGGTTGCTGTCACTACTCTACGACCTCCTACAATCACCAGGGCTCCCGGCGATTACCAGGAACGGTACTATTCACCCACGCGTTTACCGGGTGCGATACCACCTCAGCACCGTTTGGCCAAGGAAAGACCAAAATAACCATACTTCTGAGCAAGAGTGAATCACTTGCTGAGCAAGTGGAGGTCTTCCTTCGGCCAGACTCCACCCCACAAGCCATAAGTGAAGCAGGCATCAAGTGCTTTGTGGCTCTATATGTGGGTGACATCGCGAGGGATACTTTGGATTTCCTGAGGTATAAGACGTTTGTCACTTCAACTAGCATAAACCTCGCCCGTTTGCCACCGACGGAAGATGCCGCAGGCCACCATGCAGCAAGGTGCTACCTCCAAGTACAGAAGTGGCGAGGAATCAACTTGAATCCCACTGAATGGGGGGGGAAGCTGTCTTCTCAAGGACTCACCCCCATCTCCACCACGATGGATCCCGCACCTCCTGCCCTTCTGCGAAAAATTTCATGTAAATGCAAGAAAGGATGCTCTGGGAGCTGCTCGTGCAGAAAGGCTGGGCTCCACTGCTCAGTCCTCTGTCAGTCATGTGGTGGAAAATTGTGCAATAACGTCCCGGATGTGGAGCTGAAATGCTCGGGCGATGAAGATGACCCGACTACAGACTGGGCGCCTCTCCCAGCGTCCATCACAGATATCGAGACACCTTCTTCGTGCGAGCCTAAGCCCGGGCCATCTAAGATAAAAAGAAAGACATAATTTGGCAACCAAGACACAATACCTACATGATTTATATTAGTTTTATTTTGTGTGTACATATAAGGGAACGTACCCATACTACGTGACCAACTTTTTGCAATTTTTAACCCCCCCCCCCCCCCCCCCGGTGACCAAAATCCTAAGCAACCCGCCGCTCATTTGTATGGAGCGTGACATTTTGAAGACCCCCCCCCTAAACGTGTCACGTAGTATGGGTACGTTCCCTAACTTGTCCTTACAGTACGTACCATGATGTTTGTACAAGCATTTTAGTATGTAGGTATATAAAACAATGTTTGAAGATGACGTCATTCCCGATAGATTTATTATCTGTTCTTTTTTTCATCAAAAATGTGTTAACAATAAAACCATAAAAAGACGTGAAAACAGTTTATTTGCATTTCCCCACAAAACCCACCTATGACTGTTTTTGCTTTAAATGAAAGCTAATTAAATTTACTACAATTTTATTTCATATAATATTTTACGTGGGATACGTGTTTTAGAAAATATTTTACAAAATAAGTGACCATTTCGAAAAAATTTCACTTTTTGCAAAAAATGGCCTATTTTCGAAGAACTGTATCTTGGAAACCAATGGCTGCATATAGCTGGCTTTGATCTCAAATTGTAGCAAATTTAGTCTACTTTAAAAGTATGTATACTAACTATACAGTTCAGACCCTTCCTTCACTGAGATATTGAGCAAAAACTGAAAAAAATCCGAAAATTTCTTGGTTTTTTGGGTCCACCGCCGCTCGCACAGCACTTTCGAAGTTGCAAAATTTTTTTTTTATTACTGGTTTAGGTCCTAACAACATATAAAAAATTCAGAATGACCGGACCTTTTGCAAGCACAACCCCCTTTTCATGTTTAACTTGACTGGACTATAGGTCGTTGGCAGATTTGTTAAATTTTCAAAAAAGATTTTGTATTATACCACACCCATTTCAAATAATATAATCATGCAGTAAAATAAGTCAATACATTATCTAGGTATCGCATGTTTTAGAATTTTAATTTTAGTTTAAATAAAATCATTAAAAAATATTTACGTACTTGTGTTTCTTGATGAAAATTGGTTCGTTTGTGTATTTATTTGCGCACTTACAAACTAATATATTTCAGATTTTTTTAACATTCTTATTTGACATTATTGAAAAATGATAAATACTTATAATCAAAAAATGATTACAAAAAGTACATTATTTTAATAGTTTCAGCATTTTTGGATGTAGTTATAAATTAAAGCAAATTTTTAATGAAATTAAATCGTTATTGAGTTATAATTTTAAAAAGCTGGTACGACGAAATGTGGATTTTCGGCCGCTGGCTGGTTATACGCTCTTAATTATATTTTTTAAAGTCAACCTTATTTCCTGGATCCGCAAGTAACAGCGGCCGAGAATGTCTGATTTCCGCGATAGACAGACCAGAGATTTTATTCGGTAAGTAATTGGGAAAGATCGAATAAGCCAGCGCACGTGTTTCGGAAGAAAACATCTAACGGGGATACCGGGAAACATCTCGGATCTGTGACGTAAATGATCGTCGTCATAACTTCCGTCTGAATTTAATATTTAAAAATCGAGTTACAGATTCACAAATATGATATACATAATGTTTCTGGAAAGTGCGTACGAATTTAAGGAATCGGTTGCACAAAGTTTTATGGTGTTTGGTTTTACATGCTTAAGTTCGCTCGAAAATGTAGAGCGATATTTGAATATACAATTTGGGAGGCGGGTGTTGGTACCAACACCTCTACCATAGGTCATACCAAGTGATTCGCTTCGTTTGTTTACTTAGTTTTGGTTATTTACAGTGATGCCCGGGTTCATGGGGTGAGGTGTGTCTGCCGCGTAACAGGCCAGATCGGGAGACTGGTTGAGAAAGATCTTTTGACTTCACCAGTTCTCTCGGAACATCACCTTGCACTACAGTGGAAGGGATGGAATCATACGTCCGTCACTCCTGGACACACTGACCCCCCAGATTCCTACCAATCCCTCATACCGTTTTCCTTCCTAGAACATCCTCTCTTTTCTTTCCTAATAAGACCCTCCACACAGCATCCCCAAAGATGACACAGACTCTGATGGGAATTATTTTCTTCAGGGCCTCCTGTGTGGAGCTGTTGTGAAACATATACAATATCATTAATTTGTTTTCAAACTTTGGATCTTTATAAAATAACACTGTTTGTCCCAGTTTTAAAAACGGCATTCCAATGTTAGCCATATATTATGCACGGAATCGGAAAAAAATGGCCGTCTGGAAAAACGTAATTTACTTGGGTCACTTGTCCTGTGAAGTACACAAAAAACACCCCGACACAAACAATACATATAATACTCGTATATCTAATTAACAATTACATCATTTTTGGTTCCCACAAGTGTTTGGCGGAAATCCAAATTATATTGAAAGCTTCGTAAATAATTTTCAAAGTCTCTTTTAAAAATTTTACGAACCCGTTTTTTGAACTGGCTTTTCTATTATTTGTTCACTAAACGTGAATTCACTTTTACCAACACAATTAATTGGTTTTTAACAAGAACATGACCTTAAATTCTTAACAACATTCTCGCCTAGTGAGGCGGGTTATGAGAAACCTCAACTTGTGGATAACAATGTTTAACATTTGTTTTATTTATTTACTGTTATGTGTGTATTATTTTCTTTTGTTAATTTTATTAATTTAATTTATAAACTTTTGTACACTATAATTAACACGTGGTTTTAGTTATAGGTACTTATTAAAAGTAGCGAGTACCCTCAAAGAATTAAAGTTTTTTTTTCTGCATTTGCTCCACTAAAATAATTCCACTCAGGGCCTCATGTCATCTTTAAGGATGCTGTGTGGAGGGTCTTTTTTAGGGGAAGTAAGAGAGGAAGTTCTGGGAAGGAAAAATATTTGAGGGGTGGGTAGGAATCTAGGGGTCAGTGTGTCTAGGAGCGACGGATTAATGAATTCATCCTTTCCACAGCGGTGCAAGGCAATGTTCCGAGAGAGTTCTGCTGGAGAGGTCCCAATCCGGCCTGCCACGCTGTTGGTGGGCAGATACATCTGCCGCCAAGATCCGGACAAACCCTCTCCCCCCCCTCCAGCTTCCCCTCCCTCTTCCTCCTAGCAGCTAAAAAACATAAAATACTTACGAATTGCGTCACTGGTCAAAGTAACTGGACAGGCGTAAATGTCCAATACCTACATTTTTTATGTTTTGAGGTTTTTAGTTTAAAAATAAAAAATAAAAAAACACCAAAAATGTCACCGGGGACTAAGATCTCATTTACATTTTTACTCCAAATGTTGTCAGGAATCACTGGTTTTGAAGTAAGTCAAGAACGTCCCTTAACACCCTGTATATATCGATTTGATTTAGATGTAGATTTAATTTAATTTCAAAATTTAATACACTTTAATAAAAAAATCAGAGGTGTAATTCACACGCGGTAGAAGTCAAACTAGAAAGCCACTAGATATCGCTTTCTTTTCTTTTGCGTGTTTTTTAAAGTGGTTTGAAGACTGGATATTGACTTCACAAAATATTTTTTTTTGGGATTTCGTATGGTTCGAACCCCCGTTCGCTTGAAATATATTAAACATCGAATCGGTAATGGCCGCATACTATGGTTATGTATATTCAATAATAAAATACGGAATTATCTTTTGGGGAAACTCAGTAAACGCCAAAGATGTTTTTATCATCCAAAAAAGATGTATAAGAAAAATGACAAACTCTGCTAATCGGGATTCATGTAGACCTATATTTAAAAAATTGAAAATTCTTACAGTCACCGACATATATATAATAGAGTTATGCATGTTAGTGCGATCATCTCCAGAAAAGTTTCCACAAAAAAACTCTACACATAAACACGCTACAAGGTTTACAGAAAATTTATCAATACCAAGAGCAAACAAAACAATTTTCCAAAAAGGACCCTTTTACATGGCCATTAAAGTATACAACAACCTTCCACACGACATTAAACAAATACAAGATACACTCAGATTTAAGTCATCAATAAAAACATTCCTCCTGAACAGGTCTCATTACACATTAAGTGAATACCTCACATAGGTACAACTGTTTTATGTTTACGTTTATATAAAAAATTAAAACAAATTCCCTTTGTATTACACCACTTTTATATTTTTTGTGTTCAAATCTGTACAACATGTTAGGTTAACTGGAAGAAATAGGATATAGGTACCTATAAGTTATACCTTTTGTACTAAATGTTAATTTTGTACAATAAATGATTTTGATTTTGATTGATTTTGATTTTGATTTTGATGTTTGTCTCTCTGGCCGCTGAGACTTGTTAGCCTTG
Source organism: Limnephilus marmoratus (assembly GCA_917880885.1). NCBI lineage: Eukaryota > Metazoa > Arthropoda > Insecta > Trichoptera > Limnephilidae > Limnephilus > Limnephilus marmoratus. Next base: position 54,584,183 of record OU862910.1, read on the forward strand.
CCAACTACGCTATGGAAGATACGCGCTGAGGTGTGAAATTACAGCAGGCGCTCGGAGCAGCCTGACGCATTCTGGCCGGTCTCGTTATCCCTTATTAAATAAGAGGGATAATTAACATTTTGACACCTTAAAAGTGTCAAATAATGTTTATTACTCTGTGAACATTACATATGTGAACTCAAAATAATTTTATCGTAAGCAGTGTGGACGTATAACGAGTTTTAAGAATATGTGCAGATATTATCGTGATTCATTAGATGCGAAGTGTTTAAAACCCAGGATCGGTAGCGAACATTTACCAGATGTGGTCATTTGTTCGGTTGTTGGGTGTCATAGCCGTACCCCTGCGCACCCCCCGCACCTTTACTGCAACCCCGCTGCTCGCTGTTACGCCCGCAGTCGCTGTATTTACGACTGTGGACCATATGGCCCGTTCGGTGTGTGGGCCACCGAAGCGGCCTTCTAAGAAACGCACCAGAGAAGAAAACCAACTGATGACCTCTGCAATCTCTGCATCCCTAGCTGCCCCCGCTGCCAACCGCCCGCGCCTGCCCACCGCCCCTAAGCACATGGACTAGGAAGTCATGGGACTGAGCCCGCGCCCTTCGGTTTCTACATGTGCCGTACGTATGGAGTGATGAATGAAAAATTAAAAAACTTTATTAATTAACAGTTCACAGTGACAATTTATTATCACAGTGTATTACGAGTATATATACATTTTCGTTAGCGTTGATTACGTGTTATTTTTATGGTTTCTTTGCAATTGTTATGAACTGCAGATTTATTAAATACATATATGTTTTGAGTATGTGTGAGTAAGATTAAGTTAGGTTAAGTTAGATTAAGTAGATTAAGTTAGATTAAGTTAGACTAAGGATGTTAAGTAGATTATTAAATACAGAAGGTAAATGTATTATTGGGGGGCAAGAATTCCAATAATCCATGCGCTTGATAGCTGCAAGACGAGTTGATACCTAGCCTCCTACATAGTTAAGTAAATTAGAATACGTACGTATAAAAAGATATTTTATTTAATTTATTGGGGGGCTAGAATTCCAACAGTCCATGCGCTTGATAGCTGCAAGACGAGTGGTTATCTAGCCCCCTACATAGTTAAGTAAATTGAAATACGTACGTATAAAAAGATATTTTATTTAATTTATCGGGAGGCTAGAATTTCAATAATCCATGCGCTTGATAGCTGCAAGACGAGTTGTTATCTAGCCTCCTAAGTTAAGTAAATTCTAATGTAAAATCCTTGTTAATTTGTACAGCGCTCTTGAGGCGATTTTTCGCAAAAACAGCGCTATATAAGTTGTCCAAATTTATTTTATTATTATTATTATTATATTAGAACCGACTATTTGTGTAGAATTAAGTTGTGACGCATTTCCGTTTCATCCGAATTTCAAGTGTAACTAACGGTGTTATAAAAGTTTCACTTCAAAAATAGTTTGTATGTATCTAATTTGTTATTTTTGTCTCTTTTCAGGTAAGTAATTTTTTTAAGTGAAGACGCTCCCTAGTCTCAGGTAAGTGCTATTTTGATTTCAAATGGTTCCGCATAATCAGGTTATAGGTAGGTACATAGGCTTTCAGTTACAGGTAAGTCATTTTAAAAAGACCATTGCTTGTGTGGTGGTGTATTGGATGGATTAAATATAATTTAATATTAATTTGGTTTTTGTTAGGATGCTGACGAATGAAACGTAAAAAAGAACATTGTCGAATTGGACGGAATAAATTGATTAACGTTGCTAAGCACCCAGTATCTGTGGGCATTTGGGGGGGTAAGATTTTTTTTTATATTAGCTCCACACACGAGGCCGAGAGGAAAATAATTCCCCTCAGGGCCTATGTCATCTTTGAGGATGCTGTGTGGAGGGTCTTTTTAGGAAAGGGAGGAGAGGAAGTTCGAGAACGGAAAAGGGTATGAGGGGGGTTAGAAATCTGGGGGTAAGTGTGTCCAGGAGTGATGGACTCATCCATCCCTCCCACTGATGAGTTCCTATGAGTGATGTTCCGAGAGCGTACGGCTGGCGAAGTAAAAGGGACTGTCAACCATTCTGTCCCGATCCCGTTTGCCATGCAGCTGGTGGGTAGACGCATCCGCCTACAAGACCAACGGAGACTTGCGTTGAACCGTGGATTTATCGTATAATATTGGAACCGAGAACACGTGAATAAAATAATTATTTTATTGCTATCTCATTCTCTAGCAAGCTAAATCCTATAGATGTATCTGTTTGTTTGTCTTTAGTGTCGCTCGCTTCCGTTTCATCGAGTTTCATATCACAATGGTGTTAAAGAAGTTTTCACTTCAAAAGTAACTGATAATATAATTAATGCTATTATTTTAAAACATCACCAATATCTGCGTCAGGAGTGTGTGATTTTGGCCGATTCCGAATGAAAACACACCGAGGTGGATTGCCTTTATGATTTTTTCTTAGTTGTGGGCTTTTAACCAGCCAGCGGCCGAGAAATTCAAATTTCGTCGAAAGATGTTCTTACGATCATACAGGGTGGTTCCAACGAGAAAGATTAATTATTTTCCGTACCAGCTTTTTAAAATTATAACTCAAAATCGATTTTATTTCATTCAAAATTTGCTTTCATTTATACCTGCATTCAAAAATGCCGAAAGGCATGATGATAAAACTATTAAAATTGTGAACTTTTTGTAATTATTTTTTGATCATAAGTATTTATAATTTTTCAATAATGTCTAAGCAAAATATGAATGTGAAAAATCTGAAATATATTCGTTTATAAGACTGTAAATAAACAGACAAACTGAAGTATTTTCGTCACAAAACACGTGCGCGGATGTTTTTTTTTAATGATTTTATTCAAACTAAAATTAAAATTCTGAAACATAGCTTTCCCAAATAATTTATTGATTTATTTTACTGCATGATTATATATTTTGAAATGTGTGTTGTAAAATACAAAATTTTGTTTGAAAATTTAACAAATCTGCCAACGACCTGCGGTATAACCTTATTATGCTAAAAGCAAACACATTTTTTCATAATTTAAAAAATAACTTTACCAGATAAAATAACAATCTTTTGAAATCAATTTATACTTTTTTGTAGAATACGGCTAAAATTTGATTTAAAAATGACATATTTCCAGTTTTGTCTGTCATTTTAATATGATTTTTTACGCGTTTTCATAAACAACTCATGCACACAGAAAGGTAACAACGGAGCTTTCAGCGGCAGTATTTTACCTGATTTTGACAATCTTCACACACATTTATGTGTTGTTTATACTACTCCATCATCATGGCACGTGTCATCCTCCGCGGGGTAGGGTCATCCTCTCTGTCAGGCATTTATCCGTCAGGTTGGCTGGGGGCGGTGGGTGTAGGTGGGTGGCCATCGCCATGGCATCGCCTCCCCTGCTACACCGCCCCCCGCCAGCGGGAAATCGATACTCCGCCCCCGCCCGCCGATGGCCAGGGCAGACTCGTGTGGTGAAAACTTATTATTATTATTGTTCTTGTTCCAAGTTTTTCTTTTACTTCTTCTTGGAAAACCCTGGTCGGGTCCAAAATAATACTGGGCAGTTTTAAAAATGTTGGAGCGATGGTATTATTTATAAAGATCTTGTGTTTAGATTTTGCAAACCTTAAAACATTATGACTACAATATTATTGACACGTAGGCACCTTGTTTTTTAATAAAATTAAATAGAAATAAACCCTTAGAAACTTTATGTCTGCTAACATATTATATCGATACGAAACTAAATCCACGATTTTAAATGGATTTTATAAAATACTTAGGTTGTAAATTATAATATGTTTTGTATAAAATATTTACTTTTTCCTGTAAGTTTTTTTGAAAAATTGTTTAATTTTAATTTTTTAATTTTTTATTTATTTTAATGACAATATAAAAATTACAAAATAAGTAAAAATACAAAGTAAAGTGGTTTGTTTACAGTCCTCCTCACTAGGTATTCCTGTTCCGAGGCGTACTGTATGTTGCTGAATGGGTGTTGATTTTTATTTCCTCATCTTTTAGTTTCTTGATTTTCACAAAATAACAATAAATAAAATAAAGTATTCATGTTTGTTGTCTGCAGGTTGTATTGGGGTTACTTCATAATTTTAATGATTTCCTCATCTTCCTGTTTACTTAACCATAATTTGATATCTTTTTTAAACATTTGTTTCTCCATGGTGTTTTTAATTTCAATTGGAAGGGCATTACATAATTTTGTAGCATGGAAATTATCGTTTTTCTGGCCAAAAGATGAATTTAATTGCGGGATGTTCAGTAGTTTTGAGGATTTTGACCTTGTAGTGTAGGTGTGTTGGTCAGCCAGGTATTCATATTTTTGTTTAAATTTGAGTAGTGCATTTTTTGAGTATAATTTAATAATGCTGAACAATTAAAGTTTTTAAAAATTTCTTTTGATGGAGTTTTTATGGGTACTTTTAGGATTATTTTTATTATTGCCTTTTGGGTTTTAGCTAGCTGCTTGATGTGAATATTTGAGGCAGTACCCCATCCTATAATCCCATATTCTATGCGTGATTGGCAAAGAGCATAGTATACTTTATATAGATCATTTTTATTAAGTATATTGCGTATGTTTCTAAAGTAGTACACGAGCTTTGTAAGTTTCTTTGTGATGCTATTTATGTGGGAGTCACATCGAAGATTTTTATCGATTTCAATGCCGAGATATTTTACGTTTTTAGAATGTGTTATGGTGGGGCAGTGGCATGATTGGGTTAAGTTTTTTCCTTGACAATCGTGTAATTTAAGAGTGAGTTTTGCTTAAGTCATTTTTGCAGAAGTACAAGTCCGTGTTCAGCATCTTTGAAAGTGGTTAACCTATCACTTTCATTAAAGAAAATGACAGTGTTATCAGTAAATCTAATGATTTTTTCTTTGGTGTGTAGGTTGCAGATATCATTTATATGTATCAAAAATAATAAAGGTCCTAAGACACTTTCTTGCGGTACACCGTAATTGATTGGGAGAGGCTTACTTTTACGGTTTTCAATTTTAACACGCTGTGAACGTTCTGACATGTAGCTTATTAGCAGATTTGAAGTTGTGTTTGACATCCCAATTTTTTTAAGTTTCTCGAAAAGGATTTTATGGTCTATCGTATCAAAGGCCTTTTGCAGGTCTATAAAAATTGCCAAAGATTTATTTCCCTTATCTAAACTTTTTGTGATCGTATTTATGATATCGTCTATGGCGTCGGCGTCGGAAGTACTCAAGTTTTGTCTCAATTTTGTTTATTTGTTCTGATTGGTCGATGATACAGCGCAATTCAGAAGGGAGGTTATTATAGTATTTTATGGCTTGGAAAATATAATGATTTTGCATTTGAGTTGTTTTAAAATTAGGTGTAATAAATAGGTTTCCATCACTCATTAGTTTCTTCCTTCCTACAACATGGGTCTCTTCAAAACCCATGTTAACTCCTCAAAAGACTATCCACACAGCATCTTCAAAGATGACAAATTGATAATGTGGATGTATAAGATGACATAAGTGGATTTAATGTAAAAAAAGAAGTACAGTACAGTCGGATTTCATGATTTTTTAAGTGTCTGCGCTTTTTCTATTTTCTAAAAGCGTTATTTTTTAAGTAACTAGATTTACCAACATAATTTCCCATGATTTGTCACTCGACTGCGCTAGTACGTTCTAAACATTAAAAATGTTTCAAAATATGTATAGTTTTATTACTTTTCCGTACATTTTACTCATGTTCCCTTTCCGTAGGGGAATTTTGGGAATCTAATAGTATTATGAAATATTTCATATTACCTATCTCTCCCTTATATATCTCATATTAAGAACGATGAAAAATGTTTTCTTTTCATTTATTGAAATATGTAACCGCTTTCACTTAAAATGCCGCTTATAGCATTTAATAATGTATGTATCGACTCATCCTCGTCGTTGTTTATAACCACTGACATCAGGTCTTCATTACCCCCGCCCTTGGTTTTCCGCCCTTCGCCGGTTCCCTTTCCTGTCGAGTGGGTGGATGGGCTCAACTTTACTTCGCAGATGCTCAAAATCAATTTGATCGAGCGCCTACCTACCCCTACCTCCTCCCGCACTGCCCGGCCGGGCAAGCAGAGCGCAGAGGGGGGAAGGGAGGCCCAACGGGAAAAGAGTTAGGCCTTCAATTTTCGTTTACCACCCAACCTAACTAGCTAGTGTTCCTGCCTACCAGCTCCTCGTACTGGTGCGTCTAGCTACGCGTTCAACTTACGAATTGCCGTGCCGCACTGTGTACCGTCCAATCCTAGCTAGACGAAAATAAATCACTTACGTCGTTGGGGTATTACCAGGTAGTCAGCGTGACAAACGCATTTTTAATTGGGTTAATTTATGCACGGGATGACTAGTACCAGAGCCCCAAAGTCAGATAAATTAGTTAATGAATTGATCAGTTGCTTTTATTCGATTCTCGCCGCGCAACCTCTTAAATGTTTTGTTTCGGTTTAAAAAACATGAAGGCTACTTTGGAAGGTATGTAGTATGGTTTTTTCTAACACTTAAATGCGAATCATTTCAGATTTTAAAAAAATTAGTATTTAACGTGCGTGTTTTTTACGTGGTTTAAAAATATTTAATTTCTAACTGTTCGAGAACTTATTTCGAAGAGCGTACCAAAATCGCAAGATATATATATATTTTAATGGAGAAATTAATTTTCTGTTCAAATCAGATTCGATGTGTTTCCACGCGAACTAGCGTCAAGCTTATTTTACAGGTACCATAGTTTTTACCACAAAGGATTTCCTGGCAGGTTTTAGGTTACTTATTGAGTTTAAGATGTTGTATATCGTTCTGAAATAATGAAGATTTCCTTTGAAGGTATGTAGTGCAATTTAAAAAAAAAAATTATATTGAATTTTTTTAATAATAAAATATAACTTGCTTGTCTTTATGTGTTCAGAAAAGTATTATATTTCTAACTTACCGAGTATTTATATCGGAGAGTATGTCCAAATCGAACGGTAATTTAGGTTTTTTTTTTTTTAATAAAGGAAGTATTTTATTATTCAAATCTGTTTCGATATTTTCTCACACAACCCTGCATTAGGCTTATTTTGTTACATTACAGGCACCACTTACAAGATTTCCAGGAAAGAAGTTCGCAAAAAAGGCTTCATCCGAGCGATTGTCTATCTTTTGTGGGAACGAGATTGACAGAGAAACATAAATTCCTGCAGGTATAATCTCGCCCGATATCTATCTCGATCGAGATCGATATCGGGAGAGATCGCTTATCAGATTTGTGTGATTTTCTAAGGCTGTTAAATGAAATTCATGCATACTTCCAGGAATTTATGTTTAAAACGACCTAAACTAAAATACGTGCCAGCTCACAGCTGAAATTCTGACATCGGCCCGTTGAAAAAGCAAATAACAGCCATTGAAAATCACAAAAATCTGACAGGAGATGTCGCCCGACGTACGGCAGGAAATGCGTAATAATGTTTTAAGTATACTTGAAAAGCTCAATAAGTAATGAAAAACAGATGAAAAGCTGAGGTGGGCTTAATTTAATCCTAAAATGTAATTTTTTTTGATTCCTGAAAATTCTATAAGTGAAAGTACACGACCAAAAATGCGCAAAAATATAATTTTCTAAGACATTTGTACAAACGGTAATTTAGATGTTCGAGTGTTATAATGTTTAATGTTTTCTTTGTTAATAATTATAATGAGTAAGATTAAGAAAGGGACCCTCAGATGGTTTGGGCATGTAGAGCGAATGAAAGAAGAAGTCGGAGACGCCCGAGGAAGACGTGGCACGATCAAGTGAATCAGAAACTTGAGTCGGGCCATGTCAAAAGTCAGAATAATAGAAGAGTATGTATGAGACGGTGTATGAATGTGAGTGAGGCAAAGACTGTGTGCCAAGACCTAGTTGTTTGGCGGTTCGTCCTCTCTGCCTACCCCTGCGGAGAAACGGCGTGATGGTTAGTTAGTTAATTAATAATTTTTTTTTGAAATGTTTAAATATAAATATCGCAATTTTTCTCGAATTATGGTTAAAAACACTCCGAAGGTGTGTTACAAGTACTTAATTGACTTTTTTCCGTCTAGCATGTACGAAACGATACACTGTGCGCCGTTTGAAAACGGAGCGTTTGAAATTTAAGAGAAAACCGGGCGGTTGATACATACAAACATATTGCTTAATTTCCTTTTTTTTACTGATTTTGACACTAGTGCAAATATTTAAAAAAAATAATATAGACATCGACCATTAGCGTGTCGGTACGCTTTGCTTTTTTTGGTAAGTTTCTTCTTAGAGAAGTTAGGACCATCCAAAAATCGTTAAAATTGCCTGGTTTGAAAATCATCAACAGGCGTCCAGTATTCAAACTAGACAATGTACGAGTATTTTAAAAAAGAAGCCAAACGTACAGACAGAATATTTTCTTATCTAAAATACTGTTTGTAAAAAAAATAATTTTAAAATCGATCAAGTTTTGGAGGAGAAAAATAGGAAATATAAAACCTCGATTTTGGCGACAGTGACAGCAATGGTTAAGTAAAATTCCTATTAACAAGAGTCCCAACTGCTCCTGATCAATAAACACGATCGGACAAATTTTGTAAAATTATTTCATAAAGTGAAATTTTAATATGATTTATGAATTTGTAAATTTTGACGCGACAAAGTCATATATGGCGAAGAATAACACAAGTAGTGTAATTATGGCTTTCGGTGTGAAATGATATAGTTTATTTATTTTTATTTTTAACTTTATGAGTAAAAACTCAAATTATAATATTTAATTAAATTAAGACAATATTAGACAAATCTGAAGACAGAAAAATCAGAAAAAGATATTGGCACCTCTGGGACTCGAACCCAGGACCCTTTGCTTACATGGCAAGTGCTCTGCCAACTGAGCTAAGGTGTCTATATTCAATTTGGTCACTTTTAACTTTGTCATACTTCGACTAAGAACTCCCAACATTATCTTCATTTTCTTAACGCACATATAATTGGCTGCTATCTTTATATACGATTGGAAGATTCAACTCGAACTAAATGCTATCTAGATAGTGTCTGGATAAATTTTTATACATTTTATTTTTAATACGCTACGTCTATTGACTTTTTCTGCAAGTCTAGGATGAATATTTATTTATATTTTAACTTTGTGAGGAAAAACTCAAATTATAATATTTAATTAAATGATATATTTTAATAATTGAAGACAATATTAGCGGCTCAAACGATTTGAAATAGAAAAATCAGAAAAATATATCGCATCTACAAATTGAACCCGCGACCTTAGCAATTCTGGGGCTCTGCTCTCACTACTGAGCTAATGAGACCCTATCCATTTCGTTCATTAATTCAGAACTGGGCACAGGCGTATTCTGGATGCGCTTAAATAACACATCGCTTTTCATCTGGGTGATATCCAACTTTGAAATATTTCCAATTTATTGCCACGAAAAGTTAATGCAATGCTCGCTAAATTCGTTCACACAACATGATTGAAATAGCCATCTAATTTTACTCGGTACATCGCGCATCGCAGCGATTCTTATCACAGCTGATGTTTCCAAATTTAGGATTAAAGAATTAATTGACGTTATTTTTTTGGTTAGGTTGGTGAACATCGAACAGTGAGCGGTTTGGGTGTTGGTTGGGTTAAGGCAATGACCGCTCCTTTCTGTGCTGTCAAGGGCGAGCTGCATCCCTTCGCCTTCTCCCCGCCTCATCCGCTGCGCGCATACAATACTCTATACTTAGAGTATTATTCCCGTCTTCTGTTTATGTCTAAACTTAACATTTAAAAAATCTTTGGGCACCGTTCGACTCCGGCTAGATTTAGACGGTCAAAAATACTTAAAAAGCACCGGCGTTCGTTCTGTGGGGCGATTGGTCTCAGTCCGAAGTCTGGCTTGTGTTGGACTGGTGTCTGGTGCTTAAAAGCTGGTGGCTGGTGCCCGTTGCCGGATGGGGGATTACTGGCCACCTCAGCGAGCCCGGCGCTCCGCCCCCGGGGGCACAAGTTCGCGCGCAGAAGAAGGCCGCACTTGGGAACAGTACAGAGGAATTTGGCACTACCAACTCTTCGAGATAGTATCCGGGAGCATCTAAACGCTTTGGTTCCTTGAATCCCATGATCAAATCTAACAACATGAGTTCATATGAAGCATTTCAAGATGAATGGTGTTTTGAGTCCCGTTCTTCCAGCACTTATGTGCCGAAGCGTTGTGTGTTTTTGATTTGCCGCTTGACCTACCACAACAAACAACATTTCTCAAGAAGCTCTCGTTTATAAGTGTGACTCACGTAATCTGAGTGATTGTTATAATTGTTGAAAGTTCAAAACTTTTCGTGCTTTTTAATAAACGGCAAACTTCTGCTTAGAGCAGGTCAGTGACAAGTTCGAAACTCTCTTGTGTTTGGAGACATGGCGGGTATGCCGTGACGACGCAGACGGTGAGATGCTGCGTTGCACCGAGGCGGGGGTTCCTCCTGACTGCGGGGGGAGGGTAGTGGGTGGGGGAGAGGTTGTGACGCCAGAGAGAGAAGCGTCACCTACCTCAACTCCCTCTCCCTCCCCCTAGTCTAAACTTAATGTGAGTGCTTAAAGTTTTGCTGTTAAGTTTGTCTTATTAATGTTTCCCTTCCTCGAACAATGACGTCGTGTAGTGCGAATTACGTACACGCAGAAGAATGTGTATTGATTAAGGTTAGAGTATTTCCACCTCAAACATTATATTTTCTTAGAGAATATACTCTTATTACATCAAGTAAATATTATATGAAACGCCCAGAGAGTTTATTAGCTGGTTTCCGGCATGCGTTGCGTTGCAATCAAAGAAATACATTGTTTCTCTCTGAATCACCTTTCCCGTGTGTTACTGTGCCCCTCCCATGTCCCCTTCCTAGATAGCTTGATAAATCATAGCCATGAGCTTTATTATTGTTAAGTTTCATTAAAATCCATTCAGTAGTTTTTGCGTGAAAGAGTAACAAACACACATACATTCATACAAACTTTCGCGTTTGTAATATTGGTAAGATATAATATTAGAAAGATTGTACAAACATTTGTTGCTGTTTATGTAAAGTAAATAAACAAAATAATTTAAAATTTTCTACGAGCGGTAGTTTTCAATAGTTAGGTAGCTTTCGAATCAAGAGTAGTAATAAAAGTAATAAAAAAATAGATATTTTTGAATGTAACTTTGTGGTTATCCATTATAGATAAACGAAACAATTTAACTTTGTTTGAACCACTTATATATTTGAGTAAAGCCGACCGGTTTCGGAACGACCGTTCCTTCTTCAGGGCAAACGTATACTGATTTGACAGTTACAAAATATGGATGGGAACAATGTATTATTTATTTATACCATAATAATATCCCATGTTCCCATCCATATTTTGTAACTGTCAAATCAGTATACGTTTGCCCTGAAGAAGGAACGGTCGTTTCGAAACCGGTCGGCTTATTCAAATACATAAGTGGTTCAAACAAAGTTAAATTATTTCATTTATTTAAAAAATAGAACTATCTGCTAAAAATGATGTACTTAATTTAACCAGTTTCAGTTTTTCGCTAACGTTCAATTAAATTATGAATTTTTAGTTCGTAATTATTAACGTTTCGCCTGCCCTAATGCATTACCAGAACCAACATAAATATTATAGACATTTTAATAATTTTAATTAAGATTTCACTACATATATCTACCGTTCGTCGAATTAATGCTGGTTGCTCTCTTTCAGCTTTCAAAGCCAAATAAAATATCAATCCTATTTCCACCTATGTACATACGTTATGCTTCATTTCCGCCTAAGGAAAGGAAGGAGAGGAGAGATCTGGGAAGGAAAAGGGTTTAAGGGGTGGGTAGGAATCTGGGGTTCAGTGTGTCTTGGTCATCCGCCTCCAAGACCTAGACAAACCTCACCCCATGAACCCGGGCACCCCTGCTAAATCACCAAACGTAGCGAACCATTTGGGGTGACCTATGGCAGAGGTGTTGGTTATCCAATAAAGGTTCCCGGGGCGGCGGTACCCATTCCCGCCTCCCAAATTGAAAATTATCTGTTTCCCACATTTATTTATTATTAGTATTATTACCTTTAATTATTCCTTTATTATTTTCTTTTTTAGAATACCTAAGTGCTTTTTTATATGTATACCGCACAAGAGTCCCAACTGCTCCCGTCTGAAGCCAGTGAGACTATGGCATCCCCAATTGGGGTATGTTGTGAGGCTGAAGGTAGTGGGGAGGTAAAGGAGATAAGGAAGAGGAAGGTGGGGAAGTACCTGGCTATTCAGATCTGGTCACCAAACACGGCTAATGCCATTTCAAGCAACGTTTCAATTCTGAATGGTGGTCTTACACCAGGGCGAAACTGGCAGCATCTTCCACTCTGCTGTTACCGACTTGCATTTTCTGACTTTTTGAAAACATTATATCCACACGGGAGGTCTAGAAAATAATTGATCATCTTTGATGATGCCGTATAGACGGCCTTCTTAAGGAAAGGATGGAGACGAAGTTCTGTGAAGGAAAATGTATGATGGATGGGTAGGAATTTGAAGGTCAGTGTGTCCAGGAATGACGGACGTTTAAATCAAACCCTCCCACTGAGGTGCAAGGTGATGGGCTGGAGAGGTCAAAGGCAGTGGCGGCTTTTGTAAAAAAAAAATCAGCTACAACAACATCAATAATGCCATTTTTTGTAATATCAGTACTCTAACATACCCAAAAGTTACGAGCCGCCACTGGTCAAAGGGTCTCCCTCAAACGGCCGATCCGCCCGCCTCGTAGTTGGTGGACAGACGCATTTGCGGTCAAGAACTGGACAAGCCTACCGGCTTTGATCTATTATACCTATGGCAGAGGTGTTTGTTGATAATTTAAAAAAAATAGCTTCCGTACACTCGCGGGCTTGCTGGGGATGGTTTTTCAGAAAAGACCCCCAGTGAAAATTCATCAAAATAATACAGAAATTAATGACAATGGACTAAATATTCAAGCGATCTGTCCGTGATCTAAAAAGTTCACATCTAGTGTTGCAATAGTACAATATTATAATACGAGTAGTTCCTACGTGCGTTCTGTCGATTGTGCATCTGTGGTCAGTAGTTGGCACCGTCTACTTATTGATCCACTGGTGTCTTTCCGATCTCCCTGAACCGTTCCCTGTCATTACTGACAGTAAGTTTCACAAACAGGGGTACAAGCAACGCTACGCATTCAATAATGTTTTTATTTATTATTTTTTTACTATTTGTTTCCTGAAAAAAGGGTACATTTTTTAGTATGATTTTACCCGCAATGCATGGGATGTCCCTGTGTTATGGCAGGTGAAGTTAACAGATTGGAATTATACATAATATGCTTGACAATAATAGTAATCTATCTATATATATATATATATATCTATATAAAAAAATGAATCCCTGTTTTCCTTGGTCACGCCATAACTACAGAATGACTTTACCTATTTCATTCATCTTTTTAAAAAAAAGTTTTTTAATACATTGTAGGAGGTTCTTACGGAAAGAAAAATTAAGAAAATTGGATAATTTCAGATAACTTAACGACTATTTTAAATACGCACGTTTGACACTTCGCGCGTTTGATGAATGTGAATTAAGCAGGCAACTGTTTTTTTTGTAACAAAATAATTGTCTATGCTTTTTTTATATTATAGATATTTTAAATAGGTATCTATGTTAGGTACCAAATTTAATTGATTGTTGTCATAATATAGAAAAATGAATATTTGTAATGCATGAAAAATGAAAATTTGAATAAAAAAATTGGCACGCGAGCTGTTTGAAAACTGAATGTACTAGGACTGAATATATGGAACGCGGGAGGGGGGTGGGCTGGACGGTAGGCGGGGAAGGTTAAAGGGGAACGCGGGAGGGGAACGGGGTCGCACGGAAAAGGACATGCTGGGAGAAACAATTTATTTCTTTGAATATGACTTAGCAACGCATGCCGGGAGCCAATTAGTACAATTCAGATTAAGTTATAAATATTTTACAGAGTATTCAAATTAGGAAAATTAGATAGGGATTGTGGAAATATATGAAGGTATATTAGGTGTTTAGAGTGTAAAACGTATGGGTATTGTGATTGAAATGTATTGCAGATGTAAGGATCCATAGCGTTATTTTTTATTTTATGTTTATAAAGTAAGGAGTCAGGATTCGGTATTTAGGTTGTCAGATTTTAAGAACTGAGAAGGTTTAGGAATAGAGAAAGTTGAAGATTTTAGGACCTGGTAATTGTGAAAATAAATTTAATCATGGTGTAATTTGTAAATTTCATACTTATGTAAAAGCCCCGAAAAAGGGCGTAAATAAATAAATAGTGCTTTTTAATGGCGGCATAATTTGAAAACACTTTCCTACATAAATGCCTTCACACAGAGATGGCTGTGTCGATGACAGCGAAGATGGCCGCCAATCTTCTTCAAAAATGATTAATTTCACGGTGTAGCAAACAACTTCAAATTAGTTTATTCTATTTGGGAGGCGGCCTGCGTATAACCGCCCCGGGAATTTATTGGATAACCAACATCTCTGGTGGTTCGCTACGTTTGGTGCCTTAGCAGGGGTGCCCGGGACCATGGGGTGAGGTTTGTATAGGTCTTGGCGGCGGATGTTTTTGCACACTTGCGCGGCGAGCCGGTTCGGGAAAGACTGTTTGAGGGAGACCTTTTGACCTCTCCAGCCAGACTCTCGACCCACCGCCTTGCAATGCAGTGGGAGGGATGGTTTCATAGTTCGTCACTCCTGAACACATTGCTCCTGAGATTCCTGCCCACCTCACACGTTTTTCCTTCCCAGAACTAACTCTCCTTCCTTTCCTTAATAAGACTGAGCCATTCTTTTCCTCAGTGCCTCCTGTGGGGATACAATTAGGGAATCCAAATCTCGCGAGATTGGGCTCAAGCGAGATCCCGCGAGTTTATGAATAACAATACTGCGAGATCTCGTCAATTTCGAGATCTCGCGAGATTGGCAGTTTTGTGTTTTTTTTTGCAAATAATCACAATATTTGAATAAATTAGGAATAAAATAATAAAAATTATAAGATAAACATTTATTTTCACGAATTTTTCAACAGACTTTTATGCATCAAACATTGTTTGACGTGTTTGTCTATAATTTTTTAATAAAATTCTAAGTTGTAAACATTGACGTACGTATCTATCAAATGAAAGAAACAACCAGTCTTCTCTTCTAATATCAAACAATTTTTTTTTAGTAATGAAACAGTTCTTTTATAACAAACAAAACAACGAGAAGTAAAAAAAAAGAAACTTATTATCTAAGTTGAGTTGACTATTAAACTGAGATATTATTATCAATTAAATAAAACTATATTTACTCAGTAGATCCATATTAGATATTACAGATTAATTAACAAAATATACCAATTAGTCAGACTATTAGAAATTACAGATTAATTAACAAAATATACCAATCAAATGAAAGATTTGTTCTGTTCAAATCGTAAGCCATTATTATGAATTATTTTGAAAATAGAGTTAAAAAGATAAGTTAAAAAGTTAAGAAAATAGCGTTCAGAAGTTCCTTAAGAAGCACAAAATGTCCAAAGAATCGTCTGCTAAACGGCTTCTTATTTCCGCGCTTCGAATAAGACGTTTTGATGATCGAGTGCAATCTCGTTAAACTCGCGAGATCTCGCGAGAACGAGATTGCATTCCCTAGATACAATGTTAAACTCAGGCCCAACGCTGAGAACTGCGTTATAACCTCTCATATTTTCTCATAAACTACCCACGTAAGAGAAAATGAGATTATAACGGAGCTCTCAGATCATACTAATATTTTATATTATATTACTATATTGGTCTATACAGCATTTACACAATACAATATAATATTTATTAACTCCAGATTTCATCTCTTTAAGTTATTCGTGGAACTGTTTTTCGTATCTGCCATCTTAAAGCGGTGAATTAAATCAAATTTGCTGCTGGAGTCAAAATAAAAATGAAATAAAGGGAATATGTTTGTAATTTCTTATTTATGCCCTGGCAGGCTTTTCTATAAGGACATCTGTCAGCCTTTAATGTCCTGCCAAACCGACGAATCGTTTTGTGGTTAACTGTTGGTGATGTTTGGTGAAAGCTTTCGTTTAACTCGTCAGTATTTGTGCCCTTGGAACAATAATGCTCTATCTGACTCAGCAATGTTATGTGATAACGAACTCTAAAGTAGTGCTCTCTAGAGCTTATTATCGCGTGTCAGATGGATTCTTGTTGTTCCTTTGATTCGTCAGATGGCAGTCATCAGATTGCCTTGGTTAGTGAGCTTATTCCGCAGGTTTGTCAAAACGGAAATCGCTGAAAAAACCCTTTGAATGTAAACTCGACTTTTTTTTTTTTCAAACACTAATCTTCTCTCTGAACTTATTGGATGACGTGTTTTTGCTTGGTTTATATCAATGAATTGTCCATTATGGCATTTGAAAGGGATTATTTTCAGAATTTTTCAAATTATTTTTATGTTGTAGGTACCTACAGGCAAATATTTTTTAATTCTTCACACACCAAACAAAACTCACACAAACAACTTAAACACATCAAACTTATTTTATGGTACAATTTTAATTCAAAATTAATATATTACTTAGTTTTAACCACGTTTATAGTTAATAAAAAAACCGATATGTTTCGTAAGCAATGCTTACTTCCTCAGGGAGTATTTGTTTTTAAATGAGCTCCACACAGGAGGCCCTGCGGAAAATAATTTCCTTCAGGGCCTGTGTCATCTTTGGGGATGCTGTATGGAGGGTTTTTTTAGGAAGAAGGAGAGGAGAGTTCTGGGAAGGAAAAGGGTTTAAGGGGTGGGTAGGATCCTGGGGTTCAGTGTGTCATCAGTGGTCATCCGCCTCCAAGACCTAGGCAAACCTCACCCCATGAACCCGGGCACCCCTGCTAAATCACCAAACGTAGCGTACCACTTGGGATGACCTATGGCAGAGGTGTTGGTTATCCAATAAAGGTTCCCGGGCGGCGATACCCATACCCGTCTCCCAAACTTCAACCGTTATCCAAATTTCTCGGCGACCATGTTTTCTCTTAAGGGCCCGCTACCCAAATTACTACGGATTTCTTACATATCTCCCTTAAGCACGTTAAGTTTTAAAGCTCTTAAAAAAATATATGTTATTCTTATAGATATTATCTAGACATTACCCGCGCCGGAACGCAAATTTTATAAAATTTCCTCGATAGAAAAAAATCGCAAAGTATGCTCCAAAAATTATTATAAACAAGTTTGTTTCAGTTATTTTACAAGTTATATGTATAAAAAAATCACAGTGTTTCTTTAAATGCTGTTTAAGACAATGCCCGCGAGATTTTTGCTCTATTTTAAGCGAGTGGTGTTTTATTAAACATTTTCGCAATTTTCGCATCGATTTTGTCGCTGTAAATGTTAACGCTCTCCTCTAACATTCGTAATTTCGTATCTCTCCATCTTCTTCTTTTCGGGCGCGGTTGCAGAGCCTTAAGGGACGTATTTGACTTATTTTAATCAGTTAATCGTGACATTATATTGAATGTGAAATGTAAATGAAATTTTGGTCTCAGGTGACATTGTTGACTTTTTTTTTCAATTTAAAACTTCAAAAATTAGTAGGTTTTGGACAGTTATGGTCGGGGTGAGAGGTTGTGCGGTCACTCGGCTGAGTGATCAGTGATGAAATGCGCAACGTAAATTTTTTTTGGGATTGAAGAAATACAAAAGAAAAAAACAATACAAAAGTAATCGGAAACCAAAATTTTATTTACATTTTTTACTCCAAATGATGTCAGGAATCACTGGTTAAAGTAAGTCAAGTACGACCCTTACTTTATATTTCGGAACGGATGGCAACCTTACGCACCCATAACCAACCATCAAAATGGCTTTTGTGTTTTCTCGGATCGTTGAGTAATGAATAATTAAATTTAGTACTTTTTCTAATTAAGTTATTTAGTTAACTCGGTTTATAAGATCTTAATTTGTAATCTAAAAGGTTTTGCTCCTCTATTATTCGAAGAACCATGCTACCCTTAATTATTGTAATCTCTCTTAGGCTGTTGCTTTCTAAGAAACCATCACGAAGATTAATAAATAACCGAATTATTAATCTGTTACAAGTAGGACTGCTAATTCTTAAGTAAACTGGTTCTAAGTTATATTATGTCTGTCTTATGTCTGCCTACTTTACATTATTTATTAATCTTTGGGAAATCAGCAGTTAATTTTTATAATTGAGAACTCCAGTCCAATTTTTTTTAAATTTTTTTTAATAAATAATGACCTTCTAACTTAAATATTACACTTTTATTTTTGTAGTTAGTTTTTATAGTTAAAATAATTGTCAAAGTTTTAATTTTTCAAGACCCCCGAAAACCACCGTATGTATGGTGAATCATGTGACGTCATCACTCCTGAAAAATTAGTATAGAATCGGGCAATCAGCTGATCTACTGTCGCCATTTTGAATTCCGTTGTTCGAAGTATTCTCCCTAGAAATAGCATTACATAGCATTAGTTTTTGAATATTTTCAATAATAGAGATAAACTAATAAGAGATGCCTTTATTTTTGAAACAATATTTAGGCCTAAATAATGTTTCAATAAACACAACAACTAAATCTCTGTAAACAGTATGTAAATAAACGAATACATTAATACGATGGCTTGTGTCATATCATACATTCTCATACAATGACTTTATGGTGACGTCACGACACGTCGAACAGTAACGTCACCTTGACGGCGTGTTTTTACGACCCGATTAAAAATGGACTTTTTAATATTTTTTTAAAACTCTGCGTTTAATATTATTAAATAAAACTTATATATTCAGAATCAGCGTTTATTGGTCTATTTGAACATATTTTTTTAAAGCCAGAATATTTTTCACCGGAGTTCCTTATTGTTTTCATTATACCAAAAATACAACCATTTATAGATTTCCTCCTTCTGTCAAGAAATTAACCAAATAAACAGAATTATAAACTTTATGTCTATGAACAGTACATAATTATATAAAACAAAAACTGTCCAAAGAAGCGAAGCTAAGTAGTACACATTACACAATGTAGTGCGCTACCTACCCTAATGTATGGTGGTGGTTAGTGAGGTATGGAACTGGCAGAGGAAGGATGAAAGTTGACTGAATGCTGAAAAAAAAAGCGTTTGAATACACCCACATCATTTTAGGTCATCCTACATCGAACGGTTTGATTCTTGCATTGATCTAATGCACACGCATTGTTTCAAATTATAATTTTATTAATTTTTTATAGTGATACCTCACAAGAGTGTCAGCTTCTTCAGAGTCTCTTCTTCAACTTCTTACCGCTAGACCACGCCGGCGTGGTACGATAAAACACGATGCGAGTCGGAACAACCTTATCCAGAGGTCGTGGAAGACTGACGTCGACGACAAGCTTACAAAATGTCGGCAACGTGTGTGAACCTCTGTGTGAACCTCCGCGCAGATGTATGGAGGTAGTCGCCAAGATCTAAATCACTTGCGTTTCCCTGTAGAAGAAGGGACTAACACACAAGTATCCATATTTTAAGGCTCCGCAACCGGGCTCGAAAAGAAGAAGATGGAGAGATACGAAATTACGAATGTTAGAGGAGCGCGCTAACATTTACAGCGACAAAATCGATGCGAAAATTGCGAAAATGTTTTATAAAACACGACTCGTTTAAAATAGAGCAAAAATCTCGCGGGGAGCATCTTAAGTAACTTTTAAAGAATTTTTTCACAAATGTAATTTATAAGATAATAGTTACAGACTTGTTTTTAATAATTTTTCGAGTATACTTTGCGATTTTTTTCTATCGAGGGAATTTCATATAATTTGCGTTTCGACGCGGGCAGCATCTAGACATTATCTTCAAAAATAACATATATTTTTTTAAGAGCTTAAAAACTTCAAATGTTTAAGGGAGATATGTAAGAAATCGGTAGAAATTCGGGTTGCGGGCCCTTAAGAAACAGAAACACAAAACACCGGTACACAAAATTTTGCCATCAGATCGTAATGAAGCCATCCGGGCGCATTTTCTTGCAATATATTTTATAAATAATAATTTAACAAAAGGCCTTCAATCAAAAGTGTTCATAAAAGAGAACATAACACTGAAATATTCCTTTACAAGTGTCTAACATCAGAAAACTTCTGGAAGGTAGGCTTCTTTTTCCACTCTATGCTTTTTTGCTAAGCCTTCAGTTCCTCCCCTAAGAGCGAGGCTGCTTCATTTCTTTTTATGAAACCCTATCGGATGAGTTCACGTGTGTATATCTTCGTTTCAAGGAGGGCCTACTCGTCGATGAAAGCTATCCGAGAATCACGTATTGTGTGTGCTTTGAGGATCACAATTATTGACAAACGTACCTAGGTCGGAAAAGCAATAAAAAATAATACAAAATCGAGAAGAAAACTTAAAGCCGATAAATAATATATATTATCAGTCCAATTCTTACATTCTACCCGATACTTACTGCCCGGTACGTACTTACTACCCGGTTTCGCCAGAGTTTCAACAGTATTTTTTTGTTAATCTTAATTTGAATTTTGGGAGGCGGGCATGGCTACCATCGCCTCAAGAACCGTTTGTTGGATAACCAACAATGTCAATGTCAATAACCCTGCCAATGTGGTTCGCCATATTATATATTAATAATATATTTATTTATTTATTTAAATGCCATAGAATAGCTTTTACATTCAAGTGATACAGAAGATTATAAGTATACAGTGGTACACAGGAGAGTATCAGTATTACAATAATAACAAAATAAGAATATACAATGATCAAAGCAGAATTTAGGTATAGGATACTATTAAGTGTTTGTAAACTACTGTTACTATAGGTACTAAAAAAATAATAACAAGGAACATATTATTTAACTAGGATCATTTAGAATAAAAAAATACGCAAACAGGGGGACTTGTTAGAAAAGTTGTCAACAGTATTTATTTACACCAAATAGAGTATTTTTGTATTGAATTTATTGTTACCTTCAAAGTTATCTTTGTTTGGAATTACTAAGCAGGTATTGCTAATTAGCTCTGTTGTTACAGGGCTGTCAGTTAAAGATTTAATAATAGTTTTGGATTTAAAAAAATCATTTTGAATAAAATAATACATTTAATAGCTATCACTCTTCAGTCTAAGTAAAGCTATCTGAAGTAAGTAGTTAAGAATCTATAGTAAAATATTTTATTTATTTTATTGTATTTTATTTGTTTATTTATTTAAACGCCCATATGGCTTTTACATAGAAGGCAGTACATTTTTTTAATTACAGTGAAAATAATGGGTTTACAAAATACAATACACAATACAAGTAACATAATATTTGTTAAAAACAAAATATAGGTTACATAAAATATAAGGGTTAAAAAAAATTTAAATAAAAAATTTAGGTTACATAAAATATAAGCGTTAACAAAATACAGGCAACATAAAATATAAGAAACAAAATATAGTCCATAAAATATAGTAGTTGACATAAAGTAGGTAATGTTTAAAATTGTTGTTCTCATTAGTTTATGGGATAGGTAGAAATAAATAGTTGGCACATATGGCGTTTGAAGTTTGCAAGTTCAAATTATTGTCAAATACATCCATATTGTTTAAGTATTTGTTACCAAGACTATGCAAACGTTGTATTGGAGAATGTAAATCATAGTTCGAATGAGATGTACGTATATAAAATGTCAATGTTTTTCTAGTTGTTCGTGTAGGTACATGTAGATTTATTATTTGCAGGAGTTCACAACTGTCGAATTTAGAGTTTAATAATTTTAATAAAAAAGTTAGGTCGTTTATTTTCCGTCGGTTTTCTAATGTTAGAATATTTAAAGTATTCATTAACGACGGGTAATTTATGTGCTCTAAAGGGATGTTAAGTTTAAAACTTACAAAACGTAGAAATTTTCTTTGAATTCTTTCAATAGTATGGATATGAATTTTGTAGAAGGGCGACCAGACTATGGAGTTATATTCTATTAGGCTTCTAACAAGGGATGTGTACAGTAGTTTGATGATTTGTAACGATTCAAAGTTTTTAATTGTTCTTAATACAAATTGAATACCCTTCTTTGCAGTTTGTTGAATGTGAACCGTGAAGTCTAGTTTCTCATCCATTATTATGCCAAGATCCCGCATTTCCGATACTCTTTCTAAATTTATTTTATTTATTGAATAGTCGAAAAACAGTGATGTTTTTTTCTGGAAAAGGTCAAAGTTTTGCATTTTTCTACATTTAAATATAGATTGTTTTGTGAGCACCAAATTTTTAGCATGTCTAAAATATGACAAAGAATCAATGCAGACGAGTATAATTATCATGCCAAACTTCGATTATTATATTGACTTTAAATACAAATTTTCAATATGAAAATCAATTCAATAAAAGTTAAACAATTCTGAACGCAAAATCTCATTACAAAATTGTGAAAGTTGCCGACATGTTTAATTAAAACACTCGTGTAACATTCGCAGTATAAGGGAATATAAATATTTCAGTTGAAAGACTAACTTGATAATTGTATTGCTGCTTTGTTTGCCGAAATTTAACGATGAAGTTTGACGGGGTAACGTTGGAATAAAAGCCGTTGATTGTTTGTTTCCTTCTGGAATATTGAAGAATGTTCTAGAGAACATTCTGAAGTGATGTAAAGACTAATACAAATCACTGAGCTTTTCTGAAGAGTCTAAAGGATTTTGAAAGCTTTTCGCAAGGAATAAAATGAAATACTAAACACGTGTTATATAACACGCTTGGCTAAGCGGAAATTGGGAGTTCCTGACAGCGAGATGAGGGTACGAGAAGAGATAGAGAAAGCTTGAGTAACTTTTACTCAAAAGTCCTCTTTGTTATTTAACCACTCATTGTCTGAGCAATATTCATATTAAAATGCCTAATAGACGTAATTTAAGAGGAAACATGTCATCAAACTGTTGCTATCACTGTCACTGTTACCCCTCAAATACTGAGCGAAAGAGACAACTGCACCACAGGCTGAAAACACTTAAAAAAATCGTCAAAACCGAAGTTTTATTTTCCCCATTTCTCCCCTTCAAAACTGGACCGATTTAAATATTTGTTTACTAATTGTATTAGAAGAATATTTTGTATGTGTTTTGCTATTTTTAAAAACACATCTAATTTTTATACTGAACCTCTGTTGATGGGTCCAAACCAAGCAATTTTTTCGATTTTTGGACGGTCCTAACTAAAATAAGAAGTAACTTATCAAAAAATGCAAACCATTCCAACATGCAGTGGTCGATATAATCTATGTATATTACATTACAAATATTTGCATCACTATCAAAATCCACAGAGGAAATTGATGAATACGCTTGTATTGACAAAATGCCGCCCGGTTTTCTCTTATGGCGCCGCAACCGGGCTCGAAAAGAAGATGGAGAGATATGAAATTAAGAATGTTAGAGGAGCGCGCTAACATTTAAAGCGACGAAATCGATGCATAATATATTCCATCTTGAATTTTGCATATTTTGGATCTACTGTATCGAATGTGTGGTCTGTGTGACTACGTATTCGTGTATGCAAAGAATCTCGAATATTTTAAAAAGCAAATTAGAAATCTACTAACTTTTTTTACAATAGCTCTTCATCTTGGAGATGCTGTGTGGAGGGTCTTTTGGGGAAAGGAAGTTCTGGGAAGGAAAAAGGTATCAGGGGTGTGTAGGAATCTCGCGGTCAGTGTGTCCAGGGGTGACTGAAGTACGAATCAATCACTTCCACTGTTGTTAGGTCGAGAGAGTCCGACTTGAGAAGTCAAAGGGTCTCCCTCAACCAGTGTCTCCCGATCCCGCCCACCACGCAGTAGATGGGCAAAACCTAGACAAACCTGACCCCATGAACCCGGGCTCCGCTGCTAAAACATCAAATGTAGCGAACCACTTGGAGAGACCTATGGTTCCATTATGGTTCCCAGAGCGGTGCCCATAACCGCCTCCTAAATTGTCATGAAGAATAGTTACTTTTTAACTCGAATGTGAAAGCTTGTTATTTACATTATTTATTATTTCCTTTTTATATCGTATTTTAATCTTTATATTTTATTTTTATTTATCTCAGGATGAATAATGACCGGTCAGTGGTAGAGTGGGCATAGGGCTTGGATCCCATCCGGGCGTCGCGTGTTCAATTCCTCGGCTGACTAAGTCCTCCATCACAACACAAGCAACATTTTAGGCTTTCTGTGGTGGTAGTAGGAGATTTTAAAACATTGTTGGGTTATTCGTAACCCGGGAAAGTTTGTCTTTCTTTTAAAGAAAAAAATCTCTTTTTAATTTTTTGTTTATATCTTGCTTTTTCTAATTATTGTAAATATCTCTCTACAGAAAAAAAATCTAATTTTAAACTGTGCATTCTGTGAACATTTTAAAGAGAATTTCTTAATATTTTTTACTCTTTACACTGCAAATGTTTTGAAACAATATATAAATAAGTCTTCCTGTAAGCATCTAACTTGGACATTGAAAGCAAACAATGAACAAAGCGGAAGTTTTAAAAGTGTGGCTGTTCATGACATTGCCGAAGAGACCTTGGACCTTGGTAACAAATAACTAGTGCTAAGTGAACTTAATAAACTCCTGAAAAGTATAAAGAACAAAAAACGGCATTCCTCAAACACGTGCTTCGGAGCAATGCTTGCGCAATAGAAAATCCGTTTCCCCCGTTCCTTATGAAATGCCCTCTCAAATAACAAATATTCCCTGTACGTCAATCGATAACACTACACACATCAAACATTTGAATTGTCTTTGACGGTTGTCTGTGATGATGTGCGTTATTTATTACTGCATGAAAATTTTCACGTTTAATGATCTCAAATTAACTGTAAATATAAGTGCCATTTTCAAAATTGGATCTGATTGTGTGAAGAATAATTCACACAACCGATGGAGTATGTATGCATACCGTCACTTTCATTACTTCATACTTCCGTCACTTCTGGACACACTAACTCTTAGAATCCTATCTACCCCTCAATTTTTTTTCCTTCCCAGAACTTCCTCTCCTTTCTGCCCTTAAAAAGACCCTCCACACAACGGTTCCATGCCAACTCATAATGAAACCAACTGAGAAAGGTCATTAAAAGCTACGAAAAAATAATTTTAAAATAGCCTGTAATCCTAACCTAACTTAACCTATTTAACCAATTTTTAAAAATTATTTTTATCATCACTCTTAATGACCTTTCTGAGGTACTTCTGAGTTGGTTTCATTCTGAGTTGTCCGGTCACCCCACACAACATAGCCACACATGACAAGCTCCGAGGAAAATTTTCTTCACGGAGTGAAGAAAATCACGGTGTGGGGTCAATGTAAAAAAAAAATATAATTTCAAAATTATTTAATAAAAAAAAATTCTTGGTTTCAAATATTTTTTTCATTTGTTTAGATTTTTTATAGATTTTCTGATTTTTTAGTTAACCACTCGAACGATCGCGCGTCAAAAAACTTTTTTCTCCGATTGCTCGCGGTTTTTTGGCGACGATTTTGAATATTTTCCGCCAACATTAAAAAAATCATACCTCCGAATTTTAATATGGGGACAAAAAAACTGATTGTAGTGCTATACAGCCAATGAATTCACCTATATTTTTCTAATTATCCTATATTTTTAGAATTGATAGGTAAGTTGTTAAAAAATCTTAAACTTTATAAATGCGCGAAATTTGTGTTTTTGTGATTTGAAATTGCCGCCAGTCGCAGTTTTAAATATCTTTATTGAATATTTTCTACGTTTTTGTGTTCTCTATGGCCTGTTTGATAACCACAGATGCAAGAATATAATAGAAAAATATTTTTTTGTATGTTATGATCTCTTCAAAAGTTTTGTCAGAAAATGATTTTGTAAAATTTGAGTGCGTGACGTGTCAAAATTGAAATCACTGTATTATACTATTTAATAAATTTACCGCAAAAAGTAGTATTACATTAGGAAGATACATTAACTGCCTACAATTATTAATAAGAATAGTCGCCATGTTGGCTTTATTTTATTCATTTGATGAATTATACAGAGAGCCTTTTTCACAATGTCAAAATCATGGTATTACTTTTTAAATAATTGTAAATTATAACTGGAGATTTGTAACCATGTTTTTATATAACGTGCAAAACAAGGAAATAAGGCTTAAAATGAAATATATATCATAGATATACACATTGCCAATATTTCAGGGGGATATTTTGCAAGTTGATAAAATCCACCAATATTTGACGAAAAATCAATTCTGACAGCTACCTTAAGGTCAAGCTACATAGGGTAAATCGGAATATGTAAAATGATGATGCTGATAAAATTGTATATATATATCAAACCTGTTGTATCAGCGTCGATCGGCAAATAAAATCTTAGTGATATTTTTTTATCTAAAGGTTGGAATGAAAAATAGTGGAGAGGAAAATAATTGAGGAAACAAATAATAGATTTATAAATTTATTTCCGCCCTAATGGGCTTTTACATTCTTTCAATTAAAATTACACTTATTAATTACATTACAATGGTAGAGCAGCATATTTATTTAAACATTGTTTACACACTTCGTCATAATAAAAATTTATTCAATTGGTTTTTCTCAGTAAATCAATACATAGTTTCATTTTGCCTCGCTCTAGAGTGATACTCTCAGTATCGCTCTGGTGAGAGACTACCATTCAGATTTAAACATTGCTTGAAATGGCTTAGTTTTGTTAAGTGACTAGATCTAAAAAAGCCTCTACAGAAAAAATAACAAAATATATAACTAAGACATAAAAATAAAACAAGTTTGATTTGATATTTTCATGGCCAAAAGTATTAACATGATTTGTTTTTGGGGTGTTATGCCGTGTCGCGCTACCTCATTCTATAACTAACAAACGCTGTCCAAAACGTAGGCTAAAGGAGGTACAGCGAGACGGCATAACACCTCAAAAACAAATCATGTTGATAAAACAAGTTATTTAATGTGTACAATAGCAGGAAAGAATGAGAAAACCTATGCATTTTTTAATATGTATATTTTAATGATCAGAATTGAAATATACATATTAAATGTCCACCAAACCTTATCAGATAGAACTCGTACCTTTGGGTGCTTTGTCGTTATAACATTTTTATGAGATGTAAAAAGAAATGACTTGGTCCTGTCATCCAGGCGCAGGCTATAGTTATTGATGTCCAAAGAAAGTTCATTAAATTTATAAATTATAATTTCACAACTAAAAACAAGAAAAGAAAAAGGAAATAAAAAAACCCTCAGTTATTCAATATGGAGAGTGGGGTGGTATGATATGGGACCATACAATCATTGCATAATCCCACATCACACACGTCACATTTTTTTGTAGTTCGTTTGGTAGTTTTGTTTATGGAACACCACACACAATTCAACGTTCGCCCGCTATGGACCGAGAAGTGGTTGCCTTCCAGGACAGTACGCAGAATCTTTCCTTCAACTATTTGACCAATGGTTCTCACAGTCGGAGGCGGGTTAATTTCCCTGTGACAGAACAGCTGAAGGAGATCCCTCGCAACCTCACTCCTAAAGTTTCGATACAAAATGCGTTTATTTTCCTTGCGGAGCTTTGAACTGTACAATATATACGCATTCTGCACCGAAACACTTAGTAGTCTCCTGAAAAGCTTCTTGTACCAGACCAGGTTTCGCTGTCGTTCAATGGGGTAGCCTGACAAAAGCTGATCCTTTCTGTCAACTCCCCCCATTACCTTGTTATAGTCTAGTACAATTTGGGGTTTGTATTTCCAAACCCCAAACTTTTCAACTGCCCCGACTTCTGCTTTATGGTAGGTGGACAACATACTTACCAAGCTTTTGTCCAACCAAACCATAACATTGAGGTCCCCGCAGTTCGAGTATAGGAGCTCACCTTCCCTCAGTTTTGATCGGAGATTGCACTTAAATACACTGGGCACAAATTCTCGGTTCAACTGCAATGTGCCCATGCAATCCATCCCATTTCTTTTGAGGCATCGCGCCAATAATGGACTATTGTAAAAATTGTCCATTATTAGCGTATACCCTTTATTAAACAGAGGGCTGGCCAAATCGTATACTATCTTTGCAGTGGCCCCAACTGGGCAGATATTGTGAGCACCAGAAAAGTTGGCCCGTGTCATGTCTTCCGTTATGTCGTCTTCCGTCATGTCTTCCTGGTCTGGATTTGTCGATTCAGTCTGACTGGAAATGGTCTTCCCCGTATAAAATTTGGAATTTCCAAAGATAGCCAGACTTGCACTCACAAAGCTCGTAAGACTTTATACCCGAGCCTGCCGCTTTAGATTTGATCATCTGGACGAATCCCAAACGGCCTTTATAGCGGAGTAAGGATTCATCTAGAGAGATGTCTTGCTCGGGCAGGTATAAACTCTCAAACCTATGAGAGAGGTGGTCCAAGACGGGCTGAATCTTTTGTAACCTTCGCACAGATAACGATACATCAGAAGAAAGAGTTTCATTGTTGGTGAAGTGAAGGAATTTTTTTATTAGAAGAAAACGATTATAACTCATGGCTTTGCTGAAATAAGGCATGGCGGTGACGTCAATTGAAAAGAAGAAGTCTTTTTCAACGGGAAGGGGAGAAATACCTTGATGCATTAAAAGTGCCAAGAATACGTACATTTCCTCTTTATTCGTGGGAGCCCATCTATTGATACGCGCATAGCGCTTGAATTGGGTTAGCGCAATGTGTTGTTCTGCATACCTGTTAGTCTCTCTTACGATCTGTTCAACGAAATCGGCGTCGAAGATTTTAAGAAAGGCATCCACAGGTTTGCCCATTTCGTCGGTGTTGAAAGTTGGTCCCGGCGTACCTGTGAATATCTCCTTTATCCCATTGAAACGTGAGATTTCGCTGGACCAATCGAAAGAGTAACTATCAGATGGCAGAATCGAACGCATTGCCTCTATTTCTACCTGGTCTTGTCTTAGGTCTGCGGCCATATCGGGCTTACGTGCATTGTTCATACGGTGATAAGGTTTTGGTGGCATGCATAGGTTATCCTCGTCAACGTCGCTCCCTTCGTCCAGATCCATTTCTAAAACAACAGAAAACACAAATTAACTTAACATTTCTATATTACGAGTACTTACTCCCTTTGGTACAACGCTTTAAGATAATGAACTCTTGGCTCGATCAAGTTAATCAAATATTTGAGGCGCGCAATGTCAGAATAACACAAGGGCAGGTATAAATGAGTTTGAATGAAGAAAAGAGTGTGAGTGCCAAGACCAAATTGTATGGCGGTCCATCCTCTGCCTACCCATGTAGCGAAATGGCGTTGTTAGTTAGTTAGTTAGTTTTATAACTTACGGTCTTCAAATGCCGACTGATCATGGTGAAGAGATGCAGCATCAAATTCACCCGCTCTGTCCATGCCTGGTTCTGAAATGTATATAACACAAATTGATTTAATGTGTCTTTATTTCAATTACGGAACGCCTCTGATATGACGTTTTAAAACAATAATCTCACTGTTTCCAAACACAGACACTTCCTGGCAGAACGTCACGTCCACCCACAGCTCTCTATGGTAGCCATGCTCCAGAGAGTGATCGCCCCACTGGCGTTCCCCATTCCACGATTTTCAAGCAATGTTCAATTCTGAATAGTGGGCTCTCACCAGAGCGATACTGAGAGTATCGCTCTAGAGCGAGGCACAATAAAACTATGTATTGATTAACTTAAATTAGCTTAATGTAGAGAAATGGCGTGAAGGTTAGTTAGTTAGTTTTATAACTTACGGTTTTCAAGTGCCCACTCATCATAATAGAGAGCTGCAGCAACGTCACCCGTCCCCGTTCCGTCCATGCCTGGCTCTGAAATGTACAAAACATAAATTGATTTAATATGTCTATATTTCAATTACGGAACGCCTCTGGTATGATGTATTAAAAAAAAACTCACCGTTTCCAAACTCAGACACTTCCTGGCAGAACGGCACGTCCACCCACAGCTCTCTATGGTAGCTATGCTCCAGAGAGAGATCGCCCCTCAGTTCCCCATCCCGCGATGTCCCAGGTAACGGCTCTGGAGAAGCCGCCCGCGTTGGCACAGCGGGAGCCGTTGCTTGGGTCATTGTGATAGATGGAACGTTGCACAACCACGGTGGGGGAATAGGCGATGGCAGCGTTGAAGGTGTCCCCTGTGAAAAGGGACACGCTACTCTCTCCGGAGATGGAATTCTGAAAACATATACATAAATCATATGAATCGTTGTCATTCACTCGTGAAACAGTAAATAAAAACAATAAGAATTGGAGTAGCGCTGATTTTACTGCATGTGCATAATGCACAGAGCGCTGATCCATCC
The DNA here is from genome assembly GCA_917880885.1 of Limnephilus marmoratus. Lineage (NCBI taxonomy): Eukaryota > Metazoa > Arthropoda > Insecta > Trichoptera > Limnephilidae > Limnephilus > Limnephilus marmoratus. The sequence goes on from OU862910.1 coordinate 54,614,614, forward strand.
AACTCTCACGGTGGCAGAAAGCTCTCGGGGAAAAACAATAATATTGTGTAATGCATCTAGAGACGATAACTTACTTTCGTTTAGCTTTTCTTGCAGGCGCGGTGGGGAGCAGGATCCGCGCCGCCTGCTTCTTAAATTTGCGGCTTTCTAGTTCCGCTTGGAAAGAAGCAGACAGGGCCCTAACGTCCTTTAGGGCCCTGGCGCGATCCTCCCGCACCATAACCAGATCAGGGTCACTGTTAAAATAAATTAAAATATATATGATGAGCTCAACACATAGCCACAGCAAAAAAACCTTCTTAAAACACATTAAAAAATACTAACACTCCAGACCGAGCTGCCAGTGCCGCTCCACGTCCAGCTCCCACAGCCCCCCTCCCTCTGCCTCTGCCTCTGCCTCTTCCTCGTCCTCGTCCTCGTCCTCTTCCGCTCGGCATTGGTACACTTAAACACATATTTCATGTAGATTTTATATTTTGAATCAAATCATAGATTTTTATATATCTTATCATATAAAATTTTAAAAATATATATTTATACCTGGATTGCGAGACTTCTCGATTATTGGCTCTGTGGAAATTTAAAATAAGTAAATAAATTATTTAATTACAAAACGAAACGAAATAATCCCATATTAATTGTGTGATGGTAACTTTACATTAAATTTAATCTAATAAATTTACGATCTTTTTGACATTTCTACTGAGTTATAAAATTACAAATATCTGGAGAAAAAATGACCACACCTAAATAAAATTTATAATTATCTCTTGGTAATGAATCATTCTAATAGAAAAACACTATTTCAAATGCACAAGTGGAGTAATTACGAATTGAATTGCAAATTAAAAACTTAAAAAACCTAACCCCACCAGAAATAATAGTTTTGTATCGAAAATATGATAAAAAAACTCTGATTTTTTATTCAAATGAGTTGAAAACACATTAATAATTGAATCACGAATACACTATTATATATTATGGCGTTAAAATGCAAAAACTCAATCACTTACGGCATTTTAAAATACGTGTAAATTTATCCAATTTCTCAAACAGTTTTGCCTCGGAGGTAAAATAAACTGTCACTTTAAACCGCGAAATATTCCTTCCAGAAACACTATAGAAGCATCGATGTTGCCATAGATGAAAGACAATTTTACCAGCTTTCCAACGGAATAAATATTGGCCAGGAACTGTTAATAATTAAATAATTTTTAATTGTTTACGAGTGGTACGTCATAAACGTCGAATTATTCGACGTGGGCAATCCTAGAAGAAAACAAAACGTCGAATTATTCGACATAGTCGCTCCAGTGGTTAACTATCGAAAAGTAAATTTCTGATCGTCTCTGAAATTTACAATATTCGTACATGTGATTTGTTTTTGAAATCCAGAGGCAAATATTTTATAAACCCATAATTATAATATCCTTTAATTTTTCACGGGTCTGTGCTAGTATTACTACCTATAACTAAAAATATGCGCCAATTACCAAGACATTTTATTGTATCTTATTCTCAACCGTACGTTTTCCACATAAAAATTATGCAACTAATACGAAAATTTCTGATGAAAGGAGGGTGAAAGGGCGAATATTTGTAATATGTAGGAACGGAATGAGAATATCACTCCTCTCTGTACTTGATTACTGTCCCGTTCTAAAATAACAATAAAAAATCTAATATTAATCCGATAAAAACACGTGAATTTAAATCCCCCAATAACTCTGTTGGCAGGTGTATTTTAAATTCTCGTCTATTTCTTCGACCTGTAAATATTTGACAACTTTTTTAGCCGTCCCAAAATGGAAGCCGACTGAATGGATTGAGTAAGGTCGTAACGCGTGTTACCATCGTGTATGCAAATTTGTGTTGTTTAATGAAACCCATTCACGCTAAGTGGAGGTCCCTCGGCGGCTGGTCATAACTGAATAACTCAAAACCAGTTTCCTAGTACCTATGCGAACAGCAATAGCAAATTTCCTGATGTTCGCCGATGGTCCACGGAAGACGAGAGGACTGCGATTATAACGGGACCTTAGAATATCGGTTAAATGAGTTTTTTTAAATCTCACTGTAATCTAATCGTTAGATTCTAATAGATTAATTCATGATTCTTAGCACACCTGCCAATAGATCGGAATGTAGTATCAATGTGGATGGAACGTGTAAGAATATTTTTAGCAACGGCACATTCAATCTTAATTGCAGAGGGATGTCACTATCCATAAGTTCAGTTGTAAGGACGATTGCAAGGATGTCCGTATTTTTAAACACAGATAAAGAAAACAGTATCGTAGTATTTTTTTTATTTTTTTTTTATTAGTTTTTGGGGTATTATGCTGGGTTACGCTACCTCCTTCTTTAGCCAACGTTTCGGACAGCGTTGCAGTGTCCATCATCAACGCTGTCCGAAACGTTGGCTAAAGAAGGAGGTAGCGTAACACGGCATAATACCCCAAAAACAATAACAAAATAATTTTTGGCCGTGTAAATCTAAAATCGTATCAGTATCGTAGTCGTTTATGGAGGTCCACGACTAGATCCTTGTGTTTCACCTCCGAAGGCTGTCACTGAATTCGCCACGACTCTTAACCAAACTGGATTTGCGTATTCTAGAAGAAAATCACCATCTACTAAGAAAATCCAAAACTTTCCATATCCCCTTCCAAAAAACCAACTTAACATTTTGCAAGAATGTGTCGATTATATATTATAACATTCCGGACATATTTAGCGATTGCCCCCAGAATTTTATTAAATTTCTCCAAATATCTTGTTTTCACTTGACTTCCCTTGACCCAAACATTATTGCCTCTTGTTTTTGTTGTTTTTGTTTTACATACTTTTTGTTTCAGTATTACGTAATGTTGATATAACATACCGTTATTGGACGGTAAATATTTATTCTTTGTAATTTTTTACTACTAACCCTCTGTCCCTTATAAATGGAATTAAAAAAATCAGAGTGTGCAATTCACACGCACTAGAAGTGAAACTAGAAAGTCGCTGGATAAAGCTTTCTTTTGTTTTGCCTGTTTATTTTAAAGTGGTTTGAAGATTGGATTTTGATTTATACAAAAATAAAAATGTTTATTTTTTTGGAATTCGTAGGATTCGAACCTCCGTACGCTGGATTTCTCTGGCCGCTGAGTTTTGCGACGTACCATACCGCTGCGCTATGAGACGCTCCAGGCGAGGCGTATTTGCCTTATTATATTAGAACCGACGACCCATCAAATAATAAATTTTTGTGACGCGTTTCCGTTTCATCCTAATTTCTAATCACTAACGGGGCTAAAGAAGTTTCACTTCAAAAATGGTTCATGGACCATCTACTTTGTTTCTTACGAAGGTAATCTGAGCAGTTCTTAGGGTATTCATGAGAACTAATATTCTATGGGATTGAAACTAAGATAATGACACACTAGGCCCACGTACGCAACATATGCAATGCTACGTTCCAATTCCGATGTGCACACTTGTCCTATGCACTCAACGCAAATTTAAATGGTTGTATCGCGATACAATGGATTTTATGTTAAAACCACTTCGTGATGTCTTATTAATGTTCATCTTCTATTTTAACAACAAAACGAGTAATAAATGTCAATACCCAAAGGCCAAACGACAAAACAAACACAACCTTTTTTAACGTCAAATCAACTCGTTGGAAGGCCTTTGAATACCGCCATCTTTCTTTCAGACGTCCCACGTCGATCTGGATCGGCGCGGCGTTGCGTGGTGTTGGGAGCCTTGGATAGCATTGCGTGTGACAATTAGTGTGTTTCTAAAGCATCTATTTTCGTAGAAAATGTATGGATTGTACGTTGCTCGGTTATCTTAAGGCGTTGCTTACGTTGCGTACAAAGTCCCAGTGTGCCTTTAATACAAATAAAAATGCTGCCTTTTCTTATAAGGTGCCTGACACGTGTCACTCAACCGAGAGGTGAAAATTTAATATGAAAGCTTTCTGGAATTTATTACACTCAGCTTCCCGAAGTCAGACATATTATACCCCGAGGCAGGTCAAGTAAATAACACAGCGGGAGTACAATGGCTTTGCTCGAGGAACAATATACTTAGTAGTTGTAATATCAGGTTATTTGAATAGTGGTCCCATCTATCGATTCGTGGTATTCCAGAGGGTTACTAAATATGAGTTATTCGTAATATTGTACACAGATATAATGTATTTCGCTATATTGTTCTCATACAATCTGCATAAATATCCCATGTGAAAATAATACGCCTTAATAAATACTAATTTGATGTCCTCCGTGGTTGAGTGGCTGCGATCCTTAGATAAGAAATTTGTAGGTTAATTAATTTGTGTTATTTAACAATTAATTCATTAACCCCTCAGGCCTCGACCATACTTTGTCAGAAGGTCAACATGTTTTTGCTTTGCAATAAAATTCAAATAAATGGAATATTTCTGAACGTATCCTAAAACTAAAGACTGCTTTTGAAAGGTGATAAAATACCCTTTCAAATTTTATAAATCGAAATAAACATTTAGTTTTTTGAAAATTTAAAAAATGGCTCACCTTACTTTTTTGCAACTAAAATTACTGATAACGAAAAAAAAACGAGTGTGCTTTAGACCACAAACTGAAATAAAACTTTTGCTCCATCTATATGACAGGAAGAGAGAAAGAAAACGTGCGTGCGCACTGCTCTCCTTACTCTCCTTAAGCGTTCGCCTCGCTTTTCGTAACGCTCTTGTCACTCATTCGCTAGCTTACTCCCCAAGTCAAGCGGGCGTAAAGAAGTTTTACTTAAAAAAAACACACGCATATTTTATTGTCACCTCACTTTTTTGTGGTGCCATGTAAAAATAATTAGGTAATAAAAAATTTCCAAAGTTTCATAATTTTTTTTCAAATTGCGATACAAAATTTGGTTTCACAAATGTTTACGCTTTTTTTGTTTGTTTTTTTGTTTTTGTTTTTGTTTTTTAATTTTTGAAAGAATAGATAATACTTACACATAATCAATAATAATACACAATAATACACATAATAGATAATACACATAATCAACAAACAAGTCCTGCTAAGCCAATTGCATTGGCTTGTCAACAGGTGCTTATATTTTAGTTAGATACGTATACATTTTTAAAATTTATATCTTATATCTGGGTATTTCTCTACTAATTGGAAACTGGCCCATACAACACTGTCCCAAGCATATTTTTGTTAATAATTAAGAAAATATGTACATACATGGAAAGGCATTAATATATTAAATATATATTTATATAAATCTCTCACATTTTCCTCTTTATTTATGAGTTATGGTAAATTTTATGAAAAATCTTGACAGGGGACTGTTTTATAATTCAGAGGAATGTTTATATGAAATAAAAAACATATTATCATTGAATATAAGCAATCATTCTTTATTTCTATTTATTATAACTTTTACCATCTGTATTATGGACTGATAAAACAACAATTTCTAAACAAATAAAACATTTTATGAACTTTCTTAATTCTACAGAACACTTGTATTAAACTTATTAAAACTCCTTAAGTAAACAATCTTTTCTTCACTCTTTAACGAGTTGTAAAATTAATACTACAACTAAGAAATATTAACTTGCTTTCTAATGTCACAATCAACATTATGACTTGACAATAAATAATACTATGAAATATTTAACTTTTAAAAGTAACCAGTTATAATTATATACAAAATCAGTCTTCATTCATATGAACTGCAATCAGTTCCAGAAAATATAAAAATTAACTTATTTCTCTAAAACCGCTACAGCTGATGGAAAGTAATAATAATATCTTTTCCCTCAGATTAGATCTGGATTTGGTAACTTTTCCAATATTTGTCCAAAAGAAACATCAGAAATATCATTTTCTTTAACTATAAAAGTGTGACTTACCGTCACAAATTATCATAATAGGTTACCATTAGTTCACCTTCCTCATTATCTATTTGATTAATTACAGCAGCATAACGATATTCCACGTTTATTATTTTAGCTATAGTTAATTCATTATCTGGCAATCTTAAAGGCACCGGAAAATCTGATGCGGAACACACTGAATCAGGCATATTTTCCTTAACAAAAATATTTGTAACTTCTTTCAAAACTTTTTACTTTGCGCGATAGGTAGAACAATGCTCTTCTTGGAGCCTTCTGCTCACCACTACTCATGTCCTTAACTAATTTTTTTGTGCCTTTTTCTTTCATTTTTTCTATTTCTGTGTGTCATTTTAAAGTCGTTGGTATCTCAAACGTGCAGCTTTGCATTTTTGTTCTAATATTTCTTCTCTTGTTTTCGCTGGCTTCTTTTTGGGTGGTATGATGGAGTATATTACCTGCTATAAAAATAGTATTAAATGATATGTTAGTATTGTGCAATATGGCAGGTAAAACTTGAAGATACCTAAAAAAACAGTCCCCTGTGGTATAGAACAGTCCCCTGTGACATAAAAATGACAGGGGACTGTGCCCAGGGGACTGTTATTTTTACATTAAAACTTTTCTAGCATAAAACCATTTTAAATCTATTCAAAATCAAGAAGCAAACGTGATTGCATACTAGATAAGTAATTATTTAAAAAAAAATCGTAATTTTATTACTTAAAACTATAAGTAAAATGCTTACCAGGGGACTGTTCAACTAGCGGCCCAGACATGTAGTTCACTTACAAGCGCGGCTGTGAAACTGCATACGATGGCGTCAGCCCGCTTAGCTCTACAACCAAACGAACTTCACACCGATTTCGTTATGTTTCACGATATAAACGACCACGTCAATGCATAGTGCGATTTCGGTGCAATTTTCAAATTGTAACAGGGGACTGTTCAAAAAAATTGAGGACAACATTTGATAACTGTTTTTTTAAATAAATTGTTATTTTAAAAATATGATTTTGTATTGCAAAGATGCTTACTATATTCTAGTACTATTTATAAACTTTTAACTGACGCAGTGATGATACTGAAAATGAATATTTGTCATAAGACTTGTAATTTCGGATATGGGACACGACAGGGGACTGTGAATTGGGGTGTTTGAAGTGCATTTAAATGAATATTACAATATTATATTACTGTATGAGCTATTGCAAGCCAAGAATAGCTAATATATTGTCGTTATCAATACAAATAACTCGGTAATATTAAGATCTACTATGTAAAATTTACCTGGGACAGCGATTTTCCAATTAGTGGAGAAATGCCCATCTACAGATTCAATATTTTTTTCATAAATATCAATATAAATATTTTTTTCCGTTAACTTTTAGATTAGAATATAAGGCGTGGTGTTGTATCTTTCTTAAACCTTATATTCTTAAACCATTTCTATGATAGTAAGGAAGACACAGGGATTTGTGAGACCTATATGAATTGTTCCGAAAATCGAAAAAATTGCCTGAGGTGTTAAAAATAATATGTAGTATATTTGCAACACGTTGAAGAGTGGAAGATGCTCTCAGTATCGCCCTGGTGAAAGACATTAACTCAGAATTGAAACGTTGATTTAAATGGCTTAAGCCAAAATATGGCAAGATACTCTTCACCTTCCTTCTCCCCATCTCCTTCATCCTCAAAACGTACCCCTCACTCACATAAAACGTCACGTTTTTCACACTACTTCTCGTTCTAGCAGCACGGTAATAGAGGATAGAGAGCAAATCTCACGGGATCCCGTCGCCACGCTAAGCAATGTGATCAGTGGTGACATGTGATGGAAACATATTTTATTGTTTTTAATTGAAAAAAATATATCTTCGGACAGCAAAATGATATCTACGTTTTTTACTTCAACTATTCTCAGGAATTGCTGGTTAAAATCCTTCGGGTACGTGATGTTACACCCTGTATAATAGCATAATAAGTGTATCATTTTAATTGTTTTAAGTACCTTTAGCTATGTTTAATAAGTAGATCTAAATGATTTTGGATTTTTGAAGTAAAATTTCTTTACGCACGCTTGTCTTGGGGAGTAAGCTGGTGAATGCGTGACGAGAGCGTTACGAACAGTGTGATCGGGCGAGGCGAACGGTCGGGCCTTTACGCACGCCTGACTTGGGGAGTAAGCTGGTGAATGCGTGACGAGAGCGTTATGAAAAGTGTGATCGGGCGAGGCGAACGGAAGTTGAGAGGGAGATATAATATTGTGAAGTTTTACTTCAGTCGTGTGGTCTAAAGCACATTCCTTTTTTTAACATTAGCTCCATGGCTTATGTGTTCTTCGGGGATGCTACGTGGAGGGTCTTTTAGGAAAGGAAGGAGTGGAAGTTCGGAGAAGGAAAAGGGTCTTACGGGTGGGTAGGAATCCGGAGGTTAGTGTGTCCAGGAGTGGCGGATGTATGAATCCATCCCTCCCACCGCGGTGAAAGGCGATGTTCCGAGAGAATAGGGCTATAGAAGTCAAAGGGACTCCCTCAACCATTCTCTCCCGATGCGGTCTACTATGCAGCTGGTGGACGTGGACAGACGCATCCGCCGCCAAGAGCAGGACAAAACTCACCCCATGAACCTGGGCAGCCATGCTAAGTCATTAAACGTAGCGAACCATTTGGGGAGACCTACAGCAGAGGTGTTGGTTCCCAAATTGATCGGTTAAAAGTCCTGCTCACGACAGTGAGCAAGGTGGTTAGTTGACTACAACTAGTGACAGATACAACTGGGAAGTTTTGGAATATACATCTACATCACACGAAATCCCCTAAAAATTTTACCGATCTTAGCATTTCGATTTTATTTTATTTTAAAACTTTTTGTTTTCGGCTACTAAAGTTTACTTCTCTAAGTCCTAAAGTTGCTTCAACCATGTTTAGTGACCAGATCTGATTAGCCAGGTACTTCCCAACCCTCCTCTTCTTCTTCTCATTCTCATCTGCAGGCCATTCTTGTGCGGTATTCGCATAATAAAATACATTATTCATGTCAAAAGTCATGGTCCATTTCAATCAACTACTAATAATTAAAGATCACTGGTTTTAATCCTCTTTTTCTCGAGGTCCTTTGCTTCTTTTCCTTGAGTGTCTCGACGCTATTGTTAATATAATACACGGTGTCCGGAAACTGGTGGTATAACTGAGAAGTTTTTGAATTTGCATCACGTAGAAAACCCAAAAAATCCTTTTTAGATCTTAGCATTTCGATTTTATTTTACTTTAAAACTTTTTTTTCTTTTCGCAAACGAAAGGGTAAAATAGTTGTTGAAAGTTATTCCAGGCTTCGACACATTTTAAAATACGGTAAGTAACTGATAATATAATTTATTTATTTATTTACGCCCTTTTACGGGGCTTTTACATAATTATGAAATTTACAACGGTATTTTGCAACGAAATATATAGTTATAATAAACACAATTAAATAACTTTGTTTCAATTCCACTTTATTATTTTTTAAGTTATTTAATTGTGTTTATTATAATTATGTATTCCCACAAAGTGTTTGCTATATGTCAAGAAATATATAGTATTTATTGTACATAACTGAACTGCCTCAGTAACAGTATTTTGTATTTGTCTAAAGATAAATTGAAGATGTCCACTGACTTGGTATAATTATTTCCCTCCATTAGTATTCTGGGCAAAGAGGAATACATATGGTAGTTAGTTCCAGAATTTCTGCACTGAAATAAATCCTGACTTCTGGTATTACGTAGTGGAATCCGGAAGCTTATCAATTCAAGCAATACCGGACTATCAACTAAATTATTTAGAATTTTATACAGAAACACCAAATCAGTGAAAATTCTTCTGTCTGACAATTTGAGCATATTCATATCATTTAAAATAGTGTTGTAGTTTAACATAATTGCTGGAATACCCTTTTAAAATTTAGAAAACGTAAGAATTTGTTTTGTATTCTTTCAACAGCTTGTACATGTATATTATAATATGGGTTCCAGACGGGAGAATTGTACTCAAGTTGACTTCTAACATATGCAAAATATAACAGTTTAATACAATTTATATTGTTAAAATTTCTAGTTAGCCTAGTTATGAATCCCAACATTTTTAAGCCCTTGTTAGAGATTTCTGTTATGTAGTTAATAAATGAAAGATTTGATTGAAAAGTGATGCCTAAGTGTTAATGTCTCGAGAGTATTGTTATCCATGTTGTAATTAAAGATCACTGGATTTTTTATTCGAGAAAATTTGGCATTTTGAGATATTTAAGTAGACTATTTTCATTACACCAAATTAACAATTTGTTGATATAATATATTGTAGCTACGTTCAAAAATATGATAATATTTTTTTTTATTTTTTTATTTTTTATTTTTTTTATTTATTTATTAACGCCCTTTTTCGGGGCTTTTACATTACATATGAATAATAAGAAAATACAAAGCATTCAATGTACATAACTGAACTGTTTCAGTAACAATATTTTATATTTGTTTAAACATAAATTGAAGATGTCCACTGACTTGGTATAATTGTTTCCCTCCATTAGTATTCTGGGCAAAGAAGAATACATATGGTAGTTAGTTCCAGAATTTCTACACTGAAATAAATCTTGACTTCTAGTATTAAGTTGTGAAATCCGGAAGCTTATCAATTCTAGCAATACCGGACTATCAACTAAATCATTTAGAATTTTATATAGAAATACCAAGTCAGAGAAAATTCTTCTGTCGGACAATTTGAGCATATTTTTGTTTATTTATTGATTAACGCCCTTTTTGGGGGCTTTTACAAATGAATGGTAAGAAATGTACAGTATTTATTGTACATAACTGAACTGCCTCATTAACAATATTTTATAATTGTTTAAAGATAAATTGAAGATGTCCACTGACTTGGTATAATTAATTCCCTCCATCAGTATTCTGGGCACAGAGGAATACATATGGTAGTTAGTCCCAGAATTTCTGCACTGAAATAAATCCTGACTTCTAGTATTAAGTAGTGGTATCCGGAAACTTATCAATTCAAGCAATACCGGACTATCAATTAAATCATTTAGAATTTAGTTTAGAAATATTAAGTTATTAGTAACCGATTTTACCTAAGAACAGACGGAATGCCTTTGAAATGAGATCCTTGAGGCGTATGTGCGGTAAAACTATGTACGATCGTGTGAGAAATGTGGAGATCCGCAAAAAATGCAAGGCTGATGTAAGCCTAATGAGTAAGATTAAGATAGGGACCCTTAGATGGCTTGGGCAAGTAGCGCGAATGAACGGAAAAAGAAGGGTAAGAAGAATATATTACGCAAATGATAGAAGAAGTCGGGTACACCCGAGGAAGACATTCCACGATCAAGCGAATCAGATACTTGAGTCGGGCCATGTCAAGAATCAGAATAATAGAAGAGTATGTGTGAGACGATGTGTAAATGTAAATGAGGCAAAGAGTGTGTTCCAAGACCGAGTTGTTTGGCGGTCCGTCCTCTCTTCCTATCCCTGCTATAAACGGCGTGATGGTTAGTTAGTTAGTTAAGTAACTACATAATTTCAACTTCGGATTCGTTTTACCTGAAAACAGGGCCTCAAATCAAAAATATTTGCACCACAAATTCACCAGTTTCCCGCTTGTGCCACTTATTTCCGAACGCTGTGTATAATGTATGCATTAGACATTACCGTAAATAACGCATTGTATTTCACGAATATAACCAGATGACCTCCGCGGCAGAGCTGTAAACTTCTTGGCTCAGGACCCAGAGGTCGCGGGTTCAAATCCGTAGTGAGCGAATAAAAAATGTGCAATTTATATGAGTTTTTTCACGCGTAGAATTCGAATAAATAAAAATGTTATTTCTTTCACCTCGCTCCTGTGACAACGGTATTTTCAGAATACTCATCAAGCAGAATCGAAGCTTTGTTTAAAATTACTTGGCATTTGTTTTCGAGTTTAATGATAGGAAATTGTTGTTGAGTTTAATGATAGAAAATTGTTTTTGAGTTTAATGATGGGAAATTGTTGTTGGGTTTATTGATGGGAAATTGTTGTTGAGTTTATTGATGGGAAATTTTTGTTGAGTTTATTGATGGGAAATTATTGTTGAGTTTAATGATGGGAAATTGTTGTTTGATTTATTGATGGTAAATTGTTGTTGAGTTTATTGATGGGAAATTTTTGTTGAGTTTATTGATGGGAAATTGTTGTTGAGTTTAATGATGGGAAATTGTTGTTGAGTTTAATGATGGGAAATTGTTGTTGAATTTATTGATGGAAAATTGTTGTTGAGTTTAATGATGGGAAATTGTTGTTGAGTTTGTTGATGGAAAATTGTTGTTGAGTTTAATGATGGGAAATTGTTGTTCAATTTATTGATGCGAAATTGTTGTTGAGTTTATTGATGGGAAATTGTTGTTGAGTTTAATGATGAGAAATTTTTGTTGAGTTTAATGATAGAAAATTTCTCAAACTTCTCCTTCCTATTTTTTTCTCTCTTCCCCACTTCCTCGGCTTTGCAATATTTTCTAATAACAATGCTGGATAATGAGGGCGTCTTCTACAACGATATTTTATGTTTATTTCAAAAATACATATAGTATTAAATATTAAATATTTAAATGAATAAAACAATTAAGTTATTAATAACACATTTTCATAAAAAAAAATAGGAGATTTTTCAATTTGGGAGGCGGGAATGTGTACCGCCGCCCCGGGAACCTTTATTGGATAACCAACACCTCTGCCATAGGTCACCCCAAGTGGTTCGCTACGTTTGGTGATTTAGCAGAGGTGCCTGGGTTCATGGGGTGAGGTTTGTCTAGGTCTTGGAGGCGGATGACCAGGACATACTGAACCCCAGACTCCTACCCACCCCTTAAAATCTTTTCCTTCCCAGAACTCTCCTCTCCTTCCTTTCCTTAAAAAACCCTCCGCACAGCATCCCCAAGATGACATAGACCCTGAAGGAAATGATTTTCCTCAGGGCCTCCTGTGTGGAGCTTATGTAAAAAAAGTAGAGGATCTCTTTGCTCTAAGCATTTGGTAAGCAATGCATATTTGGAAACCATTTTTTTTATATATGCTCTACACATATGGGAAAATAATTCTCCTCACGGCATATGTCGTCTTTAGGGAAGCTGCGTGCAGGATATTTTTAGGAAAGGAAGGAGAGGAAATTCCGGGAAGAAAAAGGTAAAAGTCAGGAGGACGCATGAATCTATCCCTCCGGGGCCTATGTTATGTTAGGAATTGCTGTGTGAAGGGTCTTTTTAGGAAATAGATAGTAGCCGATTTGAAAAAGAACCCGAGTTCAAGAGCCCACTCCAGCTGAACCTACACATCGCTACTGGGAACCAGTTATTGCATATGCCAACAGCTTCCGAGGATCTCGCAGTTGAGCCTGACACTGTGTCACGGTCAGAGGTTGCTAAATGTCAACACTGCTTCATCTTCTTCTTGTTAGAGACACAAACACCAACACCAATATATAAAACTAACACTAACTACTAATGCATTAACACCGACAAATGAGGAATAACCCGGCATGCGGCATGTCGAATGTCGGGTGGCTTTGTTCCGTGGTTCTAGTCTTTACCTCAAGGCGAAGTAGCACTATTTTTGATTAATCTTTACTACGAATCAGTTTACATTATAAATACAAAAAAGTATGCATTGGATAAATTGAAGCTTTTCCTACAGTTTTTATTGAGGAGAATTAATAAAAAAAACTTAAAATACTTTATAAAAAAAACAAGCGTAAACTACCAAAAAAGTATGTTTTTAATTAGACATGCATGAACGCATTAATAAACAATTTTATTGCAAAAATTATGTGCGACAGTTTCCATTGCTTAACTTTTTTTCTTTTATTGATTATGACATTATTCACAAAATTTAAAAAAAAGCCTTTGCCCTTGAAATCGTGACCTCTCGACTTCCTTTGCCAAGGCTTTTATGGCGATATAAATTCTAATTATGCAATTGTAAATGTTCACTAAAATGGTCTGGAAAGAATCTCCTACTTGTGATCTCACTAAAGAAACCACTCATTCACTCTCAATGCAATTATTAATGTTCTCCAAAATGACCTTGAAAAAAAAATCACATCTATGCGATTCTTCCAAAGATATAAAGAAATCATCCCTTTGTTCAGAATACAATTTTTAATGTTCTCAAAAGTTGTCTTGACAGAAGCAAATTCCTGTGATATCTTGATCGAAACCATTCCTTTTGTCAAGAACATTATGAACTAATTGGCTGTCAATTTAAATTTTACAATTTGGCTGTCCTGAAACGGGTATCCTTCCCAGTTGGACAGACAAAGTATCATTTTGTTAATGTATTGTAATATATATGCATATATAAATAAATAAATAAGGCACAATGCATATTTTTGGTTTGTGGCTTCCTCTTGAGGTCGATTTACCCTTTGATTAGTAGCAAGTGATAAAACTGAAGGAACGCCACCCAATTGCGGAATAATGTCAACAAAATAAGAGATTGTGTTGCTTTTCTCCTGGTGTTATCCTAAAACTTTTGATTTGCTTTGAATCGATCTGTACATTCGCCATTAGCTGTAAATATTAATTACGGTTACCTCATGTAAAAAAACACTACAAATACAGAACATTAAAGAAAAGAACAAACAAACATAACGTATCCAGTACATTACCTAACCTAAGCTTTTATTTTATTATGATCCGGTTTTAAACTGTTTTTTTTTTAATAGGTTTCAATTTTAGAATGTTAAAGTCCCCAGCGTTGCCTGGGATCTACACAAAGTTTTTTTTAAAAACAGACTTAGACAATGACCTTCGTCTTGTCTTGTCTTGGTCAAGTGTGCAAAATTTTAACCTCGGATAAAATTGTAAATACCTTTAATATTTGAAAAAAAAGTAAGATTAAGTGTTTTGAAGTATGTATTTGAAGTGGTTGTAATTTAGGTAGGTAAATCCGTCCGAGTGTAATTCTGAATGAATATTAGGTTTGTGAAATTCACGTATGTGAAATTTCGTTATGTAACCGTTTTACCATACATCCATAAGTAGCAACTTCATTTCTACAGCATTTATGGTCGCTGTTCCCAACTTTTCGATCGATCAATCTGAGTCTCCGATCAGCTAACTGATTTGTTCACCTGTTGATCGGAGAGTTGCGTTGAAAAGAGCGTATTTGTGCAATTTTCAATTTCAGTGCCGGCAACCCGAGCATTTATTTTATTTTTATTTATGTACATAGTTTTCTTTTACCCACCTCACTAGACAGAGTCTGTTCCGAGGCGGGTAAATAACATATTATATTTATTAAAAAGATATATGTATATCAACAAAGATATGCATGTATATAATAAGATTAAGATATATGCGTATATGTACACATACATGCACATACGTATTGTTGTTTTTATTATTTGATAATTTTCCATAAGAAGATTGCATACGTAATATAAGATTTCACATGGAGATAAGAAAATGTAATTAAAGAAGGAACATGATTATATAATGAATGTTGCTAGCAAGCAGTAGGTACCCTGCATATTATATTATGTTTGAATATTATATAATTTAGTAAGTAATTATATGAAAAGTGAATGTCTATAAAATGTACTCCTGTTAGTTCTTTAGGATATTTCGAATGTCTGTTCTTTCCTTTTCAGTCAACCATATTACAAAAAAATTTGAATAGCCAGTTCAGATTATTTGGGGTGATGTAAGTTTAAGATGTTTGAGGAGTGTTGAGCGAATTTTTCGGCTCATCAGTTGATCAGTAGAATTTGGAACAATGGCCTGTTAACTTTCGTCCTTCCACTGCCAATCGGGAAATTACATTTACATATCCTAGCAAAATTAAAACATCCCCTTATTATAACAATTAAATATAGCACTTAATCCTGAATTCTCTTGTTCTCATAGTGTGCTAAGATTTATAAAGTTTCAACAATATACTCCATTTCATCTAAATACGGAGGTAGTGGGTGTACTTCTTAGTTATTGGTATTTTCAGATATCTACACAAATAATGCGTAAAGGAAACACTCAAGCAGAACACTTGCTCACTCAAGTGGTCTTGTACTTGAATCATCTTGTGCTTATTAAATTAAGGCAGGCACCACAATTAAATTAACAAAATTATTTCTCTACGAGGCAGGAGACTTTTGAAGTAGCGGCTTCAAATGACCGTCGTTGTGTGGTGATCTATACTCACTCGACTGAATCGGGAGGTCGCAGGCTTCATTTCCGGCGCAGAGCAAGTATTTACTAGATAAATATTTTGGGCGCATCCAGTCTGGATGTTTTGAATTTGATTATCAACAAACCAACTACCATCACGCCGTTTCTCCGCAGAGGTAGGCAGATAGGACGGGTCACCAAACATCGCGGTCTTGGCACAGTGTTTATTTTATTTTATTTTGATACAACATTTTACATTTCATAGTACAATCCAAAAATGTTGGCCCCACTGGGTAGTTTACCCGTGGTGAGGACCCTTGTTTGCTTAATTTAAATGCATATATCGTCTTATGCATACTCTTTCACTCCCTTTTTACTCGGTTCGCTAACTTGATCGTACCATATCTTCTTCGAGCGTCCCCGATTTCTTGTACCATTCGTATTCGCGTCATATATTCTCCTTAAACTTCCTTCATTTGATCTGCATGCCCAAACCATCCCGTGTCCCTTTCTTAATCTTACTCATTATGCTTACATCAGCCTTTCTTTATTTTTTGTGAATATCACACAAGAGTCTTTCCTGTCCGGCGCCAGTATGACTGTGGCATCCCCAGAGGGAGTATGTTGTGAATCTGTAGGGCATGGAAAAGAAGCAGATGGGGTGCAGGAAGGTTGGGAAATGTCTGGATAGTTAAATCTGACCACCAAACACGGCTAAAGCCATTTCAAACTCTTTTTGTTTTGAAAAGTTTTATTTTTCGATGTAATTTGTTACTTTAATTAAAGTGTCTAGAAATTGTTACATAGTCAGTGCCCAAGAAATACAAAAAATTGTGAACACTTCAAACTCGTTTAGATCACGAATGGTGGTCTTTCATCATGGCGATACTGAGAGTATTCCACTGAGTTTTAGGCAGTAGGAAAAACAGCGAATTAATTGAAGACAAAAAATTATAAAAGTTACAAATTGCAGTGTACTGCGTCCTCTCTACAGCTTAGTGATAAGAAAAGCCGAGCTCAGCATCGAGACAAAGATGGCAGTGTTTAAAACGGTATACCGCCCGACGCTCACTTACGTCCACCAGACACGGATGCTAAATGAACGAACACGCTCTAGAGTCCAAGCTGCCGAAATGAGGTACTTGAGAGGAGTGGCAGGAGTTACGAAATGGGATCATATAAGAAACTCGACGATCCGAGATGATCTAAACATTGAACCATTGCTACTCTTCATAGAAAAATCGCAACTGAGGTGGCTTGGGCATGTACTAAGAATGTCTGAAGACCGAATTCCAAGGAAGATACTGAGTGCGATTCCAGAGGGTAGACGTTCAGTGAGCCGCCCCAGACACAGTTGGGCGAGGCAACTCTAGAAACTGTGTGAGGAGAGGATGGGTCTACCATGGACAGAGGCCGAACAATCAGCACAAGACAGGGACGTATGGAGGAGCCTTGTCGATGCAATGGGTCCCCGACCTGAATAGGATAAGGGGTAGAAGATGATGATGATGACAAATTGCGGTTAAACGATTAAAGCTACGCACATTTCGCGATGTGAAAATGTCAGGAAAAAACGTATGTTGAACACTTTTAAGCAATCCCTTCATGAAGGAAACCATCTAAAAATATTAAATAAATAGGAGCGGTTAAAACACGCTCGCTACAACCACAATCCACGACTGAGCTAGTAAAATCGATTTTTTCATACATTCGGCATTTTCATAATAATGATGAATAATTTGGGTTATTATGCCTCTTATTTATTATTTATTTTTTCAGGTTCTCCATAAAACAGTTATACACCAAATTATTACGGAGAAGATTACAAAATTTAAGAGGGCATTACCAGAGAAAGCCGGAAATACGTCATTTTCAAAAAAGTTTTTAGACGTATTGACTCTTTTCCACAAAAAATTATTAATGGATTTCGAAAGATTGTTCTTTTATCTAGTGAAGTTATGTAATAAATTTTTAGAATTTTTTTTAATTTTTAGTATAATAAGGTTATTCCATAGGTCGTTGGCAGATTTGTTAAATTTTCAAAAAAGTTTTTGTATTATACCACACCCATTTCAAATAATGTAATCATGCAGTAAAATAAATCAATACATTATCTAGCAGAGTTATGCATTAGAATTTTAATTTTAGTTTCAATAAAATCATTAAAAAATATGTACGTACATGTGTTTCTTGACGAAAATTGGTCCATTTGTGTATTTATTTGCGCACTTACAAACTAATATATTTCAGAATTTTTTAACATTCTTATTAAATTTAGACATTATTGAAAAATGATAAATACTTATAATCAAAAAATAACTACAAAAAGTACACTATTTTAATAGTTTTATCATCACGCCTTTCAGCATTTTTGGATGAAGGTATAAATTAAAGCTAATTTGGATTGAAATAAATTCGATATTGAGTTATAATTTTAAAAAGCTGGTACGGAGAATAATTAATCTTTCTCATTGTAACCGCCCTGCACGATCGGAAGAACAACTTTCGACGAAATGTGGATTTTCGTCCGCTGGCTGGTTAAACGCTCTTAAGGGAAAAACAAAACAAAAAAATCCAAGGGGGGGGTTTCACTATGTTGAGACGGGAACCGGACAACTCAGAATGAAACCAACTCAGAAGCACCTCAGAACGGTCATTAAGAGTGATGATAAAAATTGGTTAAATAGGTTAAGTTAGGAAAGGGTTACCGACTATTTTAAAATAATTTTTTTATAGCTTTTAATGACCTTTCTGAGGTGTTTCTGAGTTGGTTTCATTCTGAGTTGGCATGGAACCGTTGAGACTTATGTCAAAAGATGGTTACTGAACTCTATATAGGTAACATTGAAGATGTCGATGCTCAATGCAGAATTGTTAAGCAGTTGAATTGCTCTGTTTAATGGCGCATTCTGAAAAGAAGAAGTTCTCGCTTTCGGAGTATAAAAAAGTGCGTGGGATCTCCCACGAGTATAAGCGTTAGGGACATATAGGTTAATCTCCTTCAACGAATCTATATGTCTTAGTCATAAGTCACTAGCTATAAGTCTTAGAGCTAAGTCACTAGTTATAATTGTAAATCTTAGTTGTAAGCCAGTAATATAAGTAGCTGTAAGTCTTAGATGTAAGTCACTAGTTGTAATTGTAAATCTTAGTTATAAGTAATATTAATTCTTTTATATATTTATTTGTACAGCGCCCTTGAGGTGATTTTCCACGAAAACGGCGCTATATAAATTAGCCAATTATTATTATAGGTAGATTCAGTACCTACAGTACCGGAGATAAGCTTAAAAAAAATATGCCTTATTATGCTCCTTCACCGTGTAGGTGTGTAATCTTGGTTTTACATCTGCCCTGATGGTGGACACTGTAGTGCTGTCCGAAACTTTGGCTAAAGAAGGAAGTAGCGCAACACGGCATAAAAACTCAAAAATAAATCACGATAATACAAAAAAGAACAAATACAAAATATGTTTAGTTTAAACCGAAAGTCACCCTTTGGTTCGCGGTGTTGTTGGGATGAGTAATGCATTTCTACGTGCATTACACGTGGTTTCTTCTTGGCAGATGCCGGGATAATGCGATATACCCTGGCCCCTGCTGGAGATGAACCCGCGACACATTCCACATCCGCTTCCGGTTTCGCAACCCTCCCCCTTCCAGAGAGATTGCAACTTGAGGGGACGACAGTCGGGTTATCTCACATCTACACCAATTAAAACATAATGTACTCACATAAGTACAAGCCCTGATTGATGTAATTTTTCACAAACCATCGCTTTACATAATTTATAATAATCACTAGCGAGTTCCCGGCATGCGTTGCTATGCCACTTAATATTGTTTCTCCCTACGTGTCCTTTCCCCTTCCGCCTTCTCTTCCTCTTCCGCATCCCCTTCTCCCTCCCCGCTCCCCTCCCGCGAACCCCCCTCCCGAGTTCCCTTCCCCCCTCCCGCATTCCATACGTTCATTCCCGATACATTCAGTTTTCAAGCAGCTCGCATGCCACCTATTTTTTTATACCAATTTCATAATGCCAGAGCTCACCAGTATATATAGAAACCTTCGTGGACGTGCTCACAACAACTCACCAAAGTTTCATCGCAATCGGATGAACGGTTTAGCAACGCATAATTTCATGATTCCAGAATTCACTATTATATATAGCAGCGTTTTTCAACCTTTTTCATGCCACGACCCCCTTATTATGTAAAAAATATTTCGCAACCCCCTACCCTTCGCCTGCAATTTACCTTTGACGACTGTGGTTCCTGGAGGGGGGAGGGTGGCTAGAGAAATTCAGGTATCACAAATTGAATGAAAAGAAAAAAGAATGACACCCAGTGTACACCAACAGGAGGGTTGCTAGAGAATTTCAGGTTGTGAATTTTTCAGGGCAATTTCGCCTGTATAATCATGTTTTGGCATTCTACTTGATTCTGCCAGGAAATCCGTAATCCTGTGAATTCATTGCCCACAAAATTCTTGCAGAATTGTCTTGCAGAATTTGAAAAAAGAAATGTGTCATTATTTCTCGGTGCAAGAAATATCACAGAACGCTCGGAAAAGGTGGATCATAAACCCGTTTTTGAATGCAGCTATAGATGAGGCAAGTTTAGAAACCAACTTAAAAGAAAATCTGCTGGAATTATCTGCCGATGGAATGTTGCACTTGAAATTCAAGTCTGTTAAATTGGATAACTTTTGGTTAAAAAGAAAATTAGAATACCCAGAATTGACCACAGAAGCTTTGAAGTGCTTGATTTCATTTGCCACCTCTTACGTGTGCGAGTTGACGTTTTCGTCAATGGCCCAAATAAAAAACAAACAGAGGAATCGATTAAATTTAGAAAACGACTTAATTCTAAATGTTGCAAAAACAAATCCGCGATGGCAGAAATTGACTGACGAAAAACAGGCGCAACCTTCACATTAATGTGTATGAGACTTAACGGATTTTTGACCCATAGAAATTTTATAATTTAAATTTCATGTTAACTTCAAAATGTCCAATAATTAATATTTTCATATAAAAATATTTTTGAGCTTAATTGTTTTTTTTTTTATATTTTACTTTGGACCCCCTGCGACCCCCTTGTAGAGGCTTCGCGACCCCCCAGGGGGTCGCGACCCACAGGTTGAAAAACACTAATATATAGTAGACGTGGGCAGAATGATTCCCACTAGTGAATCGATTCAGTCTGATTCCCATGGCCTTTTGAATTGATTCCTTTTATTCATTCCTTAAATTCAATTAAATCCCAAAAAAAAAAAAAATAAAAAAAAAAAAATAAAAAAAAATTAAAAAAAATAAATAAATAAAAAAAAAATAAAAATAAATAAAAATAAAAACAAATTCAAAAATTGAAAATTATATGAATGGGGAGGCTAACACCGCACACGAGACCGGGAGGCCACGGAGTACCCAGAGTACCGCAAAATAGGAGACTGATTAGCTTAGGCTACCAAGCATCGCACAAAGAGGAGACCGATTATTCTATCTCATTATCTCGCAGGCTAAAACCTATAGATTAATGTGTTTGACTCTTTTTAGTGTCGCTTTTTCGTTTCATCGGTTTTCAAATCACAATGAGTGGGGAGGCTACGAAGCACCGCACAAAGAGGAGACCAATAGGCTACGGAACACCGCACAAAGAGGAGACCGATTATTATATCTCATTATCTCGCAGGCTAAAAACCTATAGATTAATGTGTTTGACTGTTTTTAGTGTCGCTTTTTCGTTTCATCGGTTTTCAAAATCACAATGAGTGGGGAGGCTACGAAGCACCGCACAAAGAGGAGACCAATAGGCTACGAAACACCACACAAAGAGGAGACCGATTATTCTATCTCATTATCTCGCAGGCTAAATCCTATATTGTTTGTCTTTTTTTAGTGTCGTAATTTTTCGTATGTAAAATGTATTTATTGCTAGCAATTATATCTTAAAATTATACAAGTTTTCGTTTCACCCTTAAAATTTTATTGATTTTATTTTATTTATTAAAATTATAATTTTGTTCCATTTCACGTGATCTAATATAAACATACATTTTAACATTAAGATGAGTATTTTATGACAGCTAACCACAGCTAATTGGCCATATAATATCTGCAAATTTACATAATATATCGACCCAAGATCTACATCTAAAAGTAGGTAGGTACAATATCTTTCGTACGTACCAAAAAACCGATAAGCGCTTCTCACTTTTCTAGCTGATGTTCAGATTCAAAGTCGAAAGTTTTCGACTAACTAGATATGTAATGAAATTGACGGCTTGGCGCGCGGGGGAATAAATGAACCGCGCGGACGGATTAAGGGCTGGCATTGAGGAATGAATTAGTAACTTTTGAATAATGTTTTGTGTCTTACCTAGCAGTGACTTGATTTACTCGCGAGCTGCGGACCTAGGACTGGGATGCGTTTGGGACATATCGTGACATTGACGTGACGATGACGCCTGACGTCATTTCTAGGTCTCAGATTTACAAAAGACCATGACGTCACAAGTGAAAAAGACTTTTGTTTTAATTCCTCTGTCTGTCGGAATCGGACAATCTCGATTTCGACAGACTAGATACCTGGGACGCGGACATTTAACACGGACCTGGGACGGCGGGGACCTTAGGACAATCTCAGGACTATTGATTAGGATAAATGATTAATTCCTTGCGTGAAAGAGATGCTCGGGCAACCCGGATGAATCGCGGCCGCGTTTTGGCCATTTTGGGACATGGACTTTGATGTTGTTCGGTTGTTCGGGTGTTTTTAGAATGGCGGCGCGGCGGCAGCGGAATACAATCGTAATAGGCGAGTCGTTCACAATACCGTCCGTCGACCACTTCGCGGCGCACGGCCCGTTTAATAATATTTAAATACCTATGAAACAATATAATATTTAAATCATTTACAGAACACATTATTCATTGAAATAATTTAACAGTAAAATAAATGGAAATTAAAAATGTATGGTGTCGTTAAAAATCGTAGGATGCAAGTCCAAAGATAAGGAATGAAGAATCAATTCCTTTTGAAATTGAGAATTAGATTGAGTGTGTCACAAGATTGAATTTATTCATTTAATTCGGTCATTCAATTTTGCCCACGTCTAATATATAGAAACCATCGCGGACATGCACACGTCGAATCCCCAAAGTTTCATCGCAACGAATGGAACAAACCCAGACACGTACATATTTTGATGTTTATATATACTCGTATATTTAGATTAAATCATTACGTCATTTTAAGACCTGGGATTATGATTAGAAATCACCTCTCCGTTCTTCTTCAACACAACATGATAAAGTTGAAACGTTGCTTGTTATGGCTTTAGAAGGGTTTGGTTAATAGATCTGAATAGCCAGGTACTTCCCCAACTTTTTCTTCCCCATCTCCTTCCCCTCACCACTTACCCACTTACCTTCAGACTCTGAACATACCCCAATTGGGGATGCCATATCAACTGGCTCCAGGCGGTTGAGCGAGTTTACAAGCGAGTGAGATTGACATGATGACACACAAAACTGTCTACTCGCTCATTAGCGACAGTAGCAGCTAAAATAACGACTCCCGCGGGAACCAATTCGGTCAACATTTTGTAAAAAACTTGAGGTCGCTGCTAGCGCTACACGCTAGCCAGTAGCGAGAATAACGGCTCCCGCGTGAACTAATTCTGACAATTATGAAATCAGCTGTTGGTAGGCCGCCATCTTGAGCGAGTAGCGAGTAAAATTGACCACCTTTCAATTTTTTTCGTAAATTGTCCACAATCTGCTAGTTAGATAGTAATACGATTACACTGAGCGAGTTTACTAGCAGATAGTGAATTTCCCACATAGTAGCTTGTAAACTCGCTCAATGTCATCGAGGCTTTAGGCCCAGTTGGGACTCTTGTGCGGTATTCACATATTATTATATCATAAAAAATACTAATTTTGGTGTCTCTTGCGTAACTCTAGTTCAATTCAAATTTTTAAGTGTCATTTTCAACATTGGAACTGATTGTGTGAAGAATTCAGATAAGCGTTAAATTACCTATTTATATAATATCTTTAAGAGAAAATTATTTTAACGTTTCTTATCAAAATTCGATCTGATTTTGCTAAAATTCAGATTATCCCTTGATTTTTCTCGTGTTTGCGCTAGAAATATTGTAAAAGTTGGTCTAGGAATCATCATCAATAAGAAAACTATCGAATTTAAAACACCCATATATCACACAAACGCTTTGTAGATTTTTGATAATATTTATATTGCAGAAAGAACACAGCACATTTGTACTACTTGAATTGGCTCTGTTCTGAACTTTGTGGCAATTCAAACTGAATCTTTATTTGGTCAAAGAAATTATTTGTATCAGGCTCCATTTATATTTAATTGCCTTCCAAAGCATACCCCTGCAGGGAAACAGCATGATGGTTATTTTGTTAGTTTGGTAGTTAAGCATTCATCAGCATTAAATGACTTAATTATGTTAGTTAACTTTATACGTTTAGTGACTTTTCATTTGTAGTAACTAGATATACAAGTTCTACCCGTATTTCAAAATCAAAATCATTTATTGTACAAAATTTACATTTAGTACAAAAGGTATAACTTATAGGTACTTATATCCTATTTCTTCCAGTTAACCTAACATGTTGTACAGATTTGAACACAAATGAAATATAAATATAAAAGTGGTGTAATACAAAGTGAATTTGTTTTAATTTATTATATAAACATAAATATAAAAACAGTTGTACCTATGTGAGGTATTCACTTAATGTGTAATGAGACCTGTTCAGAAGGAATGTTTTTAGTGATGACTTAAATCTGAGTGTATCTTGTATTTGTTTAATATCATGTGGAAGGTTGTTGTATACTTTGTTAGCATTGCCGCTTATACGGCCATTTTCTAAACCAAAACCTGGAAAGGACACGCAATACATAGGCCAGCAGAACTAGCTCAGAGCCGGCGCGAGCAAGGTTCCTCTTAAAACCAAGGCGAGTGTTGTGGTTCGCTTGTGAATTCCTCCTCCTTCTTTCCTCACAATCTCCAGGTCTCTTTCCTCAATCAGAACACAGTTTTGCACGTAAAGGGTTTATTCATTTAGAAGGAGACAGGGTTTTACAATTGCCAGCCTCGGCAAACTACACATGGGTACTTGCTAGGTATAGGATTCTAACATGGCGGGGAACTTCTCTCTACTCAACTCTCAATACGTATTAGTGAATTTAAACGCAGGATGTAGAACACAAAAGGAGGCAAAGGTTCATTTTACTCACAAAGCAGGAAATGAGGTAGCCGTCCGACAGGCTACCGGTGGGCTGGAGCCTTCTCGTACACAATACACATTATAGAAACAATCACGAGTTTTTAGGTTCTCGAACAGCGCACTAGCGCAATCACTGTTGTCAAGCCCGCGACCAGCCGAGGAATGAATGCCGGGTGCCGTTCGGCACTGGGGCCACGGACCTCCGCGTGCGGAGAGAGGGGCGGAGAGGGGGCGGTACGGCGAGCTGTGCACTGGGGGCCAATTCACTAGCTCCTCGCAACAGGAATAAGGGAATCTATTCTTTATCTTTTGTAACGTAACAACTTTAATGGCCATGTAAAAGGGTCCTTTTTGGAAAATTGTTTTGTTTGCTTTTGGTATTAATAAATTTTCTGTAAACCTTGTAGCGTGTTTATGTGTAGAGTTTTTTTGTGGAAACTTTTCTGGAGATGATGCATGTTAGTGCATAACTCCATTATATATATGTCGGTGACTGTAAGAATTTTCAAATTTTTAAATATAGGTCTACATGAATCCCGATTAGCAGAGTTTGTCATTTTTCTTATACATCTTTTTTGGATGATAAAAACATCTTTGGCGTTTACTGAGTTTCCCCAAAAGATAATTCCGTATTTTATTATTGAATATACATAACCATAGTATGCGGCCATTACCGATTCGATGTTTAATGTGTTTCAATGTAAGATGCTCCGAGGAATTACAGTCATTGATCCCGTCTACGCGTCGGTTAGCCCTCCAAACGCGTGCCCAACCTTTGTGCATATGGTTGACATTCTTCGCATGAGAAAGGGTTGTTTCAACGACTCGTTCCATGTAGTGTTCAATGGCTAGGCTGTGAAACCACTTACCGGCCTCTATGTCTTCTCCGTCCTACAACATGTTCATCCCCAAAGATGCTATAAGCACTGAGGATTTTTTTTCTCGGGGTTCCTGTGTGGTGTTAAAGTTTAATAACTCAGGTACGTCTCACACGTCATATGTATGTCTGGTAGGGTGTGTCAATTATTTCAACTTTTGAATTCAGAAACGCCCGGGGTCTCAAAAGTTGCGTCTTACAAAGAAAATGAGAACTGCATTTAATTTTTTTTTTAAATTGGTTATTAGCGCTAAAATGCATTCAAAATCGGAAAACAAACCTAAAACTTAAAAAGAAAATTATTTTTATCATTATTTTTTTTTTTCAATAATTTTGCCTTTTAACGTTAGTTTGTTATTAAAAAATGCGTAAAGCTGACAAAAATGAAAAAAAAAATCAAGTTTATGAATACCAGTAAGTCAACAACAATACTGATTTTATACAGAAAAAGTGTCATTTTCCCCCTTTAAATTTTTAATGAACGCTTCAAATATGTTTCAAAAATATTTTTTTGCGTTCTTTGTACTGCAGTTATGGAATAAAAATTAAGTTTGGTAAAAAAAATAAAATATGAAACCATTATTTTTTTTTTTCCAAATCACGAAATCTACTTTTTTTCTAAACTTTCGGCCATTTTAGCGGGCTAATTAATAGTGAACAATGATTTCATTTATTTTTACGTTTTCGAATAGCTACAGATCATACGAAACTTTTGAGACCCCGGGCGTTTAAAAATAAGGACATTTTTTTCTCTCTATGGAGAGCGACACAAGCTAATGTCTAATTATGTTACATTGTCATGTAAACAAGCTTATGCGTTCGAGTGGTTAAATATTTTAATAGCCAAGTGCTGTATCACCCCAATACTCTTCTCTCACGGAATTATAATAAAAAATCCATCATCGTTTTTTTCATTAATCATTCGTTCACGTGACAATTTTACAATTTGGGAGGCGGGAATGGGTACCGCCGCCCCGGGAACCTTAATTGGATAACCAACACCTCTGCCACAGATCACCCCAAGTGGTTCGCTACGTTTGGTGATTTAGCAGGGGTGCCCGGGTTCATGGGGTGAGGTTTGTCTAGGTCTTGGAGGCGGATGACTAGGACACACTGAACCCCAGATTCCTACCCACCCCTTAAACCCTTTTCCTTCCCAGAACTCTCCTCTCCTTCCTTTCCGTAAAAACCCCTCCACACAGCATCCCCAAAGATGACATAGGCCCTGAGGGAAATTATTTTCCTCAGGGCCTCCTGTGTGGAGCTCATGTAAAAAAAAAAAAAAAACATGAAAAAAAAATATTTCTTCAAATTTCAAAACAAAGATTTGAGGATATTACTCATCACGCTTATATCAGCCTTGCATTCTTTGCGGATCTCCACATTTCTCACACGATCGTACATAGTTTTACCACACATACCCCTCAGGGATTTCATTTCTACATTCTCAATTTCATGCCTCACTTCCATACATCAGGGTAGGTACCATACTCCATTGTGGACGACTGCTAGCTTCACTTCTGTGGACGGTTTTTAGTTAGCACCAACGGCGTTCAGTCTTCCATGATTGCTTATGTGAATGATGTCTCACCAAGGTGATACTGAGATTACCTTTCACATTGGAACGAGGTGCAAATGTAGGTCTAGGTACTACTTGTATAAATAAAAATTAATTTAGTTTGCCCCCATCGGGTTATGAACCTGCAACCTCTAAGTGGCTCTTGCCACCGTGCCACGGAGGCCGCCTGGAAGGGGCTGTGAGTGATGGGAGAGGTGTTAGAAGAGAGGTAGTGTCGTATTTCCCCCATATAAAGAAGTGGGCGCACCGCGAGATGAAGGTTGGGTTACACGGAGCCATGCGATACTGCCGCAGTGCTGCCAGGCCGCTTTATTATTTACCGATAATAAATATAATTAATTCAATTTCCCGAGATTCCGCCATCTACGATTCTATTATCAAATATACTGCTATTTTGGGGAAAAAGTTTGATGATACGGACCCACAGCAAAAATGTCCTAATAAAGTTTTTTAAACATAACAATTCTAATTACGTTCAAAAAAATTATTGGTAATCGTAGCTTTACTTTTGCGAATCGTAATTCACGCGTTCAGATAACATTTGATAGGCGTTAGGCAGGTAGGTTCGTAGAAAATGCTTTTAACAAAGTTAGCTCATCGAGGGGGTAGAGCGGTGATTGGCTAAAAATTAGTGACACAGATTGCAGTCCATGTTCCACCGGGAGATTTTAAACTGCAATGCAAGTGGCAGTCTTTTACTTCAAGCCACGTCACGCGTCCGAAATTTCGAAAGAGGCCCAACGAGTTTTTTTCGAAAAAGGCCCGTATAAGTTAACCTTGTTAAAAACATTATCTACGAACCTTGGTACATGCCTCTACAATAGCATTTATTCATTCAACAATATACTAGCTGTATACAATAGCAATACAATAGCTGACTATGATAATAATATAGTTGTGTTTGTGAGGGGGTACCCAAAAGAAAACGAACTGATGTTGTGGTGGGCCGAGTTTTTGTAGTACCGCGTTCTGCCACTAGGGGGCGTATAGAGCCACTATTCCCGAGTCAGTAAGCCAAACGTCTTCACTAAATAAGGTTCCGTTCGGTTTGTGTGAATTTTTTAGTGACAGTTGTTTTGTGTTTTTGTTCGTCGTTTTTGCTATGGCTGATTCTCGTGAATAGAGCGCGGCCGTAAAGTTTTGCTTCTTGCTCGGAAAAACTGGCACAGAAACTTTAGAAATGTTAAAACAATCACAGGGTCTGACAGTTAACCAGGTTTTCTACCTGGAAGTTTTGAAAGATTACGCAACAGTTTGCGGCGGAAGAGACCTGATTTGTGGCATTCGAGCGATTGGTTTTTCCACCACGATAACGCCCCTCCTCACACAGCCCTGTCTGTGCTCAAATCTTTGACCAAAAGGGGCATGACCCCTGGGCCCCACCCCCCTACTCACCGACCTTGCCCCCTGCGACTCTTTTATTTGCCCGAATGAAAAGAGACATGAAAGGAAAGCCTTTTGCTGATATTACTGAAGTGAAGAAAAAAACGACGGAGGCGCTGTAGGGCATCAAAGAAGACGAATTTAAAAAAAATGTTTTGATCAATGGAATAAAATATTGGAATTCAATGTTATGAAAATAATTGAATAATGTTCAAAATTGCCCCAGGGTTGTTGATATTTGTCTATAGTAGTGGATTTAATTATTTTACTGGCCACTTATAAATTCACTTTTTCTCCGAGTGGTTTTACTTTCGGTCGATAGGGGGATAATAATCGATTTCCCCTCACTTTTTGGATTTGCATCTCCTGGGCAGGATGTAAATCCGACAGTCGAAAATGTGGACTTAAATTTATTTAATAATATGTAAAATATTCAATCGGCGGGTTGTTTTCAAGTATATTTAAAATGTGAACGAGTTTCCTTTATTCCCAGCCGATACATGGTTATCGCGACTGGAGAATTCTTGTTTACGGGTATTCCAGTATGGAATCCCGTGGTGCAATAATGGCGGCTTGACCGACCCAGTGTTACTGTAATCTGCGATTATATTTATCATCCGTCATCCGACGAGATGGATTCTCAATTATACAAAGGGACACGACCGTCCGTATAGTCCCCGCCGATTATTTTCACAACCTGATGGAGGACATTTCCACTACTGCAACCACATGATGGACACCATGGGCATGGTGATCTCAATCGCAATAATCACCCAGATGGATGGAGAAGCTTGCAAACCTGGCGCGGAGGCAACGTGAGGGAGAAAAGGGGCCCCTCACGGTGCAATATTAGTCATCCGGAATCGTCGCACAAAAAGTAATAGGTTTTAGCTAGCTCTTCTTAGTATGGTCCACAGGTATGTTAATATTCCAATATAATAATCTTGTTTTACATCCACTCTTTTATTTCTTATTTTCCAAGCTTCACAGCAATGATTAAAATAACAGTGCCCACGCTCTGACGGGAGTATTCATGCCTACCGACACAGTCAGCATATCTCGTACCTATGAGATTTGGCGTCCAAGATCCTATGGGATTAAAGCTGATAACTGTGTACCTTCATATATATAACCCTGAATAATTAACATTAAATACACCCACTTAATAAGAGGTGTAAATGTCATGATAACTGATCACATAGTAGGTACAAAATGTAATGCACTGGAAGTGCTGTGTTTTGATTTGTACCTACTATGTGATCAGTTATCATGACATTTACACCTCTTATTAAGTGGGTGTATTTAATGTTAATTATTCAGGGTTATATATATGAAGGTACACAGTTATCAGCTTTAATCCCATAGGATCTTGGACGCCAAATCTCATAGGTACGAGATATGCTGACTGTGTCGGTAGGCATGAATACTCCCGTCAGAGCGTGGGCACTGTTATTTTAATCATTGCTGTGAAGCTTGGAAAATAAGAAATAAAAGAGTGGATGTAAAACAAGATTATTATATTGGAATATTAACATACCTGTGGACCATACTAAGAAGAGCTAGCTAAAACCTATTACTTTTTGTGCGACGATTCCGGATGACTAATATTGCACCGTGAGGGGCCCCTTTTCTCCCTCACGTTGCCTCCGCGCCAGGTTTGCAAGCTTCTCCATCCATCTGGGTGATTATTGCGATTGAGATCACCATGCCCATGGTGTCCATCATGTGGTTGCAGTAGTGGAAATGTCCTCCATCAGGTTGTGAAAATAATCGGCGGGGACTATACGGACGGTCGTGTCCCTTTGTATAATTGAGAATCCATCTCGTCGGATGACGGATGATAAATATAATCGCAGATTACAGTAACACTGGGTCGGTCAAGCCGCCATTATTGCACCACGGGATTCCATACTGGAATACCCGTAAACAAGAATTCTCCAGTCGCGATAACCATGTATCGGCTGGGAATAAAGGAAACTCGTTCACATTTTAAATATACTTGAAAACAACCCGCCGATTGAATATTTTACATATTATTAAATAAATTTAAGTCCACATTTTCGACTGTCGGATTTACATCCTGCCCAGGAGATGCAAATCCAAAAAGTGAGGGGAAATCGATTATTATCCCCCTATCGACCGAAAGTAAAACCACTCGGAGAAAAAGTGAATTTATAAGTGGCCAGTAAAATAATTAAATCCACTACTATAGACAAATATCAACAACCCTGGGGCAATTTTGAACATTATTCAATTATTTTCATAACAAAGTGTATTAGTGCCGGTGGCAAGAGCGGATTTAGGGGGGGGGGGGGGCACGTGCCCCCGTGACGGTATTTTTGTGTACTGTGGAGATTCCATCACAGTACATTCTTAGAAGCAAAAACTGTCTTTATTAAACATTTAATTTTTCTATTGTTTTGACACTTTCATAAACCTTCCTGTACATACTTGAACATGTAGAAATAACAGTAATTGTTGTTTTTTTGCCCGTCCGCCCCTTGAAAAAAATCCTGGATCCGCCCTTGGCCGGTGGAAAGTACTTTGAAGGGGGTTGAAGATTTTTTTTTTTAAATTAAATAAATAAATTTAAAAAAAAATAAGGTCGATTTCTTTTGGGTACCCGTTGTATACGAAAGCTGTGTACAACGCACGAACATAAGATTTTTTAAGTAACGAAAATAAAAAGTGAACATTTTTTTCCGAGGTTTTTCATTAACCATCACCCCCGACCACCGATGCGGTATGAGCGTGGAACATAGTGTAAAATTAATTCCTCCGAGTAGACATTCATCGTTCTGAACTATGTTGCACAATCTGTCCTTCAAAAAAGGTCAAATTTTGTCAGGTTATTCAAACCTGACAAAATTTGAAAATCTTTTGCTACATAAATTCAGCCGCTGATCTGAAAAATGAAAACGGCCACCATCATGAAACGGAACGTAAAAAAAGATTCCGGACGAAATGCAAAAAGGTTGAGTTAAAACAAGACTTTGCTCTTTCAATAAATACACCACAATAATTCATAAATTCATAAGCTGTAAGATAACATTTTTATCTATAAAAAAATAAAACGAATAATATATTTTCCTTTGCGCCCTGGCATCACTGTCGCGCAGTTGGCCGACTCTCGCGCGCACTCCATTTATGGAGCGATCTGTTTTCCCCTCCCCTTTCTCCCCCCGACGCTCCTCCGCAGCTTCCCGGCTTACGGCGTCCCGGCGCGGCGTGTGGACCGTCGGCGTCGCGGCCTCTCTACTTCTCCCCCTCCCCCCCTACTGCTACTACTCTCCATTCTCCGCCTCGAGCTTCTCCCGCGTGGAAAACAAGCCGGCGCGGCGCGGCAATCTGCTTCAGATTTGGTTTTGTTGTTTTCCGTTTTGATCATATTATTATGGCAATCTTAAGTAGCATATTTTTCAGTTGTTGAAGGCGTGGTCGTTTGTTATGTCACGTGTACTAATTATTTGTAAAATGTAATGATTCTGTATTCAGTATTGTTTCGCTTGTTCCAGGAACCGTTTTAAAGATCAAACCGTCCCCTATACCCGTTCAGTTATTTGTAAAATACTCCATAAATATTTATCTAAGTGTCCTTGTACGGTAAGACATAATCTTTTATTATTCTTATTATTTATATAAAGAAGAAAGTGTGTGGCAAACGGGGCGGCTTGGATTTCATTTGAATACAAATCTACAGGTTTTTTTTTGGTTGATGAAATTCCGAATTCCGAACACTTGTCCTTCTAAACGAGAGGAAGGTCACCGTTGATATGAGATTTCATAAAACCACCCTCGTCCCTTTTCCCCACCCCTTAAAGCATTATTTTGATGAAATTAACTCGTAACAATATTATTACCCCGAGCAATGCCGCATCCACTTCAACTACTATTTATACAAAGAAGAGTGTTTGTGGCTTGTGGTGATGGGTTGTCGGCGTGTATTTGATATTTATGCTAATCTACAGTTTTATTCCGAAATTTATGAAGTTTTGCATACATGACCTTCAAAAATAAAAGAGAAGTCACTGTCTATATGAATTTAAAAAAAAAACTCTGCGAAGAGCACGGGCAACGCCGGGGACATCGGTCAGTATATTATAACATCGCGGTCTTAGCCGTATTGACCTTAAGAAAAAAATCCATTTCTGGGTAAATAAAGTAAAGTATCTAACATACATTCACTGTTCCATACATTTTTGATGGGCCATTAAAACTACAAACTAATCCAAAACATGCATCCTGAGAAAAAATCACTCAATTTTTTTCTTCCAGCTGTTTAAACTAATCAAATTGACCTACTTTTTAACCCAATCTGTGATCTGAATAAGTAGAGTTTGATGCGTGTCAAAACATTTAAGCAAACATGGTCCATCTTGTATCTTCCTTAGATGTTTGTTTCCATCTATTTCCGGCGCAGCAGTCATATCCTACATTTTAATTTCATTCATAATTGAGACAAGGAGATTGAGTTCCAAATGGGCCATGTTTCTTTTTTCTTAACGATTCCAGCCTACTTCTACCTCGTGAATGTTATTCTCTGATTTATAGTTCATTTGAGGTAACGGCAGACAAAAATGAGAGATGTATGTCCTGAACGCCAAAGGCTGATTTCTTCGATTTTTAGAAATTCTCCTTTCATGAGTTTCCCTGCAGTGCCTCTTGTGTAGATTTCATCTTTGGACATACTGTGTCTAGTGTTGTAGGAAGAAAGGAAACACAAAAGCAGGTGATTCATTCCATAGCCGAGCTTTTGGGCATAAAGATGAGTCGGGGGTTTATTGGAGACGAAAAAAGTGGATACGAACAATGTGACTTTTGTCTATTTTACAGAACTAATATTTCAAAACTTTATATATTGTTGTAAGCTGAAAAATGTTGCATTATAGGCCGGTTGTTTCACTGTACTGAAATAATAACAAAACTTGAAAAATAACTTTGATGTTTGTGAATCAACTTACTCGATGTTTTCAATCCATCTTTTAAAATCATCCGTATGCATCACCCCTAACTTAAGAAAATAATGAAATCGCATGAATAATTGCTGTTTATTCTCTGCATCTTTAAATGAGATGAAACATTTTCTTTAATTGTTTTGTCCACATCAAATGCTCGTATAATAATAGTGTGTTTAATTTCCCCACACTATTTCCCTTGTACGTGCGCCTCTCCACACATTCACCCTTATTTTGATAATTTTCTGTGTTGTTTACATCAACCAATTTGTTTTCTAAACTCGTTGCCAACGTGCTGCTTAGTCGGGCGTTTAATTTACAACGAACACCTTGGGGAAATAAACGTTTCTGCTTCTACGACGGATTAAATTGGATGTCTCGATCCTTGTACAATAGAAATGTTATTTGACGATAATCTATGTTGATAGGGTTTGCTGATATAATTAGAGCTTACATGCTAGCTGATCATGTGATACACCCCCAAGACTTATGGATAGGTATCATTGGTGAATAAAGATAGAGGATTCGGGGTTCTTAATGGTTTTCTGAATATTTGAACCTACCTAGTTTTTTTATCCTTGCTTATTATTATTGCCTCCTCCAAGTTTTACGAATATGTCAGACTGTCTGTAAACCGGAAGGATTCTAGTAAATTCTAGACCAAGAATGACCAAATATCGTCAGTACTCTTTCTAATCACAGACCTGAAAACCGACATGCAGCAGGGAGCCAGCTGCCAATCCTCCCCCGCTAGATAAACATTTATCAGAAAGCAAAGAAACTGTTTAACAGAAAGCTAAGAAACAATGAAGTTCTCAACAGCAGCATCTAGTCACAAACGCTAGACTGCCAGGAAACCGGCAAGATTATTGTCATAAAGAATGCTCAACGACCGGTATGCAATAAAGGGCCAAGTTTTAACCATTTTCCGCTGAATTAGTATGACTCCTTTACTCTCTGAAAAGGCAAGGTTCCGTCCTTTTCCGCGGATTAAGTGCCAATCAAGTTATTGTTTCGCTATATGATTAGAATTTTATTCCGGCGTGCAGCAAGGTCCAGGTTTTAGTCCTCCCTTATTTGTCAAGTGCGTGTTCGGAGTGAATTCTGGATTCGCCTCCTCTGTTTCTTGCTGGCTCGCGGCTTAACTGAGGAATGCAGCCAGTTTCAGGTCTCCCCTACGGTACAAGTGCGTGGCATAGAGCGTCGGGCACTTAGCGCGAGCAGTTCGCCACGCGTCCCCTGCCTGGCTGGCTTGCTCGCTAGCGGGCTGTGGGCTGTGGGTAGCGGGCTGCGGGCTGACGGGCGGGCTCGCTGATGGCTGGCTGCGGGCTGACGCACGCGCACCCTGGCGTCGCGCCAGCCGCCGCCTTGGCACGGTGCCAGCTCGGAGCGCTGCGGCCGACATGATGGCGGTGCGCGCGCATGACTAACAGCCCTATTTATAGCCGCACCAAGCAACAAGCTGGAACTGCAAGAGAAAACTCTGACACACACACGTGCTTTGGAAACATGGTCAATTATTATTATTCTCCAAATGATTGCATTTTCATTTAATTTTTGTAGAACGCAAACACGTGGTGTGACATTGTTGAAGTGGTAACTTTGGTTTTACTTAATTTTTTGTGCCCCCTTACAAAAGCTTTTTTTTCTGTATGGTCCACAGTCATGCGAACTATTCTTGATTTTGCGATGAGGTTTAAGGGAGGAACTGTATTGTAGAACGGGTTGAAACCTTTTAATGACTTTTAACTTTTTGAAATATTGGCATACAGAGCTCCGGGCCAAATGGGGCCCCTTTCTCTTTAATGGTTGTTGAAAAATTGTTTATTTAGTTGTTTGTTAAACATTTTTTTGCAAAAGTACATGGCTGCATTATAGGGTTAAACTTTACGGAGAATTGGTTTAGGTTTTTTATATGTGGTACATACGTTTTCGTCGTACGGGCGAAGCAGTTTATGGACGCATTTTCATGGGTGGGAATTCACGCATAAAAT
This sequence comes from Limnephilus marmoratus, assembly GCA_917880885.1. NCBI lineage: Eukaryota > Metazoa > Arthropoda > Insecta > Trichoptera > Limnephilidae > Limnephilus > Limnephilus marmoratus. The sequence continues at coordinate 54,650,738 of OU862910.1, forward strand.
GTTTCCGCGAGACATAAGATGTGTTTTTTTAATAAGGGGATTTCAGAGTCTTTGTGGGGTTTGGTAACCCTTATCCATTTAGGAAACGTTTTAATAAGATCAGTAATCACTGATTAAAGTTTGTTGGATACCTCCCGATACACCCTGTTTATTAAGTGAATGAAAGAAACCTGTGACTAATATACAGGGTGTTAAGGGCTGTACTTGACTTACTTTAACCAGTGATTCCGAACATTGTTTAGAGTAATTATTATTCTAACGAAATTTTGGTCTCCGGTGACATTTTTGAAGTTTTTTTTAGTGAAAAAATCGGAAAGTATTGGACAGTTGGACAATGGACAGGGGGCGGGATGAGGTGTTGGTTGATTACTCGACTGAGTAACTAGTGTGGAAGAAATTTTTTATTCTAGCTTGATTTTGAACAAAAAAATCGCATGTGAGTGATTTCGGATTTATAGAATTCAAGTATTATAAACACTCTGAACGGAATTCGATTTCCTGTTCGAGTGAATCGACGTGATGTTTAAAAAAATATCGGAAAAACACTATTCAAGAGGAAATGAGAGATTATTGGGGAAAATTTATTTTTAAGATTGCAAAGGATTTATTGTAAAATCTCATTGCTTGATGTAATGAATGATTCCGTAGATGATATTATGCAAGATTAAATTTCTTAAGAATTTTGTTTTCCTATTTTCATTTTTCTTATTTTGGTTGTTTTCACATTTTTCTCGTCTAATGAAAACTATCGGTAGGTAAACAATATTGAAAGAAATTCTATTTTAGATTTTTATTGCTTCCTGATATCCTGATATTCCCCTTAGCATTATCGATGACCGGAAAACTCAGAATCAAGCAACTTCAACACCTCCTTTGAAAATCCATCAAAAGTGATCAAAATCTTTTTTTTTGTTAAATAGGTTACGTTAGGTTATGGGTAATTATTATTCTTTTTTTTATAACTTATAATGACTTTTCGAAGGGATGTTGAAGTTAGATGTTTCTCAGTTATCCCAGCCTTTCGTAGCGAAACGCCCTCTCGAGATCGGATCTGGAACCCGAGGAGCATTCCAGACGGGGCGGAAGGGAAATGCGTGCACCCAACACAACACGACACACCAACACACAATACACATAACACACCAACATCCAACACATCAGTTCAACATTCGCATAACACCAACACAACACCAATACAACGCTAACACAACAAGTCAAAACAATACCGACAAAAACCAATTATTATACCACTGTGGTCGAGGAGTTCAGATTCTGGACTACGAATAACAGTTCATTCCCGAATTCGAATTCCGGCATTCGTATGTGAATTTAAGTTATTGAAAATGCAGGTTATTGAAGTGAAAACTTCTTTAGCACCGTTGTGATTTGAAACTCGATGAGACGAAAAATATCAACTAAATATGGAAACTCAAACTGAATCTACACTTCATCAGGAATAATTAACTAAATAATTACCTGTTTTTCTCTTTCTTTCTATTTATTTTTAATATATATTCATCTCTATTTTAATTAGATTTTTCGAATCTCCCCTAAGTGCACAATATTTTAGTATGTAACCGTATGTACACCTACACATATAGATGATCCAGAAGTCTCAATTGATTCTATTATATACTTACTTATTGCATAATGTTATTCTATTTCAGTTATAATTAGTGTAACTCGCTCATCAAGCACAAGAGCTAGCTTCTTCTTTGGAGAGATTGCAATTTTTAAATAATTTCTGTACCGATACGTAATTTCTATAACTCCACTGTACAATTATATATCTACATATATATCTGTATATTAAAAAAATAAAAATAGAGTCAAACACATATGTAGGATTTAGCCTGCGAGAGAATGAGATAGAATATTCGGCTTCCTCGTCATGCGGTGGTTCGTAGCCTATCGGTCTCCTCTTTGTGCGGTGCTTCGTAGCCTCCCCACTCTTGTCTAGTTTTCTGAAGGTTTCACTTTCACCGCGTGTGAACACATTTTTTTAAATATGAATATTTCACAAGAGTCCTAACTGCTCCCTTCTGGAGCCAGTGTGACCATGGCATCCCCAATTGGGGTATGTTGTGAGGCTGAAGATAGTGGGGAGTGAAGAGGAAGGTGGGGAAGTATCTGGCTATTCAGATCTGATCATTAAATACGATTGAAGCCATTTCCGAAGCAGATTATATTGTTAAAATTTTGATTTAATTGTTTTCTCACATTGACTAATTAGTCACAAAGCAACGAAGTCAAAAACAAAACCAAAAAATGATGATAACTCATGACCTCATGATGATCTGACGCGGTTCTTGAGCATTTGACGTCAGATTAAAAGAACGAGCTCTGAGTATTAACAACATGTTCCGGAAATTCCTAATGGATGGATTGCAACAAAGGCGTAGGTACTGTTTTATTTGAGTGATTTTTAATACCTTTTCTATTTTTATTTATGGTGCTCTCCGTGGTCGAGGGGTAAGGCTCTCGACTAGCGAACCGGAGGTTGCGGGTTTAAATCCAGGCGTGCGCAACCAAATTTTATGTGATTGATTTGCTTTATTTCACAATTTAATAAATTAAGGTATATTTGCGTCACATTCCAGAGCGGATGTTACTCTCAGTGTCGCCCTGGTGTAAAACCACAATTCAGAATTGAAAATGTTGCTTGAAATGGCTTTAGCCATGTTTGGAGACCAGTCTGAATAGCCAGTTACTTCCCAACCTTCCCCTTCCCCGTCTCCTTCCCCTCCCCACTACTTTCAGCCTCACAACATACTCCACTAATGGGGGATGCCATAGTCTCACTGTCTCCAGGCAGTTGGGACTCTTGTGCAGTGTTTTCAAAAAATAAAATAAAATGTGTACCACACAAGAGTCTCAACTGCTCTCAGTCGTCTGGAGACTGTGATATTCCCAAATTTGCGGTATGTTGTTAGGCTAAGCACGACTAAAGCCATTTGCAACGTTTCATTTCTGAATGGTGGCGTTTCACCAGGAAGGTACTGAAAGTAGGTATCTACCACACTGGAACGTACCGCAAATATTATACTAAGGCATGGCGAAGGTACTGGGTTCAATTCCTAGATGCGACCGAAACACTTTCTGATGTTCCTGTTTCAATTCGTTTGAGAGTTGCTAATATTGTCTTCAGTGATTAAATATTAAAATTTGAGGCCTCCCTCATTAAATTATTCCAAAAATATACATTTTTATGTACATAAAAACTCAACAGGTTGAAATTACAATGCGATCTGAAAATTGTTGTGAAATTAGAAAGACCCCCCGATGAAAAATGTTTTCCTGCAAGTAATATTTTTGTGAATTAATAATAAGAAAAAGAATACACTGAAGTTGAGGTAGTGACTATTGTGACTATTTTGAGACTTTACCCACGCATTTGTCCAACTGCCTTGCTTGCTCTGTGTTCACGTCTGTCAGTTTAATGAACATGGGATGGAATTATAAATTACTGCTAACATGCCGCGGATAACTCCGTCAGCTTTGGGACGCAGACAAGTGCTCATCTCTAACCAGCTCACTGTTTGATACAGCATCTCTATGTAATAAACACAGCCAAAGACATTTCACTTTTGGATGTAAGTCAGTATCTCACTAATAGGATGTTGTAAATTTCTCTAACTGATGTCGAATCACTTTGTGGACTGCAATATAAAATTATAATCTTTTCAAGTTGACACAACTATGCGGTATTATAGTAAATCGATATTATTATCTTTATGGGTACAGCTGGCGGTAATCACTACACATAACAAATCCGTATTAAACGCACTGAGAGATCGCTATGGTTGATCGTGGCGCAGAGGCTTTTTTAACGGAATCGATATTAAATTCAGTGGGAGATCACTTGAGGAGTTGATCATTGCACGGGCTGCTTTAACAGATTGATTGTACAGTAATGTATGTACTATTGTAAAAATCACACACGCAGGTATATTGGCTACAAACTGTCAGATAGGAACAGGTGCTTGGGTAACAGAGTGGTTGGTGGAATGAGGGAACATTACCCCAAACGAAAATCGAGAATTCTTTTCTCGAAATTTAAAAGTTGGTTTAAGAATTCGGAAGATAACCACATTTTGGGGTGAAATCACAAAAATATGTATGGGAAAACTAAAATAAAAACATTTTGGGATAATGTTTATTGGATAATGAAACACTACCATTTTGGGATATGCAGGGCCGAGTATTATCGTATTATATATATCGTATTATAGTATTATCGTATTACCGAGTAAGAAGAATATACGACGCGAATGTGAATGGTAGAAGAAGTCGGGGACGCCCGAGGAAGACGTGGCACGATCAAGTGAATCAAATACTTGAGTCGGGCCATGTCAAAAGTCAGAACAATAGAAGAGAATGTATGAGACGATGTATGAATGTGAGTGAGGCAAAGAGTGTGTGCCAAGACCGAGTTGTTTGGCGGTCCGTCCTCTCTGCCTACCCTTGCGGGGAAACGGCATGATGGTTAGTTAGTTAGTTAGTTAGTTAAAAAGTTTCGTTGCTTCTGTGTTGAATCCGGCGCTGGCTCCAGAAGCAGATAAATACTACAGCGAAGTTGGTCAGATGTTAGCGATATCCTCATGGTAAGACGTTCCATTGCACTTCCGTTGAATCCGTCACTGGTTCCAGAAGCAGATAAATACTATAGCAGAATTGGCTGTCCCAATGGTAACACTTTTCATTGCATCTACGTTGAATCCGGCATTGGCTCCAGAAGAAGATAAATACTGTAGCAGAATTGGCTGTGTCCCCATAGTAACACTTTCCATTGCACCTATTGAATCCGGCGCTGGCTCCAAAAGAAGATAAACACTGTAGCAGGATTGACGGTATCCCCGTGGTAACATTTTCCATTGCATCTAAGTTGAATCCGGTGCTGGCTCCAGAATCAGATAAATACCATAGCGGAGTTGTTCAGAGGTTGGCGCTGTTAAAAGCTTCTCATTAGGAAAATTAATTTGAGATTTTCCCAGAATTTGGTTCAGCACTCTCGCGTAAGCAGCTTAAATGTAAGCATTTTGTTTTCTTTGTACGATTCGCGACGGAGCGAGCAAATGTTTTTTCGTGGAGCGTTTTGTAATCCATTATTTGGGCGGAATTATTTCGGTGTTTTATTTTGTAATAAGGCACTAAATCAGTGACGGTAAGACGTCAGACTAAAAGCAAAATGAAAAATGTACGAAGTCGTTTTTATTTTGCTTTGTTTGATAATCGTTTCCGTAAGCATTTTTTATTTTTTCGAGGTCGGTTTATCCATTAAGGGAGCATCGCGATCTTCTGCGGTACGAATGAGAGAAATTTATTTATTTTTATTTATTTCATTATTTTCATACTACATTTGGTAACTAAATGACGTATTGTCCATCTCACTAGGTGTGAAACGCCTGTGTTGAGATGGCAATTTTCAGAGTGGTTATCTATGATTTTGTTTAAGTAATATTATGAAAAATATTATGAAAGTGAAAGGTTGATATAAAATCTTTTTTTCTTTAAATATACAATTCAAGTATGTTTCATATATATAGAAGATTGCAGTAGGTACATGGTTACATATATACACACAGTAGGTATAAAGGTAAGTATGTTATTAAATACTCGTGATGGAAATGTTTATTTGAGGTGATCAATGATTTTACTTTTAAATGCATTTTTGGATTGCGTGTTACTAATTTCAGAAGGTAGAGAATTGAACAGCTTTGTTGCATTATATTTAAAACTTCTATGCCCATAAGAGGTTTGACAAACTGGGATGTTAAAAGATTTTACATGTGTGTACTTTTAAATTGATAAAGCAGGATATTTTTTTAATACAATTTTTTCAGGTTAGGAACATTTAGTATCTTAAAAATAAAATCATTCTCAACGGAACTTTAAGAATGACTTTCAAAATTAGTTTTTGAATCTTTACTAAAGCCTCCAGGCAAGAATTTGTGGCACTTCCCCAGCTGATATACCATATTCAAGTGATGATTGTATAAGAGTACAGTAAACTTGTTTCAGTTGTTTTCTATTTAATATATCTCTAACATTTTTAAAGAAGTAGACGAGTTTCCTCAGTTTTGTCGCTAGGTTTGTAACATGTACGTTCCATATAAGAAGATCATCTATTTGAATACCAATGGAATCCACACCGTTCTAAGTTTCTCAAATCTTTTTGAAAGACTTTTGCCGTCTTTTGGCGTACAATTTCCCACAATATTTTCTTCTATTATATTAAGAAAGACGATATTTTTACTTTCTGTAATCTCAGGAGGATGTGGTTAAGATAAAGATACAATTTTTCTTTATTCGATTTTGAGCTGAATTTCCTTCTCAAGCTGCGTGGGTACTAAGTTACTTCATGCTGCGTATACATTTGCGAACATAAACACGAGTCGAGCCACGAATTATGGGAAAATAATGAAGCTTTGTTCCTTTCCTATAACTCGAGATTCGGCTGGCATGTGTATACGCCGCATGTATGTTTTCCCTTCAGGATACTCGTGAACTAACTCTACAAAACAACAATCAGCCTAGAAAACATCACGCTTATTGTATTTCTGAAATTCACTACAAAAAAAAATTGTCTCCAACTAACCATCGTTTTTGGTTGTTGTTTATGTGTGATGTCGTAAAATGCATTGCTTATTAAGTTTAAGGGTCTTTGCAGGGATAGGCACATATATGATCGAACTCCGCACAATATTCATTTATGTACAACTACCTGACCTTACGAACTTTGTACCGCCTCATAATCAATAACTGTTTTGTTAACTTATTAGCTGAATTAAATTCAGTTTTTTTTTTTAAATTACACAATTGAGCAATTATCGATGCGCAACTGCCCTTGTTTTGTTTTTGTCAGCATCAGAGATGGCGTCGTGTACGGATTTATATTTTTTGTGATTTTCTTACTTTTCCACTTAAGCACGGAAATTACGTTTCATTTTTAAACGGCTTCGAAAAGGAGGTGGTTCTCAATTCAACTGAATTTTTTTTTTTTTTTTTTTTTTTTTTTTTTTTTTTTTTTTTTTTTTTTTTTTTTTTATGTTTGTTACTTCAGAACTTTCGACTGGGTGAACCGATATTGATGATTCTTTTTTTATTTGAAAGCTGGTGCTTCCCGTGTGGTCCCATTTTAATTTGGTCCAGTTCTGACAATGGAATCCATGAGAAAATCATATAAGTCTTAAATTTGCATCAAGTATGTGCGCGACAAATGGGCGAATAACTCAATATCACGCCAACCGATTTCGATGAATCTTTTTTTATTGGAAAGGATGTACTTCAAGGGTAGTTTGATGAGAGTTTTGTTTGGTTCTGATTATGGGATCCATGACAAAGTAACGGAACTCTCCAATTCTGAAGAACAATATACTATATTGTTCTTCAGAATACTCGGCCGAATCTTAATCGAATTAGTTAGTGTACTTCAGATTCACTAAAAATCAAAAAATAAACAAAAATTTTAACAAAATAAAAAAACGACTTCAAAAAATGCACTAAAAAGTAAAAAAATAATTTCGTATTCTTCTACAACTTTATAATCAACTTACCTTTTCTACTTATCAATATGTAGGTAGGATTGTTATTTTTGGAGTCGGTGTCAACCAAGGTACCCGCCGACATTAAATATGTAAAATTACGTTTCATTTTCTTTATACGTGTGAGGGAGATTTATTATATTTTTTGTATTTTTCCTTTGGAGGGGTGCAGACATACGTTCACCGTTTGTCTCATTTTCGACTATTGGCATTTAGTGTGTAAGAAAGAGGGGTAGCAAAATATGTTTAAGAGCAAAAGCAAAACAATCAGCGCGTGTAAATTTTACGTTTTTGAATTTTTGGAATTCACTTTACTACTCAATTTATATCTACTTATCATAATATTCCTGCAGCTCTTTCAAAAGATGAGAATTCGTTCCATACAAAATGTATGAGGAAAAGAATGAAGGAGTGAATTTTTCCAATGTTTTAATAGCTATTCTGCTATTCAGGGCCGAGACAAATCCAACAAATCAAAGATCATAAAAATCGTTCCAACCGTTCTCGAATTATAAATGGTGTAACTAACCCGACATTGTTTTATATATTAGAAAATATTGTACATTGATAGGCTTCCATCATCGCTTACATAATCTTCTGTTATGCCGACTCTTGACATGACGCGATTCAAGCATTTCTTTCACTTGATCTTCGGGATTGCTACAGAGAGGTAGATACTCTCAGTATCGCTTTTGTGAAAAACTACACTCAGCACTGCTACAGGTCGCCCCACTGGGTGGACTGGACTTAGCAGGGGTGCCCGGGTCCATGCGGTGAGGGTTTTCCGGGTCTTGGCGGTGGATGCGTCTGCCCACCAACTGCGTGGCAGGCCGGATCGGGATAGACAGGTTGAGGGAGACCTTTTGATCTCTACAGCAGGACTTTCTCGTAACATCGCCTTGCACGCAGTGAGATTGGAGGGTTGGATTCACTCTTGGACACATTGACCCCGGATTCCCACCCACCTCTTTCCTTCCCAGAACTTCCTCTTCTTCCTATCCATAAAAAATACCATACACATCCCTGATCCTGACCCTGCATCCCCAAAGATGACGTCAAGACCTCCTGTGTGGAGCTAATGTAAAAACAAAAATGCCGTGATTACTTTTTTTATGATTTGAAATACCGTGATTACTTGTCGTGATTACTTTTTTTTCATCTTGAGTATTTTTTTTTTGTGATGTTATGCTCATTTAGATGTTCTTTGCAAAAAGTAACAAAATATGTAAAAGCCGCGATTCAAGCACTTGAATCAACTTGATTTTAACGATTGATATCAGAAGGGTAAGCACCCTCAGTATTGCTCTGGTGAAAGATCACAACCAACCTTCCTTTCCTCATTTCCTTCCTTTACCCACTTCTTCCAGCTTCAAAACATACCCCTATTGGGGATGTCAAGGTTCCTCCCAAGAATTGAGACTCTTGTGCGGTATTTACTTTAAAAAAAACTACTCCAACATGAACTGCCAGGCTCGCTCCCTTAGGCAGGTAGATTTTTCTATGTTTCATTTTAATCCTGAATAAGAGTAATTTCAAGAATATGCAAAAAGGATCGCCGTCTCCTCGCTCTGCCGGCAGTTTAATATGCTCGTGGAATTCAATTCTTGTTTCTGTTTTGTGTACGTGTTAAAACAAACATTGGCCACGTGTTTCTGTACTTGTTGGTTGGTGGGGCGAGTCCACGTGTCCGATCACAGCCGCCTCGGCGCGTGCGCAGCTGCTCTGTTTATTTGCTATAAGTGCTAAACCGCAGTTAACTAAGAAATCGGATTTGATTCCGACGCGGAACGGGTTTTATGGAGCTATTGGAATCGTTCAAATATGAAACCGCTGTAAAAAGCAATCAATTGTAAGACATAAATTGGCCATTTGAAATCAATAAAAAAAGGCGGGCTACTAACTTGTTTGTATATGATTATTGTTACAATAAACGCCCGGGTTGCCGGCATTTAAAAAAAAATACAATTTGCAGACGGTTTAGGGAAATTACGGTAAACCTACTTACAGAAGTGTCCCTGTAACTGTATATATTCGTTAAGAGTCCCCAAAGGGGTGTGCACTGTGCAGTGAAGATGTACCGCCGAATTCCAAAAGTATTCAATTTTATTTTCATGCAAATGCCTCAATGATAAAACTTGATTGAATATTGAATTGATAAAACTGAATTGATAAAACTGTATTGTTAATATAATTATAATTACAAAAAATCGACACAATAAATAAATTAATTTAATATCCAACTCATTATTAATGCTATATTTTAAGTCTATGTCAGGTTTGAATTTTGTGAATAATGATAAAAAAATTATAATTTAAATTAATTATAATTTCATAAGGTCAGATGTCAGAGGATCTACTTTCGGGTCATCATGTTATTGAATAATTACATATAACATACTAACAAACATACAACACAATACATACCAATTTTTTTTTTTTACTAAAATAATTCATTTTACCTTGATTATAAATCTTTATTTTTGGTTTAAATTTAGCTTACATATTATTTTTCAGCATTATATTAATATATATTTTTAATGTATTATATATAAATTTTTGTTTTATAAAATGGAGGCCTCAGCACAGGTTAGCTACCCAGTGAGGCCGACATTGCTGGATTGTACTTGAAATGTATAAATATCTTATATTGTATCGAACAAATAATTAAATAATAGCTGCGGGCTTGTATAATAGCCTTTCTTACGTGAACAAGGAAAATTGTATTTTTTTCTGTTTGGCTAACAAAAACTGTGAATTATAGAAAAGTGTATAAAAGACGCCCAAATATATTTCCTAGATGCTTCAAGTTTTGTCTAGTCCAGGCTCGTCGACTCCAATAAAAACCAAACCCTTTCGAAATAGTCCAGTTTTTATTTTTTATTTTCGTTGAATATAAATTACTACGAAAGCAATAATGTAACCCCATTGTGTATTCAATATGAATCAATCCTTGTTATTGTTGTTGATTTCGGCAAACAGTTCTAGGTTCTTCGTCGCGTGGGCGGTGCGGGAGATAAATAACATCGATAGAGAGCTAATAAATGTATCATTGTCAAGCATACACTTATTTAGCGGCTTTAGAGTTGTTTTTTTTCTTGTTTTCGGAGGGTACCTCGGGGTGAGTGATGGATCTTCGTTTGCCAAAAGTTTCGCCAGTTTACGTGTAAAAGCTCACGACAAATAGCATTTTTATCTCGTATTTAATATTTATGAATTAAAGTCAAATAGCTGCTTACGTCACTTTATTAGATACAAAATCTACATATTTCAAGAACAATGTTCTTTTCATCAGACTCAAATAACCAAAAAAATGATACGAGTGGAAGAGGTAAAACTTTCTGTGAATATTTGTTCAAAATGTTTCAGGATACATTGAATATTATTTTTCAAACTAAACAGAATTATGGACAAATACTTAGGCACAAGATAAACTAACTAACCACCACAACATTTCCCCGCAGGTGTAGGAAGAGAGGATGGACCGCCAAACAACTCGGTATTGGCATGCACTCCTTGTCTCATTCACATTCATACATCGTCTCATACACACTCTTCTATTATTCTGACTCTTGACACAGCCCGATTCAAGTATCTGATTATCTTGATCGGGTGTCCCCGATTTTCTCTACCATTCTTATTTGCATCGTACATTCTCCTGACACTCCTTTCTTATGCAAAAGAGACTAGGGAACGTACCCATACTACGTGACCAACTTTTTGCAATTTTTAACCCCCCCCCCCCCCCCCCCCGGTGACCAAAAACCTAAGCAACCCGCCGCTCATTTGTATGGAGCGTGACATTTTGATGACCCCCCCCCCCCCTAAACGTGTCACGTAGTATGGGTACGTTCCCCTAGAAGAGACAAGAAAGATCGGTAAGAAGTACGAAGATTCAAAAAGAGACAAGGCGAGCCAAGAAGGGGCAAGATGAGCCAAGATGAACTTAAAGAAACAACAGAGACAAGAGCCACGAAGAGACGAGAATAACCAGGGAGAACCAAAAAGTTGTAATACAACAAGAAGAGGCAGGAAGAAGGAAGATATGAAGAAGAAAACCATAACGCTCAATCAATTCCTTTATTCCTACCCATCCTAAATTCCAATATTGGCTTATTAGGTTGCATTGTATACCGGTCGATTAAACTCCAACCTCCAAAACGAAAATGATGATACAGAGCAGGAACCCTTCACACAGAAGAAGAAGTAGTGTACAATTCAAAGACAACTACTCATACGAAGTGGTCGACAAATTCACCTACCTGGGCTCCAGTCTGACAGAGAATAATGAGGATCCAGCAGAAATCAGAAGGAGAATCACAGCAGCCAACAAAACGTACTTCTCTTTGCTGCCAGTGTTTAAATCACGTAGTGTCCACAGAAAATTCAAAATAACCATATATAAGACCATTGTTAGAACTGTATTGGCATATGGATGTGAGGCGCTGACACTGACGGTAAAGATGGCTGAAATGCTGGATACTATTGAAAAAAAAGTGCTGAGAAGAATATGTGGACCCGTGAAAGAGGGTGAACAGTGGCGCATCCGGCACAATACAGAATTGTATGATATATATATGTATAAGGCACATAGCATCTCAACACATATGAGACTCCTCAGGCTGAGATGGGCTGGGCATGTACAGAGAATGCCGGATACACGCGTCCCAAAAAGAATTTTGACTGGACACCCAGGTGGAAAGAGAAAAGTGGGAAGACCCAGACTGAGGTGGGAAGACGAAGTAAGAGGGGATGCAGCACAGCTTCTCCAGGTACTAAATTGGAAGTCAGCCGCTGAGGACAGGAGGAGTTGGAGGCGACTGTTGCAGGAGGCCAAAGCTCGATATGGGCTGTAGCGCCATCGAAGAAGAAACTCCAACCTCCTTTCCATCCTCAGAGCAAGTATTCCAAGTCCTAATAAATCGGTGCCTCTTGGTGTACCGGTCTCACCGGGACAGGAGTGCTCCTGGCTGGGGTGGTACAATCGTATCGTATTGTATCCATTCACATTTGCGACGTACATTCTCCTGACACCTCTTTCTTATTTCATTCGCTCTACATGCTCAAACTACCTGAGCGTCTCTTTCTTGATCTTACTCATTACTCATTACGTTTCTATCAATCTTACATTCTTTGCGAATCTCCACATTTATCGCATGATCATAAAAGGTTTTACAAACATACACCTTAGGGATCTCATTTCTACAGCATTCATTCTACTTTCTTCCTTTTTCTGCCGGTTCCATGTCAACTCAGAATCAAGTCAACTCAACACCCCTTTGAAAAGTCATGAAAAGTTATGAAAAACGTATTTGAACAATAGCCCTTCACCTAACCTAACGTAACCTATTATATAATTAATTGATTTATTTTTTTTATCACTATTATTTTTATATATTATATATTTTTTTTATATTATTTATTAATGAGTTTTCAAAGGAGGTGTTGAGATGAGTTCATTCTGAGTTGTCTAGTCACGCTCACTGCCAAACATTTGGGTAGGTAGGTAAGACCTCCATTGTGGGCTGCTAACTTGAATATTATCTTTTAAATTTCATTGAATTACATACGATATTTAATAACGAAAAAAAAGATCGAGTGCAGTTTACACGCGGTAGAAGCGAAACTTCTCAACCAATTCTTGAAAAGTGAGGTCATAATAAAGCGACCAATGAGCGCAGACCTAGCGTAATTTCCGTTTCATATCTCAACCAATCTTCATCGTCACTCTTGGCTATACAACCCCTGGTGGGTTTTTTTTTATATGAGCTCCACACAGGAGGCCCTGAGGAAAATAATTTCCCACAGGACCTATGACATCTTTGGGGATGCTGTGTGGAGATTTTTCTTAAGGAAAGAAGGGAGCGGAGTGTTCTGGGAAGGAACAGGGTTTAAAGGGTGGGAAGGAATCAGGGGTTCAGTGTGTCCTGGTCATCCGCCTGCAAGACCTAGATAAACCTCACCCCTTGAACCGAGGCACCCCTGCTAAATAACCAAACATAGCGAACCACTTGGGGTGACTTATGGCAGAGGTGTTGGTTATCCAATAAAGGTTCCCGGGGCGGCGGTACCCATTCCCGCCTCCCAAATTCTTCTTGGTCTGGACCTTGTCTTGTCTTCTCGGGTCTTAACCTCCTCAAGAGTCTTCCTCCACTCATCACGGTTTTGTGCCAGCTCTCTCCAGTTTACAATCTCCAAGGTGGATATATCTTCGAGGACGTTGTCGCTCCAACAATAGGAGCCAATAAAAGTGACATCATAATCAAAGCGGCCAATGAGCGCAGTTGATGCGTCGCAGGTGCAATAATCGTTATTTCCGTTTTATCCGAATTATATAGCTATAGAAGTTTCACTTCAAAAATTGTAAATGTAAGATTAATTTATTTATTGTTCTGTTATACGTGGTGGAATTATATTGTATTAAATTGAAATTAAAACAATTTTTCAACTTATTTCCACATATTTATTTAACCAGTACCGGTTGCATCCTATTATGGACATCTTCAGGCTGGCAATTGACATTCTTTTGTTAGAGAATTTATATAAAATTTGGTAGGTAGGTACACAATATTAGAGTAGGTACATATATGTAGGTTACCTACCAAATTTTATATAAATTCTCTAACAAAAGAATGTCAATTGCCAGCCTGAAGATGTCCATAATAGGATGCAACCGGTACTGGTTAAATAAATATGTGGAAATAAGTTAAAAAATTGTTTTAATTTCAATTTTCAATTTAATAAGATTAGTTGTTTAACCAAAGCATTTCTACGTTTAATATCGTCAGATTGAAAGCTGTGTGACGTAACCTACCCGGGGAAACTGATGGAAATTTTATGTTTGAGGTAAATTGTTCGCAAAGCCGTTTTGTGAAAAAAGCTTATCTTTCAGAAAAACTTTCAGAAGATTTTTTATTTTACTTTACAGCTTAATATGCTATTTACTTATTGATTTTTGGTACAAAGCAAGTTTTACTCTCTGTATGGAGTTGTCGTGTTTATCTTTTGAAAATAAGTAAACAAAAATATAATATCATTGAAAATAACCATAGTTTTGAAAAAAATACGGGGATAAATATTCTTCATATTAATCATAAAGGAAAACGTTTAGATAACTAAACTTGGAAACCTTGGAAATAAAAAAAATCCCTTAAAAATAATGAATCTATTATCAACAACCAAAAAATATTGTCTTATAGCCCAATCATGGATATGTTCCCCTACCCACCCACTCTTCATTAATACCTAGAAACGGCTCCACCCCTACCATAATATTACATTGTTCCCATCCATATTTCGTATCTGTCAAATCAGTATACGTTTGCCCTGAAGAAGGAACGGTCGTTCTGAAACCGGTCGGCTTTACTCAAATATATAAGTGGTTCAAACAAAGTTAAATTGTTTCATTTATCTAAAAATATAATATATCATATTTATGTTTTCTTGCAGACCTTATTGAATAATTATTTTCCAATTCTCTGATCGTCTAAGAATATTTACTGCGGAAGGTGAAACAGCTGTCACATAACTTTGCATGACTGTTTCAAAATAGTAGTGGATTCAAATGGAAAATAGATAGGTAAGTAATTCAATAAATTTCTTCTTCTAACACAGCAAACTTATTTTGTGGCACCATTATGATTGAAATTAATAGATTACTTCGTTTTTACCACTTTTATTGTTTATAAAACCGACATGTTTCGTCAGCAAAGCTGACTTCTTCGGGGTTTTGACAGAACTGTCAAAACCCTGAAGAAGTCAGCTTTGCTGACGAAACATGTCGGTTTTATAAACAATAAAAGTGGTAAAAACGAAGTAATCTATTAATTTCAATTCAATAAATCAATAAAAAAATCTTAGCAATTTTTAATATTTTGGTAGAAAGCTGTCACTTTGTGGTTGGACATATTTAATGAAATAAAACGACTACTTTATTATCACGAATTTTAATTTAATTTTTTAATACCGACCGGTTTTGCTTAACAGAAACATCATCATGGTACCAAATTAAACTGTTAACAAAATTAAAATAAAAGTTTATTTTTGAAGCTTGATGACGCTTATGTTAACGAAACCAGTCATTTTTTTTACATTAGCTCCAAACGGCCCTGAGGAAGCTAATTCCTCTCAGGGCCTATGCCATCTTTGGGGATGCTGTGTGGAGGGTCTTTTTAGGAAAGGGAGGAGAGGAAGTTCTGTGAAGGAAAAGGGTATTAGGGGTGGGTAGGAATCTAAGGGTCATTATGTCCAGGAGTGACGGGCGTATGAATCCATCCTGCCCACTGCGGTGTAAAGCGATGTTCCGAGAGAGTACAGCTCCAGAAGTCAAAGAGACTCCCTCAACCATTCTCTCCTGATCCGGCCTGCCGTGCAGTTGGTTGGCGGATGCATCCACTGTCAAGACCCGGACAAACCTTATCCCTTGTACGCGGGCACCCCAGTTAAGTCACGTAGCGAACCACTTGGGGTGACCTATGGCAGATGTGTTGGTTATCCAATAAATGGTTACCGGGGCGGCGGTACCCTAATTGAAATATTAATAAATTAAATATAATTTTATATACTTGTACGCCTATCTCGACTCAGGTATATCCTAGTGAGACAGGCATCAAAAAACCCAATGTAAATATACTTTTTTATAGATAAATAAAAAAATAAAAAAAATTCGTCGTTATAAACAAGGTTATTGTTTTATATATTTTTTTTGGTGTTATTTTCTAGTTAAAGTCTTTTCACAGTTTTTTTCAATTGCAATTTGTGCCAGACATATTTATTATTTACAAATTAATTTATACTAAACTTACATAAATGCATTCAGCACCCCACGTGGAAGTGCGAATTGACTTAAGACGAGGTTTATTAAAAAAGGTTTAAAAAAATTAACTCCAGAATGTGAAATATATTTGTTGACCGAATTATGGCAACTTTATCACTGAATTACATGTTTTAAAATTACGTCTTACATAGTAATAATCATCCATCCCACAATGGTGCTGTAATTCACGGTAATGATTGCTGACGGTTTAGTCCTCCGTTGAACTCCAATATTGTGTCATAAAATCTAGTCTAAATTCCATCGCCCTCTGTTAAACTCGATCGCTTCCTCGGGGATCTTGGGAAATTTCTCCATTCGGGTAATAGACAGCCGCCGGTCGTCACCCACTAAATTCTATAAAAATCAGCATATTGGTGAGCATTGACTTCTTGAGTTTTTGATGAATTCGGTACAGCTGCTTATAAACGTAGCAATAGTGTATGTTCACCGATACTCGTTTATTGACCTGCTCACACATGTGCTTAAATACATAATACAAAATATGTTTCTTTTTTAAATTATTTATTCACAGCTCGACTGTCGTGAACTCCTGAGTCTAGTACCTATTCGACACACTAGACATAAGAACCTTTTTCAATGTCACCATTCACAAACAATTTATGAAGCAAACTCGTCAATAGCAAACGAATTTACATCACATTTTTAACATTACTTGTTAGGCCTCATCTTGAATCTGCTTGTGTTGTTTGGTCTCCTTTTTATGCTGTCCATATTCGTCACATTGAATCGTTTCAACATTGGTTCTTAAGAGGGATTGCCAGGAGGCTAGGATTACAAAGAGGCAATTACTTACCAAAGAGGCTTTCTTCTTGAGAAGATCGTCTGAAAAAAATTGATCTCATTTATCTCTTCATAATTTCTTATCAATTGTATTATTGATTCACCTACATTACTATAACTCATCCCTTTCAAAATATCTTTCCGCAGACTGTGAAATAATGAACTGCTTTCCCTCAATCAACAGTCAACACTTGACTAATTATGGATATTATTCACCTCTCAACTTAACTCGACTCAAGTCAAGACCTTGACTTTTTTGGTATAAGTATAAATGATTTTAGACGGTCGCTAAACAATTGAAGATATTTTACATCTGTGTATTTTGATTTTTAGCGAAGACTTAACTAGACTTTTCACTTCTATTTTCTTATATTTATCTCTGATTTTGTCTTTGCTTTTCATTTATCATCCTTTAATCTTATAATGTACTCTTTTTTTTAAATTTGTGTTAATTTATTTTTAATGTTATAACAATTTCGCTGCTTAAAACATACCTGAGCAATTTTTCATGTCAAAATATAATTTGTGATAATTGTCAAAATTTAATAAGATTTTTTTAGTATTTTTTTTTATCGAATTGTAAATTGTAACCGGTCAGTTGCTGAGTTGGCATCGTGTTTGAGTTCCACCCGAAAGTCGCGTGTTCGATTCCTCGGCTGGCTAAGTCTTCCATCACAACACAAGCAACATTTTCCGCATTCTGTGGTGGTTGTAGGAGATTTACAAATTTTGTCAGGTTATTTGTCATTCTTTTTAAATTAATTAAAAATTAAACCTTGTAATTTTTTTTTTACATTTAATGAACCTATTGCAAAAGCCTAATGAGAGCGTATAAAAGAGTAAATAAATAAAAAATATGAATGTACTGAAATATTATTCTGAAAGCTTTAGCTTTTCAGCCACTCGCAAGCAAACGAAATCAAGTCTCTCATTTTGAGTCATCAAGCATAGTTCATCACTCTAGCGGCCACCTCCGAGCAGCTGCACCTCTCCCCCACTTCTCCACTGGCTCCTCCCAACACTGTACCCCCCGGTGCAGGCCGAGCGACTAACCCAACCGAGACACGTGCTCCGTCTATTTCGGGCATACCTCCTCCGTTCCTTGCATCCCTGGCTGTTGGCTGTTGGTTGCTGGCTGCTTCTTACAGTAACTTCTGGAGAGTAAACATGCACTCAGACTCATTACGTTCATGTATGTTAAGAGGTGTGATATATCAACTGTTTGGCCCCTGCGGAATGTGGGTAATGGAATATGACTTAGCGTTGGAAAAACAAAGTATTTCTTAATAAGGAGAAAAAAATACATCTAGGAATTTTTGTGAGTTTTAAATAGCATGTAAGGGGCACGGTTTAGGTTGAGTATTGTAATTTGTAAGAACATGACCCCCAAATATGGTAAAAAAATCAACCAAATCAAATCTCAACAGTCATTACTGCTGACCGGTTAGTCCTCCGTTGAACTCCAGTATAGTGTCATAGAATCTAGTCTAAACACCATCGCCCTCTGTTGGACTCGATCGCTTCCTCAGCTATCTTGGGAAATTCCCCCATCGGATGATAGGTTGAATGATTATTATTTTAGGTTAAGTTGTGTATTGTAATCTTTCTAATACTATAAAGAGGAAAGATTTGATTGTTTGTTTGCATTGAATAGGCTCCGAAACTAATGAATCGATTTGAAAAATTCTTTCACAAATAGAAAGCTACATTATCAGCGAGTCTGTAGCTGTAATAATAGCTGTGTGGAACTAATGTAAAAAATAAAATAAAATATATATATATATATATATTCATTTATATCTCCCTCTCAACTACCGTTCGCCTCGCTTTTCGTAACGCTATCGTCACGCATTCACCAGCTTAAGAAGTTTTACTTCAAAAATTACAGTAAAAGTTTAAAAATGCCCTTTCATGTTTAGTGGTGTATGGGATGAATCATTATTATCATTATCATTACATAGTATAAAATGAAGTCGCTCAAAATGTATGTGCGCATAGATCTTTGAAACTACGCAACGGATTTTCATGAGGTTTTCACCAATATATAGAGTGATTCAAGAGGAAGGTTTATATGTATAACACGTGCTTCTTATGGTAGAGAAAAGCAGAGAAATTCAAATATTCAATTCAGGCAGCGGGCAGCTGGCAAGCGGGTGATGTGGATTTTATAAAGGTTGGGTAAAGGCGCTGTGTTTCGTTAGCCACAGCAACGTGTGGCCGGGTCTGCTAGTAAAGAATAATTTAATAAATTTTGTTTTTGTTGGGAAGAATGAAGCAAAAAAAATTAAGTAAAAATTACATTGTCGAATTGAATCAGAAATTGATAAATGTCGCGTCTCTACGCACCCAGCATCTTTGGAGATAAAAGGGGACTGTGGGCGGGTGTTCCAAACTTGTTAGACTAACTTTTACGAACATTTTGATACCATCGGTGAGCACAAATAATTCTCTCGAGGAAAACATGGCACAATCATAAATATCCAATAGGTACTTGAGTGGGGTCTTGTCAAAAGTTGGTGTAACAAGAAATAATGTATGTATGTATTTTATTTATTGTTTGAAACATTTGCAGAGTGTAAATAATTAATATGTTAATAGAATTACCATTGGGATGGGCATAGATTTTAACACTACAATTCAAAATGTTCACAGCGTAAATCAAGGTTTAGTAGTTACTAGGTTTAGATGCTACTAGTGAAAAAAACAGAAATAATAATAAGCAAAATAAAATATAACGTAGTTTATAGTACCTACAAAGTCAGAGAAGACGTAGTAAGGCCTCATTCTCACGGGAGCTTTTTTAACGTCCGTTAAAAAAGCGTTCAAATAGAACAAATGCATTTCCAAGTATACATTCATACGTCAGCGCTTTTAAAACGCGACGCTTTTTTATCGAGCAGTGTTGCATTTTGAACGCTGGGCGTTGGGCGTTAAAGGGAATAGATCATATGAAACTTCGTATTATTATTCACACGAGCGGTAAAACAACGCCGGTGCATCAATCTTTATCTGTTAATCCTGTACTTCCATCTAAAGTAATTAGGATTCTAGAGAATCGTCGATATCGCCCCGCTAATTCAACTGCACCAAGTTCTAGGCCACACTCCGCACAAAGCTTTTTTACCACTTTCAACCCAAATATTTGCCCATGTCCATCCAACACTGACGAATCAAGTTCAATAACTGTTCAGAGCCCATTGACTTATATAAGTTCACCAGAAGAATTTTACTTATCTCCAGATGATTGTTAAATTTAATACCAAAATTTTTAATAAATATAAATTATTTTGTAATTATAGTTTTTAAACAGGTAAATAAAACTAGTCGTTGTACAGGTGGTGTCGCCAAACGCATGGTATCTTGAAGTGTAATTCGAGGCCCCACTATCGTCAACAGTTCGTCAAATGTTGAAATAGACAATCAAAAATAACTAAAAAATCTATCGGGGTATTGCCTTAATTCGTACAGTGTCACAAACTGCCCTTTCTTTTAAGTATCTCAGTTCATTCAGAGGATGAACCCAGAATGCCTTTTGTTTTCTTTTTCGTCTTCCAGCAACACAAATCGCTATTGCTATTAATTTTGCAGAAACCATTTCCACGTCTTACTGAAGCGAGAAACGAAACAAGAGTGATTTTTAAGCGTTCGTATGAACGATCATATCGCAAACGTTATAAAAGCGCCAACGCCGAGTTTTAACGCAGCGTTTTTTAAAGTCTCGTGCGAATTACGCCTAATATAGCATAATAAAACAATTACATATTTTTTAATTCAAATACTTCTTTTGCCTTTTCTCAGTTTAACTTATAGCTAATAAAATGTATACAATGTTTTTTTTTAATATACGAGGCTGTTTATAAAGATGTATATATCGTTACATTATATAATCATGTATTATACAATCTGTTTATTCCAGACATTGGATTGAAATAGGCAATATCTCTACATATTAAAAATTAAAGTCGTCCGCGTCGTCTCTCTGTCAGTCTGTCTGTCTGTTCGCGATAAACTCAAAAACTTCTGAACGTATTTTCATGCGGTTTTCATTAATATATAGAGTGATTCGTGAAGAAGGTTCGTGTATATAATTTGTCAAGGATTTGTGTAAATTGGTTGAATCATAACGATAATTGTTAGAAGCGTCGGAAAAAGTGCCGCCTGGGAGCTTTCAACGAAAACACTGCCCAATCCCTTTGAGATGTAACAAAACAATGCATGGTGGGATATTTCTCTTTTATAGAACTTCAAAAAAGTCTGCGATGGCATATATCTGTCTTTTACGTATAGCTTACTATACCCATTCTATCTTCTAAAAAAATGGTCACGTACAATGCGGTAGTTGGAAAGTTATTTAGACGGATACATTATTAATCCTTATCAACTTAAATACGTTACTTACCTCAAGCATTTCATGCACATTATTATAATCTTTCGCACCATGTCTACGTATTATAAATTAAAGTCCTCCGCGGCGTTTGTCTGTCTCTTCGCGATACACTCCAAGATGGCGGTGGTTATAAAGGTTGGAAAACCATCCAGTAGATGGCGTTATGTTTAGTTGGCCACAGCAACGAGTGGCTGGGTCAGCTAGTTGTTATTAAACAACTCAAGACGAAAGGTTTTACGACTCCTTAAATAACGTCTATTACGAAATTTAATATGAATATTACTTAGACAATGAGTGGTTACAAGCTTGTAAATGAAGGCCCGGTAGTAAGCACTCAAAAAGAAGAGGAAGGGGAGATATGTAAATATGAATGTTAAAGGGAGCGCGCTAATATTAAAAACGTTAATATTTAAGCGAAAATTGTGAAAATAATATAACGCGTAAGATACTCGTAATAGAAAAAAAATGTTTGTAATAATTTTCGGAGCATACTTTCCGATTTTTTCTATCCAGGGAATTTCATGTTAACACCCTTTCGGCGTGGCAAATACAAGATATTATCTTAAAAAATAACATATATTTTTTTAGAAACTTAAAAACTTTTGTTCAGTAGAAATATTAATTGAGTTACAAAACGGTAGAAATTCGGAATGCAGCGGCTGAAGCCGTGTATGTCAAGACAGAGTAAGTGTGTGGCGGTGGTCCGTCCTCTCTGTATGTCCTTGCGGAGAAATGTTTGGTATATCACAGGGACAAGTGGGAGAGCCGAGAGCCCGGTGGACTCCCGTTGGCAATCCGTGGGGTAAACACAACGCGGCGGGAGTAACTCGCTTTCGCTGGTCGCCCACGACTATTTGTTTCATCTCGCGAGATACATCTTGAACCAAGTCACTACCAAATATTTAACAGGAACTTTCAACTATCTGCGTTCAACATTCATTGATTATATTTGCTCTTTTTTTTCATTGATTATTTTTGCTCTCTTTTGAACATCTCTTCAAGACCCATGTTTACTCCTTCCTCTCCTCAAAAAGACCCCCCACACACCATCCCAAAAGATCAGGTCCTGATGGAAATTATTTTCCAGCTGTGTGGAGTCAATGTTAAAAAAATTGTTATAATATATTATTCGTAGTAAATTAATCTACTAGTTTTTGTGTACGTTCGTTATTTAATATAATATCGCACATCCCGAAAAAAGTCAAAATTTTCTCTCTTACGTCTTATCTCTGCCCCATGAAAACTGTATTTAAGTTAGATCAATCCATCTCCGCAATATGTCGCTAGTATCTCTTTTCGGCGGTACCTCTTGTTCATCATCTTTCATTTGTTTTCGCTCTCCTGTAAAATTAACTTTTTTGGCTTACTACACTTTTCTACGGGATGAGCAATATGTCATCATACTGATATTGGCAACGAATGATGCCAATCTTCATTTCGGTGAAACGTTTAGATTAACTTCTTTAGTTTTATCCTTTGTTGCCTAAACCAAATTCTAGATAGATTAACTTCTTTAATTTTATCCTTTGTTGCCTAAACCAAATTCTAGGTAGATTATCTTCTTTAATTTTATCCTTTGTTGCCTAAACCAAATTCTAGGTAGATTAACTTCTTTAATTTTATCCTTTGTTGCCTAAACCAAATTCTAGGTAGATTATCTTCTTTAATTTTATCCTTTGTTGCCTAAACCAAATTCTAGGTAGATTATCTTCTTTAATTTTATCCTTTGTTGCCTAAACCAAATTCTAGGTAGATTAACTTCTTTAGTTTTATCTACCTAAAGAAGATGAAATTAAAATAAATTTAATTGTAAATTAATGGCTTCTGTGCTCGATTGAACGTTTTTTGATGGAGAAAATTGTAAAGCTTTTTCGCTAAGTAGGTATGGTCTTAACTTTTTAAGACTTCCGAACAATTTAAACTTTTCCTATATAAGTATTCACGACACTGAACTTTGACATTATATTTTACGGGTTTCCTCGCTAAATGTATTAAAACGTACATAAATGTTTTAGTCAATTCAATTATTAATTCTGGTTATGGAGTAAATTTCCTGTAATTCTCGAATAACTTTAAGAAATATTTTTACATCCGCACATAATTTACGTATTGCTCTTAATTTGAACCCATTTTTGGGAGATGTCTGGAAAAAGATTTTTTTAATTCATTGATAACCTGTTTTTAATTGTTTAATTATTTAATATAATAATAAATTTAATTATTAATTATATTTTTTGAACTTCTCCCGTCTGGAGTCAGTGAAAGTATAGCATCCCCAATTGGGGTATGTTATGAGGCTGAACCCTCGACCACGACCACAGCTGAATATTGCAAATAAAAAAACATTATTTTTCATTGATCAAATGGGAAATTTTAGAATTTAAAATCTCCATAACCTGCTGATAGAAACATTTCGAGTTGAAAGTTGTTTCCTGCCAACTGCAAAAACCTAAGGTAAGGGGAGGTAAGATTTTAAAACTATTTTTTTTCTGAATGTATACATATTGAGAGTATTGTGTCAAAATTTCAAGAAAACCTGAGGAAAACTAACGAAGATACAGCGATTCAAGCGACTGTCCCTCATGCTCGATTCAAGTATATTTCGAGTATAAAAAAAACTTTAAATCGACTTTCTTGCAAACAAATTTTTGAAGTTCGTGAACATCAAAATCTACTTGACCGATCCTTTTGAAATTTTGTACACCATTTCTACACACAAATCAACAGGTAAATAAAGTGTTTTTTAAATATATTTTTTTCTTCATTTTATAATAACTAATTCACCGAAATTTTTTGGCGAAAATTGCGTTTTTTACTTCAAAATGCTGCCAAAAATAAAAAAAAATCGAAAAACGAAAAACTCCCTCTGCTTACCTTGAAAAACGTATCAACTTTTAAACGCATTTCGACTTTTTTGTTTTAAATGATACGATATAGAGTTTTGGTATTCACCGTATAAATACTTTTTTTCGCGGCGCCTCCGGAGATTCGCTCTCACGGACTTATTTATTAATATTTTTAATTGAATTTTTTTTCAAAGATACTTCAGATATTATACTATAACGTGTAAATAAAAAAATAAACCATAAATATTCATATCTCAAAAAAATCATGAAAATATGCCTTTTTTGTTTTTAAAACCTTACCCCCCCCCCCCCTTAAAGAAGGCTGTGTGTAGATGGCAGAGATAGAGTAGATGCCAGAGCTTACCGCTTTTATTAAACATTATACTCATACCTACACACATATTATGAAAGTACGTGAGTGATTGGACAAATTATGTTGTGCACAAATTCTTGTGTTCATACCTATTACCAAATCACTTAACATCCTAGAAACATTTAGTATTCTAGAAACGTTTAGTATTCTAGAAATGACATTAGTTCCTACATAAATACTTTTTCCAAGGGTCAAATAAATATTATTGATACTTTCATACAATTATTATGTCGTCAGAGCATTATGTAGAATGTATACAGGACGTGTGAACCTTTAAATTAACACCGAAACCAAAAACATTGCTCTAAGAAAACATTTAAAAAAATAAATTGGATTTCTCGAAGTCAAAAGATCGGAAGAAGCATCGCTTTTTACCTTTTGTTGGTCTGCACGGAGTAAATTTGTCTTCCTTCACTTTCTGTTCTGCGTCACACGAAAAATTACAACACTTTTGTCACAAAATGAATGCTGTTCGCTGATTTTGCGTACTTTTTAGATGCTTGAATAAGAAGTTTACATCAAAATGGGGAGCTAGTTTTATTACCTACCAAATTATTCTTAGGTGGTGTCATTTCGACCCTTTGGAATAACAAGATTCCATCTGTCGTGGTAATGCCACGCGATAATGAACTCTAACGTAACTTACTGTAGATCCCATGGAACCTTTTTATTCCAATGGGTTGATTTTTAGATTTAAATTAGATATTTAATGGCTAATCTATTATTATTATATCCCGATGGATTCATGTCAATAATTATATGTTTCCAATCAAATACCAACATTTTATCTCTGAATACTTTTGGCTTCGAATCATAAAAAGTTAATTAAAAAAGTTCAATATGCGAAGTAGGGACATATCAAATTTTCAGATAAACATTTAAAGGAAAATTAGATAAAAAAAATACCCACGCAATTTGATTTAAATTTGGACGGAAACAGAACAAAAGGTAAAAGGTGTGGAAGCTCTAAAAGTTATACACTCGGAAACGATATTGTTTTTCCTCATAAAAAGATATGATTTTGTATATGGGGGCATACATTAATTACGTGAGCAGTTTTTCTTTCAATCTAGACCGCCCCCCCTAGGTGAGATAAATTTGGGCCACTTCGAATATTCTTTTCAAGCTACGTGAGATTTTGCTCGACCCTCCTCCCCCCTTTTGTGCTCACGTAATAAATGTATGCCCCCTATGCAGATAATACATACTAGAAATGCCTTCCGTCTAGATTTGAATGGAAACTGACACCATCACTGACTTCGTACCACTTTCATTCTAGCCCATTTAGCACGCGCTCGGTCTCTCTAGACTCTAGAACTCTAGATAGATTATCTCGTACCGTATATCGCCATTCTGTTTTTATCGAAAAATTCATAATAATGATGAAACACAGTTGTGTATTTAAATTTAAGCCAAGAATGGTCAGCTTTGGATTAAGAAATTCTTCTTTTAAGGCCATGTCCTTTTCTTGGGTATTTTTTTTAGTCAATAGCCATACTTTTAGAATAGTTTCAACCGGAACCAGATTAAATAGAACAGTGGCAATACAGAACAAAATAATATTGGGTAATGACGTTGTATATAATATGGACTCGCCCAGTGGCGGCGTAAGGGGGGGGCGGAGGGGGCAGTCCGCCCCGGGTACCAAGCACCAAGGGGTGACAACGACGACTCACTCGTACAGCCAAAGAATTCGCACAATAATAATCTCCCTCTATACGTCTATACAAACACATTAATAAATAACTACCTACTCTTGTATCTAGCTACCTACAAACTATTCGTAATATATCAAATTTTGAAACGCATCGCAACTATATTTTCTTTTTTTTCGAATATAATTTCTAATTCCCTAAAAGAATGAATTCATGTTTGATCTTTTACCGCGCGTAACATCGAGACCGGTGGGAAATATTAATGAAAAATGTAGACGTGTCCGTTAAACGACTATCAGAGACAATTTGGAGTGCTTGGAAGTGCTTAGAAACTTGGAAGCCACCAACATTTCTGCCCAAGAAGCAGTTCAATGGACTACATTGGAGCTTCTCAATGGGGCTAAAATGGAGCTATTCTGAGTATTAAGCCTCGAATACATTAATCGAGTCTACAAGCTACTAGCCAGCATATTCACTATCTGCTAGTAAACTTCTTCATTGTAAAAATCTGCTAGTTAACTAATAATATGATTACACTGAGCGAGTTCACTAACAGTTAGTGAATACGCCGGCTAGTAGCTTGTAAACTCGCTCAATGTAATCGAGGCTTGAGATTTTTTTTAACAATATGTGTTTTGGTGGCTGCATATGAAAGAAGGTTTTCAGAATAAAAATTATTAAAATCTTACTTAAGGTCCACAATTAGCCGAGCGCGACTAACTAATCTTTCGATTTTTTCAATTGAAAGAGAGACGGAAATAAAATTTGATAAAGTGATCGAATATTTTAGTAAAATAAAGTCTAATAAAGCATGTTATGTTCAATTTGGGAGGCGGGAATGGGTACCGCCGCCCCTGGAACCTTTATTGGATAACCAACACCTCTGCCATAGGTCACCCCAAGTGGTTCGCTACGTTTGGTGATTTAGCAGGGGTGCCCGGGTTCACGGGATAAGGTGTGTTTAGGTCTGATGACCAGGACACACTGAACCCCAGATTCCTACCCACCCCTTAAACCCTTTTCCTTCCCAGAACCCTCCTCTCCTTCCTTTCCCTAAAAACCCTCTACACAGCATCCCCAAAGATGACATAGGCCCTCAGGGAAATTACTTTCCTCAGGGGCTCCTGTGTGGAGCTCATGTAAAAAAAAGTATTAGGTATTTTATTTTAAGTAGGGGTGCTCAATACAAAAGCGCCCCGGGTGCCAATCTACCCTACGCCGCCACTGGACTCGCCTTTGTTCTACAAACTCTAGATATAATGCGGGAAGTATAAAACACTCCTGTGTTTGCATTATATTCACATATGATAAAGATAAAGAATGCGTGTGTGTGAATGATTTAGATATGGGACCGGGCGGTGCTTTCATATTGCGGTTTATTTTTATTTCTTCACTTTTCTCTTTTCTTAAATGTTCTATTCCGTCATGGAACCGTTTCATCCATCGTAATTTTTTCCATGTCGCTTGAAATTATTAAAAAACAGTTTGAAGGGCCAAAACTTAAATACTTTTATAACGATTTGGATTTGTTTAGGTCTCCTTTGGTCCGCCTGTACAGGAACAGGGCTTTGCAGAGCAATAGTTTGATGCAGAATTTCGCGCCACTCAGTCTACCTCTACCGCCCTTGCTCGCTGCTAATCTGGTAGCACTATTGGCTGGCGGGCGGCGCCGTCAAAACGTCTCAAATATACCCATCCACCCTATTAATATACCTGTTTAAATAATACAGGCGCTGTTCAGAGTCTACCGCTGGATAAGTGCCATTATCCGTTATCCGTGGATCTTACCATCGAAAGAAAACTTGCTCGGAACCACGGAAATATACGATCTCCGTGGTCGTATATTTCCTTAAAAATAATATGTAGTATATTTGCGGCACGTTCCAGAGTGGAAGTTACTCGCAGTATCCTTTAGCCGTGTTTGGTGACCAGTTTGGTGGCCATCTGGACGAACTCTCGAGGTTTTAGGGAAGCTAGAGGCGAACGTCTTCAATGGAATTAAAGCACCCAACTCTGTCACAGCAACCCCTGAAAAACACCAAAAAAATTATGTAGGCACTTGCAATAGCAAAAAAGAAAAATTTAAGCAACAAAACTCAAAACAGAATTAATCCAAAAAGCAAGGTTGTATTTTTAATTAATCATTGCTGTATACTAAATTGGGAACAAAAAATTAGAAGTATGAACTAAACATACTGTAAACCTATAAAATAAACATTCTCTTGTAAAAATACTATATTATTGTAAACATACTAAATATACCTATAAATATAATGTTGTAAAATATACTAGACATACTATTGTAAAATCTTACGGATGAGAAACAAGTGTAAATTAATGCGAACAAACAAAGTTTTGAAACTAGAATATTATGAAACTTGGTTACGATTGATTAGTTAGACACTTGATTGTTTATGAAACTAAAAAGAAAGTTGAGTTCATGACTTTTATTGTTTTTTTATTAAGTAGAAATTTGGTAAAAGCGTTTTTGCTGAATGTATGGGGCTAAAAAACATTAGTTGTCTTTTTCCAAGAGCTCAATATAAGATAATGTAAAAGGCTTGATTGTGTATATTGTGACTTGATGTGAGAATTGTCAAGTGATTTATTTATCACTTTTAGTAGTAACGTGCATGTATACGTAACTTGATTTTTCAATCTCTGAAAAGTAAAGTGATTAACTATGTCCCACAAAAACCGTATTTAATTTAGATTACTCAATCTCCGCAAGACGTCGCTAGTACCTCTTTTCGACGGGACCACTTGTTCATCATTCATTTATTTATTTTCGCTCTCCTATAAAATTAACTTTTTTGACTTACGACGCTTTTCTACGGGATGTGCGATACGAACAATATTATTGAACGATTTTAAAATATTCAGGAAAGCATTAATATTTCTGTTATTAAATCAATATTACAGCGTGATATATTAAATTATCAATAATAAAAAATACATTAAAAAATATTGACAGTGTGCGAGCGGCTACAGTTTTGTTGGACTGCCTCAACATCTGACAGAGAAATTCCAACAGAATAAATACCGTCAGTTAATGTTTGAACCCCGCCAGAGCGTGTTTTTCCTAATATTAGTCCGCCCCGCACCAAGATAGAAGTTGTTCCCACCGGATCAGCGTGAATCCATCGGATTTAGACAATTATTTTAGGTTTTACGCGCGCATATTTATAGAGAGTTGTTGCAGATATCGCGGTAATTTGGGAAGATGGCGGTCGGCGGCGCCCGTGCCCGACTTTCCCGCGCTATTTGCACGCCACTTCCGGCATCCGCGCGCCAAAATCTGCCTCTGCGTTTTTGATTCAATAAACTCTTGCCAAACAAATACTTTACTGTTAAGTATGCCGGAATACGAACAATCTATAAATACAACATGTCTGGGAGTAAAGTGCACTAACTGCGGGAAGTGATTCCGCATTATTGTACAAGTAAAAAAGATAAATAACGTTTTTTTTAAATTCCAACAATCCAAGGAATTTTAGAATTTCTTTCTATGGAAAAAAAAGAATTTCGAAAAAAGTTTTTTTTATACGTCTACCGTAATTTAGAATCTCCTCCCGAGAGATGATCCACTTTACCAGCGGTCACCCTGTATAATAAGTTAAAAAATAAAAATCAGAGTGTGCAATTCACACGCGGTAGATGTAAAACCTTCTGAAGACTGAAGTAGACAAGGGTGGGGAGCGTGATTTTTTCCACATTTTTGTCGTCGAATTCCGGTCATCTTGTTAGTATTTGTGTTTTCTTCCTCGCTGGATGTCGCTTTCTTTTGTGTTTTCTCTGCCTGTTCATTTTGGAGTGGTTTGAAGATGGGGTATTGAGTTTTCAAAAATAAAAATATTTATTTTTATTTTTATTTGAATTTCGTAGGATTTGATCCTTGGTCTGCTAAATGTCTGGTCGCTGATGTTCGTCAGGCGCTTTATACCACTAGACTAAAGGAGAGTTGCGTGGGACCGTGGTTTTATCAAATTATATTGGAACCGAGTACCTGTGAAATAAATAAATATTTTAAAATCCTATCGATGTATGTGTTTGTCTCTTTATAGTGTCGCTCGCTTCCATTTCATCCAATTTCAAATCACAACGGTGCTAAAGAAGTTTTCACTTCAAAAACTGCATCTGATCTGAAAATATAATTACCTGATAGTATTTAGGGTTGTTATAAGCGGAAGTGGCGCCCTCTGTTATTTTAACATTTACTAGGATATTCATTTAAGAACACATTAAGATTTAATGTGGGGATAACAGATTTAAGTAAAGTACCCTGTCACAATTATCTTCTCAATAACTCGGTTTAACCGTTAATAAATCAATTTAGGCACCTTCAAAATTGAAATTTAGAATCTTATGAATAAGTTGTCTTAAAGTGGTTTAACAACAGTTTGAAAATGCTCTTGTAAGCAGAAAAAATTTTCAAAATAATAAAAAAAAACTAAAATACTTGCAAAACTTAACAAAAACATTGTTAAATTTCATTTAAGGGCGTTTAACCAGCCAGCGGCCGAAAATCCACGTTTCGTCGAAAGATGTTTTTTTTTTTTTTTTTTTTTTACATGAGCTCCACACAGGAGGCCCTGAGGAAAATAACTTCCCTCAGGGCCTATGTCATCTTTGGGGATGCTGTGTGGAGGGTTTTTTTTAAGGAAGGGAAGGAGAGGAGAGTTCTGGGAAGGAAAAGGGTTTAAGGGGTGGGTAGGAATCTGGGGTTCAGTATGTCCTGGTCATCCGCCTCCAAGACCTAGACAAACCTTACCCCATGAACCCGGGCACCCCTGCTAAATCACCAAACGTAGCGAATCACTTGGGGTGACCTATGGCAGAGGTGTTGGTTATCCAATAAAGGTTCCCGGGGCGGCGGTACCCATTCCCGCCTCCCAAATTGAATCCCATGTTCTTACGATCGTACAGGGCGGTTCCAATGAAAAGATTAATTATTCTCTGTACCAGCTTTTTAAAATTATAACTCGATTTTATTTCATTCCAAATTTGCTTTAATTTATACCTACATCCCAAAATGCTGAAAGACGTGATGACAAAACTATTAAAATTATGCACTTTTTGTAATTATTTTTTTATCAAAAGTATTTGTCATTTTTCAATAATGTCTAAGCAAAATAAGAATGTAAAAAAATCTGAAATATATTAGTTTGCAAGTGCGCAAATAAATACACAAACGGGCCAATTTTTGAAGAAACATACGTAGGTATATATTTTTTAATGATTTTATTTAAACTAAAATTAAAATTCTGAAACATGCGTTTATCAGATAATCTATTGATTTATTTTACTGCATGATATGATTTTAAATGGGTGTTGTATAATACAAAATCTTTTTTGAAAATTTCACAAATCTGCCAACGACCTATAACCGTATTATACTAAAAATAAACATTTTTTATCAAAATTTAAAACATGCGTTTACTAGATAAAATAACAATCTTTCGAAATCAATTTATAATTTTTTGAGGAAAAGAATCAATACGTCAATATCTGATTTGAAAATGACATATTTCTGGTTTTCTCTGGTTATTTACCCTCTAAAGTTAATTAAAAAAAAATTATTGCATAGTTAGAATTTTATTTTATGTACATAATTTTAAAGCGTTTTTAATTATTTGTCAGGTCAAGTTAGGTTAGGTTCTCGTACTACCATTATTGGTAAGCGATGCTTTTCTATAACAAAACTCTTTTCAAGTGGTTATTTTATAGCTTAAAGGATTTATTTTCAATGTCTAACTTTTCGTGATAAAAAGCTGCTCTTTCAGGAAAGCTCTTTTTTTAACACAATCATGTTGTGGTCAAGTTGTAACTAAATATTTTCGGATGTAGAAATATAGGTGGACTTTTTGTTCTGAAAAAAAAGTCGCGGCTAAGCTTGTAACTGGTACCTATTGAGCGCTTTTATTATTAGCGGTACAAAAAAGACAATAAAGATACGTGCCTTATCGCAATAATGCTGCAGCTCTTTCAAAAGATGAGAAACGCAATGTACGTAGGTCTGTTTCCTCAAATGAAAAAAAGTAATCATTTTCTTGCATCTCTCTCATACACCGCGTCAGACCCTACGATACTGGAAAGCCGTAACGATAATTTTGAAAGTATGGAATATAGTTATAACGATAATGTTGAAGTGTGAGAGAATTCCGAAAATTCAAAAACGTCAAATGTCAATGTGCCAATGGTTTTACTTTTGTTCTTAAAAATATAATTCTTGGTCGATGGCTGCCGCTCTTCCTTACACACTAAATAACAAGAGTCGAAAATGAGACAAATGGTGAACGTATGTTCGAACCCCGCCAAAGGAAACATACAATCATTATCATACATCTCCTTCACACGTATAGTGAAAATAAAACGCAATTCCCGACGCAAAAAAGTAGTACTTTGGAGGAAACAGTCACTCGTATTTTGTGTCTCACCATTATTTAAGGTTTTGCTTTTCTTACTTATCAGCTCTCAGCTCTTTCTTACACCTTAAATAACAACAGTCGAGAATGTGACAAACTCAAAAGAAACATACAATGGTTATCATACACCTCCCTAATACGTATAAAGGAAATGAAAAGCAATTCTCGTCGCCGTAGCTCAGTTGTAATAATATATATCTGCTTCCTCCGAATGAAAAAATAGTACTTTGGAGGAAACAGACACACGTAAATTGTGTATCTCATCTTTTGTTTCACCATTATTTAATGTGTAAAAAAGAGCTGCAGCATTATTAGGATAAAGTACGTTCGTTTTATGCTTTTTTGTGCCTTCACAGTACTGTAACCGTGAATCGTCACAGTAATTATAAAAACGTCTATTGGATTAGAAGTCAAGGTTAAAGAGTGGGTAGGTACTAACCTTCCTCTATAGATTATTATTAGGTAGAGACATTGTTGAATTGTCTCATTTCTACGGAAATTGAAAACAAGTTTGTCGTAAACAAGACTATTAAATAAAATACGAATTCTTGCCAAAAAATTTAAAGATTTCGTAATCTCTTCTTATCTTATTATTAGATTGTTCCTCGTGGGGTACGCACGTATGTTTCTTTGGAATTGATTTATTATATGCACGATATTCATGTTTTGATTTATTGGTGTTTCAGTGGGAGCTATGTAAAGCTAGATTCATTGATCCCTTCGGCACAGGTGCAGAGTTGGTATACAAGCCAAATGCGTGCTTAATTTTACGTATTAGTTAGTCTTTAGTAAGATCACGTAATAATGGTGATTTTTCAAAAAAGCTGTAAAATAGTTTTTTATGTGAATACCGCATTGTAATCTTGGCCGGAACGTTTAGATTGTTTTTTTAATCAATTTATCAATTGTATAAATAGCTATATTATTCGGATGACCATGTATTTTTAAAAATGTTACTTTTCATTCGACTTTCAAAAAGTCCACTATCTGTGTTTTCTTTTGTAACACAGGTCTGCAACAAAAATGCTGTCTGGATGTTTTCAACTGATTTCTATGTATTTAGGTGTTCCGAAAACTAGAAAAATACTCAAAAAATTCCAGAACGTCAGGTTATTTTGCAAAACGGTTTACATATATATACAGATATAGATAGTATATACAATAGTGAGCTCTGGGAATAAACATTTCATTGCTAAACCGTTCATCCGATTGCGATGAAACTTTGGGTATTTGATGTGTGTATGCCCGCGATGGTTTCTGTATACAATAGTGAGCTCTGGCATCATGAAATTACGAAAAATTAATTAATTAAATAAAAATTCATCGCAGAAATGTATGAACGCGTATAACTTTTGAACGATTGCACTAAATTGGATAATTCTTTTTTTTGTGTTCGTTATTGTCAAGACAAGTTTTGTATAAAACTACTGGTGAGCTCTGGCATTATTAAATTTGTATAAAAAAATTGCAATAGATGGCACCCGAGCTGAGAAGATTGAATGTATGGAATGCGGAAGGAGGGAGGGGAACTCGGGTAGGGGGTTCGAGGGAGGGGTGGAGGGGAACTAGGGATCGGGGAGGGTAACCTGAATTTTTAGGTAATAACAAAGACCCTAACTACAAACAAATCGTTAAAAGCATTTCAAGCTTTAGTTTGCCTAATGAGTTTAAAAGTACATTTTCTTCATTCCCACCTCGACTACTTTCCAGAAAATTTAGGATATGTGAGTGAAGAGCAAGGTGAACGATTTCACCAAGATATTAAGGAGATGGAAAAAAATACCAGAGAAGATGGAGCATCTCAATGATTGCAGACTACTGTTGGACGTTTCAAAGAGACTTTCCAGATGCTTTCTACAAGCGAAAATGTACCAAAAGGAGTCTTCCTGGGAAAAAGAAATGTGTTTAGTGCTTACTAATCAATGTATTTTAGATTCAAAAAATAAGTTTTGTTACGCAATTATAAATAAAAAAATTTTTTTTTAGTCTTTACCTTTTATTTTAAGATGATAACTTGTTTAACATAGATACCTACATTGTCAGAAAACGTGACGTTCTGTGACAAAATGAAAGTGATTTTCGGATTCAGCACACCCAAAAACATAAGAATTAAGCAAAAAAACCAAAACAGCTCTCAATTTTTTTTTGTGGACATTTTTTAACTCCTCGGGCTAATTTTTTCTGTTTTCTGAATACTCGTAAATCACACAGGTCTCATAGAAATCATTGTTTCTGCCTTACTACCATGGTTAGAAATATGATCTAAATGGTGTTAGAAAAAGAAAACACCATGCTCTGTTATCAAATCTAAAAGTTAATGGCAAAATATTTAAAATGTACAACTTTATGATGCCAAGGTTTCCGACCACAATTTGAAAAAAAAAATTGTGAAACTTTTTGAATTTGTTTAAAATTGTTTTTGATGAAACGACAAAAAACTAGGTGACGATAACGTTTTTAATACATTTGCCTAATAAAAAATGTGTGAGGTTTTTTTTCGTGATCAGTAATCTTCATATATATAAAAATGAATCGCTGAATTTGTTGCTAAGCGCAAATCTCGAGAGCAGCGAACCGATTTCGCTAATTCTTTTTTTAGAATAATCCTTGAAGTACGAGGATGGTTCTTACGGAGAGAAAAATTCGCAGAAAATTGGATAATTTCAGAAAACCTAACGACTATCCCACGTTTGACAGTTCGCTTGTTTGATAATGACATTTTGCAAAACAATGATTATTAAATCAGGATTCTATTTTTGAAAATCCTTAAGTTGATAAATTTATTTAAAGTAGGTACTCCCCTAATAGTTTGAATCGAATCAAGAATTTTAGATATTTTAAATAGGTACCTATGTTAGGTACCAAATTTAATATACATGAAAAATGGAAATTTGAATAAAAATTGTAAAAGGTGGCACGCGGGCTGTTTAAAAACTGAATGTACTGGGATTGAATATATGGAACGCGGGAGGAGGGTTGGCGGGACCAGGGAGCGGGAAAGAGAAGAGGGAAGGTGGAAGGGGAACGCGGGAGGGGAAGTACATCCGTCACTCCTGAACACACTGATCCCTAGATTCCTAACCATCCCTCATATCTTTTTCCTTCCCAGAACTTCCTGTATGGTCGCCGATTTATACCTGTAACTTACACCGTTTGGAGAGAGTACAAAGAAAATTTCTTCGATACATTCAATTCAAATTGAGACAGCCTGTAATTGAAATCCGCTACAATGCATTAATGTCTGATCTAAACCTACCACTACTTTCTACCCGGCGTACTATTAATGACATTCTTATACTTTTTAAATTACTGAACAATCTCATAGCCTGCCCTCAAATGTTAAGTGTTATAAATATTCGTGTCCCTGTTAAATCAACTCGACTCAACCACCTTTTCCACAGTGACAATCATAGCACTAACTATTCCTATCATTCACCGCTAGTGCGTTGTCACCGAACTGCCAATACGTATACAGACCTTTTCGATATTTTCAATACCTCACCGTCTTGCATCAAAGCAAAAATAATTAGTTATTAATTATGTAACTGATATGTTTGTAAAATGATAAATATTTGTTGTACTAATATGCATCGTATGTATGTACTGTATGTTATTCTATATATATAATGTTTGTAAATGTTCGATACACTTGTATTATGTATGTAATAGCCCTATGTACGGGCGTTTAAATAATAAATAAATAAATAAACTTCCCCTCCTTCCTAAAAGGACCCTCCATACAGCATCCCCTAATATGACATAGGTCTTGATGGAAATAATTTTCCGCAGTCCCTCTCAGAAGCTAATATAAAAAAAGTAATAACATAATATGAAATAACAAGGAAATGTTGTTTTTTAATATAATTGTAAAAATGTTACTGTAAAAACATAAAAAAATAGAGATTGTGAACACTTTTAATAATAATAATTGGAAAACAGCGCCCTTGAGGTGATTTTTCATAAAAACGGCGCTATGCAAATCATCCAAATATCATTATTATTATTTTAATTTGTATTGCGCTGTTTTTGTGAAAAATCACCTCAAGGGTGCTTTTAATATTGAGAAAGGATTGGTGCTCTAAAAAGTTATTTTAATGAAACAAAATGTAAGAATAATTGAATAACAGAGAATTGAGTTTGCATACATATAATATTTATAAGATTGAGGTGCAGAGTTGAATAGGTCAAACAGACAGAAGCATGTGTTAAAAACATGTGTGGCGCGAGAAATGAAGGAATTTCGTTAAGAATTCGTATTGCGTCGAGGGAGGCTAAAAGTTTTCTTTGACCTGATTGGCCTGTTGGAAGCTCGTATTGAAAAAGCTTTGAAACAGCTTCGGGCAATCTATAATTAACCTTTATCGTGATTTATTTTTGGGGTATTATGCCTCCTACTTTATAGTGTCCATCATCAAATTGACGGCGTAATACCCCAAAAATAAAATACGAAAATGCTTTTGGCAGTATTATAATAACTTTTTTGTTCGTGTCCTAATAACAAAGTTATATGTAAATAAACAAAAATTTTAACAAAACAAAAAAACGACTTCAAAAAATGCACTAAAAAGTAAAAAAATAATTTCGTATTCTTCTACAACTTTATAATCAACTTACCTTTTCTACTCATCAATATGTGGGTACGATTGTTATTTTTGGAGTCGGTGTCGGCGGGAGAGGAGCTGTAAAGTGAACACGCCGGGCCGCGGGTACCTTGGTTGACACCGACTCCAAAAATAATAATCGTACCTACATATTGATGAGTAGAAAAGGTAAATTGATTATAAAGTTGTAGAAGAATACGAAATTATTTTTTTACTTTTTAGTGCATTTTTTGAAGTCGTTTTTTTGTTTTGTTAAAATTTTTGTTTATTTTTTGATTTTTAGTGAATCTTAAGTACACTAACTAATTCGATTAAGATTCGGCCGAGTATCGTAAATTTGTTCTTCAGAATTGGAGAGTTCCGTTACTCTGTCATGGATCCCATAATCAGAACCTAACCAAACTCTCATCAAACTACCCTTGAAGTACATCCTTTCCAATAAAAAAATAATCATCAAAATCGGTTGGCGTGATATTGAGTTGTTATTCGTCCATTTGTCGCGCACATACTTGATGCAAATTTAAGACTTATATGATTTTCTCATGGATGCCATTGTCAGAACTGGACCAAATTAAAATGGGACCACACGGGAAGCACCAGCTTTCAAATAAAAAAAGGATCATCAATATCGGTTCACCCAGTCGAAAGTTCTGAGGTAACAAACATAAAAAAAAAATAAAAAAAATTAAAAAAATACAGTCGAATTGAGAACCTCCTCCTTTTCGAAGTCGTTTAAAAACAATTATTTCTTCGCGCTCGGTCAGCTGTTCTTTTGAAAATAAATTACATTGTTTTGAATTTAAACTCTATTTATCTTTTAAACGATACTTGGAACATATTTCCAAATGAATAACCGCTGTTACTACGTAACGCCTCTCATGCTGCGTTACAGAACAAAAACCGCGAGCCGAACCACGAATTAGGCGCGAACCGCCGCTTGCAGTTGCTTCGTTCCTTTACCATAATTCGTAGCTTGGCTCCCGCTAAATTTGTCATGCGTTTACGCAGCCAGATGCTATCCGAACACATACATTACAACTCGAATAGATCGCCAGGAATTTTTTATAATTTTTTTTTTGTAATCAAAGTTTCTTTAGTTAAAAAACTTTGTAAGGGTTTTTTTTATTACATTGTCATGAATAACCACCCCCCTAAGTTTCGCTGTATGAGCATGGAATACGCTTTGTTATCGCTTAAGGGCCATTAAACCAGCCAGCGGCGAGAATTCATATTTCTTCGAAAGATGTTCTTACGATCGTACAGGGCGGTTCCAATGAGAAAGTTTAATTATTCTCCGTACCAGCTTTTTTAAATAATAACTCAATATCGATTTTATTTCATCAAAAATTTGCTTTAATTTATACCTACATGATAAAACTATTAAAATTATGAACTTTTTGTAATTATTTTTCGATCAGAAGTATTTATAATTTTTCAATAATGTCTAAGCAAAATAAGAATGTAAAAAGTTCTTACATATAATAGTTTGTAAGAACATAAATAAGACGAAGACGAAGTAAGAGGGGATGCAGCACAGCTTCTCCAGGTACCAAATTGGAAGTCAGCCGCTGAGGACAGGAGGAGTTGGAGGCGACTGTTGCAGGAGGCCAAAGCTCGATATGGGCTGTAGCGCCATCGAAGAAGAAGAAGAAGAACATAAATAAATAGACAAACTGATGTATTTTCGTCACAAAAGACGTGTGCGGATCTTTTTTTAGATGATTTTATTTAAACTAAAATTAAAATTTTGAAACATGGCTTTCCCAGATAATTTATTGATTTATTTTACTGCATGATTATATGATTTTAAATTTGTGTTGAATAATACACAATTTTGTTTGAAAATTTAACAAATCTGAGTTAGAAAAACATTAAAATTTTCTTTCACATAAAAAAAATTGTATTGCAATAATTATAGGTTTATTTCGAAATATGAAAATTTAAATTTTAAAGCGTATTTGATCACCTCTCTAAAACATTTTTTTTTGTTTTCAAAAGCGTTCGGAAATACTCCATTTATTCGGATTTAATTGCAACGCCGAAATATTATGACATTCCGAAAAAATAGGCCCGAAGCCTAAATGAATCAGTGATTAAATTGTGGAATTATTTGACTTCAATTTAGTTATTGGTATGATATGATCTGGCCAGCCAAAGCCGGGTAGCAGCAACGGTAGGAAATCTGAGAGTGAGTAGAGAGTAGACTGTAAAGTGTATAGCCGTGTCCTATATTACAGTGGAGCCATTTGGGTAATCTATTTGATCCACTTTGAACTTTGACACGTATACCTTTTCCAATATTCAGTACAATAGATCGAAGTTGCTCGGTTCTAGTGTACTCCGTTTCAACTATCGTTGCTAGCCCATTTTTATTGTTTTTTTAAGAATTGAAATGAAGATTTGATGATTAATTTCTTGTTTTTTTTTTTAATAATTACCCTCAGGACCTATGTCATCTTTGGGGATGCTGTGGAGAAGAAGTTCAGGGAAAGAAAAAGGTGTGAGGGACGAGGGTTGAGTAAGAATCTGGGGGTCAGTGGGTCCAGGAATGACGGACGTACGAATCCATCGTGATAAAGAATGTCAATGGAAAGCTTGTATTCCATCTTATACCGGCAAGTCCATAGGTAATTCAGCATTATTAATTAACCTTTTTCTTTATTTAACGCCCAGAGGGCTTTTAAATATATTTGGTAGTACAATTAATTCAGGAATGATAATTTTGAAACAAATGAAGAAATAATAAAAATAAAATTAGATAAAAAATCCACACAAGCCATTAAAATCCAAAAAATACAAAAATACAGCCAATTGATAGGTTTACAAAATTACGGTAATTACAAAAATACAGCGATTTGATAGGTTTACAAAATTACAATTGTGTTAAGGAATAGTGTTGGAATAAGTTTTTTACAAGATCTACAAAACTCGCCAACTTGTTATTAAATATGTCTTATTTAGTACTTATTTCCTGTAGTGTGAAATCATTGTATCGAAGAGTGGGCAATGTAGTTCTGCTTGTGAATGCTGTAGTAGAATAATGGATTTTGTCGTGTAGTTACTCTCGGTATTCGTAAGTTTATGAGTTGCAGGAGTTCGCAATAGTCGGACTTAGAGTTTATGATTTTTAATAAAAAGATTAAACGTCTGTCTGACTGTCTTCTAGTGGGTACTTTATTGTTATTATTATTGTTATTTTTGTGCCGATTTAACGGCAATCGCCATAATAATAACCTTATATGTTTAATGTTTCTTCTCTCTAACTGTTCATTTTTCCCTGTTGACGGACGCGGACGTATTGTTACCGTATTCACTGCAATGATTCTGACTTAAAATTTCCTCCTGGCATCGTGTAAACCGCTCTAGTTTGTGCCAAGCCAGGAGAGTAAGCCAGGACAGGACTTGACATCCCTACTGGCTTGAAATACTAGCTTCGTGTGCACTGGGCACAAGTGACATTGAAAATGTCGATGGTCAGAGCAGAGGTCTCCATTCGAGGATTTTAAGTTTTATAGTTATGTTAACGTCTGTTTTTAAAGTAGTACAATATCACGATAAATAGATATTTATTGATACCAGGTTAGGCAATCTATTTTGTTAAAGTTATCTCCTCAATGCTTGTGATTTACTTTTTTCTTCTTTTTTAATGTGAATACCGCACAAGAGTCCCAGCTGCTCCCGTCTGAAGTCAGTGAGACTGGCATCCCCAGTGAGACCAAGGCATCCCAATGGGGAAAAGAAAGGTGGGAAAGTACCTGGCTCTTTAAGTTCAGTTCCTCGCTCCCGTGCGAAGAGCATAAACATTTTCAGCTCCCCGATATTCCGTCAATAACTCGGTCAATCGCGAAGTTTAGAAAAAAAAAATTTCACCCCCCGGTGCAGTTCTTTAAGGGCTATAAGCCTATTGTATTTTTTTTTCATAATTTAAAAAATAGTTACTATTTTAGTGTAAAAACTGTGTAAAAACAAAACTTCAATCGTTGTGGGCGACAACGCCATATCTCGTGGTATCCATTGTCGATACCAGGTGTAGTTTATAAAACTATATGTGTATAAAAAAAACCCGTTCAAAATAGACTAAATTAGTGCATTTAAAATACATTTTAATATTTCAACTTTTTTAAAAGTGTTTTTTGTGTTATTTGTACCTACTTTTAAGTTTTTTTGTGACGAGACAAATACTATTCGACGCGGAATTTTCTTCCGGGTCTAGTGACACCCGGATACCTAGGATCCGTGTTGATCTTGGGGGTGTTTTATGTGTTTTTAATATTGCCACGTTACTAAAACTTCTAGAGGCTTCCACAGAGTTCCTCGTGGTTCTTAACAATTGTTTTTTGTGCAATCCTGCGTCAATTTGTATTTTTTTGAGACATTACAGGTGCTACTCGAAGCGGAAAATTTTCCTGCGTCTAATGGTACCTCGGTACCCAGAAAAGGACGAATTTTAGTGTATATTTTGGTACTTTTGTCCAAAAACTGTGTTTTTTTTTGCTGTTTTTTCTAAAAAAACAGTGCATCAACGTTACTTTTTTGTGCTGTTAACATTCCCTTTCGACGCAGAATAAAATTCCGCGTCTAGTGATACTTTTTTCCATTTTTTCCCCATTTTTGGGGAATTTTGAGGGAATTTTCCCTTTTTTTAGGGAAAATTTTCTAAAATGGGATCCGACCCAGTTTCGGAAGGCGAGTCGGATGGCGCCGGTCCCGACCCGGGGAAATCCTCAGAAGCTTGGAAACAGACGATTTCCTCAACGATAGAGGCCCTCAGCAAGTCCTTGACCGAGGGGGATCCTCCCAAGAGTAAAAGGAAGCTAAGAAAGACTACCGACAAAGTCAAAACTACCGACCTTGGTTCCGATACGGACTCGGAAATGGAGGTTGAGCGCGTTATACACGTTGAGACAGGCGTACCAATACCTGGCACCAGTGGGGCAGCCATTATCGGCATTCACCCCCCAACCCCCATCCAAGGAAGTAAGAAGAGACAACGGCTTGACTCTCCTAATAGCCTGAAGAGTCTTGTAGAATCCTCAAAAAGGGTGATACCAGCTATGGAAAAGTGCCATAAAATACGTATGATTGTCATGGACGGTACGAATAAATTGAATAAGGCTGACAAGAGTGCCCTCAACGTTATTTTGGACGACTTAATGAATGATATTACTAACTTGATGCTGGATCTAAATACTATGACCACCAAGAGCTCCACTATCGACCAAATGCTTAACGCCCAGTCCAGCTTGAACCAGAAGCTGGACTCTGTTATTAAGGTGCGCCCACCAGTAATCCAGGAACCTCAATTGAGATCCTATGCAAGTGCTGCTGCCGGCTTGCCGAACTCAAAGAAAGTCTTAATTAATGGTTATGAACGCCCCATCCCTCCTAAACCATTGACCATTCTCGTCTATCCGGATGCTCCTGAAGGGAAAACATCGGAAGGTACCCAGAAAGACCTCGAAAAGGTCATCAACCCAAGGGTAGATGACTTTCAAATCGTACGGACTAGGAAGATTAAAGGCGCAGGCATGGCCCTTCAAGCGAAAGGGAAGAAGGACCTAGATAATATCTTAAAGGCTGGATCCAAACTGGCAGCCAGCGGCCTTAAAATGGTCACCCCATTGGGACGTTTGCCTAAAATCGTCGTGTACAATGTTCCGAAGGGGGAACCAGCATCGGACCAAGCCCTATTCACGGAGATATACAGCAACAACCTTGATGGGCAGACAACCCTGAGCATGGAAGACCATCTTCGTACGATGAGGCGGGTCTCCCTCTTTGGGAAGAG
Source organism: Limnephilus marmoratus (assembly GCA_917880885.1). Classification (NCBI taxonomy): domain Eukaryota; kingdom Metazoa; phylum Arthropoda; class Insecta; order Trichoptera; family Limnephilidae; genus Limnephilus; species Limnephilus marmoratus. The sequence continues at coordinate 54,693,970 of OU862910.1, forward strand.
GGATAATCCGACCATCCGAACATTATAACTTTTATTACTTTTATTACTTTTTAATCTCTCTAATTAATACACACCAGTGAAAACCTATTATTGGTTCAATAACATATACATATGTAAATACACCTAAGTAAATAATGTAACTGTTGGTTTTCCAAATAAAATAAAATAAAATAAAAATAAAAAAAAATGAATATGGTTCTGACGTGCCATCCGGCCGCCAGAAAGGTACTACTGGACAGCGGGATGTGCTTCCTTGGCTGGACTGCTTGCCGCGTACGGGATTATACAGGAGCCACTCGTTGCTTCAAATGTCACCAATATGGTCACATATCGAAGAGTTGCTCTCAAGACCAAGTATCGTGCCGCCACTGCGCCGCTTTGGGGCACGACCTTGAGACTTGCCCCAAGAAGGCACATCCCGCTGTCTGCGCTACTTGTACGCGCTTTAAGAAGCCGGCGGATCACCCGACGGGTGATAGGAACTGCCCGGCCCAAAAAGCAGCAGTGGAAGCAGCCTTCCGTATGACTGATTATGGCTCGTCCTAATCCCCTCTCCCTAGGTCAGATTAACCTCCAGAGATCCCGGATGGCCACGCTGGAGGTGCTGAGGGTCATGTCTGACCTCAACATTGACATTTTGCTCATTCAGGAACAGTACACCTGGGAAGGTAAGACCCCAATTAATTTTCCGGGTGCGGTACTCGAAGTTGGCCGCTCTCCAGGGGCGGGAGTCCTGATCAACACCTCCTTGATCAGTCCCCTCCTTCTGGCTGGTTTTTCTGATGAGTACCAAACCTGTGTATGTATTAGATTTGGCGATACTGAGATCTTCTTGATCTCAGTTTACTTTAAATTTGGGAACCCGGTTGGACCCCACATCCTGAGTCTGACGCGCGCGCTCAACGCGCTTAAAGGCCGTAACATAGTTATCGGAGGTGACTTTAACGCACGCTCACCATTATGGTTCGATACTAGTGATCGTAGGACGGAACGTTCAGACGCCGTTGAGGACCTGATTGCCGCGCAAGGTCTTAGCATTATTAATGAACAGAGTTCTTTTTGTACCTTTTCGAACATACATGGTGAGAGCAACATTGATCTAACTCTTTGCTCTGGATCTGTTGCGACCAGGATTTCAAAGTGGACAGTCCATGAGTGCGCAATAAATTCGGATCATAGGTTAATCACTTTTACGGTTGGTGTAAATAAAACTGAAGCTCCAAGATCCTCCTGGAACTTCAACACCACTAGGGCGAACTGGGATAACTTTGGGGAAGCGCTACGAGATACGCTAAGGGATTTTCACCACGTAGCAGCTACTGATCCGGATAATTTGGGGAATTTTTTCAATAAGGCGGTTGTATCTGCTGCCAACTCGTCTTTGGGAAGATTAAACCCAAAGACTAGTATTAGGACGCCGTGGTGGTCACCTGAGCTGACTTCGCTGAAGGGGGCCTACAAGAGGGCCTACAGGGCGCTGGGGCTGTCCAGGAGTGGCGGCTGTACGGAGGAGGAGACGGTTGCACTTCAGGCGGGCCTCAGATCTGCCAGGTCGGCCTTCAAACGGGCTGTTCTCCTAGCGAAACGAGCTGCTTGGCATAATTGGGTTAAAAACGTGGGTAACGCCAACCCGTGGGAAATCCACAGCGCGATTGAAAAATCCGGGAAAGGTTCTGACCGATATTTGTCAACAGTAATTGGGATAACAGATGGGAGGAACGCTGAGACAGTGGATGTGGCCTCCACACTCGAAACACTATTGGGTGAGTTAGTTCCTGTAGAATCAGTAATTGGGGAAAGTGACCACCATAAACAGATAAGAAATCTGTCACGGCTGCCACCTAGAGTCCTCGCCCAAGAGGATAACTTCATTAGAGTCACTAAGGCAGAAATTGATGTGATAATTAAGGGTTTGGGTCCTAAGAAGGCACCAGGGCATGACAGGCTCAATGGCGTAATAGCGAAGCAAGTTTGGGTCCACGCCAAGGAGGAGCTCTTCCAGGTGATGGACACGTGCTTGAGGAGGGGAGTTTTCCCCTCTGAGTGGAAGCGTGGCGTGCTCCGGATTATACCTAAGGGGAACGATAAACCACTCACCGACATCAAGGCCTACCGGCCGATAACGCTGCTTCCCGTTTTAGGCAAGATCCTGGAGAAATTACTGAGGGAGCGGCTCCGTCAAACCTTGTCCCCGGCCAGTGACCTCCAGTTCGGTTTCGTCCCCGGGAAATCCACGGTGCACGCCCTGTCGTATGCGCTTGAATGGGTGAAGGCTTGCCCAAAGAGGTATGTAGTTGCAATATTCCTCGATATCACTGGTGCCTTCGATCACGCCTGGTGGGCAATGATACTTACAAAGGTGAAAAACAGGCGGTGTTCCAACTTACTGTTCCAAGCCATCGATGACTACCTCTCTGATCGTACCATTACGATCAGTTTCGGTGAGTTTTGTATCCAGAGGGAAGCCGACATGGGATGCCCGCAGGGCTCCATCCTTGGACCCGACCTGTGGAACATCTCCTTTGACGACTCCTCCAGGTTACCCTTGCCTGAAGGATGTATCGCTGTCGACTACGCTGATGATAAGTTGTATCTGGTCGCTGGGGACAGCAGAAAGGAAGTGGAGAGTAAAGGCAGTGAAGGTTTGCAGATGTTCCTGGACTGGGGTGAAAGAAACAAGATGACCTTCGCTCCCCACAAGACCAAGGGCCTCCTGATGAAGGGCTCTCTTAGTAGAGCAAGAAATCCTACCATCAGAATGGGAGATTCTAACATCCGCTTTTTTGAAACAGTGAAATATTTAGGAGTTACTCTAGATCGATCGTCCTCTTTTCTGGCTCACGTCAAAGAAGTATCCAGCAAGGCCCAGGCTCTCTTCTTGAAGCTGAGGAGACTCTCCACAGCTGAGTGGGGATTGCGTAATCCGGCTCTGCGAACACTATATAGGTGCGTGTACGTGACGCAAGTCTCGTATGCCGCCTCTGTGTGGGAGCACCGCCTGGACAATTCGCTGATTCTCTTAGCTCTCAGGCGAGGCCAACGAACCCCCTTGCTGGCACTCTCTGGTGCGTATAGAACCGTTGCTTCGGACGCTTTACCCGTTTTGGCTGGCATTTTGCCAATCGATCTGGAAATCAGGGAAGTGCTCACTAAGCAGAAATTAACCAGAGGAACCCCGGCCACTCACCTAGGCGTTGTTCTGACACCGGGCGGGCCGGGGACTCTCCCTGGGCTGCTTCGTCAAATGAGGGATCTGTCGCTCCAGGAGTGGCAGGTCCGTTGGGATAGAACGAATAAGGGAAGATGGACTTTCTCCTTCTTCCCATCAGTTAAAGTCAGAATGGAAGGGGTCTTTCTCAAGTTGGACCACCACATCACCCAGCTTCTATCCGGCCACGGGGAATTCAGGGGGAGACTTCATGCCCTCTCCCTGTCCCCTCACCCCAACTGCGCCTGCGGGTGCACGAACCAGTCGGCGGAGCACATTCTGTGGCAGTGTGAGATAATGACGGACGCAAGAGAGGAAATGCTCGATGGTTTGGACGTACCAATCAGACCAGTGTGGAACACTGATCTGGTTTCGAACAAGACGAATTTCGAGTGCCTGAGGAACTTTACAAGGATCTGGGTTGAGAGATGGCCTGAGCTTAGAGTCGCTGATTAGTAGATTTTGACACCAGGTGTACTTGTTCCTGACTTACCACTGACTTTTCTTGCTTCTATTCTTTTACAAACTCTGCCCAGGATGTACAGTTTTATTTATTTATTTTTTTCATTTTTATGTTTATTGTTTGCATTTATATTTTATGTTTTTTATGCTTTTACATTTTATGTTTATTTTTTTCTGGATTACACAGGCCCTGCGTTATTCAACGCTCATGTTTATTTTATGTTTTCTTTACTTTACATGCTTATGATTTATTTTTCGTTATTTGGTGCAATTAAACGCCTAGCGATGACTCCCACACGCTTTTGTTTATTTATTTTTTTTAATGTTTTGCGGTTTTCTACGCTTATACATATACATTTCTTTTTAGTTATGCTGTACTATGAGAACTGAACTCCGTTGTTCGTTTTTGTACCGTCCTTCTCCCCATATAAGGGGTTGGACCCTGGACCGTGTCCCCGCCTACGTACCATGGCCGGTCATCTAGAACTGGTGGAGCTGCACCTGTTTGCCGCGCCACACCCCGTGACATGAAGAGGCTGGGGAGAAGGCTGAACGACATCCGAAAGCTGTCCGTCCCGCCTCCGGCGACCCGACGCTTCTCTCCCTAGGGTCTTCTTCATGTTTTCCACTTACTGTCGTCTAGGCACCACCGGCTAGCTGGCTTAAGGACGACGCTGCCGGTTATGGGGAGGCCGGACAATCAGCCTCCTTCACTGTCTCGGGGACTGCCGGCAGCCAGGTTGCGGTGACACCGGTTCTTATCTGTATATATGTTATTTTACTTGTTTCCTTCTTTTTAACGTACAGTGCTCGGTGCCGCCCGCCGGATTATGTATGGTCATGTCTCCCGCTGTCATGAGCTAATTACTCATGACGGCTGCTGTCATTTTGATTACTTTATTTTTTTGTTGATGTTACTAACAACTTGTTCGACTGTCCATGAGGCTCACTGCTTTTGCATTGACACCTCCATGGGCTTTAGAATTGTAGAGATTGACCATTACAGTACAGTCCTGTAGGCGCGCCCGCATACCGCCACCTAACACAGTATGAGGGGACATTGAAGGTCTAGATTCGTTACATTAAAAGTAGAGCCATTTATTCAAAAAAATTAGATTCTTGCGAGAACTCCGAAGGGGCGACCATAAGTTGCCTATACCGGGGTGGGACAGTGGTGGGTACTTCAATGGCTCTTCAGATCTGGTCATCAAACACGGCTAAAGCCATTTCAAGCAACGTTTCAGTCTTACACCAGAGCGATAATGAGAGTATCGTCAACTCTGGAACGTGCCACAAATTTCGTATATATTATTTTTAATTCAATAAATGTAAACTAACACAAATCAATCAAAATAAAATTTAATTGCGCGCGTTGGGATTCGATCCCGCGACCTTCAGGCAGCGAGTCAAGAACCTTACATTACACTTCGACTACGGAGGCCGTATTTGTATTTTTTTTATACAACCATGTTTTCTGATGTACGATTAAGATCCTTTCTTTTTAACATTTCATCATTGTAGAGTGAACCGACTATAGAAAGGCAGTCCGGTCGATCTGCTGAATAATTTCTGTGCAGCCTTACACTATCATCGGTTGGTTGGGAGGGAGGTAACACCCGGGCGCGGGCATAGGGGGGTGGCTGGAGCAGCGCGGCCGGCGGAAGGGTAGAGCTCCAATTGTGTCAATTTTAATTATTTTATCGTCTGCCGGCTGGAAATAAGGGCAGATATATCACTTACCGTTCGTATTACCCGGGAAAGAGGTGTACATTTTTGAACCGTGTTCAGGCTACGTGAAATAGTTATGAACGGAATAGACAGCCGACCGGCGGCGGCGGCTCATAATCATTTGCGGACCGTGATATTTAATCTACCAGGAAAAGCTTTTATCTTGTTCTATTTTTTATACCTGCCATTTTGTGTGATTGTATTTAAGCTCGCTGCAGTGTCAATTTTATGGTCAAATAAACGTGCAAAATTAATTCATATATCTCGGTTAGAAACATGTTTTATGGATGTGGAGATTTGCAAAGAATACCAGAAATATTAATGGTGACGTCATCGTTCTAGTACCCCCTGTTTTCAAACAAGACGCGTGAGAAGAAAGAGGTCGAATATCGATGAACAACCCCTGCCCGATAAAACGGATTTACAAGCAAAAATAGAAAAAAAAACTGAAATCAAACGGACGTAACGATAAAGTACCTAAATTCATCACCCAAAATAGTCAACGTCCAAAAAAAACCAGTGTAGGTAGGTACTCTAAGACACTGAAAATATGCTTCCAAAATATCCGAATAAAAATTGACGACCTAGAAACATCTTTATCCTCCCATCATGGCTTTTATGTATTTACGGAATCCTGGTTTGACCCTGCAATAAAATCCCCTGAACTTGGACTCTTTAATTATAAAATAATTCGCTCTTACGGAAACTGTAAATCAAGTTTTAAATCAAGAAATGGAGGGTTTTTAATAGCAATAAAACAAAATTTCTCGAGCATTCGAAACCTCCATATACTCCACTAAAAAATATTGGAACCTTTTATCTACCACTACTCTGATACTCACACGATCACAAACCATTGTGAAGACATTCGTCGATAATTTCTCATTAAAATACCCAAACTATAGACTTTTTAATTTTGAAACTAAAACCTGACAAATCTATAATAATAATAATATAATAATATATCTTTATTGAACAAAAAAAATTAAGATTTATAACTACAAAAACAAAAAGTACATCATAAGTACAGTAAAAGTAGAGTTTAGAAGTTGGATAATGACAAAAGTTAATAACAGAAAACAAAATACATATATACAGTAGGTACTTAAACAATAGAGATTTATAATTATAAATTTAGGTTTCTCGTAACCTGCCTCACTAGGCTAGCCTGTTTTGAGGCAGTAATTTTACGTCAATTTATTATACTGTGAACATACCTACACTTATATTAGAATAAAATCACGCAATACAATGGTTGCATTAATAATAACAATAATATTGGTACAATAATAACAGCATTGGTTCAATACTAATTTCGAATTTGGGTGAGTGCACCGGTAAATGCTCTATCATTATTTTTTATCCAAATTTTTATGTTTTTTTTTAAATTTTTTTGTGAATTACATTTTTTTATACTAATTGGAAGAATGTTGTAAAGTCTTGTTGCAAGGTATCTGAAGCTTCGTTGACCAAAAGTAGTATGAGTTATGGGAATTTGTAGTAAATCTTTGTTATTGTTTCGAGTACAGCGAATATTTAATCTTTTTTCATAGTATTTGTGTATATTTGTATATAGATGAGTGAGGATTGTTTTTGCATATATCTGCCGAACGTCAAACACATTCATAATATTGAAGATTAAGTTCGAGTCTGTAATTAGAGGTAGTCTAAGGATTAATTTTATAATAGTTTTCTGTGCCTTTATGATTGGGTCTAGTGCTGATGCAGTACCGCCTCCCCATGCTATGATACCATACTCAATAATAGATTGACAGACTGCAAAATAAATCATTTTCAAGTGTTGTAAGTCGAGAAAGTTTCGTGTCGTTCTGAAAAAGTGCATGGTTTTTCTTATTTTGTTTGCAATTATTTGAGTGTGAATATTCCATTTGAGATATGGATCAATTGTGAGGCCGAGATACTTCATCTGTGTAGTGCGCTCAATGTAGGGACACTGACAAGATTCATCGGAATTTAAACATGTGTGTATTCTAATAGAGGCGTCATCATGAGGTTGACCTGTTATATTTATGCTTGATGTGACATATTTAGTTTTCTCAGTGTTCAATGTGAGTGTATTTGTATCTAGCCACTTTTTTAAGATGTTTATATCCGTTTCAGCTTTTTTGTAAACAGCTTGCCAAGTGTCAGCTTCAAATAGTAAAACAGTGTCATCGGCAAAACTAACTATTTTTAAAAACTAAAAGGAACAAAGATGGTCCTAATATGCTACCTTGAGGTATCCCATAGTGAGTTGAGCACTGATTGCTAAGTGTGTTCATTATTTTCACTTGTTGCTTGCGGTCATCAAGGTAGCTCTTAAAAAAGTTAAGTTCGTTGCCTGTAATACCGATTATTTGAAGTTTGTTTATTAATTTACTGTGTGATATTGTATCAAAGGCTTTAGAAAGGTCTAAAAATATTGAAATACATTTTTTGCTTTTATCAAGGCTTTTTACAATGAAGTCAGTTACGGCGGCAATAGCGTCAGAAGTACTCTTGTTTTCTTGAAACCCGTATTGATTTTCTGAGAGTACTTTATGACTCGCCAGAAATTTTACTAACTGAGCATTGATAATTTTTTCAAATACTTTGGATAGTGTGGTCAGTATAGTTATTGGTCTGTAATTGTTTATGTCTGTCTTGTTACCTGTTTTATGTATGGGAATAACAATACCTGGTTTCAAGTTTGAGGGGAGGTGTCCTTGACTGATACTAAGGTTAATTAGGTATTCTAGGGGCAATGTAATTTCCGTAGCCAGCGTTTTCAAAATCTTGGTTGATATTCCATCAACCCCGGCAGAAGACGTGTTTTTTAGGGAATTAATTATTTTTAGAATCTCTTCCCTTGACACAGTTTGAAAATTGAATATTCTTTTGGGAAATTGAAGTTCTGCTTCAGCAGGTAGAGCATTCCCACAATTTGGTAGACGAGAAGCAAGATTTGAACCAATATTTGTAAAAAAATTATTGATATAATCCGCAACGAGCTTGGGGTTTTTTGAGGTGTCAATAATTTTACCGTCAATACAAAGTTTACTTATGTCGTGTTTGTCTTTAGTGTTTTGTGTATTTGTGGCTTCTCTTAGAGTTTGCCATACTTTTTTTGGATCATTGTTACTTTCTTGGATCTTGCCTCTGTAGTAGATTTCTTTCGCCTTTCTAATGACTTCGCCGCATGTATTTCTATATCTTTTGTAGATGTTTAGTGATATTATGTCGTAAGGATTTTCTTTCACTTTTTTTGTGTAATGCGTTTCTTCTACGAATGCAGTTAATGATTGAATAATTTATCCATGATTTTAAAGGTTTAATTTTGTTTGGAGTGTTTTTTGTCAGAATTATAGTATTATTAATTAATTTATTTTTCAAATAATCAACGAAATATCTCCATGCATCATATGAGTTTTTTATTTGGAAGAGCTCTTGCCAAGATTTAGTTTTAATTGTATTTTTTAAATTCTCAAAATTAATATTATTGTATATAAATGTCTGGTTACTTTTATTTTTTGTGGTGTCGGATTGCAATGTAAATATTGTTGTGTAATGATCTGTAATTGTTGATTTGTAAACAATGCTTTTGTTTTGTTTATTAGTTTTGACCATAACATGATCAATGCACGATGTTGATTCATTAGCTATTCTTGTTGGTGTATTGATGGTACTAATTAATCCATGGAACTCTAACATGTTCAGATAGTCGTGGCATTGATGGTGTGGATTATTTGGAAGTATGTTGATATTTAAATCTCCCATAATTATTATGTTTTTAGTGTAGGAAAGGTTTGAGAGTATGCTAATTAGACTGTTAAGAAATGGTGTTATATTACGAATCGATGGAGAACGATATATTGCTAGAATGCACGTATCATTATTATACATTATTTGCATACAGCTCGCGTCAATAATGTTTACTTCCGTTACAACAGAGTTTAGGTCGTTTTTTGTGTATACCACTACTCCATCGTTCTGACTATCATGTTTTGACGAGTTGAATGAAGAGTAGTGAGTTATGAATTTTGGTGTGTAAATATTTGTCAACCAACATTCTGTAAGAATAATAACATCAAATTTTATATTAAGGTGGTTAAGCTGTATCTGGAGTTCATCAAAGTTTTTATTAATTGACCTAATATTTTGGTGCATAATAATAGTGTTTTTTGAATCGGTTGTTAGGTATTTGCATATTTTTGCATCTGATGTTATAAACAAATTTTCTTGATCACTTAGTTCTTCGTATGTATTATTAATGGTAATAGCCATATTATAATTTGTATTACAAAAAAAAATTGTTTAATTCCCTTAAATGAGAGAAACACTAATCCGTGGCCATCACTGGGGATTACAACCTTTAATTGAAAGTAGTAGAGGTGAATTATTGTTGCAATTTGAAAATAATAGTATACAACATGACTCACCGAACTGAGGGGAATCGACCCGGTGAATGACCGGTAAAAGTGAGACTCTCAATTAGAAAAAATTAATCAATTTTTTTAAGGTCATCAGAGTGTTTGATATAAATTACTCTTGTCATTTTCATTTTTTTTAACCATCACTTTACATTCTTTGTACCAGACATATTTATATCCCATTTCTTTCGCCTTAGTCTTCGACCTCCACAGAAGATCTTTAAAATAGGCACCAAGGATTTCGGTAATAAAAATCTTCTGGTATCCGTTTCCTTGGGTTGTGGTAGGGTTGAGTAGCTTCCTGTTCAGTAGAATCTGTCGCCTTTTTTGGGGGTTAGTAAATTTAACGTGGAATTTTGGGGGGACTCCTGGTCGTCGGTCTGGAATTTTCTTGATATCGAGAATATCATCGCCTTTTAAGTCGACACCCGTCACTGTGGCCACTCGTTTAATTATTTCTGCTGGCTGTTCTCCCTCTTTTTCTGAAATTCCAGCAAATTCAAGAGTGTCTTCACGCGTTCTCTGCTCCACTTCTGCTAGTCTAACTTCAAGGCTTTTTATTATCCCATCTTTTTCTGTTAATTCCTTTCGCATTGATTCTACTTCCGAAACCAGTTTAATAATGGACTCCATCTTTAGATGGATGTCATCATATTGCCGGCTGATAAAGTCTCTCGTGCTTCTGCTTTCTTGATTTTCATCATCAATTTTTTTTATTATTGCTTGCTTAAACACTTCAAGTTTTTTTTGCCATCTTCATCTCCATCTTTTCCAGTAGGATATCAATATTTATACCCTGGGACTCCGATGTGAGACTAGTCCCGGTCGTTTGCCCTTTGCTTCTCAGATTTTTTTCTGAAGTTGCCATTTTAAAATTGTTATTTGGTTGTAAGGTCAAACACTGCCTATTTCACTCTTTATTTGACAGTTGGTTCACTTGTGATATTTTGATAATGTTTTCGTTTCTAAAACTGTCAATTAATTATCCACTAGTGGGAAACCAACACTTTCCAAGTAAAAAGGAATAATTCTTGTATAATAAGTTATGACAAGTGCACTGAAATGTTAGTTCACTGTAATAAAATAATAACAATTGATTTCGGGAGCAGAGCAAAACACAGCTGTCACTCGATGTAGGTATTGAAGACTCCACATCTAAAATGGAAATCAAGTGACAGTGGTTTCATCTCAAATGAAAGCGAAAACAACCGTGCAAATGAAATCTTGGACACACTAAATTTTCTAAACTTGTACCTCCTTTATTTATAATACTGGACATTGCATGATTTGGACATACTGGAATTGAAATGATTTGGAATTCTTTGGAATACTGGACATTGCATTGCTAGCCTCTATTACTATTGATATTACATTTATGAGAATGTAGGTAAAATATAACTTGAAATTTTGTAGTATTAGGTGCATGACTAAAAATTTAAAAAATACATATTATTAAAAAAAAAAATCACATGTGAATGTTAATGTACTTAGCAACGTGTCGTGGGTAAAAAGCGTGAAGGTAGCTAATTCGGTTAAGAATTTTAATAATTTAAGGAATTTTTCAAAGTCACATTAAGATTTCAGGTCGTTTCTTCGACTCGTTCTTGTGTTCAACAGCTCGGCTGTGGAATGATTTGCCGGCCTCTGTGTTTCCTCCTTCCTACAACATGGGTCTCTTCAAGACCAATGTTCATTCCTTCCTCTCCTCAAAAAGACCCTCCACACAGCATCCCAGATGACATAGGCCCTGAGGGAAATTATTTTCCTCAGGGCCTCCTGCGTGGAGTTAACGTAAAAAAAAAAGAGGAAAAGGAAAAGGAAAAGGAAAAGGAAAAGGAAAAGGAAAAGGAAAAGGAAAAGGAAAAGGAAAAGGAAAAGGAAAAGGAAAAGGAAAAGGAAAAGGAAAAGGAAAAGGAAAAGGAAAAGGAAAAGGAAAAGGAAAAGGAAAAACATGTAAAGGAAAGTGGTTTGCTTGATCGCGTATCTGTGATCCTAACATAACCACATTTACCTCATTTCAAACTGGGCTTACCAAGGCTTACCTACGTCGTAAAGTTACTAATCTGCAGGAATGTTTATACTTCTGCTAATCAATTTTGAGATTAGACCAAAATTAAATAGTTACGAATCTATGCGCCTTTAATTACCGATTAGAGAATCATTTCACCACATTCACCAACAATAACTGAGCAAAAATAGACCATTTTCCTCAGGTTTCTATGGACAGCCAGACGTACAAATGTGTTCATTCAGGAAGAGCTAGGCGTCCACAATAGGCTATCAGCTATCTGCCAACCAACGTATTTAAAAAAAAAACTTTGTACACGTTGCTCGCCAAACTGAGGACTCCAACTTGGAGAAACTCAAAGTCGCTGGCAAAGTGGTGGATAGAAGAAGCAGCGGAAGGTCACCAATGCGCTGGAGTGACCAAAAAGTCATGACTTGCGTCCTGGACTTCGGTGTCCACAGCTATCCACGCAACGCAGAACCGCGAGAAGTGGAAGAGCCTTATCCACTATGGAAATTGAAGTAGAGGTCACGATCCTCAACAATGAGAAACCAACTAGAAGAAGAATATTCCATTGTACCCTTATGATAGGTATATCAAAATTATACATGCAAACAACGAACTTCGAAAGCATTTTTAACGGTTGAAGCACCCTTAAAATATGATTTTTAAATAACTGAAGCACATTTTATTTCGTCCCGCTATTCGCTTTCATCTTGTGAAAGCATACTAAAAAAATCTTTTGTAAATCTCATTTGAATTTCATTTGAATATTGTTTTAATATATCTACTATAATATATTATGTATATACATATTGTACATCCTTAATGGCCCAATTGAAAGATCATGGTCTCTTGAACGTTCGCGTTCCTTTGTACAAGATACGCCTAATTGTCTGTAACGCGTGTTGTGACAATGAACTGTTCCAACCACTGAAGATGAAACCGATAGAAGTTCGTTTCGGGCATAGACAATAGAATCCGATGGAGATATGGCATAAATGCGTGCCGAGTGTCGCTGACTGCGGCCAAACTGCATGTACTATCGAAGCGGCGGAGCCAATGAAAGCCATGAGTTTTGTGTGTGGGTAGAAATAAAGGCGGTACGTCGCTTTAAGTAGATGAGATTTAAAGTAGTATCAGGTTTTGACACTCATTCAATCTGTAGATAACGCAGATTTTCATAAAACATTTGATTATTGAAGTGAAAACTTCTTTAGCACCGTTGCGATTTAGAACTCGTTGAAACGAAAAAGCGATACTAAAAAGACACACACACACATCTATAGGATTTAGCCTGCGAGAGAATGAGATAGTATAATCGAACTCCTTTTTGTGCTGTGCTTTGTAGCCTCCCCACTCTTGTCTACTTTAGTTGTCTGAAGATTTCATTTCTACCGCGTGTGAATTGCACACTCTATTTTTTTTTACCTTCTAAAGGTTCTCGTGTAAAATGGCGACCTCAGTTTTCTTTTAAATCTGTGTAGATATCACTTCTAGAATGTATCTATTCAGTTGTAGGTATAATAAGCCGACTCGGTACTCGGTAGGTCTCTCTAGAGTACCTACTCTAGGCGCAAGTTCATGAAATTCATAATAAGCAGAGATTCTCAAAATGGGTGAAATCCACCCATGGGAGGGGGATGACGGGCCACAACGGTAAGGGTAAGAGGGGACGGTGAGGGCAATAAGAACGAATTGAAACAGATTGATTACATGAAAAAGAATTCGCTTGCCTGTCCAATTATATTTTATTACCCAGTGCATTGCCGCAAGAACCGTACACATGTTGTTAATGTATGTTACAACTTTTCCACGAAGAAAAATATAACATACGTTCCTTTACAATCAATCGATTTTCAAAATCGGTAATGGGGAAAATTGATTGTTTATGACAAAATTAAAAATAAATAAAAAGTTGTTACAAATTATTTTGTTGTAAAAAGTTATGGAGTATTCTTTCGGTGCTCCGAGTGTGTTCGCCGAAAATTAGTAGAATGCTCGTTCGTTGAAGTAAACGCTGCAACTGTGCCCAAAGCGCACAAAGTCTCAAAGTGTATTGTTTTCTTGCGTCGCCTTGCTTGTACTAATTATGGATTCGAGTAATGAAAAATGTCCATAAATGGGATTCAACTTGTCGAAAATAAAATAATAATAAATTCTTTTCTTTTTCTATAATTGAGTCAATAATAAATGCAGCACTTGAATTTTTTTTATATGAATACCGCACAAGAGTCCCAGTCCCAACTGCTTCCGTCTAGAACCAGTGAGACAATGGCATCCCCAATTGGGGTATTTTGTGAGGCTGAAGGTAATAGGAAAGGGAAGGAGATGGGGAAGAGGAAGGTGGGTAAGTACCTGCTTATTCAGATCTGGCACTAAACACGGCTAAAGTCTTACACCAAGGCAATACTAAGAGTATTTTCCACCCTAGAACGTGTCGCTAATATACTATATATTATTTTAAATGAATAAATTGTGAAATAACACATATTAATCAACTAAGATTTATTTGCCACGCCGGGATTCGATCCCGCGACCTTCGGAATGCGAGTCAAGAGACTTCAAGGGACTACGCCGGCCACAATATAGCTGGGTGTAGTGAAGAACACTACCACTGATTGTTGAAGAATGAGCAATGAGCCTTCGCTCGCCTGATTTAAACATCCCTAGAGCATTTGCAAGAATTCTCATTCCTGATGTTCTCGTTTGGCATAGTAGCGCATGTGCCCCGAAAGCGAAAGGTCCTGGATTCGAGTCCCAAAGGTGTAAATATCTTTTTGTGATTTTTCTGTTTCCAGATTTTTGATTGAGTTTCACTAATATTGTCTTCATTTGATTAATATATTATTTTATTACTTTAGCATTAAGCTTATTTAAAACAATTTCTTGAAGTGCAAATTCCGTAGGTACCTACACCTACCCAACCTAAACTTACAACAAGAAGTGAAGATTTTCGTTATCCAATAAAGTTAGGGAAACTCTGATACAAAGTATAAGAAAATGCTTTACCAAGATATCGATGACGAAAGTAACGCTTGTACAAACTAATAAATCTAATGTCCCGTATATTTTTCAAAGCTTTTTGCTTTGTATCACATCTATTTGTATCTCCTGTGATCACATTTCTGTAAACGAAATTAACACCAATTTGCACACTTTGTTTTGTAAACGATGTCTTCCATAACTAAAAGTTCATAGTAGGTAACCTATAAAACTTAAAAGGAAGCAGAAGTACGGTGGAGAAATGTGTGATTATAAATAATTGGTTGAATTCATACTGAGAACAACCTGAGTTTAACCTTTGAATTTTCCTTTTTGTCAGAATAATGATTGTCAAAAAAGTTACGATTACTTTCAAATCACCTACTCTTCGTAAGGCTGTGGGAGAACAGCCACCACATTATATTTTCGTAGTTTACAAACGTGCTGAAGCAGTATCCTTATCACATAATGCTACAATATGCAACTACAGACCACAGTTATTATCAACAGTAAACAAGTGTAGGTTATTTTTTTTTAAACTTTGGAGTGACAGCTGCACGTGAGAGTTTTGCGAGTTTGTCGAGTTTTGATGGAAGTTTTGTCAGGATGGAATTTTGTCAGCATAAATTCCGTAAATACTTTGTATTGAGTAATTTACGTACTTTTGATTTGATCTCTTTGCAAAAGTTTACTAGTGTATTTTATAATAACCTTTAACCCTTCTGAAATCTTGCGTAGTTTTCAGATTGTCAAAATATTTCCGTTTTACAATAAATGCAAATAAATTAAATATTTCTGAACGCTTTCGAAAAATAAAAACTGTTTTAGAAAGGTGATGCATCCAAATTTTTAAATTCAAAACATTCTGGTAATGAAAAAAATAAGAACACAGACGTATTTTTAAACGACTTCAAAAAGGAGGAGGTTCTCAATTCGACTGTATTTTTTTTTATTTTTTTATTTTTTATTATTTTTATTTTTTTATTTTTATGTTTGTTACCTCAGAACTTTCGACTGGGTGAACCGATTTTGATTATTCTTTTTTATTTGAAAGCTGGTGCTTCCCATGTGGTCCCATTTTAATTTGGTCTAGTTCTGACAATGGCATCCATGAGAAAACCATATAAGTCTTAAATTTGCATAAAGTATGTGCGCGACAAATGGACGAATAACTCAGTATGACGCCAACCGATTTCAATGATTCTTTTTTTATTGGATAGGATGTACTTCAACGATAGATTGATGAGAGTTTGGTTATTTTTTTTTTTTTTTTTTTACAGTGAATACCGCACAAGAATCTCAACTGCTCCCGTCTGGAGCCAGTGAGACTATGGCATCCCCAATTGGGGTATGTTGTGAGGCTGAAGGTAGCGGGGGGGGGGGGGGGAAGGAGGTGGGGAAGAGGAAGGTTGGGAAGTACCTGGCTATTCAGATCTGGTCACTAAACACGGCTAAAGCCATTTTCAAGCAACGTTTCAATTCTGAATGGTGGTCTTACACCAGGGCGATACTGATAGTATCTTCCACTCTGGAACATGCCGCAAATATACTATATATTATTTTAAATGAATTAATTGTGAAATAACACAAATTTATCAAATAAAATTTATTTGCGCATGCCGGGTTCGAACCCGCGACCTCCGGAATGTGAGTCAAGAGTCTTAGCCACTGGACTACGGAGGTCGTCAAATCGGATCCATGACAAAGTAACGGAACTCTTCAATTCTTAGGAGCAAATTAACGAAACTCGTTATGGTCAAATTATATCTGTCTCATATGAGCAGCACGTTTAGTAGATCTACCCATATTCAGACAAATTAGTGTACGTCGGATTCACTAAAAATCAAAAAATAAACAAAAATTTTAACAAAACAAAAAACGACTTCAAAAAATGCACTAAAAAGTAAAAAAATTATTTCGTATTCTTCTACAACTTCATAATCGACTTACTTTTTCTACTCATCAATATGTAGGTACGATTGTTATTTTTGGAGTCGGTGTCAGCAAAGGTACCCAGCCCGGCGCGGCGTGTTTACTTGACAGCTCCCCTCACGCCGCGGCCCTGCTCTCGCCTCGTCAAGTCGCTTGTGCGACACAAGCACATCTCACCTATAACTATGTATGTAGTTACAAACCTACCATGACTGACACCGATTCCAAAAATGACAATCGTACCTACTTATTGATGAGTAGAAAAAGTAAGTCGATTATGAAGTTGTAGAAGAATACGAAATAATTTTTTTACTTTTTAGTGCATTTTTTGAAGTCGTTTTTTGTTTTGTTAAAATTTTTGTTTTATTAGGCAAATGTATTATAAACATTATCGTCAACTTAGTTTTTTTTATCGTTTCATGTAATAATTAGTAAAAAAGCTCCCAAATTTTCATCATTTTTTTTCAAATTACGGTTGGAAGCTTTGGTTTCATAAAGGTGTATATTTTAATTAAACTTTTAGAGTTGAACATAAAGCGTGGTGTTTTCTGTTTCAACACTTTTCACACTATTTAGATCATATTTCTAACTGTGAAAGTAAGGGAGACAATGATGTCCATGAGACCTACGTGAGTTGTTCCGAAAAGCGAACAAATTAGCCGAAGGTGTTAAAAGTGTAAAAAGTTTCTTTTTCATTATCACCGGGCTCTGGGAGATTATTCACCACACCATTTTCCCAAAAAGGGTGATTCTCAAAATCTATCTATCTATTTATCTATCTATCTATCTACCTATCTATCTATCTATCTTATATTTTATTTAGAGAGTTCAGTAACTATCTTTTGACATACGTCTCAACATAGTGAAACTGCCCCCTTGGACTTTTTTTCTCTCTTAAAATTTGTAATCTTCTCTGTAATAATTTGGTGTATAACTGTTTTATGGAAAATATGAAAAAATAAATAAATAATAAATATATAAATATTAAATATATAAATAAATAAAAATGAATCGCCGGAATGTATGTACGCGCATAACTTCCGAACTACTGCACCAAAATTGGATAATTCTTTTATTGTTGTGTTCCTTATTGTCAGGAAAAGGTTTGTATAAAACTATTGGTGAGCTCTGGCATTATGAAATTTGTATAAAAAAATTGCAATAGGTGGCACGCGAGTTGTTTTAAAACTGAATGTGTGTCGGGACAGAATGTATGGAATGCCTGAGCGGGGAGGGGGAGGGGAGAGGGGGAACTCGAGAGAGGGGGAACTCGGGAGGGGGGTTCGCGGGACGGGTGAAAGGGGGAGTGGAGTGGGGAGAGGGAAGGAGAAGGATTTGAGGAGACGGAGTGGGAACGCGAGAGGGGAAGGGGACGCTGGAGAGGAAGGGGAGGCGGAAGGGGAAAGGACACGCACGGAGAAACAATTTCTTTATTAAATGGCATAGCAACGCATGCCGGGAACCAGCTAGTAAATAAATAAAAATGAATCGCCGGAATGTATGTACGCGCATAACTTCCTAACGACTGCACCAAATTGGATAATTCTTTTTTTGTGTTCGTTATTATCAGTACAAGGTTTGTATAAAACTACTGATGAGCTCTGGCATTATGAAATTTGGATTAAAAAAATGCAATAGGTCGCACGCGAGCTGTTTGAAAACTGAATGTACCGGGACTGAATGTACGGAATGCGGGGAGGGGGAGGCGAACTCGGTAGGGGGTTCGCGGGACGGGGGAAGGGGGGCAGCGGAGTGGGGAGAGGGAAGGTGGAGGAGTGGGAACGCGCGAGTTGAAGGGGAACGGGACGAATGGGAAAGAACACACATGGAGAAACAATTTCCTTATTAAATGGCATAGCAATGCTCGCCGGGTATCAGCTAGTTAAATTATAAACTGTAAACACCTTTAAACTGTATATACGAGAATAGAAATAAGTAAATAAAATAAAAGTGACCTTAAAAAAATATGTAGCATGTTCTCCAGCCTCGTCCTCCACAAATTGTCAGTCGGGTCACCTTGTATCTGCTACCCTCAAGAAGTGATCCATAATTTATCAACTATCCTAAAAGCAATGAACAAGTTAAGTGTTTCAAACATTCCCGAACAAGTGAGCGGCCAGAACATCCGATGAAAACAGAGATAAAACAATAAAAAACTTTCGTTATTGCTTTACGGAGAGAAGTTAGCCGGGTGATCCCTTTGAATTTCTAATAAGCACCTTGAATATTGATTAAGAATTACGGGCACGCGTGATAAGAACACGTGTTATATTATTTGTGATGAACTTTTCCGTTGATTCGCTTGGAACATATGTCCTATTGATCTTCCGGAGGCTCGGGCGGTAAGAGCTGCCTTTTAGGTCGTGTTAATTGAGGGGGTGTATCCGCCCCCCCGGGGGTGTATACTTCCCCCAGCCCACCGGGGCCAGGAAGCGTTTGATTTTGACCCTCCAGGCCGCCCCCAAAGCGACGCCGTTCAAGCATACAGTTCCTCGGAGTGGATTCATCTACGTTTAATTGTTCATACGAAAGGTGGATACTCGGGCGTCCGACTTATTCAACCCTTCAACAACTGTCTTCAGGGATGATTAATCTTAAGGACCGGTGTTCGTCGGCTCATTGATTTTTTTTATAATTTATTTTTTTAATTAACTGAACAATTTTCGCATTGACACAGTCTAAAAATAAATTGTAATCGTTTAGATCTCACATTTTTTCCGGTAGCCGTTATTTTTTTTACATTACCTCCACACAGGAGGCCCTGAGGAAAATAATTTCCCTCAGGCACGTGTCATCTTGGGATGCAGTGTGGAGGTTCTTTTTAAGGAAGGGAAGGATAGGAAGTTCTGGGAAGGAAAAATGTATGAGGGGTGGGTAGTAATTTGGGGGTCAGTATGTCCAGGAGCGATGGACGTATGAATCCATTCCTCCAACTGCCGTGCAAGACGATGAGTCCAAAGAGTCCGGCTGGAAAGGTCAAAAAGCCTCCTTCAACTAGTCTCTCTCGATCCGGCCCGCCGTGCAGCATCCGCCGCCAAACCTGGGTACCCCTGCTAAATCACCAAACGTAGCGAACCACTTGGGGTGTCCTGAGAGAGGTGTGGGTTATCCAATAAATGGTTCCCGTGGCGGCGGCACCTATATACGCCTCCCAAATTGTATATTGTCTGATATTTAAACACCTACAACTTTTTGTGCTTGTACACTTTCTAGTGTCTTATGCAAAAAATATATTTAAAAATTGTGCAAAAAAAACTAATCTTTCATGATGTCTTACTCTTTTGTTGAAAGTTTAGAAATAATTTAGTAATTAATCTCTCTACATTGCGCAAAAAATAATTATTAAAATAATATTTCAAAAATCATTTTTATATCCTTCTGAACTTATATTTAAAGAATTTAAATTCAGAAAATTAAATACTTGTGGAAGATGTTTTAAACAAAACCGTAGCATTCAGAAACTTAAGACAAAAATACAAATTACTGTTACGTAAAAAAACTTTGGGTCAAGAGATCTACAAATACCTAAGAATAAATTTCTTTAATAAATTGCCAGAAAATATAAGTTCCATTAGAAAGAGCTTCAAAGAATTTAAAACAAAATTGGAAAATATACTGAAAACTTCAACTGAAAAAAATATTAAACTTTTATTAATTAAAATTTAAACTACTTTAAAAACAACAACAGTTATTAAAAATATGTTTTTTTTTTTTTTTTGTAATAAAAACATATTTTTAATAACTAAATAAATAGTACCTTTTTCCAAAACAGACATGCAGAGCTTTATATTTGAGTACCTACATTTTTAAATAAAATTGTAGATACGAAAATTATGAAAATGTTTCATATATTATACATGTTATTATTACTCTGTTATCAATCTTTATATTTTGCACAAATAATTTTTTTTTCTAAAATTAAGTTACTAACAATCTCACTATTTCCGCCACACAACTCTCTTTTAAGGAAAAGCAATCAATTTATTTTATCTGGAAAACCAACAATTATAATGTATGGCAAAATATGGGTAAATTATTCAATCAATAGACTAATCAATAGAATAATCAGACGCTTCACTAAATAATGTAAACAAGATAAACTGGAATAGTGTTTGAATCATTACTGATCTGCCGACCATGCCGTGTCTTCCTATGACCAACCTCTTCTTTCCACTTGTACGTCACATATTCTCTATACACTCATTGTGCGCTTTTATAATTACTGTGACGATTCACGGTTACGGTACCGTGACGGCAATAAACATATAAACATACCTTAATAAACATTCCTTCTTTATCGCCACAATGCTGCAGCTCTTTCTTATACATTAAATTATGGTAAGACACATACAATACGTGTGACTGTTTCCTCCAAAGTACAACTTTTTTGCGATGGGAATTGCATTTCATTTTCTTTATATGACCTTGGGGTCACTCTAGACTGCAAACATTTTTTCCATGATCACATTAATAATATCGTAAATAAATCACTAGTCGGCTTCATTCATAGAATTACCTCTGACTTCAAACATATAAGTACACTGAAAACTCTTTACTGTTCGCTGGTTCGCCCTCACCTTGAATATGCTAGTATCATTTGGTCTCCTTTCTATGCTGTCTACATTTGTCACATCGAATCCGTACAACACCGTTTCCCAAGAGCTTGGAGTTGCTTGGAGGTTGGGTCTTGAAAGAGGCGAGTACTCATATGATGAAATTGACCACATTTTAAACATTTCTTCTTTAGAAAAACGTAGAAAGGACTCTGATCTAATTTGCATATTTAAAATAATCAACAGTATTACTGATACACCTGCTTTGTTACAACTCATCCAGTTCAACATCTCTTCCCGTAGACTCTGAAATAATTAATTGCTGTTCCTCAATCAACATTCTACTAATAATGGATACCATTCTCCCTTATCCAGAATGTCGAGACTTGTCGACGCAACTCAAAGCATTGATTTTTTTGGTGTAAAACTAAATGACTTTTGGCAGTCGATACGCAATATTTAAATGCTTCTTCATGCTTTGACTTGTAGTGTCTTCTATATGTACTTTTTATATTGTCATTGCTATTAATTTATATGTGCTCTCCCTTCACTGTTTCTCTGTTTTTTTATTCGTGTTTTTAGTATGTTTTTAATGGACTATTGTCCGTAAATTAATAAATAAATAAATACGTGTGTAGGAGATATATGATAACGATCGTATGTTTCCTTTGGAGGGGTGCGGACATACGTTCACTATTTGTCTCATTTTTGACTGTTGTTATTTAGTGTGTAAGAAAGAGCAGCAGCCATCGACGAAGAATTATATTTTCAGAACAAAAGCAAAACCATTAGCGCATTTACATTTGACGTTTTAAAATTTTTGGAATCACTCACACTTTAATATTATCCTTGCTACTATATTCCATACTTTTAAAATTATCGTCACGGCAAGTAGTAGGTATTGGTAGGGGTCTACGGAGACGTTACGGAGCGGTGTGTGAGAGAAATGCTGAGAAAATGATGACCTTTTTCCTTCGGAGTAAACAGACCTATGTACATTGTGTATCTCATCTTTTGAAAGAGCTGCAGCATTATAGCAATAAGGAACGTATGTTTATTGCCTTGATACCGAGAGGCGAACATTATTTACTACCAATAATTTTCAAATCGAGATATTAAGTTTCATTCTAGAATATATTGTTACGGACCCCGCAAGGCATATGATGTTCTTTCGGAAAGTGAGTTAATTTGCATCCGAAAAGCCCTCTCGCATTGTTTGCTCATCCACATTTTCACCTAATACCTAATACCCACCTGCCCGATTAATTCTACCCCGCGTGTGAAGGGTGTGGAGGGTGTGATGGTTGGATGGCTGAGTGGCAAAGGGTTGAGGACTCGGAGTCCACCCCGCCTGGAGGGATGCTGCCCATCGGGCGGAAGTAATCTCATTAACACCGGCGGCCAATGGAAGAAAACGAGGTAATTCTGTGGAAAACTGCGAATAAAGAAAGGCGTTCATCTGCGGTGAAACGGGGAACAGGTGAACAAATTTCAGGTTTAATCACGTTAAACTTTCATTCGAAGCACACGCACGAGTGTCATAATATAACCCGACCTACTCGTTCCACCCACTGAGGTTCATCACAAGGGGATTGATATTTATCAGTATAAATTTATGCGTAGGCTGAACGTTGAATTCCTGGCCAAGTATGCAGCCTACCACTTATAATAATACATAGTTTCTATCAAATAGCGCAGAAGAGTTATGATACGTGATATCTCTAACTTCTGACATTTCCCATACATTCTGATGGCAGTATGCTACACTAGCGCCTCCTAGCGGCGTTGTGCGTTTTGGTTTTCTTTGATACATTTTAAGAGGTTTTATGCCATGCTGCACCAGCGTCTCTGGCGGCCAGATTTGCCATCTAATAGTATTATTAATATTCCTAGTTTATATTTTGCATTAAATATTACTTTTCAGAAAATAAAACATATTTGAACTTCGAAATCTTTTGACCCCTCCGGCCTCGACCATATTTTGTCAAAATATTGTTAATATTTTGAAATAAATATTATTTTGAGGGTCAAAATATTGCCGCTTCGCAATAAAAACCAAATAAATTAATTGTTTCTGAACACATCCGAAAACTAAAAACTGTTTTTGAAAGTTGAAGAAATACGCTTTCAAATTTTGTAAATCAAAATACTATAATTTTTGACGTATACAATTTTTGCATGCAGATATCAAAAAGTTTTAAAAATGGTTCACCTTAGATTTTTTCTAAATAAAATTATAGAAAATGAAAAAAAATTAAAACACATACATATTTTATTAGACAAATGTATTTATTATAAACGTTATTCTCACTTTTTTTATTGTTCCATGTAAAAGTAATTAATAAAAAATTCCCAAAGTTTCATAAATATTTTTCAAATTGTGACCAAACTTTGGTTTCATAAAGGTGTACGTTTTATTTCTTTTGTGTTTAACTCATAGGTTCTCAACGTGGGCGAGAAATTCTCCCCCTTGGGGGCGTTTCAGACCTTCAGGGAGCGGTAGAAGACCGAGAGAAAATTGGGGGGGCGTTTCAGACTTTCAGGGGGCGGTAGGAGATCCAGAGAAACCCATTCCACCTCATCCTAAAGCTATTAAAATTGACTAACACATTGACAGTATTTTGTTGGCTGAAAGAAAAAAAAACTATTTCAGATTTTTTGTTTTTTGTATTTTGTACCTACATCCTGTGTGGTTCAAATTCAATACCTAATATTTTTACTTTGTATTTATTTTTGTGCAAATGTTTTAAACAGTAGTTTCCTGCACTATTTACTAGCATAATTTCGTTAATATTGTTATATATATATGTATGTAAAAGCCTAAATAGGCGTTAATAAATAAATAAATAAATAAAATCCCATCTTGCCCCATCACATCCCATTACGCCCCCCACCGTTGTGGTAAATATAATCGTGACGACAATTGCTGTTTCGGATTCACGAGTTAGGTTAGGTTAGGTTAGGGCGCTAGAAATAAAAAATATTCTCAAAGTGGGCGGTGGAAAAAAAAAGATTGAGAATCTGTGGGTTATCTGAATATAAAGCGTGGTGTTCTCACTGTTTTAGTACGGGAGACAAGGATTTCATAATTTTGTATCTACCGTTTTTTTATTTAAATTGTTCTCCCATAAAAAGCTGTATAAAATATATAATGTGTGTATGGGAGGAATGTTGTATTTATTTAGTTATTAAGAATATCATAATATCCTACATGAGTTGTTCCGAAAAGCACAAATTAGCCTGATTGGTTACCTTTTCTAAAACTTCATAGTATATATCTTTTAAGAGTTCTTTCTTGTAATAAATTCATTTTGATCAATACTTTGCTGTCTGTACAGTATTTCTGCATTATTATTCCAATAACCGCTGACCTGTCGATGTGTTTTTCTTCACGGGAGTCGAAACCACAACTATAAAAAGTAAAAAGACCCTCCACACAGCATCCCCAAAGATGAAATAGGCCCTGAGTGGAATTATTTTCCTTAGGGCCTCCTGTGTGGAGCTAATGAAAATAAAAGTAAAGTGGATTGACCAATATTATAAGGAGATCTCTTTTAAATACCGAAGAAAAATGTTTGACTCTAGGGAACACTTTACTTTGCTACAGCTTTCGTTAGAATGCAAGTGGATTTTCTCTCATTAATAATTCTGCATAATTGTTGGCCCGTCTTCTCTTGTTAGTTGCAAATCTAGACTCTGATCTATCTGAATAACTGCATAAAGTGTTCAGCTCACCGCATAATAAATTTATATAAAAACAAACGATTATTCGATATTAACATAATTTACAAAAAAATTATAACATTTCATTAGTACCTACCTGTATTTATCAGTTTTGGCAAATGAAATAGGGATGGACGGAAAAATGTATTTTAGCCCGAACTGAACACTTGAAACCATAATTTTATTATATACCTACTGGTTTGTGAAAATATATGTATAGTTTCATTGTCTCTCAACAGATGTCGTCAATATATGTAGTTTTAAGGTGTCTCAATAGATGACATTCGTAGTAATACATGATAGAGATCCCCCCCCCCCTCCCCCGCTGCAGATTAACAAAGATATGCGTATTTCTTCTTTCCTTCTGTTTTCTTTATAATTCTTTATTACAATTTCTACTTCGGCAACATAGTATGCCTATAAAATATTAGAATTTATTGATATTGAATACAATTATCGGCGTAGATTTACTATGATTCGTATTGACACGATTATCTTTCATAATATTTTCTATTTTCTCTACTATGTTTTTCCCGTATTGGAAAATACATTTTTCATTATCCGTAATTTATTTTATTCAATTTACATAAATTTATTATATAATATCATTTTTTACATTAGCTCCACACAGGAGACCCTGAGGAAAATAATCTCCTTCAGGGCCTATGTCATCTTTGGGGAGGCAGTGTGGGTGGATAGTATTTTGAAGGAAAGGAAGGACAAGAAGTTCTGGGAAGGAAAAAGATATGAGGGGTGGGTAGGAATCTGGGGATCACAAAACCATGTATAACTACCTACACTAACGACATCCCGAGAGACATTAAAACATATATATTCTATTTTTATTTTAACTTTATGAGTAAAACCTCAAATTGTAATATTTAATTAAATGAAGACAATACAAGCGAAACTCAATCGAAAATCCAGAAACAGAAAAATCAGAAGAAGATATTGACAAGAGGTCCTGGGTTCAAGTCCCAGAGGTGTCGATATCTTTTTCAGATTTTTCTGTTTCCAGATTTTCGATTGAGTTTCGCTTATATTGTCTTCATTTAATTACATACGAGTATATATTCATTCTCATACAATGTAGTTGACATTTTCTAATGACCTGCAGTCGCATGTTCGTTTTACATCTTGGCAGTCATGGATTATATTAAAGTTATATGTAACTAATCTTCCGTAGATAATGCAATATGGTACAGATGATAATCTATGTACCAGTATGTTGTATGATATTGAAAGACAGAACCAAGTATTAATTCTGATTTAATTGTTTAATAAACAAACATGTTTTATCTATGCCTTAACGTATTATTTGTCAATCACACGGTTAATTGAATGTGGACAGTAAACATTACACAATTTCAAGTGAATTTTTGCCGTCCGTGTCGTGTTTTTTTTCCTTACAAGTGTTTTCTTTTCTGAATATTTGAACCTTTATAATTACAGGATGTCAATGTTTATTTATTCTGGAATGTTCATTCAGACAAAGGACACAGTAGTTAACTTTCAAGCGTTAATTAAGTCAGCCCTAATGTGATATTGCCTTTGTCGAGGGTAAAGCCACAGAGTGTCGCAAGGCGTAAAGAATTACAGGGAAGCCGAGTGTAAGGTACTTGGGAAGGGATACGGGGAAGCGGGAAGGTAGAAACGGAAGGTGTGCGGGAAGCGGTTGGGGGATGTAAGATGGCGGGAGGTTGGACAGACCAAGGTGACAAGGGAAGGTAACACGCCTTCTTTGTTCAATGCTTTGGCTATAATTAACAGTACACCCCAATCCATCATGCGTGCGTTTCGTTTTGACGCTTTTCTT
Organism: Limnephilus marmoratus; assembly: GCA_917880885.1. Taxonomy (NCBI): domain Eukaryota; kingdom Metazoa; phylum Arthropoda; class Insecta; order Trichoptera; family Limnephilidae; genus Limnephilus; species Limnephilus marmoratus. The sequence goes on from OU862910.1 coordinate 54,720,794, forward strand.
AAATTCTTCCATTCTGACTCATTGATATTCACACATTTATTTTTCAAAGGAAAAACAAGATCGATGACATGCTGTTGCCTCCAAAACTGCTTTCGAATTACAGTTTCAGACGCACTTGTAGTGGACTTTAATACTTTAAACGAAACAAGACGAAATGGAGTTTGCTAGAATTGGGTGATACTATGTGTAAGGAAAAATAAGGTTACGCAAGGAAAAGGAATAATCAATCACTTACAACCACAGCATTCTACCGCATTACCTCAAGGTAATTAAGGCCACAAAAAAATTATTAAGTACAAAACGATATTAAGTACTTCCTGGATGGTCAAATTCCTTCTTTTTAGTTAGATCAAAAAACGATAATGTGTAGGTACAACAACTTGCTTCCAAATCTTCAATTTTTCAAAACAAATGAACCCGAATTTGCACCATGTTTCTCGCCATTGTTACAAATTTCAAAAACTTTTCCAGCGAGGTGATGGTTTGGGAATTGTGTTGGCAGAAACTGAATAATTGACATCCCGATAGAATCCAAGCATATTCTCATTTCAAAACCAAACACCTACCCTACCTTAAAAAATATCGTTTTTAATTCAATTTACGTTTTCTTAAGAGCGCTGCCGGTCGCTGCGAACATTTATGAATAGGTATTTTAAAAAATCTCTTTTATTTCACTCTCTGACAGTAGTCAGAATCGCGCTATAGATGTGTGAGTGAATGCAGGCCTTGTGTGTGTGGGCTACGCGCTTCACCCGTGTCGAATTATTATTTCTGCCGACCACGCATGTTCCAATCTGCAAATGTGTAGAGACAAGACCGCTCGCAGGGGCGTCCTATTGTAAGCGTCCTATGAATATGCTATTATAGCTACTTATCGTTGTTGCGCGCACAAAATATCCTGTGGGTATTTTAGAATATTAGGATACATAATAAAAAAAAACCGAAAAAAAAAAAATTGGGGACCCATATTTTTATTTATTTTCATTAATTGTAGAGTTATTTTTGATACCATGTTTGGGTGAAAACAAGTGGGCTTAATATACATTTTTTTATTAAAACCGACAATTTTTTCTTAAATTTTGCATTCAGGATTTTTGTGCGCACTTTTTATGCACATATGATATTTTGTGTAGCAAACGTAGGAAAGGCAACTTGACCTTTCTCATAGGACCCATATCCCTCAGGCCTCGGGCATATTTTTTCATAAGGTCGAAATATTTCCGCTTTGCAATAAAATCCAAATAAATGGAATATTTCTGATAGTATCCGAAAACTAAAAATTGTTTTTGAAAGGCGATGAAATACGCTTTTAAATTTTGAAATCCGAAATAAACCTTTGCTTTTCGAATATAAAAATTTTGAACGCACACATAATTTTTTTTAAAATGACTCATCTTACGTTTTTTCTAACTAAAATTACTGATAACGAAAAAAATAAAAACACGTACATATTTATTACACACATGTATTGTTAACATTTCCGTCACCTCACTTTTTTATTGTTTCATGTAAAAATAATTAATAGATACAAAATTCCATAAGTTTCATAAACTTTGGTTTTATAAAGGTGTACAATTCCATTATTTTGTGGTTAACTTTTGAATTTGAATATAAAGTTTGATATTTTCTCTTTCTCTTTCGAACACCGTTTAAAACTTATTTCTCAACATAATAGTAAGGGAGACACAAGATCGATATGAGTTGTTCCCAAAGCTAACAAATAGCCGAGGGGGGGGGGGGGGGGGGTTAAATTTGGGTTTGTGACCAAAACACCCAAATAAATTGAAAATGTATTTTTTTAGCTAAAGGTAGAGAAAATATCTTGTGCTGATAAATATGTTTTATTTTATTTATTTTTGTTTCAAATTACGAAATATTGGTCTTAAAAAAATGAATTTCGTATGATTTTGGATGCAACTTAATTTTTTGGTAATTTTTTGACAGTTAAATAGAAATATTAAAAAATATTTTTGCTTTACCTACTGAGTTAATATTGAAGAAAATATATATATTTTAATATTTAATATAGATGTATAATTGTACAGTGGAGTTATATAAATTACATATGGTGTACATACATAGGATACGGTTACATACTAAAATATTGTGCACTTGGGAGAAATTCGAAAAATCTAAATAAAATAGAGGTGAATATAGATTAATAATAAATAGAAAGAATGAGAAAAACAGGTAATTATTTAGTTAATTATTCCTGATGAAGTTTGAGTTTCAGTCTATTGATGTCTTTGGTTTTTTTTTATTTCAATGGGAAGGTTGTTGAAAAACTTTATTCCTAAATAGATGTAATTGTTTTGCATTAGTTTGGTATTAAATTTTGGTATTTTGATGTTATCTTCATATCTTTTTGATTTTAGTTTAAAATTTTTTGATGATATTATCTTTGTAAATTTGGGTAATTGCATTTTTCTTGAAGATATTCTCTACTCGAGGCACCGTGAAATCTGCGAAAAGCGTTTCTGTTGGATAAGTGGAGGGTTTCTTTAGGATTACTTTAATGATTAGTTTCTGGATTACTTTGATCGGGGTTAGAATATTGTTGTATGACCCCCCCCCCCCCATGCAATAATTCCATATTGAATTAATGACTGGATTAGTGCATAGTATACTCTTTTTAGATTGTTGAGATTATTATTATTTTTTATATGAGCTCCACACAGGAGGCCCTGAGGAAAATAATTTCTCTGAGGGCCTAGGTCATCTTTGGGGATGCTGTGTGTATATTATTAAAAAAACATTTCTTTGGGTAATTTTAATTTATGTGCGACAAATTTGAGTTAAAAAAATAATACGAATTCTTGCACACAAAAAGACTTTTTTTCTCATTTTAATTTTATAGTTTTATATTTTTTTTTATATTTCTGTAGTATATAGGGATTTAATTTTATAATTTTATATTTTTTTATATTTCTGTAGTATATGTAGTATATTTTTTTAAATAATTACCATTAATTACAAGTAATGGTCAGAGTTGCCTCTAAAATGATTAAAAAGATGAATTTTTGAAAAATGGGATATATTTGTCAGATTATTTAGGAAACCGTGGTGAATCAAATGGTGTAAACAAAAAAAAATTTGGTCGAAAACCTCACATGGGATATTTTGTGAATGCAACGACGATATTTTCTCAAGAGTTTTGAATATATATATATATATAAATATATATAAATATATATATATATATATATATATATATATATATATACATCCCGCTATCATTATATATATATATTTTTATATATATATATATATTTTTTTTTTATACGTTATTAATTTATCAAAAAAAACATTCTTGCATCTATTTATTATATACTTGATGTGGAAAATAACATAGTTACTATATTAAGCCAAATAATGTATATGCGGATATACAATTGGATATATGCATAATAATAATTATACCATAATAAAAAGTCATACAGCTTCATATGTGCTAGAGCTACAAAACTACACTACTTGGATGTTTTTGACCACAAATGTTTAAAAAACTGGCGTAAAAGTACTAATGACGTGTAAGCCCGTAGAAGGGTTCTCGAGAAACACAGAAATGCATTGATTGAAATTGCACAAACGAATTGGTTATGGCGACCCAGCTTGAAATGCTGCAAATGGGTCCAATCTTTGTGGCGTCATTTTTAGTAAAATGAGAACAAATAACTTTGTAAAAACAGCTTTATGTAATCAATATTATCAACATATTTCGAAAACAGAGTATTCTCTTCGTCAGGATAAGATTAATATTAAAAGACAAACAAGTATAGGCATATGAGAATTATAGACAAAATATTAAAGGGAGAGGTGATTAATTACTTAAAAATATCACAAAATGCAATTATACATATAAAATGAAATATAAAAATTATTTTTAAGTTAAATACCCTTATAGTATAGCAAAGTCATTGGAGAAGCTGTGTAGAGGATATTTTTAATGAAAGGAAGGAGAGGAATTTCTGGGTAGGTAAAAGTATGAAATGATGGTGGAGAGAGTCCGGCTGTAGAGATCAAAAGATCTCCCACTTCCAGTTTCTCCCAATCCGGCCCGCCACGCAGTAAGTGGACAAAATCATCCGCCACCAAAACCCATGCAGACCTTACCCGTGAACCCGGGAACCCATGCTCAGTCACCAAACATAGCGGACCACTTGGGGTGACCAAGTGGCGGGGGTGTTGGTATCCAATAAATGGTTCCCGGAGCGATGGTACCTATAACGCCTCCCAAATTAAAAATTTATTATAGTACTTGACATAAACAATTTTAATTTTGCACAATTTTAGTATGAAAGCTCGGTCAGTATTGGTATACCGCGATGAGTCACTGAACAGAAAAAAAAACGAATAAAAAATATCGATTACTCGGGCAAGGACAACACTAGTCTACCGATAAAATTCGTTACATCACTACTTCGCTTTATATGTATTTGTCAACACCCTCGTTCCCCGCCCCCCCCAGGAGAACTGAGCGAAAGGGACACCTGCACGTCGGGCCGAAAATACCTAAATAAAATCTTCGAAATCGATGTTTTGTATTCCCCATTTTTCTTTTCCAAAACTGGACCGATTTTAAATTTTTTTTTTCACTAACTGTATTAAAAGAAAATATTCTATGTCGGTACGTTTTGCTTTTTTTTCAAAATACATTGTTTAGTTTGTATACTGAACGTTTTTTGACGGCGTTTAAATTAGGCAATTTTATTCATTTTTGGAAGGTCCTAACTTCTATAAGAAGTAAATTATCAAAAAAAGCAAAACGTACCGACACGCTAGTGGTCGATATCTATATTATGTAAAAAAAAATTTTGCTCTAGGGTCAAAATCCAGAGAGATAAACGGGGATTACGTTTGTATGGAAAAACGCAGCTAGTATTTCCTCTTAAGTGCTTCCCACGTCAAATTTTGCTGAGATCTTATCGCTTTGTTCATAGCATCTCTCTGACATATTGATATTCGTAGAAAAATCCCGGAAGTGATTCAAAAAAATTTTGCTCTAGGGTCAAAATCCAGAGAGATAAACGGGGAATACGTTTGTATGGAAAAACGCAGCTAGTATTTCCTCTTAAGTGCTTCCCACGTCAAATTTTGCTGAGATCTTATCGCTTTGTTCATAGCATCTCTCTGACATATTGATATTCGTAGAAAAATCCCGGAAGTGAACTTGAAGTGAAATTGAATCCCAAAAGTTGTTCAGTCAAAATTATCTATAAGAAACATACAAAATCGCGAGGATATCAGCCTTATTATGTAACTCGTAACTGTTTCATTCTAGCTACTATAGTAACTCTGCAAGAGGTTTAGTGTCGATAATTTTAGTTCATCAACAGTATGTATACATGTATAATCTTCCCTTTTGGACATAACCAAAATCAACATCTATCACCGTGGAACCCCGAAACTTTCCATAATGCTTTAACTAAAAAAACAGCTTAACCTTCTCCCCTAACCTCTTGGCGAATGTGTCGACTTTATTATAACTTTCACTGTCGTGGCAAAATTCCGGATATATTTTATGCAACAGTCCCCAGAAATTTACAAAATTTCTCGAATCCCTTGACTTCACTTGACCCAAACTTTATTGACTCTATTTTTTTTGCTGTTGTTTTACAACCTATTATTTTATTCTTACGCATTTTATTATCCAGCAAGTCCCAAAGAACAATGTCGGGTCTGCTGAAAATTGGAAAACGTTTTGTTCTCTTGTAATTTCCTTTTGATGATTTAAAAGTCTGTATTTTTGGAATTTTTTATGACATGAAATTAAATGCAAAAAAAATATCAAAATAATACTACATTTTTTTCATCTCAAAAACAGTAAAAAAGCAGAAATGAAACTTTAAACACTTGCAAAACTACATAATCGCACATCCGACATTGTTATTCGGGAACTTCAAGAACAAAATAAAAATAATAAAAACAAAATAATAAAAACAAAATAATAAAAACAAAATAGGTAGTAATATCACATAAAAAATCCGATCTTACCTGTAAACATTTTATCTGTCTTCCTTCAGTAAGCTTAGCAAGGCTCAAGTCACGCTCGTAGCGAAGACTATTTGGTTCCGACGCGACGCGACGGTTGTTTAAAAACAAAAAAAAAGGTTTCAGGAAGGAAATGACAGGAGAGATGAGGGGAGATGGAGGCAATGACCTGACATGTCCCATGAAATAATAACAACACGTATAGCGAGACTAACATTTGGAAGTTTTTGGCAAAACGCTTCTTTATTGTTGCAGATTTGTCATCAATTTTAGGTCCTAATTAAAGCAGTGCCACATTCAACCGCTTACCAATTACCGAAGTATCAATCTTTCTCAACCAAATGAACAAGTTGTGTAATAATAACAGTTGGATTATTTTTAGAGCACTGTTTTTGTGAATTTCACCTCAATTTATTGTGAATTTCACCTCAATTTATTGTGAATTCTTAAACTATCTAATTTTATTATTTGAAAATATATACAGAAAACATACTTACCTGGCAGGTCACTTTCGATAAACACACTTTAATTAGAAAGTTTTTAGAGAAGATGCGGCTTTGCACGCGGAGGACATTATTTTAAAACACTGGACATTGCCTGATTTTACATTTGCTACCCCGTCACCGATAGATAGTATTAAATTTATGAGATGTTGGTGGCAAAATTAGAGGTGATATTTATTTTGAGACTGGAGAATTTATGACTCTTTGTGATCTTTGTTACAAACAAATAAGAATTTGGTACATTTTTACCAATTAGTTATTTACAATGTCGCGGGCTGTGAAGGTGAAGGTAAAAGTTTTTGACTGTATGGTTATGATTGTCTGAAAAGGTGAGTTTTAAGTTTAGCTCTAAATTCTACCGAATCTGTGATCATTCTTAAATCACGTGGCAGTCCATTCCAGGCTTTAGATCCTAACATTCCGAAAGCACGCTCACCAAACTAAGTATCTGGTATGCGCTTTGGTTCCTTCCGATAACTACGACGCTGCCGACCTGAGGTTTGACTGTTGAGAATGTACATAATGCGGTTTGAGCCTTAAGAGCGTTTAACCAGCCAGCGGACGAAAATCCACATTTCGTCGAAAGATGTTCTTACGATCGTGCAGGGCGGTTACAATGAGAAAGATTCATTATTTTCCGTACCAGTTTTTTTAAATTATAACTCAATATCGAATTTATTTCAATCCAAATTTGAAGTGTAAAAATTGAAATTAAACGTAATATGCTTGATAATAATAGTACATAATTAGATTACACAATTCAGATTACTTTTTTAATATTTTATTTAAATTATGAACATTGGATAAGAAATGTGGGATACGTATGAAGGGTGTTTGTGTGGTTAGAGTCTAAAATGTATGGGTATTGTGATTGAACTGTATTTGCTGGTGGTCTATAAGTGTTATTAATGTTTTGAAAGTAAGAAGTTTGGATTCGGTTTTTAGGTTATCAAGGAAATAGTTGAAGAAAAAATTGAAAATGAATGTATGGGGAGTTGTGTTATGAAATTGATGGGCCGAATTTGTACAACACACCATATTATCTAGTGTTTATATATCGATGTTACCGACGGCCTTCATGGGGGGTGGAGGGAGATGTAAGGCTAAAGTAAGGAAGGCAAAGAATTATGAATATTATAAAGAAATATATTAAATTAATTTGTGTTGTTGCACAATTAATTGTATATTTGCGGCAGGTTCCACATTGGAAAATAAAACTGTCACAACATGATAGACCACTATTCAGAATTCAGAATTGAAACGTTGATTTTGACTCCAAATCGTGTTGGGATGATAAATTTGTACATGTAGTTTCTATTTTAGTATTAGATTAGTTCTTACTAAGCACTGAAGTTAACATTAATCCCTTTACTCGCTTAATCACCAAACTTAAGCACTTGTGAAGAAGTTGGTCATTTAACTTAAGTTAACTTAATCTGTTAACTTAATGATAATAATGCTGGGTTAATTTTTATAGTACCATTATGGTGGTACGTCACCTCAGGGGGCTCTTTAGAAAATAATAGTAAAATTACCTTAAACTTCACGCATTTTATAAAACTGTTTTCAAAATAATATTTTCTATTTACCCTCTTGGTGTAAAATAAATTAATAAATATTTACTGGGTATCTGCTTGTGAGAGGGTTCAGATTTGTGAGATAAACTTTGGTAATGAATATTTAAAAAATAAATATGCACAAAATATACAATTTTGCACACGAGTGACCAAATAAATAAATTGGAATTATTATACGGAGGGTCACAAAAACATCTGTTTCTTTTTTAAGTATTTTATTTTTTACATGAATACTCACAAGAGTCCAGCTGCCCCCATCTGGAGCCAGTGAGACTATGGCTATCCCCAATCGGGGTATGTTGAGAGACTGAAGGTAGTGGGAAGGAGAAGGAGATGGGAAAGAGGAACGTGGGGTAGTACCTCCATATTCAGATCTGGTCTGTAAACACGGCTAAAGCCATTTCAAGCAAAGTTTCAATTTTGAATGGTGGTCTTACACCAGGGCGATACTGAGAGTACCTTCCAATCTGTAACTTGTCGCAAATATAATATATGTTACTTTTAATCAATTAATTTTGAAATCACACAAATTAAACAAATAAAATTTTATTGATTCCGCTACTTTCGGATGCGAGTCAAGCGCCTTACCCCTCGATCACGGAGGCCGTCTATGTTTCATCGTGAGAGTGAATAAACCATAAAGAACACCACATGTATTTAAGTGCGATGCATCTATTTTGTTCGCTCTGTATTAGAATTTGGATCAGTGGTATGGAATCCCCAAACAAAGTTAATAATTAGGGGTTAGAAAGAATTCAAAAAAAGGTTTTGAAACACTTAAGACGGGTTGTTTCAAAGAATTTAAACAATTTGTCAAATTTCGTAGTAAGTTTTCAAGCTCTCTGTAAGTTATAGTGAAGTTCTATTATTATATTATAGGCCAGTTGTTTCATAAAACAGAACTTTTCATTGAATAGAACTTTCAAATAACGTGACCGAATTGACGACCTCCGTAGTCCAGTGGGTAAGACTCTTGACTCACAATCTGGAGGTCGCGGGTTCGAACCCGGCATGCGCAAATAAATTTTATTTGATTAATTTGTGTTATTTCACAATTAATTCATTTAAAATAATATATAGTATATTTGCGGCATGTTCCAGAGTGGAAGATACTATCAGTATCGCCCTGGTGTAAGACCACTATTCAGAATGGAAACGTTGCTTGAAAATGGCTTTAGCCGTGTTTAGTGACCAGATCTGAATAGCCAGGTACTTCCCAATCTTCCTCTTCCCCACCTCCTTCCCCTCCCCACTACCTTCAGCCTCACAACATACCCCAATTGGGGATGCCATAGTCTCACTGGTTTCAGACGGGAGCAGTTGAGATTCTTGTGCGGTATTCACTGTAAAAAAAAAAAAATTAAAATTAATAAAATTAACCCGTCCTTAGACTTTAAATCCTTCCGAATACCAGAACATCTAAAATACTAATTAGCATTCCATAATTTATGAATTTTAGAAGAAATATATCCAAACAGATTTTTTTATTCAAAATCATCAACAACGTTGTTGACAATAATTATCTTCTGGAAAACATGAATTTTTCATCCGTTTCAATACGAAATACGATCAAACCAATTATTCCATATCCCACACTCAAAAAGTAACTTCAAACAATATTTATTTCTCAGAAGGACGTGCACAAAATACAATAATAGTTTTCAGATGCTGATATTTTCCATTTGTCGTGAGGTCAATTTACTAAACGTAAATTAGAAGAAAAAAAAGTTAATTATGAACCTTCTACCCCTGCTGTACGTTATTTTCTCATTTCATTATGTTTTTTTTAATCTTGTTTGTCTTTGAACATTATCCTATGATAAACATATGTTTTATTTTTGTATACTAGTAGGTACATTTGTATTTAATTACCTGTCCTATATTCTTTAATCTGTTTTTTATATTTTTTATTTTTTAATATTCTTTATCTACCAACTCCACTTTTTATGTTTCTTTAATCATCTACATATGTTTTTCTGTATAAAATATGAATTTAATGCGGAAACTTCGCTAGTTCATGCGACCATGTAACAAGTAATTATTTTAATCAAATTTGTACAACTAAATTTTCCCGATAACTAAAATAAAATAAATATGGATTTTCGCTTCTACATTTTAGCTCTAAAAAGCAATCCAACTTTAAACTTTATTCATGGATATGATTTTTTAAAGCGATGGGCTTAACTTTTTGAAGTGAAATTTCCATAGCCCCGCTGTGATTTGGATTTCGGATGAAACGGAAATGACGATTACTGCACCTGCGACGCATCAACTGCGCTCATTGACCGCTTTGATTATGATGTCACTTTTAAAAGCTCCTATAGATATGAAACGGAAATTATGCTAGGTCTGCTCTCATTCGTCAATTTGATTCTCTCTCTGGTTTTAATCCTGGGATTTGTTTGCAGCAATTTCATCTATTCGTCTCTTCCACTCTTCCCTGTCTTGTGCAGCTCTTTTGAAGTCTGCATATGATGAGCAGCGCACGTCCTCCAGCAGGTCCTCCAGGCACTCTCGGCGTGGGCGTCCCCTAGAGTTTGTCGGAGGCGTCTACTAATATCTACAGGAATTCCAAAAACTGAAAAAATCGAACTAATATCTATGGGAACCAAAGTGTTAACGAATATCTACAGCTCAAACTGTTGACTAATATCTATGGGAACCAAAGTGTTGACGAATATCTACAGCTCAAACTGTTGACTAATATCTATGGGAACCAAAGTGTTGACGAATATCTACAGCACTGGCAGAGGTTGGATTTGCAATAGTATAGCATATTGGAATTCTTGTAGATATTAGGTTAGGTTAGGTTAGGTTAGGTTAGGTTAGGTTAGTTTGTCCTCGTAAATAGCAAAATATGTAATATTATGCAAAAACTTCATGTACTTTAAACGTTTAAGCCTTTACGTAATCTAATTATTAATTACGTAAATGAAGTAATTTATGCTTTTCCGTACAACCTCTTGCTCAGCTGCCCTCTTTAGATAATTGTCCAACCTACGCTCTGTAGATATTAGTTCAACCTACGCTCTGTAGATATTAATCAACACCGGGACCGTCATAGATATTCGTCAGAACTTAGCTCTGTAGATATTAATCAACACTCTGAAGTTCGTAGATATTAGTTCAACATATGCGCTGTAGATATTCGTCAGACATACAGGCTGTAGATATTCGTACCTGGAGTCGAGTTTGTCCCCTCGGTCGTACCCTCCATTATGGCATGCAAGAGGCCTTCTTGTCTTATTACATGGCCGATCCATCTTGCACGCCTTTCGGACAAGGTCCTGAGCAGGTGCCTTCCTCCTTCGATTCTTTGGAGAACCTCCTCATTTGTAATGTGGTCTCTCCAGGAAATTCCTAATAGTCTTCTATAGGACCACATCTTAAAAGCCTCTAGTCTCCGTTTATCTCTTTCGGATAGGAACCATGTTTCACAGCCGTACATCAAGATACCCCATACATAGGTCTTGATGAGGAGTATTCTCAGTTTTAGGTCTATATTATTCGATTCTATTATTTTCGACCTTTTATTAAATGCAAGCCTAGCCTGGTGTATACGGCCGTCGACGTCGCTCTTAGACCGATCGTCCCATGTTATTTTGCTCCCGAGGTAGACAAACTCCTTGGTGTTCTTTAGTGGAACTCCTGACATCTCTAATCTCTTTGATTATGACTCTCTTTGATTATGACCAAGGGCGGCTGGTTGAACAGTGTGTTTGTGTGCAGCACTGGTAAATTATATCGTCTAAAATTACTTTATAATATCTTACCGAAAAATATAAAATCTATGAATTTCATTAAAAATATCACCTACCAATATAATGCAATATATAATATGAATCAGGGAGAGCAAATTCTCAAAGTTCCGCGCGAATTTACCCTGTCCGGTGTGCAGGCCAATTGCAAGCGGAACGAATTATGTTTTTGTATCGAATATCCCAAACATCGCCAGCGCGCAACGCCGGCCATATGTATGAAATAGCTATGTATATCGGTGTGCCACCCAGCGGCCTTTATCATACAAACTTAAATTTGGATTTAAGGCCAAAATACTTAACCAAACTGAATAATTCTTTTTTTAATCAAAAGGTACAGCAAATACCTAAATTTTACATATATTTGCTTTTTTATTGATTGGTGTTTTAAATTATAAAACGCAAATCATTAAGGAATACAATTTTTTCATAGGTAACTTTGACAATTTTGCCCTCGTGCTGTTTATACATTGTTTATCAATACTGTTTGTATCCTGCTTAAAATGAAATATAAAACTAACTAACCAACCATCACGCCGTTTCTCCACAGGGGTAGGCAGAGAGGACGGACCGCCAAATAACTCGGTCTTGGCACACACTCTTTGCCTCACTCACATTCATACATCGTCTCATACATTTCTCTTCTATTATTCCGACTTTCGACATGGCCCGACTCAAGTCAATCTGATTCACTTGCTCGTGCCATGTCTTCCTCATTGGCCCGACTCAATCTGATTCACTTGCTCGTGCCATGTCTTCCTCGGGCGTCCCCGACTTCTTCTACCATTCACATTTGCATCGTATATTCTTCTTACACTACTTTCAAATTTATTTTATTTTATGAAATATAAAATAAAATAAATTAAACATTGTAAAAAAAAGAGTTTTTTGGGTTGAAATTTAAGATTTAGTGTTTTTATTTTCTTAGTACCGAAAAATAAAAATTTTAATTAAAAAGCGATGTGTAGAAATTTTCGCACTTCGAAAACAGCTTAAAATAGATCTTCTCTCCAAATAAGATTAGTGGGATCATTTTTACCTATTGTTGCTTAGTAATCGTTATCTCATAGTTACAGATTATTAGTGAACCACCGCGTTTTCAGGGCAGCGGCCGCCACTGATTATGACCTCACATTTCAAGTATTGGTTTCGCTTCTACCGCGTGTAAACTGCACTCGATTTTTTAAAATTATTATCTTTTTTTATTTTTTTAATACTACATTTGTTTACAGACGATTATCCAATAATAAGACACTAAATAGGATATATCACGAACTGAGAAACATTAGCAATGAAAGTAGATAGTGGTAGGTATCTACACTACATGCTGACTTCACCCGAACATACACCAGTAAGATGATTTCTTAACTAGGTTGTGATGGAATACGTTAATGCAATATCATAAATTACAAGACCTGTTGTAAAAAAGGCTTTATTAAAAAGTCGTCGGGTATTTATTGAGAGGAATATAAACCAAAATGTGTATATTCTTAGTGTGTCTTATATCACCAGGAATGTGGGTACTAGGCTTGGGTATAAATCGCTTGGTAAACACTAGCGCAAAAAAGTAGTTTTTATTGAATAATTTTACATAAAAGATAAAAAGTTAATCAACGGAAACTGTCACAGATAAACTTAGCCATAAAGTTGTGGTTTTTTAAAGTTTTTTCTTGTATGCATTAATACATTTGTAACGAAAAAATACATTTCTAACGAATCAACAATTTTATTTTAATTCTACGCAATCGAAACAATTGAAAAAGTTTCAATTTATCCATTTCATATTTTTGGTATTCGTGATGTAAACCACCAATTCGTAGTAAAGATTAATAGAAAATCGCTACGCCTCAATATTTATAATACTTCAATCCAAAACAACGATTTTTCAATATCGTAACAATGCGTTATTTTTTTTATTTTAATAAGATTTGTACAAGTTTTATTATGTCTTGTCAAGTCGATATTAGTATTTAGCTAGTTACTTTAAAATTTTGACATTTTGATTTTAATCAAACAGTATTAATACGCTTGCATCTGCGTAGTTAAATTCCAGAACCCGGCTTCCATTGCATGTCCGACGCCACGCCTTATGCGCCGCGCCACAAATAACATCTGTGTTCGTGAAAGATTTCAAACAAAGCTACCGTTGTAATTCGGTTTTTAATTCAAGAATCTGCCAAAAGATGTCGCTACCTCCGTCAGCAGCTCGCATATGGACGTTTATTCCCTAGGTAGAAGTACTAGGATTTATAGGTGGCTATATGCAGTATATGTATATTACATACGGCGTCTTTGCGTGTCTCGGTTACTTTGTCACGGTTTCTTTGTCTCGGTGACTAGCTGTCACTGGATCACGGTGGATCCGAGGAACTGGCTATTTTTGGAACCAGTTCCTATCGGATTTATAAAAATGGTCACCAACACTCAAACTGGGCGAAGCCGAACTAAAAGCCGCCCGCAGGGCCTAGCCTAGGTTGAATAATAATTATCGAAAAAAATATTGATACTGAGCGTGTAGATTATGTTTATGACTGAAACATCTGGCAAGAAGAATCTCTTTTATGGTGTTTTATCTCTTTACCTCCATCTCCCCTCCGTCTTCCTGTCCTGTGAGCTTCCGAAGCACTCCATTGAAGGTGAAATAGCATAATAGCAGCTGTTGAGATGAGATGTTTTAGCTGTGACTGCGCTGTCAGTTTTTCTTACAGTCTACCTATACTTTACAGTTATGCTCCCAGACTCGACTTATTGCTAGTATACCTAGACAAGGCTTGCGGGTCTCAAAAAAGACACCGGAACCAAAAATATTGTTTTACGAAAACATTTATCAAAAAGACATGCATTATCTCGCAGTCAAAAGATCGCAAGAAGCATCGGTTTTTACCATTACCATTCATATGTCCGTGGTTTTTACCTTTTGTTGGTCTGTGTGGAGCTAATTTGTTTTCCAGTAAGTTCGTGGCAACGGAATCACCAGCTTTGGGAAGATCATTTTTAAAACACAAATTTGAGGCAGTTAGAAATATTTTAGGTATAGGCTATCGCGGGCTTTATTATTAACACATATATGAATTTAAAAAATATCCATAACACATGGATTCGAGGCAGCGTACCGAGAAAAGCAACATCTGAAAAAACATTATAGTTAATTTAATCTTTGTTATTATATCGATGTACTGACAATATCTACACTGAATAATATTTATTTGATTTAAATACAATAAAGTGCATTCTATCTAAGAAAGTACAAAAATATACGGCTTAAAAACTACATGCTTTTTTTTCAAATAAATTAATAATATTTTTTGTTTGTTTCAGGATTCTGTGGATGACACAGCTGGTGGACTTCTAAACTGTGAAGGTAAGGCTTTTGTATTTGTGAAAACAATACGGTCTTAATTTCAAACTTATACGTAATGACCAACTCTGGTTCAATGAACTCGAATTAGCATTAAATGTATGTGTCATTTTTAAAATCAGAACTGATAGTGTGAAGGAATTGGATACACGTTAAAGTACTTACCTTTCTTCTTTCAACTCATTGCCTAGGTAGGCTGTTGGGGTCGGCTCTTTTCGTTCTCATTCTATATCTTCTTCGGTTCTGGGTATCGCTTTCATTCAGGCCGTTTCTTTGTAATATTTTGGAGAATTTAGTCATTCAGTAGTTCTTTGGTCTTCCTCTGGATTACTGACGATGAAGCTTCATAGACATTGCCTGCTTCACTGTGTGGTCTGGTGTTCTCCGCCTTATGTGCCCATGTCATCTCAACTGTCGTTCCTTCAGCTTACTGTTTATGTCCGTGACACCCAAGCTACTACGAATGCGTGAAATTTTAATCCTATCTTTTAGTGATACTTCTGCCGACCTATCTTTAGTGACCTTCGAGTAGCCTAGAGTAGGAGTTGTACATAATCCATCATTCAGAGCCATACATTATCGCGGGTCTAACAATAGTCTGTTATATCTTACCCTTAAGTTATATAGGCATTTTCAGGTCACACAAGATTCCTGTTATGGATCTAAATTAGATCCGTAATAGGAATCTTAAATCTTAATCGTTAAAATACTTGGGTTTAATATAATACTATGACTTCATTGGCACTATCAAATGATGTACAAACAGATTCAGAAATCAGTACCTGGCAGGTCGCTTAATATTAATAAAGTACAATGTTAAAAACACTGAACATTGAATGATTTTATGGTTGCTATTTTATCCTTACTTACTATTGATATAATATTTTATTAGAAGACTGTTGATAAAAGATATTTATTTTTAATTAAATTTTTATACTTATTTTTATGGGGGGGGGGGTGGTGGTTATCCAATATATGATCCCCGAGGCAGCGGTACCCATACCCGCCTCCCAAATGTCTCAATTGTTATTGTTTTCTTAAAAATACCTTACCTGTGTGGAGGGTCTTTTTAAGGGAACGAAGTTCTGGGAGGTGAGTATAAATCTGGGTTTCAGCGATTCCAGGTCATCCGCCGCCTAAACCTAGACAAAACCCACCCTAAGAACCCGGGCACCCCTGCTAAGTCACCAAACGTAGCGAACCACTTGGGGTGACCTATGACAGAGGTGTTGGTTATCCAATAAATGGTTCCCGGGGCGGCGGGACCAATTGGTTGCAATATTGTATCTATATTCTTCCCTCCAATGTCCATAATCTATATCTTAACACTTCGTTAGCGTCGGTTATTGAATTTAAAACTTCTTTAACACCGTTGTGATTGAGAACTCGATGAAACGAAAAGTGACAAACATATACATCTATAGGATTTAGCCTGCGAGAGAATGAGATAGAATAATCAATCTCCTCTTTGAACAGTGCTTCGTATCCTCCCCACTCTTGTCTACTTTAGTTTTCGGAAGGTTTCACTTCTTCCACGTGTGAACTTGTTGTTTTTTAATGGTTTTTATTGCAAGAGGGAGGATATTAAATAATTTTATAGAGAAACATTGCATATTATAGGGACATATACATACATAGGGAGAAAATGCGAACGGTAGCTGACATGACATTTCTCCATAAAATTATACATAACGAAATAGACTGCCCAGAACTTCTATCCCAAATAAATTTTAACATCCCATCTAAAAGAACTCGCCACACCAACCTTTTTTACACAACCAGTAATAATACGAACGCTGCAGCCAACTCCCCCATTTCCCGCATCATTCAAAGTTTCAACTCTATTAAAAAAACCACAAATACCGATATATTTTTTGATTCCCTCCCTCTATTTAAGAAAAACATTTTTAGCACACTGAACTCGCACACATAACACACACATCCACACACCCTCACACACACCCTCATTTACACACACACCCTCACCCTCACATACAAACACTCTCCCACACCCCTCTCCTTCAATAAGTTACTAACTTAATTTAGGTATAATGTATTATTTATCACACAAAAATATAAGTATATAACAGCGACATGTCATTGGTACCAATTATTGTATTAATTCTATAACTTTGTAAATATTTCCCATTATGTAATAATGTACTGTTTGTTTCTGCAAAAATAAAAATAAATAAATAAATAAATATTTATTTATTTAAAGGTCGTTTTAGTTGTAGTTTGGTGGAATGTTTAATATAATGAGGATTAATTAAAAAATAAATGGTAAAAAAGAGAGGGGTCAATTTATTTTAATAACAATAATAAACAAACATAATTTAAAGTTACATGTTGTAGGTTTTATTCTGATTTTATAATAATTAAATGCATTTCTCATTTTCTATGTAAGGCGCAACTTTTGAGATATCGGGCGTTTCTGAATTCAAAAGTTGAAATAATTGACACACCCTAGTGTTTACATGTATTGTCACTTATTTTTTGCTCGGGACAAACTTACATACGGAGACAGTATAACGTCACAAATCAGTACAGTTTGACTTCGTTAACAATCCACTAGCATGCACTAGGCCGCCTGCATACATTACCCAGTCCTGTCAGCGCCAGAGTGCACCGGTGACGTCCTGCTGCAGCTAATGGAGGTGGAACCCCGCCGCCTGCATAATGCAGCCACCCCTAACATGACAGGTGACGGGGACAGTCGCAGTCACAAGCACAGTCGCAGTTCCGGCGGCGATGGCAGTTCCAGTCCCAGTGACTGCGACCCGAGTAGCAGCTTCACCCGCTGAAATATTCAGTGGCTGAATATTTCATGTGCCCGAGTGCCGCCGGGTAATTATTGCGGAACTTTATCTCTTTGCGACGTGCAACTGAAATCAGTGGCAAATTATTTATTTACAATAATCAAATATTTTACCCTACCACCTGCACGATACATGAAAATCTCCGCCATTTACAGATTGAAAGAGTTTCAAAATCGGATTTTGTTTTTTGAAGTGAAAATTTCTTTAGTGCCGTTGTGATTTGAAACTCAATTGAACGAAAAAGCGACAAACACATACATCTAAAAAGAGTGTACTATGCAATTATTAATTATATTACAATATGGTATTATTGGCTGGGGAGGAACATATGACAATATTTTAAATCCACTCAAAATAGTTCAAAGGTTGATAATTAAGCTAATATTCAATGCGCCTACAATAGACAAAATGTATAAACAAAGAAATACAGTTAAATACTCGTAACTTATAATTCAATACATCAGCAGGATACCGGAAAACTATTAAAATCCCAAAATCTAATACTAAGCACATTTAAAATTCCTATCTTTATCTAGGCATAATCTATTATAACAACCTCCCATTAAAATTAAAAACTATCGAAAATATGCAGGAATTTAAGCTCAAATTAAAAAATTACCTTAAACTGCTATAAAAGTCCCAAATGTGTGTACTTTTTATATCTTAAAGTCTACTATATAAATCGTTCATTTCTTCTTTCTCTCTCATTTCTTAGTTTCTATATCTTTAAGTCTACTATTGTATAAATCTCGCGTTCTTTCTTACATATCCTTTACTTACTAAATACAATAATTTTTGTTACTAACTTACATGATTCATTAATTAATAATGATTTTTTAATTTATATTATGATTTTTTAAACTTATCATGATTATTAACTTACACGATCTTTTAATTTACTAACTGAGCTAGAATTCCCTCACCAAGCACAAGAGCATTGTCTCTTTATGGCGAGGAAAGGCATGTTCTGCATTGTTGCATTTCTTTGTTAAAACCTTATGTAACTATGTCACTTTATATGTATTTTTAATCAGCATTGCCAAAAAAATAAATAAAAAAAAAATCTATGGGATTTAGCCTGCGAGAGAATGGGATAGAACAATCGGTCTCCTCTTTGTGCGGTGCTTCGTAGCCTCCCACTCTTGTCTACTTTATTTTTCTGAAGGTTTTACTTCTACCGTGTGCGAACTTCACACATGTATTTTCTTACTTGAAAATTTAGACGAAATCCTATACAGATTTACGAAGAAACAAACAAATTTTAAATAATCAATATCTGAATGAAAAATATATTTATTTTTAGGGTGATATGCTGTATTGCGCTATCTCCTCCTTTAGCCAAAGCATCGGACAGCGTTACAGTGTCCATCGTCATGGCAGATGTGTAATTGATTTTGGTGATTTTTTTCACACATTTCACTACAATCAACTGAAACATTGGCTAAAGAAGGAGGTAGCGCAACACGGCATAACACCCCAAAAATAAATAACTATAATACTTTTGACCGTAAAATCTGAAATCAAATGTATAAATATATATATTTGTTTGTTTATTTCTACACGCTTACACACATTTACAGGTCAATAGATAAATAGAAGATAAGTGAAAGTAACACAAAAATGTTCCAATTACAAAACTTTATTTGACGGCCTCCGTGATCGAGGGGAAAGGCTCTCGACTAGCGATCCGGAGGTCGCGGGTTTAAATGCCGGCGTGCCCAAGTAAATTTTATTTGATTGATTTGTTTTCACAATTTAAACATAAAAATAATATGAGGGACGGTACGTTCCAAAGCTGAAGATACTCTCAGTATCGCCCTAGTGTTGAAAGAGTTGAATTAAAACGTTACTTGAAATGGCTTTAGCCGTGTTTGTTGACTAGATCTAAATTGCCGGGCTCTTCCTTATTCTTTGCTATTTCCCATCTATTTCCCCTCTCCATCTACCTTCACCCTCGCAAAATACTCCAGTTGGGGATGTTATAGTCAATTAATAATATTTCAATTCTGAATGGTAGTTTTACATCTATCTGAGCGATACTGAGATTATCTTCTACTTTGGAACGTGCCGCAAATATACTATATATTATTTTTAATTAATTAATCGTGAAATAACACAAATTAATCAAATAAACTTTATTTGTCCACGCCGGGATTCCTGCGACCTTCGAATTGCGGGTCAAGAGTCTAACCCCTCGACTACTTTGAATTTTTGAACAACTCGTCAAATTCTGATGTAAATTTTTAAATTCTGTAAAAGTTCTATTGAAGTTCTGTTATTATTTCAGTTTTGTGAAGCAACTGACCTATAATGATGTAATTTATATTGGCGGGTATTTTATTTTATTTGGCGGGTATAGTAACCGCTGCCCAGGGAAAAATTTATTGGATAACTCCGCCATAGATCATCCCAAGTGTTTCGCTACGTTTGGTGACTTAGAAGGGGTGCTCAGGTTTATAGGGTGAGGTTTGTCCGGATCTTGGTGGTGGATGAATCTGTCCATCAGCCTTCGTCCGTCACTCCAGGAGACACTGACCTCCAGATTCCTACCGCCCCTAATACATTTTTCCTTCAAAACACCCCCCACACAGCATCCCCAAATATGACATAGGCCCTGAGAGAAATTATTTTCCCCATATTTTTAAATTATGTTCGAAATTTTATGAATTGTGCAAATTCTGTGAAAGAATTGGCTGTGAATAGGCGCTTTTAATATTCCCACATTTACAGAACGTCGATAATACAAAAAATGAATAAACGTACGTTTCTTATCACAATAATGCTGCAGCTCTTTCTTACACAAAATAATGGTGAGATAAAAGATTAGACACACAATGTACGTATGTCTATTTCCTCCAAAGTACTACTTTTTTCCTTTGGAGGAAACAGACATAAGTGCATTTTATGTTTCATCTTTTGTCTCAATTCAATTCAATTTCAATGCTGGCAACCCGGGCGTTTATTTTATTTTCATTTATGTAATTTTTTTTTACATGACCTCCACACATGTCATCTTTAGGGATGCTGTATGAAGGGTTTTTTTTAAGGAATGGAAGGAGAGGAGATTTCTGGGAAGGAAAAGGGTTTATGGGGTTGGTAGGAATCTGGGGTTCAGTGTGTCCTGGTCATCCACCTCCAAGACCTGGACAAACCTCACCCCATGAGCTCGGGCACCCCTGCTCAATCACCAAACAGAGCGAACCACTTGGGGTGATCTATGGCAGAGGTGTTGGTTATTCAATAAAGGTTCCCGGGGCGGCGGTACCCATTCACGCCTCCCAAATAATTTCCTTTTACTCACCTCACTAGACAGTCTGTTCCGTGGTGGGTAAATAACATATTATATTTATTAAAAAGATCAGCATCGAGAAATAACTAACTAACTAACCATCACGCCGTTTCCCCGCAGGGGTAGGCAGAGAGGACGGACCGCCAAACAACTCGGTCTTGGCACACACTCTTTGCCTCACTCACATTCATACATCGTCTCATACATTCTCTTCTATTGTTCTGAATTTTGACATGGCCCGACTCAAGTATTTAAAGTATTCGAGAAATATATGTATGTATATAAAAATATATGCATATATGTGCACATACATGCACATACGTATTGTTGTTATATTAAGTATTTACAAGTTGTTTTTATTATTTAATAAATTTCCATAAAAAGGTTGCATACGTAATATATACACATGGAGATAAGAAAATGTAAATGCAGTAGGTACATTATTATATAATTAATGTTGCTAGCAAACAGTACCCTGCATATTTTATTATATTTGAATATTATATAATTTAGTGAGTTTAATTGTATGAAAAGAGAATATCTATAAAATGTTATATAAAAAAATATTATGTAATTTAGTGAGTAAATTTTTCATATGAAAAGAGATTGTCTATAAAATGTACCTACTCCTGTTAGTTCTTTGGTATTTTTCGAATGTCTGTTCTTTCCTTTTCAGTCAACCAACCATATTACAAAACTTTTGAACAGCCAGTTCAGATTATTTGGGGTGAGGTAAATCTCACCATTATTTAATGTGTAAAAAAGAGCTGCAGCATTATTGTGCTAAGGAACGTATGTTTATTGCCTTTTTATATCGTCGCTAAAAGCGCCTATGTTTTTGTTGTTGAAAACGAAGAATATTTTGTTATTAGTTTTTCGGGCGACTGGGTATTTTTCAGTTCAAAGGCTTTGAGTGACATGTTCCTTGCGCTGCCACTTGATATTTGATTGTTTGCCAAGTCTGCTTTTCGTTACCTTCCCCTCTTTTTGATAGAAGGCTTAAATGAAAATGACACCCTACCTCCTACACGATACATGAAATCTAATAACCTTTCTCTGCGAACCTCACAATGTAAAATATTTGATGGAGACAAAGTTTTATTCATAATAAATAATAAATTATAAACACACTTTGGTTCGTGATTACGATTACAATTACCTACTATTTAATAATTTTAAACAAGAGGAACATTTTGTTTTATCAGATTTCTGCTTCCAATAATATGTTACTTTCTAGCGCCCACGAGTTGATGTTTTACGAAAATTGCACTATAAAATTAATAAATGTATAATGAAATAAAACTTTTACTTTGTTTATTTACCACGATTTATTTTTTTACATTTTCTTTGAAGTGAAAACTTCTTTAGCACCGTTGTGACTTAAAACTCGATTGAACGAAAAAGCTAAATAGAGACAAACACATTTTGTCTGCAAGAGAATAAGATAGAATAATCGGTTTCCTCTTTGTGTGAAGCTTCGTAGCCTGTCGGTATCCTTTTTGTGCGGTACTTCGCGGTCTCCCCACTCTTGTCTACTTTAGTTTTCTGAAGGTGTCACTTCTACCGCATGTGAACTGCATACATTTTGTTTAATACCGGTAGGTTTCGCTTAACACAAGCATCATCAGGGTATAAAATTAAACTAATGAAAAAATACATTGTTAAAAGTTAAAAAAAGAGTTGAAATTTTGTGTGAAATGCTATTTGTATTTAGTGATTCTATCTAAATGTATGGTACTTTCTCACCTTCCTCTTTCTTATCCCCACCTTCAAAGGAACTATGGTATCTTAAAATTAAGATACCATAGTTCCTTTTGGGAATGGTCGAATTTTGTGACCTCATGCGGCATCATAGATGATGATACATAAAAGCATTATTTATTCTCTTTGTCTAAAGTGAAGTTGTCTTCAAACATTGAAATGCGTAGTTGGTAGTTGCCATTAGAGTTTAGTTCATAATTTAGATTTGTCTTGGGGCCTCTAGGAGTGATTGATGTACACGCAGATCTGCCCCCAGGGCCCTACAACCTCAGGGCCTCGGGGCTTCAGATCCCACCAACCGGACATCTCAATAGGTATCTGCGATATCAATTCTAATATAACTTGTTACAAGTTTGTGTGTTGTTAAATATTAACGTACAATATTATATACCGATTTATATCATTAATTTATTAAGAAACTTTTGAAATTTTGTTGGCTATGTAAAGTTTAATGTTAACTTTTAAAGTGTGCACAAACTTGTCGAGAATAACTCTTTGAGGTTTAAAACACCCCACTTGGCTTAAGATCCCAAACTAATGCATGTTTTGTAAAATATTAAGCGCTATCATATCACTATGGTATAAGTACATAATGTGTACATTATAAGTTCATTATATGCAGAGCCGCATCTACTTCATGCGCAGACAACGTGTAACCAGGGCGCTAAATAGTACAAGGCGCTGAGAATCGTTCAAAATATTTTTTTTAAATACGCGCGGTAGTGCATAATTTTAAAATGCATTCAGTTTAATCTATGTTTATTATTGCCATATATAAACACAATTCATAAGCCCACAACTGTAGGTACATAATGTAAGAGTCAAAACAAAGAACTTCTTCAAACTCCTTTCCTAAAACCGCCTTTGGACAAACAATTTTAAATACAAAGCTTGCAAACTAAACAAAACACTACCAGCTACTATTAGACAAATAGAAAAAAATGACCAAATTCGAACACGAAGATTTGGATGGCAAGGTTTCTTGACAACTTGAAATCATGCAATTTTAACACCCCTTTGAATAGTCATTAAAAGTTATGAAAAACCATTTAAATAACCTATCCTAACGTAATTTGTTTAACCATTTTTTCATCAATTTAATGACTTTTCAAAGGAGATGTTGAAGTTGCTTGATTCTGAGTTGTCCGGTTACTGGATGGCAAACACAGGACGTCCCACTTTTGCCAATACCCGTAAAACAAATCTCACCCAAATAAAATATACCCACACCACCTCGGCGGTATCTTTTTGCTTCTTTTTCAAAACAGGCGCTATCGCTATCCATTTTGGTAATAAGATGCATTTTTTCACCGGTCCCGCAAGACTACAGTGCATGTATTTATTTATTACAGTCGGGCGAAAATAAACCAATGTTTCGCTAACTGTAGCAGAAGCGTACTCCGCCTAGGTTTTAACGTTGAGAATGCCACATACCCATTTGGTTTTCGCTGTCGCCTGAATGTGAATAGGCCTCTAAGTAAAATTATCTCTGAATATTAGTAAATCTGAGTCGAATTTTATAGTACATACTAAAAGCAGCATTTATGTTTTCTTAGCCTGACGTAATTTATTGTTGGTGCGGCTCTGTTTTTATCATTTTCCTCCCAGATTAACATATTATTCAACTTTCTGCTCAACTTAATACATGTCATTAGTAAATTCATAAATGATTCTAGTTTATTGAACAATTTCATTTCACTTCAAAACAATTGGGTGCCATTCGTGAGGTGCCTTTAAGGCTGTAAACAAATCGTTTAAATCATTATCACCAATACTATTCACTACATATATTATCATTCCGCGTCTAAATCTTACTCATAAACGAGTTCTTATAATATTATTGTATTGATCAATCAACAACTACGCATTTACACGGCTTCGGGAAATATTTATTACACTTGCGATAAATGGCTTCTAATTCAATGATACTAAAATTATTGTAGACATTTATTGGACAAATATTCATTTTTTTATACTAATTAAAACCTGACAGTAAGTTTTTTACATTAACTCTAGATGTGAGTGCAGGAGGCTTTTTATCAATTTTGGGGATGCTATTGGGCGTTTCACCCAGTTAATGTTAAGCACTACCAAAGCGAAACCCGGTATATTAGGTCCTTATATATGAAAATTGGCGTTTTGTATGGGAGAAACATGAAGTCGATTTTTTTTTAATATAATATATTTATTTAAACAAAGTATATACCATTGCTATCTATGCACTTTCGCCATCTCATGGGTAGTTCATCGATCCCTTTACTAAAAAAACCATTCGGACGGGAACCAATAAAATCTTTGAAGGCGGTTTGGACTGCCCCATCGGAGTTGAATTTTTTCCCTTGCAAGAAGTTATCCAAATTTCGAAAAAAATGATAATCTGTTGGGGCAAGGTCCGGATGTCTTAGAAATTTTAATTGAAGCCCCTCTAATTTGGTAGCCGTCTGTTTTGCAGTGTGTGGTCTAGCGTTCTAACGCGAGTTTGTTGATTTACTTCACTCAATTCGTAAGGTACCCACCTTTCAAGCTTTTTCACCTTCCCAATTTGCTTCAAGTGGATTAAAACAGTTTTATCACTAACACTGCAGCCTGCAGCTAACTCGAACGTGGTTTGCGATGGATCCGCTTCCACAATAGCCTTCAATTCTTCATTATCAACTTTGGTCTCCGGCCGTCCACGGGGCTTTTTCTGCAGATCGAAATTTCCAGAACGAAAACGTTGCAACCAAAAACGCACTGTGTTTTCTTTTGTGGCACCGTCGCCATACACATCATTAATCCTTCGAACCGTTTCTGTAGCACTGGTGCCACGGTGGAACTCGTACTCGTAAATAACGCGATATTTCAAGTTTTCCATTTTGTAAACTAAGTGACGCAAAGAAAAAAAACAATTAAGGATAAAACAAATGAATTATAATTTTCGAAACACAAATACATGAGTAAATAGCTGTATACATTTGAATTTGGAATTCCTAACCAAAGAGAAGATATTTGAGATCAAAGTTGCCAGTACGGCAAAACGCCAATTTCACATGTAAGGACCAAATATTAATAATTATTTAAATTATAATTTATGAATAATGGTGTAAAAAATGTTTCTTTGCATTCTAGGATATAACAAATCTAACTATTTAATGTATTATTTTTAATTAATTCATTTATATTTGATTCTGACGAAATTAGTACATATATAAATATATCAGAAAAAAAACTGTTTGTGAATTGGAATTAAGTGTTTGTTTACGAAGTCTTCCGCTAAGGGAAATTGTTACGAAGCTCAACGTGTAATTAAATAATCTATGTATTTTAAATTAATCTTTACTACGAATCGGTTTACACTGTGAGTACCAAAAATATGCTTTGGATAAATTGAAACCTTTTCTTTCATTTCGTTTGAGTAGAATTTAAAGAATAAAATTTTAATTACTCTTTAAAAAATGTATGCGAAAACTACAAAAAATGTGTTTTTTCATTATAAATGTTTGAACCCATATAAGAAGAAACATTAAAAAAATACAATTTTATGGCTAAGATTATTTGTGACAGTTTCCCTTGTTTCATTTTTTCTTTCCTTTAAAATTATTTGCAAAATAAATAAAATACCACTTTTACGCTAAAATTGACTGTTTCTAGACTCCGTTCGCCAAGCGATTTTTAGGCTTGATTTTTATCGTGTATTTTAGACGTATATTCTCGGTGATATGATGTACAAATTTTTGGTTTTTGTGTTCCTTTCTATGAACAAAATATTTTTGTATTCATGTAAAAAATAAATTTTTACCAGTCACCATATAAGGCGTCACGTGGTTTGTAGGAACTTACATTATTTGTAGTTTTTGTCAAAGGTAAATCCGTCTTTGCTAAGACCTCAAACTTTTAACAATGAGAGTAGACCTTAAAATTTCTCTTCTGCTGCCTGTTATGAGTCACGCTTGTGACTGATTCATCTGCTTTTGCGTGCACATTAATTGATATAATCAGGTATTAACGTCTCATGCCTGGTCATTTGCATTCGCAGAGGCGAGAATCCACTAAAGCTGATATTAGCTTGATTCTCGTCAGTGGCTGTCCGTCGCAGCAATCTCTAGGCATTAATTATCGTCACTTAAATTGCTGCATTTCACCAGCAACTAGGCCAATTTCAATTATCTTACCTACTTATTGTATGTTGCTCTGATAAAGAACGTGATGGGTGTTCCTCCGCCTCCGAGCAGGTACCTACTCGAAATAAAAATAAAAAAAATTCCCCGCCGATGTACACTTTTGGATATAGGTGCATTTGCAAATTATTGCAAATAATCCTATGAAGTGTAATCAATTTCATAAGATACAATTGACCACCATTTCTAGCTCAGACAAGCCTACATACAATACATTTATATCGGTTTTTATCTTGATATTGTTTTGATATAAATTTCTTCTACACGTTTTTCTTCAAGCACATTTTAATTTTTTTAAACTTTTATGAATAAACACGTTTGAAGCTTGCGTTTTTTTATGCCTTTTTATCCTTTGCTTATGTGTTTTATGCCTAGGTTTCCACAAAAAAAAACAATTACCTTATACCTAGATTGTATGCAGTTGGCTACACTCTCTCGGAAATAGTAGATATGTTCAACTGCACGAAATATAGTTAGAAGAAGGCTATAATAACATACATCAATCACAAAAATCAATGTCAGCATAATACTATTCTTCTGCGTGGGTTCTTTATAATTTAAGTAGCTCTCACAAGATTTACATAAAGAAAAGTATCAAGTAACAAAACATTACTTGTAAGGAAAGAAATGACATTTAATGTTATTAATTGTAATGTCGATTCCTTAATTACAATCACGATAGTAATTACTTTTAATTATTGAAATTAATCTTATTAATTTGCTTTATCATCATAGCTCAGATTATTTTTACTATACTTTTAATTATCCATAGATTATAAAATATCGAGTCGACTATTAACCCTCCGCCCGTCGCGCCTTTTTTGTAATGCGAGGTGTCGCGTGGGGTCGCTTAGGACCCCAAAAATAAATATGATTAGATTGTTGTTGTAGCATACATTTTATATGTTATTTTAACTGATTACAGTCAGGTGATAATGATTGCTTTGAAATAAAAAGAAATGTTAAAAATTAGTTATTTATTTTCAATGCAAGAGCTTAAAAATCAACAAGGAACATTTTTTTTTAATTTTGATTCATATTTTTTAATAGAAAATTTAAAAAATCTTACCAATTTCCATCAAATTCAAAACTATTTGAGGTTGATATAGACTTATTATTATTACAACAAAAAATCAACAAAATACAATAAAAAAAACATATAAACTTGATTTTTCATTGTATTTTGTTGATTTTTTTAGCCTCACGCCGAAACACAAGTCTGTATCTCACATCGCACACGCGCAAACTAAATTTTCTCGGCGCTTGCGTCAAGTATAGTCCCTTTTAGGAAGCTACCTAAAGTAAGAAATCAGTGGGAACATTTAAAATGAACATAATTAGCATTTTTGTAAAACCTGAGCTTTTAAAGACCCCACGCGACGGGTCGAGGGTTAAGTAGGTACTGTGGCGCATATCTAGTGACAGACTAGGTACATAGAGCTTCAATGACGAGTCAAGCTCGGCATTGTTTTAAATTAAAGAAAATTATGTTTTTCTTAACACGTATAACAATAGATAAATTTGGGTTTTGCAAAAAAAATAAAATTAAAGTAACAAATGTACATCGAAAATTAAAACTCTTCAAAACCAAAAATTGGGTTTTGCCTTTTGCGATTTCACAAAAGTTATGTTTCTGATTAAACATCAATTTCTGTCGAAAAAATTGACCGCTTTTCAAGATTGGCATCACGACCTCATTAAAAACATATCGCTTAATTAACTGTGCAATGTACACGTTATCCGGAAACTCGTAGTACAAGCGGGAACTGTGAATCTACTTCACATAGGCAACCCTTTTTTTCGATCTGAGCATTTCGTTTATTTTTGGTTTTATTTTTTTCGTTCATTTATTTCGGAGCCCATTCTACGCTTTGAAGCATTATAAAAGACATTAGACAGCTTAATTACGACCGACTTTTTCAAATTTGACCTAAAAACTTTAACTTCGGGCTCGATTTACACTAAAACGAAAATCTAATTTTAAAAAATCAGAAATGTATAATTTGGTAATGTGTAATGGGTAGAAGTGAAATCTTCAGAAAACTAAAGTAAACAAGAGCAGGGAGGCTACGAAGCACTGCAAAAGAGCAGACCGATAAGCTACGAAGCATCGGACAAACAGGAGACCAATTAGTCTATCTCATTCTCTCGCAGGCTAAATCCTATAGATGTATGTGTTTATTTCTTTTTAGTGTAGCTATTTGTCGTTTCGTCGAGTTTGATTAGAAGTTTTCTTTTGTAATATAACTTTAAAAATCAACTTCAAATGTTATGTAGATTCACCAGTTTTTTTGAGTTAATTTCACCAGTTTTACTTCGTGTTTCGTGATTGTAATATTACATTATGGCTTGCAGTACGAATGATAAACGAGC
The DNA here is from genome assembly GCA_917880885.1 of Limnephilus marmoratus. Taxonomy (NCBI): domain Eukaryota; kingdom Metazoa; phylum Arthropoda; class Insecta; order Trichoptera; family Limnephilidae; genus Limnephilus; species Limnephilus marmoratus. The sequence goes on from OU862910.1 coordinate 54,750,380, forward strand.
AGGCTTATTATAAATTACTTATAAATAACTAAAGACAATCTAGGATAAACAATGTCAATGCGCTCTTTCGAGCAAATAGATGACTTCACTTGTTGTAATAATAAATGATATATTAAACTTAGATGTTTGTAAGGGCAATATTCGGATTATTAAATTCCTCGAACGGCAATGACTCAGTATCAACCTTATCTTATCCGAATTCATTTAAATATGAATCTTAAAAATTATAGTTTATTTAAAAAAAATATATGATGATTTCTTTCTTTCAATATTTTACGACATCAACATGGATGAAAACGAGAAATATTTCGAGAAGTAAGTAATTACAGTTGAAAATAAGTACTTTTCTGGACGTTCATTATTTTTTTTACTCGTGTACTATTATCAATCAATTTGTTAAAAACAAAACGAAAATTTGAAATAAATTTTATCAAAAAAGTTGCGGTGAATGTTTTTTTGTCGATGTTATATTTTCTCTTGGGGTAAAAATAATTTCATTGAATTTAACGTTTTAAAAATCCAATCATGTCTCATTTCGTCTAAAAGGGATCGAAATGAAAATCTAGCCTCCTTCAACGGAAGCAATCTTCGAACAGGCCCTCCATTGATATGATTGATGTAACTCTAAGCGACCAGCTCAGATTTGGGGGTCCATCAAATCCAGCCTCTCAAAAACTGGACCCGCAGATACTTTAATAGTACACAACTACTGATAATCCTGTACAAATCACAAGTGCGCCCCACGGTTGAATTTTCCAGCCACCTCTGACCTGACCTGAAGCCCCAAAATACCTAATCAAGGGGTCGCTTCTTCAACTCGTTCTTGTGGTCAACAATTTGCCGGCCCCTGTGTTTCCTCCTTCTTACAACATGGGTCTCTTCAAGGCCAATGTTCATTCCTTCTTCTCCTCAAAAAGACCCTACTCACAGCATCTCATATGACACAGGCCCTGAAGGAAATTATTTTCCTTGGGGCCACCTGTGTGGAGTTGACGTAAAATAATGTGGCCATTAGAAAGGAATGAATTGTACCCAGAATCATTTTTAAAAACATCACAACTCAATAGATGGGTACAGTACCAGCCCACTCTATTTATAAGTCTTAGGCGTACATAAGTCCTTAGTTATCGATCTTAATAATAATGATAATACATACATATTATATTATTTTCCTTTTTTTGTTTTAAGTAGAGATAATTATACAAGAAACGTAAGCAAATCACTTTGTGAAGCACCACTTATTTAACGAAAATTATCAACACGTTAAACCAAAGGTTTCTTCGTCATGATAAGATTAAATAAAAATAACAAAAGACAAACAAGTACAGACAAATAAGAATTGAAGAAGAAGAAGACAAAAATGTAGGAAGCGGTGATTAATTACTTAAAGTATGAAAAAAGAAAATTATAAAAAATGAAATATTAAAATTCTTTTAGAATATGTAAAATTTGCATTTATATATTAAAAACTTTTATAAATAAACAAAAATAATCAATGTTTCTAAATAATAAAAACAAATTATTATGAATGTAAGTATTAATATGAAAATATATTTAAAATATGACTTTAAAAAAATATATATTTGGTTATAAATAATATTTAATCGACTAATAACACTTTTTCTAATTTCTAAGTTGTCTAATGTAAACCTGTTGTTTACATTACATTTCGAAGTTGTCTAATGTAAAATTTTCAATCCTTTATTTATATGAAAATAAGAATGAAGTACCTTTGATTTTGATACACGTAGGTAAATTTCATTAAATAAGTAGTGATTTATTGTCATTTAATTGTAAAATAAATTATTTTGTGTTTTTTTAGTGAAGTTGAATGATTTCGGTTTCAGTCTGAATGTGGTGTCAGTATATTTTCTCTTCTGATCTCTTTATATTTTGAATCCAGCTTTTTATTTGAGATTTAAATGTTATTGTGGTTTTTGAGTGAGAGTGGGATTTTATTGTGGAGAGTAGCACCATAGTATAAAAAGCTTTTTTCCCCAAATGTTGTATTTGTAGTTACTTGTTGGATATGTTTTTGACCCTGAGATCTACTGTTTCTTATAATAATAATTGGATAATTTGTAGAGCGCCGTTTTTGTGAAAAATCACCTCAAGGGCGCTTTACAATTTATAATGAATTTATGACTCTAATTTTATTATTTACAAATAGATACGGAGACATACTTACCTGCAGTACACTTACGATAAAACACACTTTATTAGAAAGTTTATGATTGGGGAACTTTGCACGTGGAGGACATTATATTCAAAACACTGGACATTGCATGACTTTGCTACACTTTGCTACCTCATCACTGTTGGTTTTACATTTATATTTATATTAAGATTAATGCCAAAGTTGAGTTAAGATTTATTTTGAAAGTCTGGAGAATTTTAAGAATTTGCTTTATTTTTACACACTTAGTTATTTATAGTGTTGCGAGCTGTGAAGGCGAAGGTGAAAGGTTTTTTTTTTAACTTATGGATACGACTGCGACTGTCTGAAAAGATGAGTTTTTAGTTTAGCTCTAAATTCCGCTGAATCTGTGATCATTCTTAACTCGTGTGGCAGTCCATTCCAGGCTTTAGGTCTCGACACTCCGAAAGCACGCTCACCGAATTTAGTATCTGGTGTGCGCTTTGGTTCCTCCAATCTTCCGATCGCTGATGTTGCTGCTGACCTAAGGGTTGATTGTCGAGAATTGGAATTTTCTGGAATACACATTTCCGATAAGCAAGTCGGAGCCATTCTTTTAAGGTACTTGAATACCATCCAGCAGAGCTTAAACTGGATTCTCTCGGTGCACTTGAGCCAGTGAAGATTTTTGAGATGCTCAGAAATATGGGAATATTTAGATACGTCGCGGCGTATAAACAGCGTTATTTACGTGTTAGTTGTTATTTCTTGTATTTTGTATTTATGAATATAAAGGAGTATGGTTTTAGAATAAAGTCGCTAGTTATAGATCTTAGTTGTAAGCCATTTGTAACAAATCTTAGCTGTACGAAGAAGTATTAATTATGAGTTAGAATCTAAGATCGGAATGATACGTGAGATAAATTTATAAATATAAAGCGACCTTGAGGAGATTGTCCAACGAAAACAGCGCTATAGTACTCAAGAAGGGAGGAAAAAGAAGGAAGTACTCAATTTTGATAAATTGAAAATGTTTTTTTTTTCTTTGGCGCAATCTTCAATCATGTACGGTATAATAGGATGGGGGTGATGCGCTTGTTGCATTTATAAAACCGTTATAAATAACTCAAAATTCTATTATCAACGTTATGTATAATACAAATAGAATATTTTCGACATATACTATACAAAGAATCTAAATTATTCAGTCTCCATAAACTATTTATACTGCAAACAATGAAATCTAAAAACTAAACAATTTAAAAACAAAAACAAATTCGAAAAAAATGAAAACAGAATCAACATTAGAAATAATAACTAACTAACTAACTAACTAACTAACCATCACGCCGTTTCCCCGCAGGGGTAGGCAGAGAGGACGGACCGCCAAACATCCCGGTCTTGGCACACATTCCTTGCCTCGTTTACATTCATACAACGTCTCATACATTCTCTTCTATTATTCTGACTCTTGACATGGCCCGACTCAAGTATCTGATTCACTTGGTCGTGCCATGTCTTTCTTGGGCGTCCTCGACTTCTTCTACCATTCACATTTGTTTCATATATTCTCCTTACACTCCTTTCCTCGTTCATTCGCTCTACATGCCCAAACCATCGGAGCGTTCCTTTCTTGATCTTACTCATCACGCTTACATCAGCCTTGCATTCTTTGCGGATTTCCACATTTCTCACACGATCATACATGGTTTTACCACACATACGCCTCAGGGATCTCATTTCTACAGCGTTCAGTCTACTTTCATCCTTCCTCTGCCAGTTCCATGCCTCACTGCCATACATCAGGGTAGGTACCAGTACTCCATTATGGACGGCTAGTTTCGCGTCTTTGGACAGTTTTTTGTTGCTGCCAACGGCGTTCAGTCCTCCATTAATAGAGTTACCTGCATTCACCCTTCTTTCAATATCTCTATCAGCCTTCCCATCTCTCGTAAACATACTTCCCAAATAAACAAACTCATCCACCTGCTCCAAGTATTCATCATTCACAACTATATTGCATACTGTTTTCGTACTCTCTCTTTCAAACACCATGACTTTAGACTTACTTACTTACTATAGAAATAATAATGTATTTTATATCCCCCAAACGAATACCAAACATAATGCAAACACACAGCAGTTTTATTGGACCTCGTACTTTCAACCTTTTACCGAAAAAAAATCAAGTTTCAAATAAACTACCTCAATATTAAAAGAGTTAAACAATACAGATGTTGAAACATTATGTATTTAATTTATATCACTCTATGTTTTTCATAAACTGAGTATCTACCTATTGTATACACTTTTTGTTCAAACTGTTCAGACAAATTTTAATTATGAGCATAAGCTTATGTTTTTGATTTATGCCCACTGTTTGTTTTTTTTAGGTACAAAACTAAAATTAATATAATTATTTTACCCTCGCAAAGGCTGCTTAGTTGGTTTCCATTACTCATCATTTCATTATATGTATATATCAAATGTAAAAATTGGGAAACAAAAAGATCTAATCCATTTATTATTCTTATTATAATTTATGAAAAAATGTTAACGTTCTTCTGATTCAGGTCAATTAATTGGTCGAGAAATGGATAACATTTTGATCGATTCGATTTTCGATTACTCGCTTGTTTAAGAGGGCATTACCAGAGAAAACCGGAAATACGTCATTTTCAAAAAAGTTTTTAGAAGTATTGACTCTTTTCCACAAAAAATTATAAATGGATTTCGAAAGATTGTTCTTTTATCTAGCATTCGTATGTAATAAATTTTGAGAATTTTTTTTTAATTTTTAGTATAATAAGGTTATTCCATAGGTCGTTGGCAGATTTGTTCAATTTTCAAAAAAGTTTTTGTATTATACCACACCCATTTCAAATAATAAAATCATGCAATAAAATAAATCAATACATTATCTAGCAAACGTATGTTTTAGAATTTTAATTTTAGTTTCAATAAAATCATTAAAAAATATGTACGTACATGTGTTTCTTGGCGAAAATTGGTCCGTTTGTGTATTTATTTGCGCACTTACAAACTAATATATTTCAGATTTTTTAAACATTTTTATTAAATTTAGACATTATTGAAAAATGATAAATACTTATAATCAAAAAATAACTACAAAAAGTACATTATTTTAATAGTTTTATCATCACGCCTTTCTGCATTTTTGGATGAAGGTATAAATTAAAGCTAATTTGAATTGAAATAAATTCGATATTGAGTTATAATTTAAAAAAGCTGGTACGGAGAATAATTAATCTTTCTCATTGTAACCGCCCTGCACGATCGTAAGAACAACTTTCGACGAAATGTGGATTTTCGTCCGCTGGCTGGTTAAACGCTCTTAATATCTACAAATAACTTTTTTAATATTTGCAATAAACCGCACATTAGCCTTGTGCTTCAAGGAACAATTATCACAGATTTTCCTCAATTCTCTTATTTTGGATTGGGTGAATCGTTGGGAATAAAATAAACGTGTTTTTTCCGTGTATAACAATTGGTTTTTCCAGAGTAATCGATACCATCAATATCGTATCCCCATGGGAAAAGACCACCATTCAGAATCGAAACGTTGCTTGAAATGGCTTTAGTCATGTTTTGTTACCATATCTAAATAGACAGGTACATCAAAACCTTCCTCTAACACATATTTTTTCCTCCCCCCATTACCACTCCTTTAAGCTTGTTGTGTTGTTACATATCGAATTGTGGATACCATAATTGACGGGAAATAAGGTGTACAGGCTTCAAAAAATTCATTTTTTTTTGCTTTCATAAATCGATAGTAGAACTATTCAAATATATATTCTGCAAATTTCAAACCCAAATTCCACGCCGTTTAAAAGTTAGTGAGTGTCCCTCAGTCGAACTACTACTACTTTACTGTCACTCACATTTTCAATTGGGTTTTTCTCAAAACTACTTTTTTCGAATTTGTGTAACCCATAGCTCCTACAATTTTTTATAAATCGTTATTAAACTTAGCGCATAGTTTCTTTATATGAATGCGCTCTATTTGAACCTCAATCCTAAACAGTGTCTTTATGTTAACTATTTTTTTATTGCAAAACAACTTACAAAATAATGGTAAAAAATCATCCACAATTTTCACATTCCTCAAAGTATTAATTTTTCATTTTTTTGTGAGGAGTAAGGTTCAAATAGAAGAAAACACTTTAAAAAAAGTATTGATTTAATGTGAAAATTGTGATTAGTTACACAAATTGCCCAGCCGGATGGCGACTTACAATGCGCGGCAGCATAACATATAAAAATTTTAGAATATTCTTTTGAATATGTGTGTAAAATGACCCCAAAGTATAAATAAAACATGTATATTCCCTTAGGTGTTAAAAAAATCATGAAAATCACTAAAAAATACGCCGTCCTTCACCTATTTTCCCCCTTGGCGAATAGTATATTTTCGATTAATCTTTACTACGAATCGGTTTTCATTATAAATCCAAACCAAAAGAACTGGATAAATTGAAGTCTTTTCTGCCGTTTCTATTAAGCAAAATTAAAATAAAATTATTAATTACTTTATAAAAAACAAATGCGTTAACCACAAAAAAAAATATTTTTTCATTAGAAATGTATGAACGCGTAAAGAAAAAACTTTTTAAAAAATACAATTTTATTAGTAAAATTATATGTGAAAGTTTCCATTGATTAACTTTTTTCCTTTTTATAAAATTATTTACAAAATAAATTTAAAAAAACATTTTTGTGCTTGAAATCGTGAACTTTGGACGCCAAGCGATTTTTATGCCTATTACCTATATTCATGGCGATATAAGGTTCCTCTTAATACGCATTTGAAAAGTAAGGCAAAGAGTGATGGGCGTTTAACATACTTGAGGTTTCTTTATTCTGTGAATTAAAGAGAATAATGTTGAAATGAGTAGAACATACATAATTATGTTTTTATTTAATAATAACCACCCCAATATGTTTTTTGTTGCAGGTAAGAAAAGTTCATCAACCTTGAATCTATTTACTGCCAGTGAGAAAGGAGAAATAGGTAAGATAATTGTTCTACTTAAAATAAGTAATGAAACCATTTATTAGATAAATAGCACCCCTGCCATAGGTCTCCCCAAATAGTACGCTGCGTTTGGTGCCCGGGTTCATGGAGTGAGGTTTGTCTAGGTCTTGGTGACAAATGCGTTTGCCCGCCTACTGCGTGACGGCCGGGTCGGGAGAGACTGGTTGAGGGAGACCTAACAATACTGACCAGGTTATAAAAATATAATAACGAATTTTATAAAACACTGGCGCAGATCCGTGAAAAATCACGGGAAATTATATTTGTAAGTTTTATAATAATTAAATGTTTGATAAAAAGTGCAGACCCTTCAAAAATCACGAATACTGACTTTACTTGTCAAAATTAATTTAAAATTTTTAAACAAAAGAAATACACATTTTAAATAATTTCTGTTAAAAATGTATATTTATAGGAGGATACTTCATCGCTTGTCTGAATTCTTGACACGTCAGTTCAAATTTCGAGAATGACACTTAAATTCAAAACAAATCCGAGTTCATTGAACCATCACAGACAGCACCACAACCAATATTTTTTGTTGTTGTTGATTGATCATTCATTTCAACGAACTTTCGATTCTAATTTTTGTGTAGGGATTGAGAACATTCTTTTGGTATTTAAAAAAAAATACATATCGATTTAAATTAAACGCACTTCGGTTTTGTCTTTTTGACCTTGCCGATCTTTGAACGCCTAACCCTGTTTGAAAGCCTTATGGCGGTCTAGGATTAACATAATACCTATATGTGGAGATATGGGTTTTTACTTTATCTTCACACAGGAAAATAATTTCCCTCAGGGCCTACGTCATCTTTGATGCTGTCTGGAGGGTCTTTTTAAGGGAAGGAAGGAGATGAAGTTCTGGAAAGCAAAAAAGTATGTGGCATGGGTAGGAATCTGGGGGTCAGTGGGCCCAGGTGGGTGCATCTATCCCTTCCACTGTGAGTGCAAGGCGTTGGGTCGCGAGAGACCAACTGGTCTCCCTCAACCAGTCTCTCCCGATCCGGCCCGCCAAACAGTAAGTAGGCAAACATATCCGCTGGTAAGACATGGACAAACCTCGCCCATGAATCCCGACATACCTGCTAATTCCCCAAACACAGCAAAACACTTGCGGTGACCTACGCAGAAGTGTTGGTTATCCAATAAATAGTTCCCAGTTGTTCGCCTTTGAGAAAAAATTCCAATTTAAGTTGACAACGAGTAAAGAAATGTTTGTAAAATTTTGAACTTCATAAAAACCTTAAGTGTTATTCATCCAACCCTATTCCTATCTTTAAAACTTCTTTAAACACTCTTACTAACCAGGGGCGGCCCTAGGACGGTGCGAGCGGTGCGACCGCACAGGGCGCCGTCATACAGGGGGCGCCGAAAACACCCGACCATCGATCGTGCGCTTAAATCGCGTGGTCGGTGCAGGGAGCAAGCAGTGTTGCCAACGTAGGCTATAATTACTCTTCAGTTCATGATGCCCTTTTGAATCTTCACCAAGAAACGAAAAACTCAATTGCTGCATCAGAGGCTTTGTCACTGATTCAGAACGTGGAGCAATTTGAATTCATAGTTGCAATGGCAGCTTGATACGATATACTTTTTCAAGTAAACATTGTAAGTAAACCAGCCTGAAACTATGGACTTAGCAAACGCATCGCAATTGCTGAAAAACTGCTCGAAATTTGTGAAGCAGTACCGGACTTATTCGTCTGCTCAAATAACAGCTAAGGAAAAAGCTTCCCAGGCTGGGATAGATTCTACGTTTAAGCCAGTCTGATCCCGAAAAGGCGAAAATAGAAGATACCGAAATACGAAAAAAGAAGCGATTATTTGAATATGAAGCTGCAGATGAGACACCACCAAATCCCAAAAAACTGTTTAAAATTAACGTCTTTTACACTACGATAGATATACATAATTGAAAATGCATTGGTCACTCGATTTGGGCAATTATCGAAATTCAATGATACATGGTCTTTTTTGTATAACATCAAAATAATTCCTTAAGTCTTCATTAGAAAAAGCCTGTGCAGATTTGCAAATCATTTTAACCGATGGGGAAAATTGTGATGTCTCTAGTCGCGAATTGGTTGAAGAACTTTTGAGCCTAAACCCACTACTAAAAAATCTTGACTCAGCAGAGCCACTACAAGTTCTTCAACTTATAAAAAAAATGATTTGCAGGATATATTCCCGAATGTGTGGACAGCGCTTCGGATTTTGTTGACCATCCCTGTAACAGTCGCCAAAGGAGAACGAAGCTTTAGTAAATTAAAACTAATTAAAACCTACTTACATTCGGCTATGTGTCAAGAAAGATGGATTGGCCTGCCTCTTATTCAACATAGCCTTAGAAAAAGTTATTCGTGACTCAGGCATCGAGATAAGAGCAACGATATTTGACAACTCTGTGCAGCTATTGGCTTACGCTGATGATATCGACATAATCGCGAAAACTCCAGATGCTTTACGTAACGCCTTTATAAATCTTGAAAGCTCTGCCAAAAATATGGGTCTCGTAGTAAACCAGCAAAAGACCAAATACATGGCTGTAGGATGCACCCAACAAATCCCAACTCTCTCATGTGGAAACCAAAATTTCGAAACGGTACCAAGATTCACCTACCTAGGCTCCCTGATAACAAACGACAATAATACCACAGAGGAGATCCAGAAGCGCATAGTGAACGCAAATCGCTGTTATTTCCGCCTACAAAACCAATTAAAGTCCAGACTGCTCTCCAGAAACACGAAGATATTAGTGTACAAAACACTTATCATACCAGTACTTACGTACGCAACTGAGACTTGGGTACTAACTAAGAGGAATGAGCGAGCACTGGACGTTCTTGAAAGAAAAATTTTGAGGCGCATCTTCGGACCGGTTCTAGAAAATGGATTTTGGCGCCGACGCTATAACAATGAGCTCTATACTTTGTTTAAGGAGCTAAACGTCGCAAAATTTATAAAATTGGGAAGACTTCAGTGGCTGGGTCATGTGGAGAGAATGACCGAGCATCAAGCACCAAAGTCCCTGCTGAACTCAAGACCAATAGGGCGAAGGAGCCTGGGAAGGCCAAGACTAAGATGGAGCGACAACGACCTCAAAAACTTATCTATCTTGGAGCTTCCAAACTGGAGAAAGCTGGCACAAAACCGAGATGAGTGGAGGAAGACTCTTGAGGAGGCCAAGACCCACCAGGGGTTGTAGAGCCAATAGTGATGATGATGATGATATGTCAAGAAAGACTATCAGATCTTGTAATTTTATCAATTGAGAATGATATTGCCCAAGGGTTAAATTATTCTGATTTAATAAAAAAATTCGCAAGCGCAAAAGCAAGAAAAGTTGTGTTCTAGTGTTTTTTATTGATTTCGCAGATTTAATTAAATAAAAAATGTAATCAAACATATTTTTTTTGTTATTATTTCTCATCCGTCTTACGAGTTACTTCAATTAAAGTTGCATAACTGCATGGACAGAGCTCTATTTTTTGTTAGGAGGGGAGGGGCGCCACCAAGAGATTTCGCACCACCTAATAATTTAGCTAGGGCCGCCCCTGTTACTAACAGTCAAGGAGTTCTGGAACCCCTCCGAAAATCGCAAATATTCACTTATAATGTCTCAAACGAAATGACATTTTACGAAAACTTTGTGATATTACCGCTTCACAATTAAAGCTCTATAAATGAAACATTTCTAAACGTAGCCGAATAGTAAAAACTGATTTCGAAAGGTTACAAAATAAGCTTTCAAATTGTTATATTACAAATAAATATTAACATTTGTAAATATTAAAATTTAGAATGCAAACATTAAAAAAATGTAAAAATGACTCACGTGATGTTTTTATGTGAAAACGGTACTAAAATCACAGATTATGTAAACAAAAATACTTATTCTATTGTATATATGTATAATAAACACTTTTGTCACCTCACATTTTTATCATTTCATATTAAAATATTTAATAAAAATTATGTCGAGCGCGGTCGAGCCGCCCGTAGGAAATTTGGCGGATAAAATTATGTGTCAGACCGCGCGAATGACAGAATATTCATGTTATGTATTTCTATGGACAACTTGATAGGGATGTACAGCTTGATCCACTATCGACCTTTTACTTTTTGTTTTAGGCATGTCACTAAAACAATAACGGAGTTAGAACGATTTCTATGGAGACACACGCGTTGACGTATAAACACGCTTATTGTACTTGACTCCTCTCGTATTTTTAAAGCATATATCTGCTTACGTTGCTGATTGGTTAAATCCTAAAACTCGATAAAATGTCTTTCTCTTTCAATACTCATGCTAATACTTATAGTAGGTTATAACTATAACACAGTAGTTATATCAACTGAAAGCGGTGAACCGTGCAAGCTTCATCAAACCTGAAAGTCATCACTTATCCTATGCAAAGTTGAAATCTCGTCTGATTGGAATAGTCGACATCTGATTTATGATATTAAATCTTCCCTTCTATGACATTAAATGCCTTCAGCCCCCGCAATCTGAAATTTTACCGATTTATAACATATATTTCTCTTGAACACTTTAAGGGGGTATTCTGGTCTAGAAGCATGCATTGCAGGTATTTTTTCAGGTGCAAAAAAAAAATTTTAATGGCCACTATTTTACCAAATATTTATTTAACATTAAAGAATACATTAAAAGAATTTAAACGAAAAAATAAAAATAAAATCGTAAAGTTACATGGTGTTGAAGTAAGGGGTCTCAAAAAATGGAGCGCCCTGGTTGACACGATTACAAACCTCTTAGTAATTTAAAAAAAAAAAGAAACCAAATTAATTCTTAAACCAAACAAATGCTGCTATGACCCGAACTAAGGAAAAGTGAAAATATATTTTTTTCGCAAAATGGCGGCTGTCTGAAAAAAAAGACATTTTTTACAACTTTTTTTTCTATTCCGAATTTAAAAATAATAGTAAAAATTGGAATTTTGTTATAGTTTTAGTTAGCGCGATGACTTCATCGATTACTTAATCTATAGAGAAGGCTCACACCAAATTTCAAGTAAATTTCAGGTTCAGTAGAACGTTAACCGACGTTACGTGTTAACCGACTCGAAAAAAGTAGTTTGAAGAAACACGCGTTTAAAGTTTTGCTCTATTTAGATTCTAGTTAGATTCCGTCTAAACCGCTCGAACTAAAAATGCTATAACTTTTTAAATAATTCGCTTTTAAAAAATCCTTCTAAGGAGAAATTCTTGAATATCTGAACTATCGAAATATGAAGTAATTTTTTTTCTAGGCTAGAGTACCCCCTAACTTTAATAAATAACCAGAGTTACGTAGTATTCACAGATAATGCGAAATTAGTATTTTTTTAAAATTATTATTTTATTAGTCTTCAAAGGGCAATCGCGTATTTTCAGAAGATATTCAAAGAAACTTAAATATCTTCACGTTATTGTCCCCCTGCTACCTTTCAAGCCCACAGCCTAGAACTAAGAACAATATTATTTTAAAATTAAAACAGTACCTCCATATCATTATTTACGTCACTGTGTTACGTCATGTCACGACGCAAAATAACATTACAGGGAACTTTAAATTTTCGTAGTGTTATTTAATATCATCCCTTAGCTCTTGGGGAAATTAGCTCTGGCGTCACAGCGAAGAATTAATTTTAATTGAGGTTGAACTTTTTTAAAGTCTCACTAATTCCAGACGTTAGCAGTTTGGACTCTTGTGAGGTATTAACATAAAAAAACGCGTTACAATCTTTACAGCACAGGCGTTGCTGGGAATGCAGTCCTTATTCTACTCTGGAAGATGCTCCGAGGAACTAACGTCATTGATACTTTCGACACCGGTGTACAGCCGTGAAACACGTCAGGCGCACGCCCAACATTTGTGCAAAGTTGACATTAGTCACATAATAACGTTTCGTTTCAACAGCTTGGCTGTGGAACGATTTGCTGGCCTCTGTGTTTCCTCCCTTCTACAACATGGGTCTCTTCAAGATCCAGGCTCATTCCTTTTTATCCACAAAAATTGCGTTCACACAGCATCCCAAAGCTGACGTAGGCCCTAAATTATTTTTCCCAGGGTCTCTTGTAAGGAGTTAATCTAAAAAAATAAAATAAACCGCACACACCGTGCTTTAAAAATTTACACCTATGAAAGGTGGTGATTGTAGTTAAAAGAGACAAGGTGGATTTTTCTACACTTTCAGGAATCTTTCAGGCTGTGCGGGTTTCACGTAATCGTAAACACAGTAATCTCCGAGGATATGGCTGGACCCGCCCTACGTGCCTGCAGCACCCTTCGCGGGTGTTAGAGGACCTCGGGCCGTGACGATTCCGCGGAATCCCGTCTCAGTTAGAACAATAAAACTAGTCTAGTGACATCAACATTGGAAAAATGTACCATTATTTGTTGTTTGGTTTACCATACCCCTCTGTTTTGATGTTTTTGTAGACGGTTCGTAACGATTTCTCTAGGTGACCTTTTATATCCTTCAAGTAAAGATAATAATATTTGGACAATATTAGCGAAACTCAATCGAAAATCTGGAAACAGAAAAATCAGAAAAAGATATTTGCACCTCTGGGACTCGAACCCAGGATCTTTCGCTTTCCGGGCAAATGCTCTAACCAGTGCGCCAAGGCGTCGATAAAAATTTAACTGTATCATACTTCGACTAAGAACCACCCACATTATCTTCATTTTCTTAACGCATATTTTATTGGCTGCTATCTTTATGTACGATTGCAAAATTCAAACTCCAAGTAAATGCTATCTTGATAGTGTCTGGATAAATCTTTATCCATTTTTATAATATGCGACATCTATTGAATTTTTCTGCCAGTCTAGGATGAATATATATAAATATTTTAAGCTTTGTGAGTAAAACCTCAAATTGTAATATTTAATTAAATGAAGATAATGTTAGCGAAACTAAATCGAAAATCAGAAAATGATATTTGCACCTCTGGGATTCGAGGTGTAATAATTTATAATCTTAATTCAATCATTTCTACGTTATTTCGATTGTTTTAGAAAATTACAATTAAAATAAACTGTAAGTCAATTAATTAAGTAGGTACTAACTAACTAACTAACCATCACGCCGTTTCCCCGCAGGGGTAGGCAGAGAGGACGGACCGCCAAACAACTCGGTCTTGGCACACACTCTTTGCCTCACTCACATTCATACATCGTCTCATACATACTCTTCTATTATTCTGACTTTTGACATGGCCCGTCTCAAGTATCTGATTCACTTGATCGTGCCATGTCTTCCTCGGGCGTCCCCGACTTCTTCTACCATTCACATTTGCATCATATATTCTTTTTACACTACTTTCTTCGCTCATTCGCTCTACGTGCCCAAACCATCTGAGGGTCCCTTTCTTAATTTTGCTCATTATACTTACATCAGCCTTACATTCTTTGCGGATATCCACATTTCTAACACGATCATACATGGTTTTACCACACATACGTCTCAGGGATCTCATTTCAACAGCATTCAGTTTACTTTCATCCTTCCTCTGCCAGTTCCATGCCTCACTGCCATACATCAGGGTAGGTACCAGGACTCCATTGTGGACTGCTAGCTTCGCTTTTTTTGACAGTTTTTTATTAGCGCCAACAGCATTCAGTCCTCCATTAATGGAGTTACCGGCATTTACCCTTCTTTCGATATCTAGTAGGTATCTTAGTAGGTATCTAGTAGGTATATAGTAGGTATCTTAAAGAAATTTAAAAATACATCAAAAATTTATGTAAGTATTTATTTATGTATTATAAACTTTATTATCTTTTGAAAATAAAGTACCTACAACGTAAAGTTAAGGAAAAATAAAACCTTCACATGTAGCAAACACTTTGTGGGAATACATAATTATAATAAACACAATTAAATAACTTTGTTTCAATTCCACTTTATTATTTCTTAATCCAACCGGTTTCGGTTCGTCCTGAACCTTCCTCAGGGGTGAATAAAAATATACGTTTATTTTATGTATATTTTTATTCACCCCTGAGGAAGGTTCAGGACGAAACGAAATCGGTTGGATTCAGAAATAATAAAGTGGAATTGAAACGAAGAAAAATAAAACAATAGAACAGCGAGGCGAAATAATACTAAAGGTTAATAAAATAAAAGATATCGACAAACATACAAACAAATTAAAAGTGATAAAGGTCAGTTCTTATTGTTCGTAAGTAGTTTGCAAAGAAACTTAAAAACAATGTATCCTCATTTTACGTACCTCCCTACATAAGTAATATTACATCAAACAGGCTAGAGGCTAGAGTAAAACGCTCTTGAGGTGATTTTATCAGTAAACAGCGCTATGGAAAGTTAACCATTTATAAGTGAAAAATCAAATATCAAACAGCTTTTCGAAGTACTTGGAAAATTCGAAAGTAGATTTTTTACAAATGTGTAAGTAAGAAATATGTGGAATTACGTCGTTCTAATCCATCAACTATTTGCTTACAATTGAAAACTATTTCTAAAATGTTAATTTACAATATTTTTGATGACCTCCTTGTTACAATCCTCGGCTTCGAATCCGAATGTCACGTGTGCAAATCCCTAAAAATAAAGTAAATTTTATTTTAATAATTTGTGTTGTTTCACAATATACAGTATTTTGATCAGTTTGCATCGCGTTTGGGCCCTACCTAGGCATCGTGAGTTCTATTCCTCGGTTAGCTAAGTCCTCCATTGCTTGAAATGGCTTTGGCCATATTTGTTTTGGCCTGTCCATTACCTTCATCCTCACAACATACCTCAATTGTGGATACCATAGTACCTCTGGCTTCAGAAGTTGAAACACTTTTGCAGTACTTAACATAATTTAATTTTTTTGCGTCCTTGTTATAAAAAATTAAAAACAAAAATGTCACCTGCACAATGTACTACGCATTCCTACGTCGTATTAAGTACCTCAGACGCTTAAAAATAATCTCACACTCACCACGTGTAAGTGCTTGCAATGTGCAATGGAAATCTTTGAGTTGCAAGCACACCCTCTCAGTTGTTTAGTATCGCCCTGCATCGTGCAGCTGTAAGCTCGCGCATGTGCGACCAGCTGCCCCGTCACAACACAGCATCCCAGAGGAGCGCGGGGCTCAGAAACGGGAGATGAAAACATTAAACAATATTATTTTACTGTTGCAACACCGGACCGCTGGCTTTTGGTAGTAAATTGCACTCGGTTTAAGTCCACCTGCAGTGGGGCTTCGTGTTTTTTGTTTGTTGGTTTTCAGTGACCGCGGTGTGTAAATTTTATGATTGGTGGGATATGATTTTTGATTTTCACGGTCAAAAGCCGTGTTGCGCCACCTCCTTCTTTAGCCAACGTTTCGGACAGCGTTTTGCCCATCATCTGCCCTGAACTTCCTCTCCTTCCTTTCCCTAAAAAGACCCTCCACATAGCATCCAAGATGACATAGGCCCTGAGGGTAATTATTTTCTTGTGTGAAGATAAAGTTTAAAAAAAATCGACTTATACATCTTTTTTTGTATATAAGATTCTCAGCTGCTCCCGGCTGGAGCCAGTGAGACTATTACATCCCCAATTGGGGTATGTTGTGAGGCTGAAGGTAGTGGGGAGGGGAAGGAGGTGGGGAAGAGGACGGTGGGGAAGTAGGTACCTGGCTATTCAGATCTGGTCACTAAACACGACTAATGCCATTTCAAGCAACGTTTCAATTCTGAATGGTGGTCTTCCACTCTGGAACGTGCCGCAAACAAACTATATATGATTTTAAATGAATAAATTGTGAAATAATACAAATTAATCAAATAAAATTTATTTGCCACGCCGGGATTCGATCCCGCGACCTTCGGTGTGCGAGTGAAGAGCCTTTCTGCTGGACTACGCCGGCCGTCAATGGTGTGTTGAAATTGTATGATTCCGAGTTGTCATGGAACGTATTTTTAGATAGCAGCCAACAATTTTTAGGTTATACTCAAAATAAAAATAAAAATAAATTAAAAATAATGATTTATATAACAAGTTTTTAGAACCTTATTCAGAGGACAACAGTATTTCCTTCGGGCGGCGTGCTTTGTTGTATAATGTACCAGTATAGCCAATCAATCTCAATAAGCCGTTGTATTTTTCATTCAACGAGCTTTTCGGAGGACACATTTTAATGAACCCCGTCTTTATGAGCTTTCTCTAATGTCCCCCACGCGCGAGCCGTCGGGATATTGAGAAAAGCATAAATCTGTCAGTGGGTTTCTTTAATTAATGGCCCCGAGTACTCATCCCTCCCTTCAACCATTGAGGGGAGTTCAGTCAAAACTTCAAATAAGTATATCTGCATCGCTTGCACGGCGAGCAATTTACCGCTTCAAACTGCTTGTTTCTTCGAGTTTTTCAGGTTTTTCCACAAGTTTATCTTTGTATTTTTTAATATTTTTACTGATTGCCATCAATCAATTTGGGAGAAGGGTATGGGTATCGCCGCCCAAGGAACTATTTATTGGATAACCAACACCTCTGCCATAGGTCACCTCAAATGGTTCACTAAATTGGGTTCACGGGGGTGAGGTTTGTCTTGTGCAGGAGGGAGGTCTTTTGTCCTCTCCAGCCAGAATCTCTCGACCCACCGCCTTGCACCGCAGTTGGAGGGATGGATTCACACGTCCCTGACTCCTGGACACACTGACCCCTAGATTCCTACTCACGCCTCATACCTATTTCCTTCCCAGAACTTCCTCTCCTTTCTTTCTTAAAAAAAAACCTTCCACACAGCATCCCCTAAGATGCCATAGGCCGTGAAGGAAATTATTTTCATCAGGGCCTCCTGTGTAAAGCTAATGTTAAAAAAAAACCGTCTTGTGCCAGTGAACCATGGCATTCCCAATTGGGGTATGTTGTATGATTGAAGCTGAATTGAAATTGAAAAATATATTAACAATAAATATTAATAAAACCGGTTACATGATCTTAAGCTCACCTAAAAGAATAATATCATCGCATAAACCATTACAAATAGAAGAAAGAGACCTACATATTCTAGAGAGCGAAAAATACCTGGGCTTATATATTGATAATCATTTGACATTAAAACAACACGTAGAAAAACTAAAAACAAAAATCACCCTAATTGGTGTATTTGGTAGAATTGCTCATCTTCTGCCAACAGAGGTAAAGAGGGGCTTATACTTTAGCTTAATCCAGTCCCACCTAAATTATTTAATAGAAATATAAGGAAACATATACATTACGTACTTAAACGACTTGCAAATACATAATTCAGAACAAAGTTATTAAAAAAACCCTTCAACTATAACTCAGACACTCCCACAAACAAAAATATACCAGGAAATGAACCTTCTGAAAATAAGAACATTGTACGTATATAACACAACATTTATAAAAACATCACAATTACACGAAAATTATACTAGACTACACAATAAATTGTACACAAATACTGTCAAGACTGAAAGTGGCAAGAAAAGTATTGGCCAAGAGGGAGTTCACATATATGTATATAATCTCCTTCCAGATAACCTATAAACGTAAAAGAATATAAAAACCTTTAAAAAAAACTATTTAAACTTAAGATGTTGGAACAAATTAAAAATATTACTACTATACTATATACGCTCTGTACTTAAGTTAAGAAAGCGAAATATTATATTTCTTTTAACTTAATAATATATATTTTTTTAAATATATAAAAAAAGAAGCTGCCCTAGAGGGGGAGGAGATGGCAAAGAGGAAGGCTGGAAAGTATCTGGTTATTCAGATCCGGTCACTAAACACGGCCATTGCTTTTCTATTCTGTATAGTGATCTTTCACTAGGGCTATACTGAAAGCGTCTACCAATCTGAAACGTTCTGCAAATGTACAAAATATTTTTTTTAATTAACAAATTGTGGAATAACACAAATTTTGCTTGCTCATGCCGGGATGTGGACCCGCGATCTCCGGATTCGTAGCTGAGGATTTTAACCACTAAACCACAGAGGTCAATCGATCAATCGTTTTCTTTCAGCTCATATAATGTATTATCGTCTTTGAAGCTGAAAATATTTATCCTGAAAAAAAAAAACTTCGGTTCTTAACGAATTAGAAGAAAACGGAAAATACGACATTCTTATAGCGTTGATTTTAACAATCGTTTAAAAATAAACAAGGAAAACAATACCTCGGCGTAAGCTGATAATAATCCACAATTATTAGAGAAAAAGTCTTACAATAATTTCACTTTTAATGATGTCTTGTGAAGTATAATCTTGCTTTAATGGGTATATTGTTGCTCGCTCGAGAAATTTAGACGAAGCTCAATAATTGACGAAACGTGTTTCACATCGAAGTTCAGTTCAGATGCTTTAGTTTTATGATTTCTCTTTTTCATTTATTTTAATGTCTCCTTAAAGGACTCCCGTGAGGTTTCATTGAGAGCGTTCAGTCGCTGAAGGAACACCGCAATTAACTAGGTTATATTATGACCGTTTTTAAAAGAAATGTGTGCTTTTTAAGCTATCAAGCTTTCTTTGACGAAACTTTGTATGTGCTTATATTATAAATATGTACTTTTTATGTAAAATCCCACAAGAGTGCCAATTGCTCCCAACCTTCTGGAGCCAGTGAGACTACGTTATCCCCGATTGGGGTGTGTTGTGAGACTGAAGGTAGTGGGGAGGGGAAAAAGATGAGGACGAAGGTGGGGAAATACCTGGTTATCAGATCTTGTCATCAAACACGTCCAAAGCCATTTCAAGCTACGTTTCATTTCTAAATGGTGGGCTTACACCTAGGCGATACTTATGGTATCTTTCACTCTGGAACGTGCCGTATTTTTTTACATTAGCTTTACACATAAGAAAAAAAATCCTCAGGGTCAATGTCATTGGGGATGCTGTATGGAGGGTCTTTTTATGGAAAAGAAGGAGAGGAAGTTCTGAGAAAGAAAAGTTATGAGGGATGAGTATGAATCTGGCGGTCAATTTTCTAGAAGTTCAGCTTGTTTAGGAATAAATACATCCCAATACACGTAATCGCGTTATACTTTCATAAGACCAAAAACGTCCCGAGCGACCTTAAATTTTAAAAGCTATATATTTAGGTATCTTTTTTCCTCTCATGCTCAAACAAATGTATTTTTCTTTTAACCAGAAAAAGAACAAAATAATGCTTCTTATTGTCTTTGAAATATGAAAGCTAGATATTTTACAATCTCGATCTAAAGTGACAGTTTCAGAATTTCGAAATCGAGGCTTCCGGATTGTGAGGTGCGAATATATTGAACCAAACATTTTTATTTTTTTTATTTTAAATTATAATGTCACATCACAAAGTATCTGCTTCTTGTGAACAAATAGAAGTTCTAATTTATTGCGTCTTTATAGATATCATGGACAATTTATTTATAAATTAAAATTTATGATTAAAATCTCAAATTGTAATATTTAATTAAATGAAGACAATATTAGCAAAACTCAATCGAAAATCTGGAGACAAAAAAATCAGAAAAATATATTGGCACCTCTGGGACTCGATAATGTTGGTAGTTCTTAGTCGAAGTATGATACAGTTAAAAATGACCGATTTTTTTTTTGTTAATTTTCTTTATTCATTACTTTGAATTTTTTTTTACATGATCTCCACACAGGAGACCCTGAGGAAAATCATTTCCCTCAGGGCCAATGTCATCTTTGGGGATGCTGTGTGGAGGGTTTTTTTGAGGAAAGGAAGGAGAGGAGAGTTCTGGGAAGGGAAAGGGTTTAAGGGGTGGGTACGAATCTGGGGTTCAGTACGTCCTGGTCATCTGCCTCTAAGACCTAGACAAACCTCACCCCATGAACCCGGGTACCCCTGCTAAATCACCAAACGTAGCGAACCACTTGGGGTGACCTATGGCAGAGGTGTTGGTTATCCAATAAAGGTTCCTGGGGCGGCGGTACCCATTCCCGCCTCCCAAATTGAAAATGAAAATGGTTACATCCTTTATGGATTTTTCGACCACCATGCTAGGCTCATGCCCGTGTTATGGTGGTCGAGTTTTTTTAAAATTGAATATAGACACCTTAACTCAGTAGTTAGAGCTGTTGCCATGAAAGCAGAAGGCCCTAGGTTCGAGTCCCAGAGGTGCCAATATCTTTTTCTGATTTTTCCGTCTCCAGATTTTCGATTGATTTTCTCTATATTGTCTATATTTAATTAAATATTATGGACAATGTTTATAATAGATACGAATTTATCAAATCGAATTTATGAATTTAAGGTTTTCAGCATTCTACCCTATCCCTATCTTATCAACAATGAGAAAACACAATATGTTATACTGAACAATTTTGCTACTAAGCAGTGTGTCAAGCAATTGTACCACCGTACAAATGATTCGTAGATACTGCGAAAGCAATGTCGATACTCTATTGGGCATAAGAGTATTATGAATAATAAATACATGCAACAAGTTACGCACTGAAATTTCAGCATAATCATATATTCAGTAGTGTACCCCACGTAGGTACATATTGAAGGGGGCA
This sequence comes from Limnephilus marmoratus, assembly GCA_917880885.1. Taxonomy (NCBI): domain Eukaryota; kingdom Metazoa; phylum Arthropoda; class Insecta; order Trichoptera; family Limnephilidae; genus Limnephilus; species Limnephilus marmoratus. Next base: position 54,772,075 of record OU862910.1, read on the forward strand.
CGTGCTGCGTGGGTAGGGGGAGGGGGAGAGGGTCGGGGGCTATCTCCTGTCGCTCCAACCCCCCCGGCAGACGTAATGATCGCGGTTCGAAGCAGTCACTGCTCCAAAGCTCCTGGTAAAAGCTCCAGATAAGACCATATGCGACAGGGTGGTTAAGAGGTTTTCTACATTGAAGAAAAACAGCTTTTGCTGTTAAAAATCTGACATATCTGTTTTCAGATTTATTGATCGGTTTAAAATATCTTGGAATCTTGTTGTCTACCTACACTTCTCTACATATTATAAATTAAAGTCTTCTGCCGCCTCTGTCTGTCTGTTCGCGATAAACTCAAAAACTACTGAACGGATTTTCATGCGGTTTTCACCAATAGATTCATGAGTAAGGCTTAGGTATATAATTTATCAAGGTTTTGTGTAAATTGGTTGAAATATGTAATCTGTGTGTGGTGGACGAGCGAGCTGGCCAGCGGGCGGTTTGATTTGATTTGTATGCAAATTAACAGATAGCTGTGTGAGTTAATTTATCGAAAAAAACAATGGTTTATAAAGGTTGGGTAACCATCCAGTAGACGGCATTGTGTTTTGTTAGCTAAAGCAACGCGTGGCTGGGTCATTAAATATAAAGCTGACATCTGAATTCATAAAACCGCAAAAAAACTCTCGAACTGTGGGATTTGGCATCATAAAATTTTCTCAGATTTTTAGTTTAAAATTTCTGTCGATGCTTTTTTTTAACATCGTCTTTGTCTTTTCCATCCAACTAGTGTTAAAATAGTGCACATTTTTTTTAGTCTTGGGGACTATTTTGTGGCGAGTATTGAATAGAAGAAGGGGATCTAGGGCGGATGAGAATGAGTAGATCTTCAAGTTGGATCATAAATTAATACTGATTTATAAAATTACGGAGAAAGAAAACAAAATTTCGGAAATAAATAATGACAATTCAAAAATTTGGTACAATCTTGCGACAAAAGACAAAAATGACAATGAAATAGGCGAACTTCATCTTTACTGTATTTGTTACTTAAACTTTGTAATAACATTAATAAGGAGTATTATATACATTTATCTCTTCTCGGTAAAAGACAATATCCTTTAAATATATGAGTAGGATGGAAGGTAGTTAATTAAGGATGTTTTTCTTCCTCTGGAAATTTAGTATTTACTTAAAGTGACAATTTTCTCTGAAACGAAAGCTTCTTCCGTTTGGGTCTCATTTCGTTTTCCTAGAAGAAACAGTGCTCGAATTTAACGACTTAACCAACCGGAACGTTCACTCTCTTACGAATTGTTTTAAAAGGGAAGCGATCTTTAATTTAATCTTGCACAACTAATATACAAGTTTTCTTTTAAAGTTAAAGCCATTTTTGTATAAATACATTTCGAATATTATTATTTATGTCATGTAAAACAATATTTTGTCATGTTAAACAAGAACTTTCCCAATCTTCGGCACCGAAGGGATATATTTTTTTTTGTATTTCTAAAAGCGCTCCGGCTTTTTCCTGTTGAATCCGGGCACAGACTGAGAAGAACATATTTTAATTAAAGGTTTTCGAAAAAATCACCACGGCCATACTTAAAGACAGTGAATTCGTTTTTATAAGCCCGAGAATGATTTTTTCCAGTCTTTTTTACGTGTAACGTAGGACATACCTACGTTTTCTGCTAAAATTGCTGATTCCATGGTGATCTAATGTAGCCCACGAGATATCTTCATTTTTTGTGAGACGTACCTTTGTCAGAAAATACCTTGAGAAAATAAATTACTAAACCCCATTTTCTCGCAGGGTTAGGCAGATAGGATGTAACCCTATTTTTTTTTTTACAGATTTTTGTGATTTGGTTTTAGTTTTTTTGGGTTAGGTTAGAAAATAGAAACAAAAACGGCATAATGCCGATAGTCGCCGAGCTACTACCAAATTGCACGAATTGTTAACACGACGAAACCAATCAGTGTTATGCTTTTGGTTTGAAGGTAGAAATAAACGCGGGGCGTCGATACTAACATTGGTGAATCAAAAAAAATGTATTTGAGTAGGTACTGCACAAAAATTCCTGAAATTCCAAAAACTGCTCTCAACCGTCTGGAACTAGTGATACTATGGCATCTCCAATTAGTGTATGCTACGAGGCTGAAGTAGACCTCCCATGAGATGGGAAACAGGAAAGTGGGGAAGTTGGCTATTCAGATCTGTTCACCATAAATGGATAAAGCCATTTCAAGCAACTTTTCGACTCTGAATGGTGGTCTTCCTCAGGGCGATATTGAAAGTATCTATCACACTAAAAACTATCTATCACACGTGCACCAACTATATAATATTTAATTAATAAATTGTAAATAATGTCTCACAAATTAATTCCATTCAATTTACTTACGCACGCCGGGATTTGAACGATTCGAACGAAGTAGGTTAATGGACAATCTCCTTCGTTTCTGTTGGTGCAACTCTTTTTTAACTTTAAATTCATACGGGAGGCCCTGGGAGGAATTATTTTCCTATGTCATCTTTGCGGAAGCTGTGTGGTGGATATTTTTAGAAAAGGAAGGAGAGAAAGTTCTGGGAAGGAAAAGGGTCTGAGTGGTCGCTAGGAATCTGGGGGTCAGTGTCAGGAATGACGGACAAATGAATCTATCCCTCCCACTGCCGTGCAAGACGAAGTTCCGAGAGAGCCCTGCTGCAGAGACCAAAAGGTCTCCCTCATCGAATTTCTCCGGATCCGGCATGCCACGCAGTTGACGGGCAGACACATTTGCCGCCAAGATTCAGACACACCTCCCCCCTGAAGCCGGGCGCAAAACATAGTAAACCACTTGGGGTGACCTTTTTTTTAAAGTATATTTTATTTAGTTTTAAAATTGTCATTTTATATCTAATATATTCGTTTTAAAACTACTATAATATTATTATTTATTACCTTGACAATAATTCTGCTATTTTTGACAACGCATCTTCAATGTCATTTGATATAATATATAAAAGTGTGTCATCTCCAAAAGTTTAGGCACTTCACTACATGGTTAATACTTATACATAATAAATAGTAGCGGTCCCAAAACAGATCCTTGAGGAACTCTATGGTTTACTTGTCGTTCGTCATATATAGCATCTACAATATTGGTTCTTGACCTACGGCAGAAATTGTTGGTAATCCTCCGAATTATTTTGTGGAGGGGTAGGGGGGTCTTATTACCCGCCTCCCAAAATTACGGATTTTTTAGCTTAATCCTAGTTTTTAAAAATTAAATAAAGCTTCTGAACTCCCCTGTGATAGGTATGCATGTAAATTACCATACCGCCATGTAGACTGTAGGACTGTAGATTGTAGGTACTGTACGCGCCTTGCAGCCGCGCACTATCGGAACAGAAACCAGATCAAGTGTTTTTTGGGTTACATAAAAACCATTCCCGGAGAAGAGCGGACCCGGCCAGCCAGGTACATCCTGTCAGAAGATGGGGGCAGGAACTCCTTACGCGTCTGCCGTTACTCATGAGATATGAGGAGTATTGGAGAGATTAGTCACTTGGGAATAAAGAATGACGGAAGCTTCGTCGGATAAGTGATGTCGGATGAAATTATGAAGTTATATAGTCTAACATTATTTACTTAAGGAGGAAGTCTGGTCCAGCCGATCCAAAAAATCGACTTTTTTGTTGCCTTCCATGTGGAGAATACGTTCCTAAAGTTATAGCATCAAATTTTCCCGAAATATAGTTAGGAGCGGTGCGCACCAAACAGGTATAAATGAGAACGGAGCGGGCTGTTTGCAAGCGAAAATTTTAAACGCGTTTTTCTCTCAGAGTAACAATATTGTTACTCTGAGGTTTTTCTCAAAACCACGTTTTTCAAGTTGGCTGGAATAGGCCACTTGCACATTTTTTTAAAAAAATTTCCGGTTAAGGCAAATATTCTAAGACATTCTGTATTTTTTTTTAATCCGATTTTTGAAACCCTGGCGATTCTTTGAAAATTTCAATCCGAAAAATCAGACCATTTTTTATAAACCGGAAAGACGAGACATAATTTTATAGGTGCGCAAAAGCGATAATTACATAGCCGAAAATCATTTAAAAAAAGAACGTTTTCCCCACGAATGGCACAGGAGAATAACGAGTCATACCAAAAATATTAAATCCCATAAATATTTTTTTCCTTGATCCATCTTATTGATCATAAATTATTATAATGTTCAACGTCTATATGACTAAATCAAATGTAGTATACTTGTACTTGTAAATTATAATAATAATAAGAATATTATAAAATTTGATTTTGTTAAAATCCGCACCATTATCATTATACCTCCAAAACACGTACGGACAACGTAAAATGTACGGGGTTCTCTTCATAACATCTGTCAAAAAATCAAACCAAATGATACGTTTGCAGAGAACAAACAATAAATCTAGTGAACGTTAAATGTCAAATTCAAAAATTTGCCTGAAATCAAAGTGATGCCACATAAAAAAAATAAATCAGTGTGGAATTTTATAAAATTAATAGGAACATTTTCGGAGACGGGACATTTTCATGTAGTGACGTCACGAGCCCAAATAATGGATTTATTTATTTAAAAAAAAAAAAAAAAAAACTGTACATTTCTGAAAATTTTTACCAATATTTTCGTAATCTTAGTAAAAAAATCTATCCACACGATTTTTTCCAAGTCCTTATGAAATCCATGCAAGTGGCCTATTGTAGCTCGTCGAATTTTCTTTCGATTTACTTCATTGAAAGTTTAAAAAGAAAATTAAATTTATATGCGCATGAACCTCGACTTTTGTGGATGCGGCGCATCCCCAAACTGAAAGATTCCTGAAAATCTTCATACAATAAATTATGAAAAAAAAAAAAAAATCGTTTCCAGCTACAACATCAGTAACGTCATATTTTTTAAACTTAGCACTCTAGCTCACTGAAAAGTCACCGACCGCCACTAGTCTGTGCAAGTTGTAGATTTTGTTTTTCATTGTACAAACATGAAAGATTTTCACGTTTTGAGATGGTCAAACTTTCTTTTCATATTTCTTTGGCATTAAGCTTGCTGGGATAATAAAATGCGAGTGCCGCACAAGAGTCCCAACTACCCTAACCGTCCGAAGTCAGTGGGACTATGGCATCAGCAAAAGGGGTATTTTAAAGGAAGAGAACGCTTTGTTCTTGCTTTGAGAACGCTAATCTGGTCGTTAAAAACGGCAAACCCAGTTTAATCATCATTTTATTCTGAATAGTGATCTTTACCCAGGGCGATACTGAGAGTACCTACTGTGTTCGTGGGTTCGCGTAAATAAAAATAATTTAGGTAGGTTTTATAATACTTACTGAAATCCCAGGCATTGCCAAATCGGTCGTGTTACACAGAGTTTTTCAAAATCAGATGTGGACAGTAATTTTTGAAGGTCAAGTTTGCAAAATTTCATCAATCTCGGAATAAAACTGCAGATTTTTTTAAATACAAAACCTACACCGGGACACCCTTTTTATATAATAATACGTATGTAGAATATTATAAACAGTAGGAAACGTTGGGAAAGACATCAAAAACTTAAGTCGATCTTTTCAAAAAGTAAAAAGAAATAAAATATGTCGCACGTCTTCGTAAAAATGCTTATTTTATATCGGTCATACGGAGAGCTAATAGAGCCCATACCAAGTATACAGTCATATTTTGCCAACTGTTTTTAACGAATAATATTTTTTTGTTGAAATCATGTCACGCCATGTGCTGTACATGTGCTCTTCGCTCTTTCTTGGCAAATTAATAATTTTTGATGACGAAATGTGTCTCATCGTGACCATTAAATTGTGTAAAAAACAACCAACAGGTTTTTATGTTTTTTTCTGTATTCACTTCCTTTAGGTTACTTACATGGTATCCAAAAAGTCACTATTCATTTCTGTAGTATGTACTTAAACACTCTAAACTATGAGTATGTGGGTACGACTTCAAATTTCATTTGCTGCTACCTAAATTTTTTAGTTAGTTAGTTACATTTTTTACTCCAAAAACACATTAAATTTTCAAATACCACAACATTTTGGTCTGGACATTGTTACTCTAAGGTCTGGACACGCATAGTAAACAAAAATTTTATGATCTTGCAAGATTTATTGCATTAGCACGTTATTTGTCTCCTGCAAAAACTAAAAGCTTCCAATTAACAGACACATCATAAATAAAATTTTTAAAACGTCTTATAATGACTACTATTGGTCACGATTCTGTGACAACCTCTACCAAGTCGTTAAAGCTTTAATCCTTTTATTTGCCCATTTTTTTTATTTGCTGATTTGCTCTGCAAAAATCTCTTTCACATCTGCCCGGAGCTTTTAAGTTCGACTTTCAAAGGTTCTGCTTCTACATATCCCTAGTAAAAAGGTAGAACTACTCACAACGCATTTGTACGAGACGTTGTATCTTTTTTAAATGGTTGTCTTATTTGGCTTGTTGGTGTTTGTTTCATGTAACCGGGTTCAAAAGGAATATTATGCAGAACCTAATTCCGTCTTGGTTCTGAGGTGTTCTGCTATTCGCGCATCTGTTGTGCCACGTGTCCCTAAGCTTTGCAGCCATTTGCGGGCTAAATGACTGCCATATAGTCCTACGGTGTTCTGCACCCCGGTTATTTGATATAATATCCTGTTGTAAAGGCGCCCGTTTTTCCATCAGCCGGTGACGGTGTATGATAAAATCATTTGCCGTATTTTTTTTCCAGAATCCGTTTCAGTTTTTTTCGCTTTACGAAACTTTACTCTGGCTGAATTAGAATAATACAAGTTTTTGTGAAGCGCATTCTATCTATCTGATTCATTCAATCATTATTAAGTTATTAACCCCTCAGGCCTCGACTATATTTTGTCAGAGTCTAAAAATATTTCTGCTTTACAATAAAATCCGAATGTTTTTGAACGTATCCGAAAACTAAAAACCGTTTTTGGAAGGTGAGAAAATACGCTTTCAGATCAAAATAAACATCTAATGTTATTATCACTTCACTTTTTTGTCTTTCCATGTTTAAATAATTAATAAAAAAGCACCATAATTTTTTTTAAAAATTGCAATTCGAAACTTTGGTTTCTAAAAGGTCTACATTTTACTTTTTTTGTGGTTAAATTTTGTATACATATATTTGAAGATAAAGCGTGGTGTTTTTTTCTTTCTAACACCATTTATATTATATTTCTCACGGTGATAAGGAGACAACGATTTCCATGAGACCATATGTGTTGTTCCGAAAAGCGAACAATTCAGCCTGGCAGGTTAAAATTGCTCTTTCAATGTAGTTCCAAATATTGTTTGTTCATACCAAAGATATTCAAATGTAAAAGAGATATGCTATGGTGTCCGCGCAACTGTCGGCACACTATGACCTAATCAGGGTAGTTTGCATACGAAAAGATTTTTTTTTTAAAGGTGCCGGTAACCCGGGCGTTTATTTACATCAATAGTTATTTACATATATGTGCGCTACCCGACTCACTAGGCAATATCTGTTCTGAGCCGGGTAGCAGTTTGTTCGTTTCGTTGATTTTTTTAAGGTGTGCATTAGTATTGGTTAACAATATAGTTTGAATACGGGAAGAATTCGTTTATTTCGTTCAACGTTCGTTTGGTTTATTCGTAAATTATTCGTTCATTTAGTTTAATTGTTAATTGGTAAACAATATCGGCGACACCCGGAAGCGCAGTCCCACCTAGTAAAAACTGTAGATAGCACATTTATTATATTTCAAAATCTTTGGCTCATAGGTACCTATTAATTTTCATTCCGTTCTAACATGTGTGAAAACTATTTTATTTTGAACAAATTTATTTTTAAAAAATTATTGGCAGTGATATTATTTTTGTGACCGAGTGCTAAAATGGGAACCACAATTTGGTTTTTATTGTTGAAGGTGGACGAAAGAAAGGATATTTTTTTCTAAAGGGTTTTTTTCTCTGAATATATTCAGTTATTTTTTTCAGATTCAAGGATTATTTCAGGTATACAGTGCTACACCATTTTGCAATCTTACTTGTTAGTATTTTTTCGATTACAAAATTAAAATGGTGTCTGAAAAACTAATAACAAAAAGGTCAACAATTATTAAAAAATGGCACAATATAATATTCCGCAGAAATCTTTTTTCATTTGTTTTATATCCGAAAGGTAAGCTTTGGCGTCACGAAATTTGCACAAAATTTTCAGTAATTTGTTTCAAGTTTACCGCAACTTACTATTTTAAATTTGATAATATGTAGTTTTCATCATGAGCTATGCATTTTAAAAACATCTTGTTTGTTTCATTATGAAAAACTCGATCTAAGTCGGATAGTAACTTATTGTTATCACTATTAATCACGACATTTTACCGCAGGGGTAGGCAGAGAGGATGAATTATCAAAATTCTTGCTTCAATCTTAATCATATAAATACTCTTCTGTCATTCTGACTCTTGTTATGGACCTACTCAAGTTCCTTGTTCACTTGAGGGTGCCATGTCTTCCTCGGGCTTCCCCGACTTCTGCTAACATTCACATTACACTATTTTCTTCTTTCGTTCGCTCTACACCCCCAAACAATCTAATTCCTTCCTTCTTAATGTTTTCGTGATGCTTACGACAAATTGAATTCTGACAAAACAAAACTATAACAACCTGAATTCCTCGAATTCGAATCTCCGCATTTCTCACATGATCATACATCATGGTTTTACAACACATAAGCCTCAAAAATCTTATTTATACCGCGTACACTTCATTTTTAACCTTCTTCTGCCAGTTCCGTACTTCATTGACAACCTCAGGATAGGTACCAGCACTCCGTTGTAGAATGATAGCTCCGTGTATTGATATAAACTACCGTTCAATTAATTAAGTAATAAAATACGTGACGTTCAATTAATTAAGTAATAAAATACGTGACGTAGAGCATCACGTCAACGTGATGCTCTACCGACAGATAATATTTAAAATTCTTCGTAATATTTCTCAAGATTTTTTTATAGCCAGAGATTCAGAAATCTTCAAAGACGCTAGAGTACTTCTGATGCAGCGTCGCGTCGGCCCCACGTTACGCGCTTGTAAATAAACACCGGTGTTATTGTAGACAAGAGACAAGATGTCCAAAAGGTGGCAACAGTTGTTCCCGTTTGTCCCCTTTTCGTGGTTCAACGTCCTCCCCAGTCTCTGCTTACGCTTTACTTCCGCTGCCGATCCTCAAAACGGAGGGGCCAACGAGTCGTTTACGCGTTTTTTCCTGCCGGTACCGCTGGTTTTTTTTCCGCCATAAAGTCCCGAATTCCAGACATTTGCACGAAGCTGGGAACTGGTAGCTCATTGCTGGTAGGTGGCGGATGGGTACCGGGTACCGCGGGTTCTTTCTACCTCACTGAAGATTCGGGTCATTACACCCCGGGAGATGGGAAGATAATGTATAATGGAGGACTTTGAGGGTCTGTGTGGGTAGCCTTCCACATTGTGGCTCCTGTGATGCTGGGGGTGGTGAACTGTGTCGGAAAGATATCTAAACTTTTAGACAGATGCCTGCTCATCTCGTATTATTTATTCTTACCTAGACACAAGATAGATATATACTCGTATATTATCTACCTTGTGTCTAGGTAAATGCGCACTCGTAAACTAGATACAAAAACAAGGATTTTTTTTGTACAAAAAAAACTTTATTTATTTATTATTTTACGGATAAATTGTTCATTAACAATATAAATATAACATCCTGGATGACTGCGAAAGGAGACCAAATATGCACGAATATCAATGAAAAAAAGTCAATTAAACACTGAAAAAGGGTTCGATAAAGTGAAAATTGATTCTTCTAATAGAAACAAAAATTACAATTATTTGCATAACGAATGACGAAGTCAAGTTCTGCGAAAGTCTTATTTAAGTTCTGTTATGATCCAAATCCTGGGAGCTAATGGCCTATGATGATATAATAAAATAAAATGAATGGAACTTTCACAGAACTTGAACACTGACTTTAAAATTTGATGATTTGTTCAAATTCTATGAAACAAACCGTCCTTAGATTTACTTCAGAAAATTCAATGCATTGACTTCTGATATGATTTTAGATTTTCACGGCCAAAAGTATTTTCGTTAGATGTTTTAGGGGTGTAATGCTACCTCCTTCTTTCGCCGCTGTCCGAAACGTTGGCTAAAGAAGGATGCGCAACATGGCATAACACCCCAAAAACAATAATGAAAAAAAAAACATTGACTTTTGTTGAAAAGTCTCAACATTCTGGGTAAAGGATATTGTTAGAAGGGAAGTTGAACCGAGTGAGTTGTAACAAAGAATACTCTAATGTTGATCATAATATGCATGTAAATTAGATTTATTAAGAAAAATTGTTTTTTCAATTTTATCATAATGTAAGAGTTTCGATTCTTTCAAGTCATAACCTAAATCTTGCAAGAGGCGCTGTTTTACGAATTAATAATAAAAAACAATTTCGATGTACCCATGTAATTTTTTTTAAAGAGTGTATACTTTTCCTCGTTTTTCTGTGTAACACAGGCGTCGGGTAGGAATGCTGTCCTTGTTCTGCCTGTATTTCAATAAAAGATACTCAGAGGAACTAGCGTCATTGATTCCTTCGACACCGGTGCACAGTCGGGAAACACGTCAAACGCGCGCCCAATATTTGTACACGGTTGACATTAGTCGCACGAGAATGGGTCGCTTCCACTTCTTGTGTTCAACAGCTCGGTTGTGGTACGATTTGCCGGTCTGTGCGTATCCTCCCTCCTACAACACCCAGGTTCACTCCTCCCTTTCCACAAAAAGACCCTCCACACAGCATTTGGCGTTAATATAAAAAAAAATATTTTTTCTCCTTTTAAATTTGTATAATTTTTTTGGTAAATGCTTATTTATCTAATTAAATGAAGATATTAGCGAAACTCAATCGAAAATCTGAAAACTGAAAAATCAGAAAAAGATTTTGGCACCTCTGGGACTCGAACCCAGGACCCTTTGCTTACATGGCAAATTCTCTACCAACTGAGCTATGGTGTCGATATTTAATTCGGTCACTTTTAACTTATCATACTTGGACTAAGAACTCAACATTATCTTCATTTTCTTAACGCACATATTATTGGCTGCTATCTTTATATATGATTGCAAGATTCTACTCGAACTAAATGTTATTTAGTGTCTGGATAAATTTTTATCCATTTTATTTTTAATACGCGACATCTATTGACTTTTATGCAAGTCTAGGATGAATGTTTATTTTTATTTTTAACTTTATGAGTACACATTGGTAAAATGTGACTAAATTAGGCAATATTAATTTATCGTTATTATTTTGAAACCAATGAAGTGGTTTATTTAAATGAGTTTAATACCTTTCGCACGTTATACGGTAAAAAATCGCTCCAATGATTTGATTTTTACAGAAATAATTTTAGTTTGCCTCCGACTGCTGAAAAATTAATAATATTCGTTTAATGGTCGAGTGCATTTTCACATTTTACCTGCCATAATCAATCATTTATTTAGCCGTACTTCATTTTGATTTTTATTTTACCAGTTTTATTTAAGTAGTATATTAGTTTTAGTTTTTGGCTTTTTGCCTATGACAATAAGATTCTTAAGATGATTAAATCCCATCTTGATTGTTTACTTTTTCAACTTGATATTGATTCATTTAATGATTGGTGCAAAATTAACTGCATGGAACTTAATGTTGATAAATGCAAAATTTTGTCCTTTTATAGAACCAAAAAACCTATTCAGTTTGATTATAAACTAAATAATGTTTGTCTCTCTACTGCCACATTAATAACATCGTAAACAAATCACTTAAACTACTCGGCTTCATTCATAGAATTACCTCTGACTTTAAACAAATAAATACACTTAAAACTCTTTACTGTTGCTGGTCCGCCCTCACCTTGAATATGCTAGTGTCATTTGGTCTCCTTTTTATGCTGTCCACTTTTTTTACATCGAATCTGTACAACATCGCTTCCCACGAGGAATGGCTTGGAGGTTAGGACTTGAAAGAGGAGAATACTCGTATGATGAAATTGAACAAACTTTAAACATTTCCTCTTTAGAAAAACGTAGAAAGGACTCTGATCAAATATGCATTTTCAAAATTATCAACAGTATTACTGACACACCTGCTTTGTTACAACTCATCCAGTTCAACATTCCTTCCCGTAGACTCCGAAATAATGAATTGCTGTTCCTCAATCAACATTCTACTAATTATGGATATCATTCTCCTTTATCCAGAATGTCGAGACTAGTCAGCACAAATCAAAGCATTGAATTTTTTGGTGTAAGCCTAAATGACTTTCGGCAGTCGTTACGCAATGTGATTTTTTAAAGTCTTTTTAAATCCATCTTCAAGCTACTTGTAGTTGTCTTCTCTATGTACTTTTATATTATATGTATTTTGTCAATGCTCTTCATCTATATGTAATCTCCTTTCATTGTGATCTCTCTTTTTTTCTATTCGTGTTATTGATATATTGTTTGTCCGTAAATAAATAAATAAATAAATTAGTACTTCGACAGTTCGACGTGTTCACCTGTTCAGTTGAATCATCCCATAATTTTAATGTGGTAATTTAACTAAAAATTATGGGTATTTTTTTAGGTACACGACATCAGGTAGGTACACAGATTAAAAAAAAATCGACAAATTAGGTATAATAATTTCAATAACAAATGTTCATATCATGCACAAATAAAACAGAAAAAAGGCAATAATTATGAACTTCTTTTTAACCCCCGACACAAGGAGCGGTGTTATAATTTTGACTTTCTGTGTGTCTGTCTGTCTGTCTGTGTGTCCGTCTGTGGCATCGTAGCTCCTAAACGGATGGACCGATTATGATGCGTTTTTTTTTTGTTTGAAAGCTGACGTGATCGAGATGGTTCTTAGCTACAATTCATGAAAATCTGTTCAGGCGTTTCAAGGTCATAAGCTTCTTTTTTTTTACATTAACTCCACACAGGAGGCCTTGAGGAAAATAATTTCCTTCAGGGCCTATGTCATCTGGGATGCTGTGTGGAGGGTCTTTTTAAGGAGAGGAAGGAATGAACATTGGTCTTGAAGAAACTCATGTTGTAGGAAGGAGGAAATACAGAGGCCGGCAAAATAGTCCACAGCCGAACTGTTGAACACAAAAACGAGTCGAAAAAGCGACCTGTTCTCAAGTGACAAATGTCAACCGTGTACAAATGTTGGGCACGCGTTTGGCGTGTTTCCCGACTGTGCACCGGTGCCGAAGGGATCAATGACGCTAATTCCTCGGAGCATCTTCCATTGTAATACCGGTAGAACAACGATAGCATTCCCACCCGACGCCTATGCTCTAAGGATTGCGATCCGTCTGTTAAGATCGGAGAATCTATCAAACGGACCGCCCGTTTCTGCACAGGGTCGAGGGTATTTTTCAGGTATTTTGGAGCTCCAGACCAGAGGTGGCTGCCAAATTCAACCGTGGGGCGTACTTGTGATTTGTACAGGGTTAGCAGTGGTGTACTATTGTATAGGGGGTTGCTTAAAATTTTGAAAAAATTATTTATACTTTAAAATAAGTAAGTTTAAAAAGAACAAGTAAAATACAATAAGTATGCCAATTTTGAGACTGGGAGATAAAAACAAAAGAAAAAATAAAAATTATAATTTAGAATAATAACAACTGAAAAATACTGGACGTGTGGGTGACGCGAGATTTACTGTTAACAGAACTTTTTTTTACATTCACTTCGCTCAGGAGTCAAGAGGCCCTGAGAAAAAAAAAAGTTATCTTCGGGATGTAATGTTGATGGTGTTTTTAGGAAAAGGACGGAGAGGAAAAAGGTATGAGGGGTGCGTAGGAATCTGGCGGTCAATGTATGTACCTGTGAGGTCCAGATTAGGTCTCCTTCAACCAATCTCTCTCTGATCCGGCCCGCCATGCAGTAGATGGGCAAACGAATTGGCCGCCAAGACCTAGACAAACCTTACTCCATGAACCCGGGCACCTCTGCTAAGTCACCAAACGTAGCGAACCACTTGGGGTGACCTGTGGCTGTGACATTGGTTTAGTTATCCTAGCCGCTTCCCAAATTGACTACTAGGTTAATAGTAAAATAAATAGAAATTTATATCATCATTATCATCATCATCATCATTACATAGTATAAAATGAAGTCGCTCAAAATGTATGTGCGCGTTAATCTTTTAAACTACGCAACGGCTTTTCATACGGTTTTCACCAATAGATAGAGTGATTCAAGAGAAAGGTTTATAAGAGAAAAGCCGAGAAATTCAAATATTCAATTCAGGCAGCGGGCAGCAGGCAAGCGGGTGGTGTGGTTTTTATAAAGGTTGGGTAATGGCGTTGTGTTTCATTAGCCACAGCAACGTGTGGCCAGGTTTGCTAGTAATATATTTTGAAATAATCAAAAAAAAAATAAAGCTCTCGACGATTGAGCTCGTGGTTGCATGCTAATAATGATTCATGGCCCGTCTCCCTTGTTTCTGTCTACGAATCAACCCCTTGTGGTACACGAGCACACAGCTGCAAACTAACCGCAGTCAGCCCCCGTCACCTATTTGCGCACTTGCATCGGGAAAGTATTCCATTTCCCCGGTGATATTTGGTTCAAGGCCGTTGCCGAATTTCCCTGAAAATCTTTGTTCCATTTGGCCACTGTTTGGCCGGCAACTAGTTGTAGTCTGGCCGGGCCACCGAACACGCAATAACTAGAAGTGTGATCTGCCCCAGACACTAGATCAGAGAAATGAGTTTATCTCCTACAACCAAACTTAATTTCGTTTTTGGGCAACATTCAAAAAAAGAGCCATGGAAAGGCTTCGGGTGCAATATAACAATGCTTACCGTCTGATGTTTGGACTTCCCATGCACTGCTATGCCTCCTCAATGTTTACAGAAGGGCGAGTTCCAGGATTTAAAGCTCTATTAAGAACCAGGATTGCAGGACTGAGGGGAAGGATAAACCATTCCAGAAACATTCTCATAATAGAATCACGTTTAATTCAGGATCGAGCTTAGAAGAACATTGGAGGAAGACACTGGCTCCCATAACCCCAGACTGATTTATTTATTTATTTTTTTACTTATATTTTTATTTTATTTTCTTATTACCATATTTTATAAATATCTATGTGTTTTATGTGTGTACTTACACACTATACAGGATATGTGGGATTGCACTCACCTCCCCACATTCTGGAATAAAGACCTTTATTTTTTATTATTTATTTATTTTCCATTAGCTTCACACAGGAGGCCGTGAGAAAAATAATTTTCCTTAGGGCCTATGTCATCTTGGATGCTGTGTACAGGTTTTTTTTAAAGAAAGGAAGAAGAGGAAGTTCTGGGAAGAAAATAAGTATGAGTTGTGAGTATGACTCTGGGGGTCAGTGTGTCCAGTAGTGACGGACGTATGAATCCATCCCTTCAACTGCGGTGCAAGGCGATGGGTCGAGGGATTCTGGCTGGAGAGGTCAAAAGACCTCCTCAACCAGTCTCCCTCGATCCGGCCCGCCAGACACATCACCGCCAAGACCTTGACAAACCTCACCCCATGTACCCAGGCCCCTCTGCTAAGGGGCGATCCACTTGGGGTGACCTTTGGCAGAGGTGTTGTTATCTAATAAATGGTTCCCGGGAGGCGGTACCCGTACCCGACTCCTAAATAGTGTAATAATAATAATTTACGAATGTATTCAGATCAGATCACCATAGATCAGAGAAATGAGGTTGGCTCGATATTTCATGTTATGTTACAAATGTATCATGTTAATTTGAGCAAGCTTATGAATTTATGATACATCAATTGATTTTCTCAGGGAAAGGGCGCTATAGAAATCATACAATTATCTTTTTAAATTTGTTGAAAATATCGAATAGTACCGAAGATGTTATAAGTAGTTAAAAGTTGATATTTATGACTGATCGAAGAGCATGTGACATAACTGCACATGCGCGGTAATAGGTACTGCAGCACTGCCTTTCGAAATTTGAATTGTACTTCTTGTGATATGTGACGTCACGATACATAATTGTACACATTTAACAACGTTCAGTTTGAAAGCTCTGAACTTCGCAATTTTTTGAGATATTGAAAAACTAATTGTACTGTGGTTTTTCAACAAAAAATAGGAGACAACTTTTAAATTCATGATAGGTCTTCTGGGATGTTATGAAAGAATTGCAAAACTCTTAACGTAATGGGGCTATTTACTCCCCCTTTCTGCAGAAATCCGCGCAAGAGTTCCAACTGCTCATAACTATCCAGAGTCAGTGGCCAGTGGCCATGTGATGATGGCATTCCCAATGGGGGTATATTGAGGCTAAAAGCAGTATAATTGGAGATTTGAAGTACCTGGCTATTTAGATCTACTCAAAAGATACGGCTAAAGCTATTTCTAGCAACGTTTGAATGGAAGGAAAACAGAAAAAAATTGATGTCACCGATGTGACTCATGAAATAATTTATCTGCTTATAGAATATCTGAACACTTTTTATCAATCTTTCAGATGTAAGGAAAATTTGAGCTTACTTTGGGTGCCCACGGCACACTTCTATGTTGTGGGTTCAGTGGGCGGGACTATCCACCAGCGCTGTCGGCCGCTTGGCTATCTGCCAGATAGCGGAGAGCTGCGAGTAAAGCCGACACTGTTGCCGCCGAGTTATTGCCTCGTATACACTATTTTCTAGGCGTTTCTGGGGTTGTTTAGCGATCCGTTGTGCCCGTTGAAAATCGGTTAAGAACTCAACTTACTAGCATTGCTCATTGTTTCCGGGAAAAGCTTCAATGTACCTGCCACAAGACAGTCCAGCATGCATATAAGATGATACACTTACCTCTTTGGCTCCGTTTACTAACTTTAACGTTAGAATATACCCGCATAATACGCCTAGGGTAGCTCAGACTTTCCTCTATAAAAAGCGAGCTGTATTCCGGCTTGGTAGCTGCTTCAGTGCGATCTTTGCGTGAAAAACGGTTAATACACTCAACTCACTGGCATTGCTTGTTGTTTCCGGGTTAAGCTTCAATGTACCTGCCCAAGACTGTCCAGCATACGTGATAGAGATGCATTATTTCATGCAATTGAACATTTTTTTAACAGTCAGAGCAAAGATGAAAGTAAACTGAATGCTGTAGAAATGAAATCCCTTAGATGTATGTGTGATGAAACCACCTACAAAAAATTGCAATAGGTTGCACTCGAGCTGTTTGAAAACTGAATGTACCGGGACTGAAAGTATGGAATGCGGGAGGGGGTAGGGGAACTCGGGTAAAGGGTTCGCGGAAGAGGGGGAGTGGAGTGGAAACTGGGAAGGTGGAGGTGGCGGAGTGGGAACGCGAGAGGGGAATGGACGCGGGAGAGGAAGGGGAGGCGGAAGGAGAACGGGACGAATGGGAAAGGACACGCAGGGAGAAACAATTTCTTTAGTGAATGGCATAGCAATGCACACCGGGCACCAGCTAGTTTTATATAAAATTTACTTTTGCACATTGGGTTTGAATCCCGCGACCTCCGAATTCGCAGTCGAGAACCTTACTCTGGTTTAATCTGGTCAATTTTGATCTTAAATCGAGCACCCGAGCACGCCACCGAAGACTTCAAAAATCTTTAAAACTGGTTTCAACGCCCATTCAAAATTACACAGGGTTGTTCAAGAATTTTATATTATTTTCTTCCTGTGTACCGTATTTCGTTTTTTGTATATGTAATTAATCGTCGGTATTTAGTAATTATCCGACCAGAGGGTTGTTCAAGAATTAAAGACCGTTCCTCGTTTTTGGCGACGTGGACATGATTTCTCCAAATATGGCGGCACTAACGGGTAACGCAGACTTTCCCTTAAAACACGAGCAGTAATCCGGCTTAGTAGCTGCTTCAGTGCAATCTTTGCGTCAGTTACAAATCAGTTTACTCAACTTATTGGCATTGCTGATTGTTTCCGGGAAAAGCTTCAATGCACGAGTACCAGCCACAAGACTGTCCAGCATGCATGATAGAGATGCATTATTTCACTTATTTCATGCAATTGAACAGTTTTTTAACCGGCAGAGGAAGGGTGAACGTAAACTGAATGCTATAGAAATAAAATCCCTGCGATGCATGTGTGATGAAACCATGTACGAGGGTTGTTCAAGAATTGAAGACCGTTCCTCATTTTTGGCGGCGTGGACATTATTTCTCCAAATATGGCGGCACTAGCGGGTAACGCACACTTTCCACTAAAACAAACGGGCAGTGATCCGGCTTGGTAGCTGCTTCAGTGCGATCTTTGCGTCAGTTGCGGGAAAAGCTTCGACGTGCCTGCCACAAGACCAGCATTCATTTTAGGATGCATTTTCACTTATCTCATGCAATTGATTAGTTTTTTTTAATTGACAAAGAAAAGATAAAAGTAGACTGAATGCTATAGAAATAAAATTCCTGCGATGTATGTGTGATGAAACCATGTATTTCCACGTAACCCTTGTTTTTTGCTTCTTAATGCATTCCAGGCCTTTTTAATTTTATTTTTAAACTTGTTTAAAACTCACCTTTTCAGACAATCAAAACTCACCTTTTCATAAACTTTCAAAAACTTTTCACCTTCACCTTCACAGCCCGCGACATTGTAACTAACTAATTGTGTAAAAATGTTAGCAAATTCTTATTGTAAGCTTTTGTAAAAGTCATTTAAAGAGTTCCCAATTATTCACTCTTTCAAAATAAATATTAACTCAACTTTTGGCACTAATCTTCTTATAAATGTAATATCAACAGTGATGGGGGTAGCAAATGTTAGGTCATGCAATGTCCAGTGTTTTAAATATAATGTCCTCCGCGCGCAAAGTCGTATCTTCTCCAAGCATAAACTTTATAATTAAAGTGTGTTTATCGAAAGTGACCTGCCAGGCAAGAATGTTTTCTGTATCTATTATTTGTAAATAATAAAATTAGATAGAGCCGCCTAAGATTTCATAATAAATTGTACGACGCCGTTGAGGTGATTTCTCACAAAATAATTGTTATTACTATATAGAGTAAATAGTCTTTTAAGTGGGAAAAGAAACGTACAGAACCAGCCTGGTGGGAGAAAATGCGTCCAAACTTAGAGATTTCCGTAGGAAGAACCTTCCATTAGTAAGGATAATCATCTCAATCGCATAAGCACCCTTAGAGGGATTTTTTCACAATAAAACGAACACGATTTTCAATTTATTGGTACACTAGCAGACCCGGCCACACGTTGCTGTGGCTAACGAAACACAACGCCATTACCCAATCTTTATAAAATCCACACCACCCGATTGCCAGCTGCTCGCTGCCTGAATTGAATATTTGAATTTCTCGACTTTTCTCTACTATAATAAGCATGTATTATACATATAAACTAATTAACTCGCCATTAATTATACAATGCTTGCAATGCAACACTAGATATTTGAAAAATAATATAAATCAAATACCTACTTACATCTATTTTCCAATTTCTTACGTAGAACGAATTTCAAAAGTGACTATAGTACGGCCCGCCAGCCGTTTTAAATCGTACAAAAATATGTTTTCTTTGAATTTCTCGGCTTTTCTCTGATATAATTTACATGTATTATACATATAAACATTTCTCTTTAATCACTCTATCTATTGGTGAAACCCGTATGAAAATCCGTTGCGTAGTTTAAAAGATTAACGCGCACATACATTTTGAGCGACTTCATTTTATACTATGTAAAATAAAATGATAGTATTCCACACTGTCGGTTCGTTAGCCTCGAGAGTGTTAGAGTTAGGAATCCGAAGATCGCGGGAACGAATCCTGGCATGCGCAATTAAATTTTATTTTATTAATTTGTGTTGTTTCACAATTAATTCGTTCAAAATAATATAATGTAGTATATTTGCGGCACGTTCCAAGTTGGAAGATGATGTCAATATCGCCCTGGTGTAAAACCACTATTCAGAATTGAAACGTTGCTTGTAAAGCCAGGTATTTCTCCACCTTCCTTTTCCCGACACCTTCCCCTCCCCATTACCTTCAGCCTCACACAAAACCCCAATTGGAGATGCCATAGTCTCACTGGCTCCAGACGGGAGAAGCTGGGACCTATTTGAGATTTTCACGGCCAAAAGTATTATGGTGATTAATATGTAAATCCCACAAAAAACCCATTAATATAAATAAATAAATTTAATAGGAAAGAAGGGGCCAAGCCAATTAACTTAATCCTGTACTTGACGGATTTCTCATAACTAAACACCGAAAACCACACCAATTTAACTAATTATTTTTACTGAAATACCGATTGACCCGCGCAACACGTTTTCACTTTCCTATAAATAAACACATCTACATCTTCACATCTCAGTATCACACTCACCATCTACATTTTCAGATCTCAGTATCGCCGTGGTGTAAGACCACCATTTAGAATTGAAACGTCGCTTGAAATGGCTTTAGTCGTGTTTGGCGATTAGGTTTAAATAGCCAGGAACATTCCCACCTTTCTCTTCGCCATCTCCTTCCCTTCCCCACTTACCTTCAGCCTCACAACATTCCCCAGTTGTGGATGCCATGGATAGTCTCACTAGCTCCAGACGGGAGCAGATGGAACTGGAATTCTTGTGAGATATTAACATTAAAAAAAAACATCTGCCCGGAAGATGGACATTGTAACGCTATTCGAAACTTGGATAAATAAGGAGGAGGCGACATAGGCATGATATCCCAAAAATTGATCAAGATTACCTACATAATCAGAATTGCGTAGTCGAAAATTAGGTTTCTAAAAAAATAGAAAAATTGCATGAAGATTTTTCAGCAATGGCCAAGCTGAAAAATCCTGAAAATTTTCATAAAAATAGATTTTCAGATGAAAAAACATTTTTTTTTGGCTAGGTACATTAACTTCTACGATAATATTTTTCAATCAATAATTATTTTTTTTCCCCAGGAATGCTATACAAGTATTGTTTCCAAGGCTCCGTTTTTTTTTGTGAATACCGCACAGTAGTCCTTACTGCTTCCAACTGTCTAGAGGCAGTGAGACTATCGCATCCCTAATTGGGGTATGTTGTGAGGCTGAAGGTAGTGGAGAGGCGCAGTAATTGGAAAGAGCAAAGATGGGAAATACCTGGCTATTCAGATCTGGTCACCAAATACAAGTTTCAAGCAACGTTTTAATTCTGAAAAGTGTTCTTACACCAGGGCAATATACCTTATATTATTTTAAATACTGAAATTAATCAAATAAAATTTACTTGCGCACGCCGGGATTTGAACCCGCGACTTTCGAATGGCTAGTCGAGAGCCTTACCCCTCGACCACGGAGGCCGTCAAAATTTATATAGTATTTTAGCCTTATTGTATATTTAGCGTAATTGTTTAAATTAAATTTAAAATGTTAATTTACGACTTATTTCATAATTAAGAAAAAAGTTCGGTTTGCTAATTGAGTTACGAAACTTGGAAATAAAATATCGATTAAGTCTATTTGAAAGTAATCCAATGGAAATTACTGGATTCGTAAAGTTATGGATACTATCGTTGGATAAATATTAATTAATACAACCTGTATTATGTATTTATGGTTTGTTGAAATTGGGAAAATGGAAGGCTTCGAATATAGTGAGTGAGTACGAAACGGAAAAGTTGAGAAGGCTTTCGTTTCCGGGAACTTTGTGTTTGTTTAAAAAAACAATATTGATTTTGACTTCCAAAGGAAATTTTCAGATGATAAGTAGGACGTTCAAGGTTAAAAATATTCATTTCGTTCATACCTATGTAATATTTATTGTTTGAAACATTTACAGAGTGTTGACAATTATTGTAATATAAAACATAACTAACTAACCATCACGCCGTTTCCCCGCAGGGGTAGGCAGAGAGGACGGACCGCCAAACAACTCGGTCTTGGCATACACATCATACATTATCTTCTATTATTCTGACTTTTGACAAGGCCCGACTCAAGTATCTGATTCACTTGATCGTGCCATGTCTTCCTCGGGCGTCCCCGACTTCTTCCACCATTCACATTCGCGTCATATATTCTTCTTACAATACTTTCTTCGTTCATTCGCTCTATATGCCAAAACCATCTGAGGGTCCCTTTCTTAATCTTACTCATTATCCTTACATCAGCCTTACATTCTTTGCGGATATCCACATTTCTCACATGATCATGCATTGTTTTACCACACATACGTCTCAGGGATCTCAGTTCAACAGTATTCAGTTTACTTTCATCCTTCCTCTGCCAGTTCCATGTCTCACTGCCATAAATCAGGGTAGGTACCAGGACTCCATTGTGGACTGATGCATTGGCTTCTTTTGACAGTTTTTTATTTGTGCCAACGGTATTCAGTCCACCATTAATGGAGTTACCGGCATTTACCCTTCTTTCAACATCTCTGTCAGCCTTCCCATCTCTCGTAAACATACTACCCAGATACACAAACTCATCCACCTGCTCCAAGTAATCATAATTCACAACTATGTTGCATACTGTTTTCGTACTCTCTCTTTCAGACGCCATGACTTTAGACTTACTTACATTCATCATTAGCTCACTCTTCATACATACTTCGTTCATCCTAGATACGAGAGGCTGTAGATGTAGATCTTCCATATTGTTCCGACAAAATAGACCCGAGGCCTAAGGGGTTAAATAAAATTAATATCTAAAGCACCTTTCCTCTCCATAATTTGAATTGATGGCCTAGAACACCCTACCTAACAGCCAGACACATTTGAAAAAAAAAATAATTGGGTAATAATGAGATTGGTTCATTGGCATTTGTTCATTGTATTATATTATAATGTTTTTATTAAAATAAATAATGTTTCTTGTCGTGTTGCAATAAAAAATATTTTATTATTTTTTTAATATTTTATTTTGCGAAATTTTACGATCATTCTCTAACGAACTTAATTTGCCTCATTATACGATAAAACCATAACGAAAAGGAGTTCGTTCGTAACTAGGAGATTTTGAAAAGGCTCAATAGGTATTTAATTAAAGCATCTGATATATTTCTAAGCGATCAAATTTTCAAACCACGATTTTGCAATACTTCGCAGTGCTTAATTAATAATCCCCATGTGAGAGAGAACGGAGAACATGTTTCTTCAGTTCTTTCAGCTCGTTCAGTTCCCTCCCGCCAGGTTTTCCCGCTGTCGCGCGCTTTCCTCCGAAAGCTGGCGGCTGGCGGCACTGAGTACTGGAGAGCAGCTGACGCGCGAGACGGCGATAGCTGCCTCTCGCCCGCACCCCCCTCCCCTCCCGCCTACGTCACGCGCTATCGACCAATGGGCTAGCGGCTGCGGCGCTCTATCGCCTCCTCTCGCGCCGTAAACAGTAGCGACCGGCCGTCCCGCGTGAACGCATTCGTTTCAACATCTCCTGCGACTTGAAGCACTGCGTCTCATCTCAGTACCAGTACTCGTAACTAGCGACCAACTAACTCGTCTCTAGCTCAGTTCGTGGAGTCAAAGTGTGTGCCGCGCCGTTCTCGTGTCTCGCGCTAGGTCCAAGACTGCTACCGTTCTCGTCGACATCTTATCATCCATCTCGTCACTTATCAGACATTCTCGGGTCGTCGTGGGCCAGTGATCTTCACTCTCTCTCGCCGATCCTCTAAAGAGTTCCCTTCCGAAGTTCGATCGAGGGTCGACTCACCGACGCTTCTTCGAAGTTCTCCCGCGCTATCTACCATCGTCCATTTTCCACCCGGTCCAGTTTTCCCGCGATCTGTTGTTGTGTAGTGCACCTTCGTGAGTGTCCGAAGCCTCTAGTTGTGTTAAAACTGTACTGTTGAAGAACTCTCGTGTTTATATTGGCCTGTGTTGAGATTCTCCGCCAATCGAGGAAGATCTTCTTCGCCTGTATGTGGTGTGGGGTGCTGGTGCTTTCAAGCTGAAACTTCCTACAGCGACCCGCGGCCTAGGATGTTAGCTGTTCTCGGTGAGTTTTCTTCCTTCTCCGGATGTCTGTTTGTTTATCCTACCACATGGTGGTGTGCGGTATGCTGCAAGGATTGTGCTGGTACGTAGGTGCTCTACTGGTGTTGGAGTGATAGAGAGAACTTACCATCTTATCAACGCGACGAGTGGTTTACCTGCGTGTAAGGTCCCCTATCGCGTGCGGTGAAAAGGCTCCTTATCATATCGGGCAATGTTTGCTGATAGATGCCGCAATTCGCAAAAAAATATCTCGCTTTGCATGTGTGCAGGTACAAACTACCTTCACAGCAACACTTTAGCGTTTTATAATATGCCATACGGGATAAGGATAAATTGATGCGTTATTCTGCGCTCCGGCGTAGCTCTGAGACCGGTGTAAACACCAAACAAGTCACAGCTACTCGGAACCAGTAGATGTACATACCCACCTAATTATGCAATTAAGTATTTCATGATAGTAAACATAACACGTCTCTTGGGTTTCGAAGTAGCTCCAACAAGTTCTGTAACAGAATGCACACTTACACATAAAATACATTTTATTCGGCTATGAATATTTAATGTTTTCACTGAATCTTTTGTCGCTTCATTAAATCACTTGCCCAATTTTATTTCCTCGTGGTTTTACTGGTTTCAATGTCAACGATATTCCACTTGAATATTCATCTATAACCTCTCCCATGTAAGAAATGGCCATGTGTGGGTATTAGTTGAGCTAGACTGAACAGAATTATGTGAAATTATTTAATTATTTATTACAATTATATTTTAATTATATTACGTAATGCAAATGTAAAGTAGACGTCCGTAATACAAAACAAACGTTGATTATATGTACAATTAATTGAAATAAGCCCTAATGAAATATGGCCAAGAATCTGAGAAACCTTAAACATTTCATCAAAGGAGTTGGTTTGAATGAAAGCAATTTCAGCCTCTTTGAAGTTCAGAACAATCCGGAAAACACTGTTGAGTGTCTGTATTGAAGTATTTGAAGCGTCTTGCGGTGCATATTGACTCACAGCGGCCAGTAAGCCAGCACCCATCAGCAGTGGCTAGTCATCGTCCCCTCTGGGAGACTTGCCAATATTCTACATGACGACAGTTGCTCCGCTATCCGCTTGAGATACATACCAGCTTCCCTGAACACGAGAGTAATCTAGAATCCAGAGACTGCGCAACCAACACATTACTTCAACAAGAATATCGCATGCCTTCTTTTCAAATGTATCTCTCAACTTATTAACTAATTATTCATGTGGAAGCCGCGAAACCAACTACTATTTATATCTGATAAAATGTATGTGATTTGCTGGTGTATTTCGATAACTATTTATGCATGAATGTCGTTAATCTAACTACTTATGTATATCCGATAAAATGTGCCTCCAGAATACACATGTATTGAAGCCGCAAAACTGACTATTGCATTTAAGTTGTGAATAAAAACCGGCCATTTATATGCTAAACTCTAATGGAAAACAACATTAAACTATCGACACCTTGAAAAATGCCGAATCTCGGTACAATTTTCTCAAACCCACGAATTAAACAACGATCTTCCACGGTATTATTAATATGATAAGTGCATATTCATTCGCGCACGGAAAATATGCTTAAATTCAGTAGGATTACATTGTAATTATTGGTTAGATCGAGCCCCCTAGTGTCGGGCAATATGTATCGCCTCGGCATAGGGCAAAAAGCTAGGCTCGGGCGGCGCACGTAACCCAGTACTACCCACCCCCTTACTTAAAGTTCAAGGGTAGGAAAATACTGCAACGCAATTTTATGTTACGCAGTCATGGCGGTTCTTTTTTAACACCTATTATTCAATAAAATGACTTTATTTTAAATTTGTGCATCATCAGAAAGGGTGGAGCGATAAAACTTTCTATGGAATACTATTTTTATGAGAAGAAAACACTTATAAATACAAAAGATAGCAAGTTATTTTGGTTTTATAAAACTTATTTTTAATATATTTAATGCTGGTAGGGTTTCGCTTGAATCATAGCTTTTTCCCAACATGTTTTTAACTATAAGTTAGCCCTACTTGAGCTTCGGTTCAAACCGGTCCAATAAACGACTCCAGATACTAATATCTACAGCCTGTATGTCGGACGAATATCTACAGCTCATATGTTGAACTAATATCTACGAACTTCAGAGTGTTGACTAATATCTACAGAGCGTAGGTTGAACTAATATCTACAGAGCGTAGGTTGGACTAATCAGCTAAATGTGTCCAATAGTCCGATATTAGGGATTTTTACATACATACTTACATAAATTAAGTTTTTTAAACTGCATACGCAATATTACGTCATTCCAATATTCTATACATAATTGCAAATCCAACCTCTGCCAGTGCTGTAGATATTCGTCAACACTTTGGTTCTCATAGATATTAATAAACAGTTTGAGCTGTAGATATTCGTCAACACTTTGATTCTCATAGATATTAGTTAGATTTTTTCAGTTTTTGGAATTCCTGTAGATATTAGTAGACGCCTCCCAATAAACAAGCCATAGAAAAATATCAATAAAAACTAGTGCTGTAAAACAGTGTTGTTCGTTTAATTTTATATTTTTATTATTAACATTAGAATTCTGCATTATTCTAATTATAAATTTTACATCTTCAAATACAACAAACTTATTTTGTGGCACCATTTTAATTCAAAATTAATAGATTACTGAATTTTGACCACGTTTATTGTTTAAAAAACCAACATGTTTCATAAGCAATGCTTACTTCATCAGAGTTGTGGGTTAAGTTTTAAATAAACCCCGATGAGGTAAGCATTGCTTGAAACATGTTGATTTTTTAAACAACAAACACGGTTAAAACTAAGTATTCTATTATTTTTTAATACATTGTTCAGCTTCTATCCGACGGGAAATGAAAATTGTATAAGGATTTAGTTATTATTTTAGTTTGCAAGTAAAAAAAAATGTAGGTGTACATTGAATCTCTTAAGTTTTACTTAAATTTATTGTAATTGGCAATGATAACAGTCTTCACTGGTAATTGACGATAATTCAGTACCTACACGTGCCATAACATAATAAAATATAACTATGCCTACATCTTAATACCTGTTTATTGTCTAAGAAACGATTTATTTATATTTTTTATTAATGTATTTAACAATGGAATATCTTATTCAACATTCAAAATAATAAACATTTGTGACGTAAGTCTGTAAATTTGCATACTCGTGTGTACCTACTTAATTTCAATTTCGTTGACTATTTCACAGTGCGCCCACAAAGTATTAGCACATAAAATATTACTTTTATACTTAAATGTATTTATTTGTCAAAATTATCGAGAAAAAACACTGTACTAGGAATTAAAATTAAATTAGTTAATTAATTCACCTACTCCCGTTAATTTAACAGAATTTTAGATAGGCAGGTTAGAAAAGTAATTATTGTTAATCAGTTAGGATATTACGACGTTGTTTAAAGTAAATGTTCGGATTGTGCAACCATTTTTTGAAAATTGATGTTAAGGACCCGCAACCCGGATTTCTACCGATTTATTACATATTTCCCTTAATCACGGTAAGTTTAAAAGCTCTTAAAAATATATATATTTTATTGTTGAAGATAATATCTAGACTTTGCCCGCGCCGAAACGCAAATTATATAAAATTCCCTCGATAGAAAAAATCGCAAAGTATGCTCCAAAAATTATTATAAACAAGTTTGTTTCAGTTATTTTACAAGTTATGTGTATGAAAAAATTCACAGTGTTTCTTTAAATGCTGTTTAAGATAATGCCCGCGACATTTTTGCTCTATTTTAAACGAGTCGTGTTTTATTAAACATTTTCGCAATTTTCGCATCGATTTTGTAGCTGTAAATGTTAGCGCTCTCCTCTAACATTCGTAATTTCGTATCTCTCCATCTTCTTTTCGAGCCCGGTTGCAGAGCCTTAATGAGTTATTCAATAACTTATTGTTGTTTATTAAACACACTGATTTAGGTTATCTGTGATAGGTACATTTTGTACGAATGTGGTCGCGGTGTGAAATATTCATATGTAATGCCTAATGCTTTTTCAAGTTCAATGGATTTTTAATTTTCAATATTCGAACTACTAACTATTTTGTCAGACAAGCTATGTACCAACCTTTTTTTTATTTATTAATTTATTCGAAATTCTTGTTTGTTTTGTTTGTACGTTTTACAGATTGTTAATAGCGATAAATTGCATTATTTAGGTAAAGCGCGTAGTTTCACTGGACTAGGTCCATTGGACACACTTAAGCAACCCGTTCATACATACATTCTTTGAATGGATTTCTTGGATTTTCATAGGCGGTGCTACATTTTGATTTTTTAATAGTATGCATAAAAAATGTCTTGTATTTGAATATGACATTAGACAGATGTCGTAATTTTTCAAGTTGACTAACCGGCAAATTAAAATTTATCCAAATGTCTTAGATAATTTGTTAGTTTGTTTCTGAAGCTTAAGAAACTCTCAAACTGTTAATACTAACGCTTAAAATTTTCACAGATTCTTCTGCTTACATATTTTAGCTCCCGAGTCATTTTCATCATGAGATACGAAATATCAATTAAAATATATGTAACGTATTACAATTAGTGTATGATTAGTTCTCACATTACCGTAGTCATCTATTTCGGGTTACATGATCTCGTTCGTTATCGAGATGTGCCGAAGGTGACCGAAGGTAGATGTGCAAATCATTATATTATAATTCTAGAGCGTCGCAGACAAAACCTAGATTTTAGTCAGAAGGGACGTTATTCCTCCGAATTATAATTATACATTACAATACGACTATAAACCGTCACTGTGATTCAAAGAACCCAACTCTTTCCATAAGCACCCTGTAGTATAGTACACGCCAAACTTTAATGCCAGCCTGAACATGATACGATCCATTCTCGCGCAGTTACTGACTTTACAATGAACGTAAGCGAAAGAGAAAGATGCGTAAATACAAGCGTGCGACAGAGAAAGGCGTGGGCGCGGAGACATGCTACTTTCTGGCCTTAAACTCGTCTGTTGCGACGATTATTAAAGTTTGGCGTGTACTATACTGGAGAATACTGGTTCTAGTATTTAAAAAAAATCAAGTATGTAGTTCACAAGCACCGCAGAAAGATGAGACAGTTTATACCATCTCATTCTCTCGCAGGCTAAATCCTATAGATTTTTGTATGTCGCTTTTCAGTGTCGCTATTTTTCGTTTCATCGACTTTCAAATCACACGGTACTAAAGAAGTTTTCACCTAAAAAAATTTTATTAAAATTGTTTTTGTTGAAAGTTGTAGAGGTTGTAATGTGTGGACAACCCGGTATCCGAGTAGCTGTTTCGGTGACTTTTCATCCGGCCAGTAGCTCACACTGTGCGGTGACCTTGCTTGAGCACACACCCTCCCCCCGCCGCCGCTGCCCCCTCCACAAACAACGACACAATATAATAAACTCCACAGTCAATATTGGACAAGGCAACATCCAACATTCAACATTCAGCGGCAAGTCGGAGCCGACCAGCAACCAGCAACCAGCCGACATTCAACAGCCAACATGAAACATGGCCTTATCTGCGAATTTCAATATTATTGTGTTCATCTTGTTCGTCTTGTCTTATCACTAATCAACTGTACAGCGATGCGATGTGAAGTCATGTGCGTCCAAGTATCTAATTATTATATTATTTATATAAGAATATTGAACTCAATTCTGTATAACATGAATAATTATTATTGTATCTACATACCTCTTTCTGTTTGATGTTCGAGTCGATTTAATGCATAGTTGTTTCGCAGAAATTTGGAGAAAGTTCGGAATCTTTGGATAACCATTAGGTCATTTGGTGACTTTGGAGGGATGCCCTTGTTAATGAGTGAGGTTTGTCCAGATCTTGGTGGCAAATGCATTTGCCCATCTACTGCATGGCGGGCGGGAGATCGGGAGAGACTGGTAGAGGGAGATCAAACCTAGACCTCTCCAGCCGTACGCTCTCGATCCATCGCTTGCACCGCTATGGTATGGGATGGATTCATACTTCCCTCAGATTCTTGCCTATCCTTTTTCTCTCCCAGGACTTCCTCTCCTATAAAGACTCGCCACACACCATACCACAAGATGAGGCTCTGAGGGGTTTTTTTCCTCAGGGCACCCTGTGTGGAACTAACGTAAAAATGGTCATTTTGCCTCATTCTGTTTCCTATTGACACTCGTTAAGCATATTTTTGGTTCCCATTAAGGCTCTACAACCGGAACCGAAAAGAAGAAGATGGAGAGATACGAAATTAAGAATGTTAGAGGAGAGCGCTAACATTTACAGCGACAAAATCGATGCGAAAATTGCGAAAATGTTTAATAAAACACGACTCGTTTAAAATAGAGCAAAAATCTCGCGGGCATTATCTTAAACAGCATTTAAAGAAACACTGTGAATTTTTTCATAAATATAACTTGTAAAATTTATAATAATTTTTGGAGTATACTTTGCGATTTTTTTCTATTGAGGGAATTTTATATAGGTAATTTGCATTTAGGCGCTGTCAAAGTCTAGATATTATCTTCAAGAATAACATATTTTTTAAGAGCTTTAAAACTTACCGTGTTTAAGGGAAATATGTAATAAACAATTTTGATCAGCAAAAGAGGACAACTGTCATCTTGTTAAGCTTGTCGGATTATTACAATTTGATAGGAAGCTGAAACGCACCTATAATCGGCAATTAAAGGGGACCTTTTAAATGTAAAAAAAAAAACAAAATGGCTGAATGGCCATTTGATGACAATGTTACATTTGAATTTCTGTGAAACAACTGACCCTAAAGTAAAGTATTGTTCATCTCTTGACTTGTCACCTATTAACTCTTTACAATGTCCCGATACGATAAGTCACACAGACTTCTGTTGTATGTGCGCCCAAGAACATACAACACAACACAACATTATGTAGTTAGGCGCATTTGAATACCATACTTACTCAATGCTGTACAATATGAATAATTGTTAAGTATTATTTTTAATTGATAAACTAACGTTTAAGACAAGACTTTTTATACATAGCACAAAGGGTAACAACATTATTATAAGCAATAATTATCAGCCTGAAACACTCCGAGAACAGATATATGCCGCCAACGG
This sequence comes from Limnephilus marmoratus, assembly GCA_917880885.1. Classification (NCBI taxonomy): domain Eukaryota; kingdom Metazoa; phylum Arthropoda; class Insecta; order Trichoptera; family Limnephilidae; genus Limnephilus; species Limnephilus marmoratus. Next base: position 54,803,188 of record OU862910.1, read on the forward strand.
GACTTGAACCCGTGTCCTTCTGATTGAGAGCACCTGACCGGTAATCAGAAGGACACGGGTTCAAGTCCCGTTGGCGGCATGTAAATTTTCTCGGAGGATTTTTTCAATGTAGATGAGTGTTTCAGGCTGAATAATTATTATTGGAAATGATTTGGTTTCACGTTTTAGTCATTCTTAATAGTTCTTGGTTTTGTGACTCCTATTTAAAAAAAAATGGGAATACTGCACAAGAGTCCCTACTGACTGGAACCTGTGGGATTATAGCATCCCGAATGGGGATGTATTGTAAGGGTAGAGGGAAAAGATGGGAGAGAAGGGTTAATATAACAATCCCTGGTTATTCAAATCTGTCATCAAAGAAGACTAAAACATCTTTAATAATTTTTTACAAGTTACCTCTGAAATATTTTTTTTCTTTGATGGCCTTTATTTAAATTAACTATTTCTCAGCAGTACCTGTTGGATATTTGTTATACGTTTTATTTAAAAAAAAAAGATCATTGAAGAAGAATATAATATTCATAAACCTATACGAAATATGAAACAGAACAAGATACAGAAAAATAAAAAAAGGCTACGGTCGCAACTGGGAATCGAACCCAAGATATCTTGTCCTACCGCGACACACTTCATTAACCAACATTAACCAACTAGGCCATTGGGCCTTATATTTGTTCTGGGCTTATAAAAAGAATAGTAAAAACAACGACTTTTTCAAATTCAAGGTGTTCTACTCGCAGTATCCTATTATTATAATATTATAAACGCGAAAGTTTGTGAGGATGTATGGAGGTTGGTTGGTTACTTTAAAAATTGAATGGACTTTAAAAATTCTTTCACTAATAGAAAGCTACATTATTTGCCAGTAATATAGGCTGTATATGTGTATATATTCGTAAGCTCTGGCGTTATGAAATTATTTATTATACGCTTATTGTCCAGACGAAAAGCAAAGCGTTGCTTGGTAACTATAAGTAATTTGACGTGCGCTGTCATTTTGTTATTTGTTTAGGTTACTATGGAGAAATTATACTAATATATACTAATGTTATAAATGCGAAAGTGCGTGTGTTTGATTGTTACGATTTAATTGGTGGTACGCGAGTTGTTTGAAAAATAAATGTAACGGGTATGGAGGGGTTGGTGAGGGGGAGGGAGGGAGGTAGGGGAAGGTGGGGGAGGGAGGTGGTGGAAGGTGGGGGAGGGGGGAGGTGGAGGAAGGTGTGAGAGGGGGAGGGGGGGGGGGGAGTGGAGGGGGGATAGGGAAGGTGGAGGAGGCCGAGTGGGAACCCCCCTAATACGATGCGAGCGAAGCCGGATGCAAAATCTAGTTTAAAATATGTCTGAGTGATCTAATTTTCAAACCAAAATTCAAATTACGATGATTTTGCATTACTTTGTAGAGCATCGCCTTATTTTATGTTTCAAAAAAATATGTCAGATTATATTTAAATTATATATTGTTTTAATTGATTAATATAATAATAATCTTATCATTTTCTCTGATGGTAACATTTAATGTCTTAATCTTTGCACGATAAAACTAACGATAATTGTGTGCGAAACCAGTTAGAAATCATTCTCGGTTGTGTATTTTTATTGCAAATTATGACAAAACAGATTCGACTGTAATTAAAATTATGAAAACATGCTGATAAGGTCAGATTGGCTTTTTCATACAGATAAATTTTATCTAATATATGTAAAATAGTATTGGTGTAGTGTAGACTGTAGACAATTTCGTAATTTTTTTAAAGGTCGTTTTATTACGATTATTTTGTTCTTTAAAGCGCTACTCACAATCCGATTAACAGCACAGCAGATTGCAGGACTGCATGCAGGATCCCCAATCGAATTATCATTATTCCGACGGTCAGACAAAGGGAATAATAATATATCATTGAGGAAGAAGAATATAACAAAGAACAATAAAAAAAATAAAAAGATAACGGTCGCAACTGGGACTCGAACAGAACCTTTCGTCTTACCGGTGTAAATGCCTTATTAAACGTCATATTAGTCAATCTCATTTCTTCATATTATTGGTGACTACCTTTTTCAGCGGAAACACTAAATTGTTCAAAGAACTGGTTTGTAACCTAGATAGTGTATCGGATAAATAATTAAAAATGGAATAATAATAATTCGGCAGGCGGTTATGCCTACAATCGTTCCGATTTATAGAAATCCTGCATTCCGCATGCAGTCCTGTAACCTATAAGCCGAGCTTTTAATCGGATAGAAGGGCCTATTTCTATAAATTTTAATAAAAACTGCCGACTGGTTTCGGAAGAATCCTTTTTATGTCATAGGGTCGTACTAATATTCATGTTTTCTATTTTACGTAACTGATTAAGAGCGTTTAATCAGCCAGCGGACGAAAATCTACATTTCGTCGAAAGTTGTTCTTACGATCGTGACAGCTTTTTAAAATTATAACTCAGTATCGAATTTATTTCAATCCAAATTAGCTTTAATTTATACCTTCATCCAAAAATGCTGAAAGGCGTGATGATAAAACTATTAAAATAATGTCTAAATTTAATAAGAATGTTAAAAAAATCTGAAATATATTAGTTTGTAAGTGCGCAAATAAATACACAAATGGACCAATTTTCGTCAAGAAACACATGTACGTAAATATTTTTGAATGATTTTATTGAAACTAAAATTAAAATTCTAAAACATGCGTTTGCTAGATAATGTATTGATTTATTTTACTGCATGATTATATTATTTGAAATGGGTGTGGTATAATACAAAATCTTTTTTGAAAATTTAACAAATCTGCCAACGACCTAATTATACTAAAAATTAAAAAAATTTCTCAAAATTTATTACATGCGAATGCTAGATAAAAGAACAATCTTTCGAAATCCATTTATAATTTTTTGTGGAAAAGAGTCAATACGTCTAAAATCTGATTTGAAAATGACATATTTCTGGTTTTCTCTGGTAATGCCCTCTTAATAACTATACGTATGATAAATAATTTTTTATCAGTTGTATAAATTTTAAAATAAGTCTGTTAGTAAACGTTAAAGTGTTTAAGATAGAAATAACACAGGGAAAGTGCTACTTAAGGACTGTATGTCGGAAACAGTTCTGTTTTAGGGAACGTACCCATACTACGTGACACGTTTAGGGGGGGGGGGTCTTCAAAATGTCACGCTCCATACAAATGAGCGGCGAGTTGCTTAGGATTTTGGTCACCGGGGGGGGGGGGGGGGGGGGTTAAAAATTGCAAAAAGTTGGTCACGTAGTATGGGTACGTTCCCTTAGGGAATAAAATTCGGAATGGATATGTACCGCTGATAGCTCCGTTTAAACTTTCCATCTTCCTACGATGCATGAGTTTCCTAAGATGTTCCCTAGAGCTTTTAGTGGCAGGTTTAATTTTTGAATACCTATTAATGTTATCAACTAGCTTAAGTCCCGGGCGTTTCCAGAGCTTACAGTACCTACATCACATAATAAATTAATATATATGTATCTACCTAGTACTTCTACCTTTTTTTTTTTTTTTACAGTGAATACCGCACAAGAATCTCAACTGCTCCCGTCTGGAGCCAGTGAGACTATGGCATCCCCAATTGGGGTATGTTGTGAGGCTGAAGGTAGTGGGGAGGGGAAGGAGGTGGGGAAGAGGAAGGTTGGGAAGTACCTGGCTATTCAGATCTGGTCACTAAACACGGCTAAAGCCATTTTCAAGCAACGTTTCAATTCTGAATGGTGGTCTTACACCAGGGCGATACTGATATTATCTTCCACTCTGGAACATGCCGCAAATATACTATATATTATTTTAAATGAATTAATTGTGAAAACACAAATTAATCAAATAAAATTTATTTGCGCATGCCGGGTTCGAACCCGCGACCTCCGGATTGTGAGTCAAGAGTCTTACCCACTGGTCTACGGAGGTCGTCTTTGGCCATAGATACAGACAAAAAGTGAGTAAGTTAAAAACGTTTATTATTTTCTCTATTTTATTATTACGGCCTATATTTATTACTAGCTGGGTTACCCGGCTTCGCTCGGGAAAAGACTTCAAATATTCCAGAATAATGTTGCAAATCAATCCACAACATTCGAGAGTGTTCTGGAATGTTTCACATAGATGTTCCGATTCCCTATTCCCGAACATTCAACCATTTTCCAGAATGTTTCGGAATGTTCTGGAACGTTGTGGAATGCTCTCAAATACTCGACTGGGGTGTTCGGCTTCGCTCAGGGAGTTGATGTAAGATTAAATTGACGTTCGAATCCACGGCGGATCTTGCTTTATATACCCCATACGGGTAGCCCTATACAAGAAAGACTTCAAATATTCCAGAATAATGTTGCAGATCAATCCACAACATTCAGGAGTGTTTTGGAATGTTCCAGAATGATCTGGTATGTTTCTTAACGTTCCATCCTATTCCCGAACATTTCTAAATATTCCAGAATGTTCCGGGATGTTCTGAAATGCGGTGGAATGCTCAACAATATTCCGGAATGTTCTGAACTGTTCTAGAAATTTCAAAGGGGCGAAACTTCAAGCCCTTATGTCTCTAAAAGCACGCCCTTCAGGTAAAAACGGGAACTTTCTTCATAGAAGGGGGATAGAGGGCTACCACACAATATAACTCCCGTTATCGTACCGGGACCCGTCTTTGAGTTTGAGCGGCATGCACGTGTACACTTTTTAAATAATGTATATTGAAGATTAAGATTATCCTAACTTCGAGAACTTTCCAGAACCATCGAGACTTACTGACACTCTCCGCCACTCATTTCTGAAAGCTTCTAGAACTTTCTCCTTCCATAACATCCTAGCTCTAGACGTTTTAGTTGTCTATTTTTTCATTTATTTTTTCTTGAAAATCATACAAAAAATCTTTCACGTGTCGCAACTGATCACTCAGCCGAGTAACCAACCCCTAACCATGCCCCTAACAATCTTAATACCTGCTGATTTTTTAAGTGTTTTTAGTTGAAAAAAAAACATCAAAATTGTCACCGGAGACTAAAATTTCTCTCTGTGTAATCCTTTACAGAGATGTTGGTCTTTGTTATTAGCGCTGGAACTTATCTAAGTACTCTGTTATTGATTAAAATACTTTGGTTTTTCGAAATCACAGTAACTGTTAATTGTTATAACAATACAAATTTGATTTAAGAGGACACACGTCCTTATTTAACTTGCTAGCTAGGTTTTGTCTAGCGACCTCTCGCAAAATTACAGCGCCCTTGAGGTGATTTTTCACAAAAACGGCGCTATATAAATCATCCAAATATTATTATTATTATTATTAAAATAGAATGATTTGCCCTTCTCTGATCGGCTTTGTTCGGCACACGTCGTAACCGACACCATGTGACCAAAACCAAGCATAAACAACAGAACGTTGATAGAACTGATCATAACTAATATTCTATTATATTCTAATATTCCAAATAATGTCAGGAGAATCAGTGGTTAAAGTAAGTCGACAACCTCCGTAGTCCAGTGGGTAAGACTCTTGACTCACAATCCGGAGGTCGCGGGTTCGAACCCGGCATGCGCAAATAAATTTTATTTGATTAATTTGTGTTATTCCACAATTAATTCATTAAAAATAATATGTAGTATATTTGCGGCATGTTCCAGAATGGAAGATACTATCAGTATCGCCCTGGTGTAAGACCACCATTCAGAATTGAAACGTTGCTTGAAAATGGATTTAGCCGTGTTTAGTGACCAGATCTGAATAGCCAGGTACTTCCCAACCTTCCTCTTCCCCACCTCCTTCCCCTCCCCACTACCTTCAGCCTCACAACTTCCAGTCTTACTGGCTCCAAACGGGAGCAGTTGAGATTCTTGTGCGGTATTCACTGTAAAAAAAAAAAAAGTCAAACACTTCCCTTGACACTCTGTATTATATCGGGATCTGTGATTATATGTATATTTCCTTCGAACCCTGGTTCAGTAGCAATCGAGCCTATTACGTAAAATATGAATTAGCTCACTCTAGTTTTAACGCAGGAAGGAGCAGATGTAGAGATAAGCCCGCAAATCTATGTCTCTTCTAAGCAGGGCTTCCGAGCAAATCCCGGTTCTGGGTCTGGAGTAGGGAGAAGTGGATCAATGGGCTTTTGCCCCTGACTGAAGCACATACCCATTCCCGGTACCAGTTTTTTAAAATTATATATCGTTTAAGCAAGTGACTAATAAATAACAACGGAAGACATTACCTTGCTGTTTGCAATAATTCTATTACACATTTTTAATAAGGGGCATACATTAATCACGTGAGCTCAAAAGAGAGGGGGGGGGGTTCAGCAAAGTCTCACGTCTACTTGAAAAGAATATGCGAAGTGACCCTAATTTATCTCACCAAGGGAGGGGGAGGAGTCTAGATTGGAAGAAAAACTGCTCACGTAATTAATGTATGCCCCATAATCACGACGTTTGATATTTGATAACTTTTAAATGAATTTTGATAATCCTGGAAAAAATATGCTGGAATACGTAGAGGAAGAAGATGCCGCATAGATAGCTGTGAAATTTATGTGACTGGTGCGCTTGTGTGATTCACTGTGATGTTTCGGTTATGATAAGCAAGATGAATTTTTGTTTTTTTAACATTAGCTCCATACAGGTCATCTTTGGGGATGTTGTGTGGAGGATTTTTTTAGAAACGAAAGGAGTGGAGGTATGAGGGGTGATTAGGGATCGGGGGGGGTCTACCATTGCGGATCAAGGCGATATTCCGAGAAAGTCCTGCTGGACAGATCAAAAGGTCTCTTTCGGAGAGTCTTCCCTGGTACGGACTGCCATGCAGTTGGTGGGTAAAGTCATACGCCGCCATGACCTAGACAAACCTCACCCAATTAACCCGGACACCCCTGCTAAGCCCAAACGTAGCGAACCATTTGGGATGACCTGTGGTAGAGGTATAGGTTACCAACAAACGGTTCCCAGGGCGGTGGTACCCATACCCACCTCCCAAATTAAATTTGATTTAATTTTTAAAAGTATCTAAGCAAATATTTAGAGCAGTCAAAATATTTCATTCATTTCAAATACCCTTTTCAAAGCATACGGTCATTTCAAAATATCCAATACAAAAAGCCGTACAAGTTGATAAGAATCTATCCAACTGTTATTATTGATAACATACATGAAACTACGTTATAAATTATTATTACAACCATTTATCAGGAAGTATAAACAGAAATAGTTGTTCGCAAAAAACAAATTTGTTGTTTTCCCAGTAAAAAATACACGCCTAGTAATACAGACCTACTTATTTCATAGCAAAAACGATTTATCATTTAGTTTAAATTATAGGCACGATGCATTTAAAAAACTTCAAGGCCATTTCTCCCTGCACCGAGACTCCTGTACGTTCTGTTGTGAGATCTTATCACAGTGTATATTGATAGAAGTAATAAGCCACAGACAATAATAATTTACATGGCATGTCCATTTAATAAATGCTACGAGAAAACGTACGGCGTTTAAATGTCGCCGAGTCGATTATTTTAACGACTTGAATTGTGTGGAATGTGAATGTATACTTTGCTTGTAAATATCTTAGTACTTACTATACGTAATAACAAACAATAAAAAATACTAATGTAGGTGAACCAATTAAACCCGTTAAGTCTATTTGTTCGATTTTTGGAACAACTAATACATGTCTTATGGAAATCGTTGACTCCTTCATTACCATGGTTAGAAATATGATCTAAACGGTGTTAAAAAGAGAAAATGCAACGCTTTATATTCAAATTTTAACCGCAAAATATTACTAGCTGAAGTCCCCGGCGGTGCCCGGGCTTTACACAGCAATTTGAAAAAAAAAACTTTTTATAATATATTGGCCAATTTGACAAGTTATGTAAGTATGTGTAACAATTTGGTTTTATTTTTTTTCGTTATCAGTAATTTTAGTTAGAAAAAATGTAAGGTGAACCATTTTCAAAACTTTTTTATGTTTGCGTGCAAAATTTTTATACTTGAAAAATTATACGTTTATTTCTAATTATGAAATTTGGAAGCGTATCTCATCACCTTTCCAAAACAGTTCAGTTTTCGGGCACATTAAAAATATTCTATTGTACTTGTTTTTTATTGCAAAGGGGTCGTCCATTAATCACGTGATGTTCTTTAGCAACTTTTTAACCCCCCCCCCCCCCCACCGTGGTGATATGTGGTGAGGTTTTAGACTAACCCCCCCCCCAAAATCACGTGTATTTTTTTATCACGAAAAATAAATACACGTGATATCTCATTATACCCCCCTGGTGATATTTCGTGATTTTTTCCGAATTCCCCCCCCCCCTTTCGAGCCTCACTTGATTAATGGACGATCCCAAAACGGAAATATTTTGACCCTCTGTCAAAATGTGGTCGAGGTCTAAAGGGTTAAATATTTTATAAATTGGATATGATTCTAGATTTTCACGGCAAAGATAAATATACATTTACTGTGCTCTATATGGATTGGGAAGACCCAAAACATATAGAGCATACCTCATTACGAAGGTTGTTAAAATTCTCAGAGGCTAAGCTCAATAGTTTTTCTTTTCCGGTAATTGACGGCTACACCAAAAGTAAACGCAGAAAACCATTTTAAATTATACTGTAATACCAGCTCACTGAGGATTGGAGCTGGCATATATGCATAAGCACATGTCACCATATAGTACACATTTGCCCTGATGATGGACACTGTTACGCTGTCCGAAACGTTGGCTGAAGAAGAAGATAGCGCAACACGGTGTAATACCCCAAAAATAAATCATGATAATATTATAGATTGATTTTTATATCGATTTTATCTTCTTGCATATTGTTTGTATTTGGCTTTGCTTTTGTTGTTCTTTGACCTTTGGACTTGTAACTCGTATCTACCTAGATAAGTTAGAACTTACATATTGGTTGGGTTCCTATTGGGTCTGTCAAGGTATGAGACTAGTTTTTTGTTGATTGTGGTTTTGGTATGTTTTAATCGTGCTGTTATAACGATGTAAACGCCTAGAAATTGGCATCGCGTTGGATTTACCGTGCTTCAATAGATAAAGCTTAAGTGACCACTTTAGCCTTGGTACACGTGATACGCGGTTGATATTTGGATACTAGGAAACTTGTAGATAGATACAACACAATAAATATTACATGATAAATACACTAAGTTATTTCCTGTTATTAGCTGTCAAATGCGTCGGTATCTCAGTCAGAGTTCTCATCATTTTCCGCTTATAAAGATGGTGGTATGATGGAATCAATTATTGTCCAAGCCTAAACCTTCTTATAAAAGTGTGTCTGTCGGAATTGACCTGCATGTATCTATTTGTAAATAAAAAAATTAGACAGAGCCTAAGAATTCATAATAAATTGTACAGCGTCCTTGAGGCGATTTTTCACAAAAAACGGCACTCTACAAAATATCCAATTATTATTGTCAGAATATTTGTAACCCGTGAATGCTTAACTTGCATTTTTAAAATAGTAAATAAAATTTTAAAAGCCTTTTTTTATTGAAAAAGGATAAATTTTTATGGCTTTTCTTATTTTTTGACAGTTAAATTGATGATTTTAGATTTTAATGGCCATAAGTATTATCGTTATTTATTTTTGGGGTGTTAGGCCGTGTTGCGCTACCTCCTTCTTTAGGAAACGTTTCGGACAACGTTACAGTGTCCGTCATCTGCCCTGGTGATAGACACTGTAACGCTGCTGCAACACGACGTAACACCCCAAAAATAAATAACGATAGCTAAATTTAGTTAAGCGATTTTTCAAAGCTTTATTGTTCATGATGGAAATGACGCAGTGAGTTAAATAAGTTGGATAACCCCGGATTATAAACTGGGTCGGTCTTAGATATTTCCGACACAAGAAAAGTGTACAAATTTAACGATGCTAGAGCTCACCGTTTGGTAATTTTGGCCGCTTTATAAAACTAATATAAATATATTAAAATTGGTGACTTCAGAAAGGTTAAACAGGTTACGTTGGGTGAAGTTAATTTTTTTTTCATAACTTTTAAGGACTTTTTAAAGGGACGTTGAAATGCTACTTTATTGAGTTGTATAAGAACCATTAAAATTACACGTGTAATAAACAATTAAATTAACATCATCGACACGTGGTTACATTACTTGATAAACGTGAACCCTCCCTATTGGGTGCCTCACCCGAATGCCTCTATTTTACAATAAAAAGGCAAAAGATATACTAAATTTTATTAAAATTCAATATCAAGGCCGTAATGAAAAAAAAATACTAAAAGAAGCTTAATACCAGCTACACCTACTCGTAAGCTATAAAACATTTTATGTTAAATTTGTTCCTTACGAGGCTTTGACAACTTTCTTTGCCTTTGTGAGATCCCGACACCTTTGGAATAGAAGCTTTAAAAATCAGTTAACTCGCTTCTGAGGGACTTCGAAGAATCCGCCACTAAATCGAAAGTAACGGAGCTTAAGAACTGAGTTAGCCTTGTTGTCGTTTATTTGTTTATTTCGCGGAAATGTGTCGACGATGTGCGACATTTTGTGAGCGAATGCGAGCCGCAACATGACGTAATCTCGCAGCCTGCTATGTAGGACTAGGCTCAACATGACTATTAATTAATTCCTTGGTTATTATATCTTTTAGTATTTAGTTGTTGCATTGTTTAAATGCTAGGGCTGCCATGTTTCCACAGATAAAAACATATAACATACTTGCTCATTAGAACAAATAAAAAATTACCTGCTTGTATAATTCCTACCCCAATAACTGCGTCATTTTAAAGGGAGCTTTTACGTGAACTGTTTTCGGTCAACTGAAATAAAACTCCGATAAGTAGTGATTTAAATTAATATATTTCAACTTCGTCACTTCTCATTCTTCTTCTTTCTAATCTCTTTTCTTACCCTCTCCCTTTTACCTCATAACAAACCCCAATTGGGCATGCCGTACTTCATTGGACAGTTGGGACTCTTGTGCATCATTATTCACAAAAATTGTATATCTTTCGGCACCATAAACCTTTGAAATTTCTGGCTGCCCTCAATTTTTGCAAATCTGTTTTCTTCCTGAATCCCCTGCACGGTTGATCGATAAGGATTGTTAGGTTAACTTTCGCTAACTTTTCGTCGTTCCCTAGGACTACTGCAGATCGCTAACGTACAAACAACAGTTGGTTCTGAGTTGGCATGGAACCGTTAAAAACATGGACGCATGGCAACTTAGCTTGTGGAAGGTAACTGGTAACCCTGTTGTATGCGGACCTAACTGGCAATAACATTTAACCCGCTTTTGTTTACTCGCCTGTCGTTAAAAACTCCGTTAAGGTGGTTGAAATATTGTCCAATAAATCATATTTCATCAACGTTTTCTATTGTTTAGTTTTGTTGGTTGAGGCTTTAATGTCGCAGAACATTATGCTAGTGGGCAAACACAAACATAAACCATAATCACTACCATCATTTCATTATGAAATACTTTATCAGTATCATAACGTTATGGCAATACACATAATTACAATTATTATTCATTGTATTGATAGTAAGAATGAATATAAAAAGCAATAGGCCTTCAGATTTATATCCACACAAAGAAATATGTACACGTTGAAAGAACCAATTTATTTTTGCGATGATTTTATAAGACAAGAGGAAAGACTGCGCGGCCCTTTTCAGAGAAAATTTAAATTTGAATTTTTGGCCACAATACTCTATTATGGTATTATGTTCATTTTCCCCGTATTTCTATACGGTGTGGAAACATAAGACACAGAGCCAGCGAATGAATGCGGATAAACGCTCTTGATATGTGGTGCTGCTAGAAAAATGCTCTGGCTTCCATGGGCAGCCAGACGCACAAATGTATTCATTCTGGAAGAGCTAGTTGTCCACAATAGGCCCTATCTGCCTACAACGTATTTAAGATACTTTGGACACATTGCTTGCCAAAATGAGGACTTCAACTTGGAGAAACCCAGTTATTGGCGAAGTCTTTGTCAGCAGAAGCTAACAGAATGCGCTATCACTGGCGTCCGGTATGTCCTTGGCTCTTCACACAACGCAGAACCGCGAGAAGTGCAGGATGAAGGAAATTGGAGTAGGGGTCATAATGCTCAGCAATGAGGAACCGACTTAAGAAGAAGGAGCAGGCACTCATGCTTACACAGCTGATAATGTTAGTAAATATTAATTCCTGGTTTTTAAAATGTAATTTGAATAATTTGCACCAGTCCAGACGTGTGTATCTCTCCATTTATCGCAGGGTTCAGTTCATTGGACAGACGAGGCGAGCCTTGACCTAGCTGCCGATAAACCGACAACAACTTCCAACTACCAACAACTTGATTCTGTCACTCGCCTGTTTATCCCCGATAACCACCATAACACAACTCCCAGCAATACATCGCCTTTTGTTATTATTTTACTCGTCCTTTTTGCCGACTAAATTAGAAATCCAAGCGTTCAAAACTGATAAAGAACTAGAGTAAAGCTTCCTTACAGTCAGATCTTACGTCAGATATTACTTTATTAATATTAAGTCGGGCTTAAGGTAATTTTAAACAAAAGCTTAAAAAGTTTTATAATTAGCATGCAAGTTTTATATTTGGCACACCAATGCAAAAAATGTGCCTGGATTTAACTTCAAATTGAAAGCAATTAAGTATCCACTTCTTTTAAAACCACTTTTATAGCTAAGGATTCATTAAAAACCGTGAAATATTCTGTCTATGAATGTAATCTGTCTATGAATAGATGTACATAATTATGTATATATTTTTGTTAAAAAATTAAAGAGTCGATCAGAAATTTACCTATCGAACGAACAGCGACAGTAATCTTCAAAAATCACGAAATCTGTCAAAAATTTAAACAAAAGAATTACACTTTTCAAATACCGACGAAATTATCAAGATTTAATTTCTGATTTTTTTTTGACATGATCTCTACACAGGAGGCCCTGAGGAAAATCATTTCCCTCAGGGCCTATGTCATCTTTGGGAATGCTCTGTGGAGGGTTTTTTAAGGATAGGAAGGAGAGGAGAGTTCTGGGAAGGAAGAGAGTTTAAGGGGTGGGTAGGAATTTGTGTGTCCTGGTCATTGGTCATCCGCCTCCAAGACCTTGACAAACCTCACCCCGTGAACCCGGGCACTCCTGCTTAATCACCAAACGTAGCGAACTACTTGGGGTGACCTATAGCAGAGGTGTTGGTTATCCAATAAAGGTTCCGGGGCGGCGGTACCCATTCCCGAAATTGATTATATGTAGATGATACCTATTATACTTTATCGCTCGTTTTAATTATTCTTCACACAAAAGTAGCTCTCTTTTTGAAAATGTGATAGATTCATAAATTCAAAGCTAATTTTGAGTTCCTTGAACATGAAAATTTTTACGCGGTAATAATTATATTTAGTGAATTTCATCGAGTTAATTATTCTAGCGTTACGCGTTACAGGCCAATGAGTCGCTACGCAACTGCACAGTGCACATACCCCTAAAAAATCCATAAAATTAGAGTAAACTGATATTTTCCCACACCACCAGGGTTGGCGGGCCATGTGACTCTCATCCCCCAAACAAGGGTGCCCCCGGAGCGCCTCCCCCACCGCGCCCGCGCCCCGCAGCCTCCCGCAGCGCCCAGGACCCCAAGGTGGCGACTCGGAGACAACCAAAGACCACACAACACACGTGTGGCCCATCTGTCTCCGGCGCGTCGGCTTGTCTTGGGGATGCTCTCAGGTCACTGAACTGACAGCACTGATCTAGACAGATCACGAAACAAAGCAACAATTTGTAACTTTGAGGTTTGGCAAATTCGATTCAAAGTCAAATTTTGATGGTGTTGATTGACGAAATGAAGCCTTCTGTTTTAGGAGAAACGTTTACGCGACACTTTACATGGAAGTTTAATTTTGGAATTGAGTCCAAAATACCGAACCAAACTGAATACTTTCAAAAGAAACGTAAGTGCAAAAATATTGTGACCGGACAACTCAGAAAGATCATTCTATGAAAAGTCATTAAGAGTGATGAAAAAAAAAAATAAATGCATTAAGAAAATTAAGACAATGTTGGTAGTTCTTAGTCGAAGTACAACAGCGCCCTTGAGGTGATTTTTCACAAAAACGGCTCTACACAAATTATCCAATTATTACTATACAGTTAAAATGACCGAATCTGATAGGGACACGTTAGTTCAGTCGGTAGAGTTGCGGCCCGGAAAGCCGAATAGTTTATTGTCTTCATTTAATTTATGTGATTTTACTCATAAAGTTAAAAATGAATTTTAAAAAATGGTTAAATAGGTTAAGTTAGGTTAGGTTATGGGCTATTTTTCATGGCTTTTAACGACTTTTAAAAAGTTGTTGGGTCGACTTGATTCTGAGTTGCCATGGAACCATAACAAATATCTAGTGCAATCGCGCGGATTTGTTGACAACTCAATAGTGGCATTTCAATACCCCATAAAATAGCCAATAACCTAACCCAACCTAACCTAACGTAACCTATTTAACTTTTTTTTATCAGTTTTCAAATAAAATGGCCATTTTACATAATTCCAATTCCCATAAAATAGCCTATAACCTAACCTAACCTGACGTAACCTATTTAACCCATTTTTTTCATCAGTTTTCAAAGGAATTATGAAATGAAACTTTGTCGAGTTAGCCGGCCACCGTTTGTGAGACACTTTATTTATTTGTGTTGTAAATTATGATACAGTAGAGCAGACAATTTAGTGAAAATTTAACGGTACAGTTCTAATTTTTAAAATGGGTATTAAAATAATTTTCTGTTAAAAATATTATATTATGGGTAGATGAGACCCATTTTTTAGATTTTCTGATTTTTTTTACACAATTATTTTTTGAAAATCGCACTTTAATAGTAAGTTAATTGGACCAGATTTCACATAAATAATTTAATTATTAACGCTCAGCCGAACAACCGAATCCAATTTAGTTTTTTTGATAGGTAATTAAAAAAGTCGATTTTTTGGAAGTTTGACAGTAGGTAATTATTAAAAAAATATCTTGCCCAATTTAATTTGTTTATAATGAAATTTAATAAAATTATTAATTTCATCTAATTTTGGTGATGTCCCTGATGCAAATTAGTGACATCACCAAAATTTCCAATTAAAGTGGGGGTACATCAAGGATCTGTCCTCAGCCCACTGCTATTCATAATGGTCATGAATTATCTAACAAGTCAAGAAATGAACAGTATTCTCAAGACTATGCTTTTTGCAGATGATGTAGTACTGATAGCAGATAATCATTGTGACTTACAGAATAGCCTGGAAAGGTGGAGAAAGATTCAGGATGATAATGGCCTAAAAATTAGCAGAAAAAAGACTGAATATTTGTATTTACCATTTGAAGACACAAATGCTGTAACTCCTTCGATGCAACTGGATGGAGTAACATTAGCCAACTGTGGTTCATTTAAGTATCTGGGCTCATTAATCCACAGAGACGGAGGATGTGCAGCGGATGTCATCCATAGAATAGGTGTGGGATGGATTAAATTTAGTTCGTAACAGGAATATTGTGTGACTCCAAAATGCTTATAAAACTTAAAGGAAAGATATACCAGACTATTGTAAGACCCGCAATAATGTATGGCTCCGGATGCTGGACTATGTACAACTCCTACTCTGGGCAACTCGAAACAGCAGAAATGCGAATGCTTAGATGGTCGACAGGAGTATCACTAAAAGATAAGATCAAAAGTTCACGCATTCGTGGTAGCCTGGGTGTCACAGACATAAATAGTAAGCTGGAGGAACGACAGTTGAGATGGTATGGACACATAAGATGGAGATCATCGGACCACGCAGTGAGGCAGGCTATGTCTATGGAGCTTCATCGACAGTCATCCAGAGGAAGACCGAAGAACTCCTGGATGACTCAATGCGCCAAAATTCTTCAGAAAAACGGCCTGGATGAAGGCGATAGGAGAACAGGAGAAATGAGAAACCTCAGAACGAGAAGAGCCGACCCCGACAGCCTACCTAGGCAATGAGTTGGGACAGCGCAAGGAAGAAGAAGAAGATTAATTTCATCTATGAGAAATTTATGTTCCAACGAATATCAATAATTGGTCATTTACTTTTTAATCGTTTTTTAATTTTTTCAAATTTTATATTTCAAGAGTCAACATACATTTAGGTATGAACATAATGCAACGTACGGCAATTGAAAAACTTTGTCAATTTGAGGTGTGTTATTATTATTTAATGTAGAGTAGTAGTTAGTTTGATATTGTGAAAGTATGAACAAGGACATATTGTTTTGTATCAGTTAATTTAGCTAAATAGATCTGTTGTACTGTTGACTTCCTTGAAACGCTCATAAGCTCAGTCTGCCCAGTGAGTGGCATTACCACAACGATAATGTTATCTTGTGGTTTTGCGATCAAATACACAATTTGTGCAATTAGTGATGGGCACATTCGAAGCTTCCCACAACAATCCCCCCCCCCCCCCATAGCCAACACCATTTTCTCTTTCTCTCCACCTCTCAACCCACCTCTACAATCTATCCGTTTTTGTAAATATCTTATAATAATAAATAATAACAATAATAGTTTATTCCAGAATGTATGCAGTGGTAGTGCAATGCAATACATTGCATGTTTTGAAATAACAAAAGACGAATAAATAATAAGATGAGGTAAAAAGTAAATAAGAACACATATAAATAAAAAATATACTAGCCCTATCTATGTTAAGTGGATGTCAACTCAGAACACTGACAAATCAACACACTTTGAAAAGTGATATAAAATCATTGAGGTGATGCATCACGTCATGTAAAATTCAGGATGAGGCGTTAACAATAATACAATTTGGGAGGCGGGTATGGGTATCACCGGGAACCATTTATTGGATAACCAACACCTCTGCCATAGGTCACCCCAAGTGGTTCGTTTCCTTTCCTAAAAAGACCCTCCACACAGCATTTACAAGGATGACAAAGGCCATGAGAGGATTTTTTTACAAAAGCGTGTTAATTTGTCACTGCCCTGAGTTTTCCGGTTACCATGTTATGTATGTAACTGCGTATTTTAGATGTTAAACAGTGTTTATACTTCTTGTATTTTCCTTAGAGTAACAATATGTTGTTACCTCATTTTTACAGGCATGAGGTTAACTATAATAATTAGTACAACGCAACTCAACTCCTGTCATATCATAAATAGGTACCTACTCGACATAGCCATAAGAACCCTTTTCAAAGTCACCGTTCACAAACAAATTATAAGGCAAACTCGCCACAAAGTTAAGCTAACGATATAAAAATTAATAATATAGACATTTTACAAATTTGATGTTTAAAACGCACTTAGACAATAATTCATATCACAATATTATTTCTGATATTTTTATCATTACTATTATTTAACAATCTAATTATAAACCACTAGCTGATTCCCGGCATGCGTTGCAAAGCCATATTCAAAGAAATACATTGTTTCTTCCCAAATCACGTTTCCCGTGCGTCCCCGTTCCCCTCTCGCGTCCCCTTCCTAGCTAGCTTTATAAATTATAGCTTATATGTTATACTGATGTATGAGCTATATTATTGTAAAGTTTCATCCATTCAGTAGTTTTTGCGTGAAAGAGTAACAAACACACATTCATCCGTACAAACTTTCGCGTTCATAATCATCATCATTATCATCATTACATAGTATAAAATGAAGTCGCTCAAAATGTATGTGCGCAGAGATCTTTTAAACTACGCAACAGATTTTCATGCGGTTTTCACCAATAGATAGAGTGATTCAAGAGGAAGGTTTATATGTATAATACAAGCTTATTATAGTAGAGAAAAGCCGAGAAATTCGAAATGCGGGCAGCGGGCCGCTGGTGGTGTGGATTTTATAAAGGTTGGGTAATGGCGTTGTGTTTCGTTAGCCACAGCAACGTGTGGCCGGGTCTGCTAGTATTATATAATAGTAATAACTCATTCTCTCGCAGGCTAAATCCTATAGATGTATGTCTTTGTCTCTTCTTAGTATCACTCTTTTCCGTTACATAGAGTTTCAAATCACAACGGTGCTAAAGAAGTTTTCACTTAAAAAAAATCTTTTTTAGAATAAAGAGTTATGAATTAGAACTCAACGTTAAAATAGCGATCAATGTTTTTTATTGTTGCTTACATCGCGAGATGCACCATTCGGCCATCGGGCATCGGGTATTGCGGGTATCGTCCATTAGCCGCCAAATGATCTCCCTATTACAGACGCGTCGCGAGGCGTCAGCTACATCGCTCTTTGCGCTCGAGGCCAAGCGGTCAGCGTTGGCTTGTAAATGGTACCGACTGGGTCTGGTAATGCCTGTTGCCTGTGGAGTGGCTAGCCGCTACCAGTAATTATGCACCGTGATGTGTTTATGACGATTCGTACGACGCACACGCGCGCGGAATTAAACTAATTCGCATTCATTTAGCATAGCGCTTCGCTGGCCGCTCTCCTCTCCCTCTGACCGCTGACCGCTGACCGCTTCTAACTCCGATTCCAAATGCCAACAGAGCTACCGCTGATAGATCACTTGTAACATGTACATTTCTCGTTAAAGATATTATAATAATAATAATAAAAACATTTATTTATCAATAGATTTTTACAATTTTATTAATTTTGTTTAGTTAACATTAATTCTATCGACAAAAGCTCACTGCTCAGCTATACACTCAGGATTTCTCCTGGAATGCAGCTGGTTTTCAGCAATGCCTCTGATATATTGTCATATAGCCCAATCATGGATTTGTTCCCCTACCCACCCACTCTACACTAATACCTACCTACCCAATCTACATTATTATCTAGCAACAGCTCCACCCCTACCATAATAAAACATTGTTCGAAACTGTCAAATTAGTATAAGCTTTCCCTGACGAAGGAACGTTTGTTCCGAAACCGGTCGGATTTGCACATCAAATAAGTGGTTTATACAAAGTAAAATTGTTTCATTATTCTATAATGGATAACCACAAAGTAATAGCTACATTCAAAAATATAAAATAAAATAAATATACAGGAGGTCCTGAGGAAAATAATTCCTCTCAGGGCCTATGTCATATTTGGGGACTCTGTGTGGAGGGTATTTTTAGGAAAGAAAGGAGAGGAAGTTCTGGGAAGGAAAAGGAAATGGGGTGGCTTAGAATCTGGGGGTCAGTGGGTCCAGGAGTGACGGACTTTAAGTTGAATCTATCCCTCCCATTGCAGTGCAAGGCGATGTTCCGAGAGAGTCTTGCTGGAGAGGTCAAAAGTTCTCCATTAACCACGTCAACTTGCCTCTCCCGATCCGACCTACAATGCAATTTGGACAGACACATCACCGCTAAGACCCGGGCACACCCCATGAACTCGGCCATCCCCGCCAAGTCACCAAACATAGTGAACCATACTGCATACTGCAAATGGATAATTTAACAAGAAAAAATATCTTGAGATTTTTTGTTTCAGTGTCTACCGCATTCTACCTTTGATAATCGATAAATGTAATGAGCCCACAAGCGATTAGCCACCACTTTAACATCATAAAATTATCATCATCGTCCACTTTTCAGTAATGTTCGAGTAAAATCGTCTTTTAACCGGCTCTAGGAGTGTTATGTTTAATAGTGATTACAGATTATGTATTAGAGTCTTGTGGATTCGCCTCGCCTCAGCTCTGCGGTGTCCCAACTCCCGAATGATGAATGCGCTTGGCTTATCAACTTGGGTCGCCTGATAACCACGTCGCGTGACTTCATTCTGAATCTTGTATACCACCGCTGGTCAAGAAACAACACGTCAATTATTCATGTACGCAACCATGCGCCTTACAAACATTATGAATACAGTCTAAATCCGCGTGAAATCAGTTTCTTACATAGGATGTTTTTTATGGTAATTTGAGTGGGTAACAAATAACAAATGGCTTACTGTTGTGTTGCGTTTTTGTTCAGCAGTGTGATCGGTCAAATTTTATCAGCACTAAAAATAATTATGTATTATTTGCGATGAAATTAGTAGAAATAAGGACATTGTTGGTTGCAGGTTGTTGAGAAATGCAAGCTTTTTATGATGACATCATTTCATTATCATTTGATGTGAGATTGGGTGACGTAGTGTGTTGTTGTTTGTTGGTGTGGGTATCGTTGGTGATGTGTGTGTGTGTTTATTATGTTGCCATTTATTATTATATTAATCAATTCTTAAGTAGGTACCTTCGTAGATGCGTTCATTCTTGTGAACTGGTGATCTATTCAATGAGATATTTTTCCTCTCGTTTTACATAACTGTTTATGTTTTCTAAAATATGTTGATCTTTTGTCGGTTGTTTTAGAAGCGTTTGACTTTGAGTGGAGAGGTTGCGGGTTCGATGTTTGGACCAATTACTCTTTTTTGCTTTTCTTTGTTGTGATCTTTTTTCTTATCAGGGGTAGGCAGTGAGAATGCCATCCTCAGAGCACGGAGTGCCTCTGGCTGGGGGGTACATCCGTATCGCATCGAATCAGGGGTAGGCAGTGGGGACGGACCGCCAAACAACTCGATCTTTGCACAAACTCCTTATTTCATTCATATTCATTATTTTATTCTATTACATTATTTTATTCTATGTCGAGACATGGACCGACTGAAGTATTTTGTTCACTTGATCATGCCACATTGCGTCCCCGACTTTCCCAAACCATCTAAGGGTCTATTTCTTAATTTTGCTCATTACGCTTACATCAATCAACCTTTCATTCTTTGCGAATCTTCACATTAATTTAACGTGTTTCTTTATTAACAAACTTTTAAATATGTTTTCAGTTATAAATTTCAAACACCGGTTGCAGTACCTGTACCTAAATGGTTTAGTTTCCACACAGCATCTCCAAGTAAAAAAAGTTAGGTTAGGTTGGCACATAACAGTGCTTCAGAATTTAACCGACCTGGGTATGTTTTACAGTTTGATTGGTAAAGAATATGTTTGTTATTGACTGCAGCATGACATGTACCGCCTTTGGCTTGCCACACCTCCCACCTGTCAAACAAACCTCTCAAGAATTCACCTGAAACAATATTACACAAAAACACGTATGACGCAATGCATCATCTTTAATTATTCTTTTTAATGGACATCGTTTTTATGCCATTTGTAAAAACTTTATTATCCAATGAATTCTTGACCATCTTAATTTCCTTTCCTGTGGGATAAGGTATGGGAGCTCCCATGATAGTTGATCCCTCGACAGTTGGCTCCCCGGCATACTTATATACAATATGCAGTCGGTTTAGGGAAAATACGGTATACCTGCTTACACTAAATATAACTTAGTGTCTCGAAGGGGTGTGCAGAGAGGATGTACCGCCAAATAACAAAAGTTAAAACATATTTGCTTTCAAATGCATCAAGAAAAAAACTACTTGTCTATACACTGTATATACCAGCGTACAAGTACAAAAATCGATACTGTAAATAAATTCGTTTGATATACATACCAACTTATTATTAAAAGTATTTTTGAAGTTGATTTTAGGTTTGAAATTGTTAAATAATGCACAAAAATTATAATCTGTATAAATCTGTATCTGTATAGATAAAAATGAATCGCCGAAATGTATGTACGCGCATAACTTCCGAACGACTGCAACAAATTGGATAATTATTTTTTTTATGTGTTCGTTATTGTCAGGACTAGGTTTGTATAAAACTACTGCTGAGCTCTGGCATTATGAAATTTGTATAAAAAATTGCAATAAGTGGCACTGCTGTTTGAAAACTACTGAATGTAACGGGACTGAATGTATGGATTACGGGAGGGGGGAGGGGAACTCTGGTAGGGGGTTCGCGGAAGGGGGGGAACTGAGGAGGGGAAGGGGACGCGGGAGAGGAAGGGGAGGCGGAAGGGGGACGGGACGAATGGGAAAGGACACGCAGGTAGAAACAATTTCTTTATTAAATGACACAGCAACGCACGCCGGGTACCAGCTAGTTTTATAATAAATATATTTTCAGAGGGCCAACTGTCGGTACTTTTGCCTTTTTACCCGCCGCTACCCGAATTTCCACCGATTTCGTACATATCTCCCTTAAACACGTTATGTTTTGAAGCTCTTAAAAAAATATATGTTATTCTTGAAGATAATATCTAGACATTCCCCACGCCGAAACGCAAATTATATAAAATTCCCTCGATAGAAAAAATCGCAAAGTATGCTCCAAACATTATTATAAACACGTTTTTTTCCAGTTATTTTACAAGTTATGTGTATGAAAAAAATCACAGTGTTTCTTTAAATGCTGTTTAAGACAACCCCCGCGAGATTTTTGCTCTATTTTAAACGAGTCGTGTTTTATTAAACATTTTCACAATTTTCGCATCGATTTTGTCGCTTAAAAAGGTATGAAAAAAGTCACAGTGTTTAAAAAAATCACAATTTTTGTTGTTGCTTGGTGTTGCAGAAAAAAGTTTTTGAATAAAAGGTTAAAAAAAATCACCGTAAACCAAAATTTCATTTATATTTTTGCTACAAATAATGTCAGGAATCACTGATTAAAATAAGTCAAGGACGTCCCTTAAACAGTGCCTGTATATAGATAATTTATTTGGAGCAATAAATTTCCTATTTAATATCAATTTTCATTACTTATCAAATCGCTGGTACGCTAATTTTGTAGGAGTATTTATAATAACAATGTAAATATTACATTTTAAGATTAGTCTGAGAAGTGTCGCGTCGTCTGCTATGAGCTCAGAGGTGTGAAGATTAACTACATGTTAAGTCATCTTATCATGGCGGTCGACCACATTCATCATCCACTTCCATACTGCCGCTGCAGGCCATTATATGCAGGCAAAATGATCTGGAGTGACGTCAGCATAAGCGATAACGCAGTCACGTCTTGTCGGAACCAGCGGCAAGCAGCATACCACTGGGTTGCATCGCGAATTCTTTAGGTGTACCGTGGGTGCATCCATTTTTTGCAATATCAGCTTATTCTAAACAAGATTCTGCCAGTTGTGAATCTGAATACTGATAAACAAATACTTGGTTTCAATAATTAGGGAGAAAGGAGAGTGAACTTTTACTACACAAAAAATAAAATCAAACACAAACCAAAAACAACAACAAAAATTCCAACAAAAAATGATCTAAGTAAAAGATACCCCTATCTTCTAATCTATATTATTATATGTATCTACCTATCTATATTATTATGTGTATCTACCTATCTGTATGTACCTACCTATTACCTTTAAATTAGAAATCAGTTGTCATTCTTATGTTTTAATTGCATATTTTATTTTATTTTATCTCTTCTCTTTTTTATTCATATTTATACAAAATATGTATGTAGGCTTATCATTTCAACAACTATGCGAAACAATCCACGGCTATTTTATGTTTTAATTGGTTATTAATTTTTATTTTATTCTTTCTCTTCTCTTTTTTTTCTTTTGCTATGCTAAACAAATAACAGTTAGGTACTATATTTTAAACTTTTCTTTATTATTTTATTTTATATTCTTTCTCTTCTTTTTATTTCAGCAATTTTCTTTCTTTTGTACAAATCATTCTCCACATGTTCATACCCATAATTATTTGACTGTCCTAAAACGGGATAGTACTCCTAGTTGGGCAGTCAAAATTTAATAAATAATGTATATAAATGGATAAAAAAAAAATCCCTGTGGGCAAAGTAAATCGTTGATAAAAAGGCAAACATTGGAACTTCACACCAAGATGATTAGAAGAAAACTAAATAAATAACTAAAATATAAGCTTTTTTATCATTATGCTGTTTACACACATCTAGAATTACGTAGCTTGACGTGTATTATAGCTGTGTGTGTACACAGCTTTATCTCCACACAGGAGACCCGAGGAAAAAATCATCCAGTATTTCTGTATTATTTTTGTCCCATTTTTTCTTAGGTTAGGTTTTAGTAGATATTTGGTTGGGGGATGTTTTGTTCGTAGGATATTTTGTCGGGGATGTTTTGTCGTGGGAGGAAAACGCGCGGAACCGAACTTTTCAGTGTAGGGAAGGAGTTCTGGGTACTGAAATTCGTGATATACAAAATGTTGAAATTTAAACAAAAAACATTAATTTTCAGCTGCAACACATCAATAAAGTCGTATTTTTCAATCTTAGCACTCTAGATCACTGAAATCCCATGGACCGCCACTGCTCTCCGCATTACAAAATTGTTATTTTACTAAACAGCACTTTACTTATTTAAATAATAATAATGATACTAGAATAATTATTGTCAATTTTTATTTCTTAGAAGACCTCTAATATTTATTATCTTTTTTTATCAACAAGATGAACGATTTTTATTATCGTGTCACATGGCAATCACATTATATATGATTATTCCCCATCTGATTTTGAATGAAATATTCGTCTTCAATTGACATCATTTAGTGGTATAAAATACATAATATGTAATCGGATTAGGTGGTATGATGCAATTCAGCAGTGACACGATAGAATATTGTATTGTGAAGGATTGTGGCATCAGATATCTTATCATTTCTTATCAAATGTTATAACAATATTAAATAAATAGATAAATATACGTCAAAATGTATATAAACCTACCGTTCAGACATGTTTTACAATTTGTTCATCTGAAATGATATCAAAAATATTATTGTTGCATCCAAAACTACTTAAGAATTACAGCTTCAGATTCAGATGCACTTTTGTAATGCACTGTGTAATGTTTATAGGTACCTACTGAAAATGAAACGAGACGAAATTGTGTTAGCACTTAGCAGGAATTGGGTGATAATATGTGTAGAAAAAACAAGGTATGCAAGGAAAAGGGATAACCAATCACTTACCACTGTATCTCTGCGAAGTAGAACAATACAGGGTGTCCGGGGGTAAAGTGCATCAACTTCAGGAGGTGATTCTACATGATGGTAGGAGTAAAAAAGATTAACAACTTTTTCCGGAATTCCAACATTTTTTTCCCATACAAAAAGACATACCTACTAAAAATCCTTGGTGTGAGGTACGATGTTAGGGAACGTACCCATACTACGTGACACGTTTGGGGGGGGGGGGTCTTTAAAATGTCACGCTCCATACAAATGAGCGGCGGGTTGCTTAGGATTTTGGTCACCGGGGGGGGGGGGGGGGGGTAAAAAATAGCAAAAAGTTGGTCACGTAGTATGGGTACGTTCCCTTACTTGCTTAGAGCCTGCCGGGCGCCCGACTCAATTGTGATTGGCGCGTATCGTAACAGCGGAAAATAATTTTATCTTTTTACCTCAAAACTACCTCTAAAAGTTGGAATTTCGAAAAAAGTTATTTATCTTTTTTTACTTGTACTATCATGTAGAATCACCTCCCGAAGTTAATACACTTTACCCACGGACACCCTGTATAGTTATAATATAATTATATAAGGTACATTTTCCGCTTAGTGTGGTTTGGCTTAGTGGGAGATTTTCAAACATTGTTGGGTTATTCGTAACCCGGGAATGTTTGTCTAAGGTTAAATAATTATTGCAATGTGATGTTAAGTTATTTTACATTAGTTTTAAAGAGTATTGTAGCAACTTGAGAGCACACACTCTTTGCCTCATTTACATTCATGCATCGTCTCATATATACTCTACTATTATTCTGACATAGCCCGACTCAAGTATCTGATATCTGCCAAGTCTTCCTCGGCCATCCCTGACTTCTTCTACCATTCACATTTGATTATATTCTATTAACACTAATTTATTCGTTAATTTGCTCTGCATTCCCGAACCATCTGAACGTCCCTTTCAATCTTACTCAGTCTTGCATACTTTGCGGATCTCCACATTTCTCACATGATCATACATAGTTTTACCACACACACGCCTGAGGGACCGCACTCCTACAGCATTCAGTGACGATAAATGCTTAATTTTACGGATAAAACCCAAGGTACAAATTCCGCGACTTTTTCTAAACACAGTTTTTTTTATACGGTAATGGGGAGGCTGATAGAGGATTTGAAAGAAGGGTAAATGCAGGTATCTCCATTAATGGAGAACTGAATGCCATTGGCGCTAATAAAAAAACGGTCAAAAGAAGCGAATCTAGCAGTCCACAATGGAGTCCTGGTACCTACCCTGATATATGGCAGTGAGGCATGGAACTGGTAGAGGAAGGATGAATGTAAACTGAATGCTGTTGAAATGAGATCCGTGAGGCGAATGTGTGCTAAAACCATGTACGATCGTGTGAGAAATGTGGATATCCGCATGGAATATAAGGCTGATGTAAGCATAATGAGTAAGATTAAGAAAGGGACTCTCAGATGGTTTGGGCATGAAGAGCAAATGAACGAAGAAAATAGTGTGAGAAGAATATATGACGCAAATGTGAATGGAAGAAGTCGGGGACGCCCGAGGAAGTTATGGCACGATCAAGTGAATCAGATGCCTGAGTCGGGCCATGTCAAAAGTCAGAATAATAGAAGAGCACGTATGAGACGATGTATGAATGTGAGTGAGGCAAAGACTGTGTACCAAGACCGAGTTGTTTGGCGATCCGTCCTCTCTGCCTACCCCTGCGGGGAAACGGCGTGATGGTTAGTTTTTTTTTTTTCATGAGCACCACACAGGAGGCCCTGAGGAAAAAAAATTCCCTCAGGGCCTATTTCATCTTTGGGGATGCTGTGTGGAGGGTTTTTTAAGGAAAGGAAGGACAGGAGAGTTCTGGGAAGGAAAAGGGTTTAAGGGGTGGGTAGGAATCTGGGGTTCAGTGTGTCCTAGTCATCCGCCTCCAAGACCTAGACAAACCTCACCCCATGAACCCGGGCACCCCTGCTAAATCACCAAACGTAGCGAACCACTTGGGGTGACCTGTGGCAGAGGTGTTGGTTATCCAATTAAGGTTCCCGGGGCGGCGGTACCCATTCCTGCCTCCCAAATTGGTTAGGTTACAAGATGGTTTTGGTTAGGTTTTAAAAAATCTGTAATTACATACTTGCACTTCGAATATTAAAACCCAGAGTTACAAATTTTCCGACTTTTACTGCAACATTTACAACATACTTTACACTGTGTATCATATACTGTGTAAGTGTACAGTGTTCACTGTGCGGTAGTTAGTTGGTCGCCGGCTCGCTAGGGGGATCGATGGCGCAGAATGCGGGAACCGGGTCACGTGCCTACCCTATCTACCCTTACAGCCCCTCCCTACCACAACACCCCCCACTTCCCACTACACCCCCCTCCCCCACCATCCACTCACCATACTGCCCGACTTTTTCTATGTAAGCCATCCGCGAACAGTAGGGTTGGCCTTTCCCAACATTACTATTTATCTGATGATCGCGTCATTTGAAGAAATGCTGTGCTTTAATACTTTTACTAGCATATTATCTTAATAATAATGAACTTTCCTATGAAAACAACTAAGAACTTGTAAAGAACTTTCTCAGTTGCGAACCTTTTTATTTTGAAAACTCAAATATCATTTTGTTAAAGATTATTAAGAAGGTGATGATATACATATTTTTTTTACCAAAGGGCTTTTAACCAGCCAGCGGCCGAAAATCCACATTTCGTCGAAAGATGTTCTTACGATCGTATAGGGCGGTTCCAATGAGGAAGATTAATTATTATCCGTACCAGCTTTTTTAAATTATAACCCAATATCGATTTTATTTCATTCCAAATGTGCTTTAATTTATAACTACATCCAAAAATGCTGAAAGGCGTGATGACAAAACTATTAAAATTATTTACTTTTGTAATTATTTTTTGATCATAAGTATTTATCATTTTTCAATAATGTCTAAGCAAAATAAGAATTTAAAAAAATCTTTAATATATTAATTTGTAAGACTTTAAGATTAATTTGTATTTGTACTTGAACTAAAATTAAAATTTTGAAACATGCGTTTATTTGATAATAACTGATAACGTATTGATCTACAACGGTATGAAATATCATTACACGGTATGAAATATGTCTTGTAAAATCAGATTTTTCGTTTTAAAATTTAACAAATCTGCCAACGACCTATGGTATAACCTTATTATACTAAAAATAAACATTTTTTCTCAAAATTTAAAACATGCGTTTACTAGATAAAAGAACAATCTTTCGAAATCAATTTATAATTTTTTGTGGAAAAGAGTCAATACGTCTAAAATTTGATTTAAAAATGACATATTTCCGGTTTTCTCTGGTTATACCCTCTTAAGCTCCACACATGAGCCTTTGAATAAAACAATTTCCTTCGGGGCCTATGTCATCTTTGGGGATGCTGTGTGGAGGGTTTTTTTTCGGGAAAGGAAGGAAAGGAAGTTCTGGGAAGGAAAAAGGTATGAGGGGTGGGTAGGAATCTGGAAGTCAATGTGTCCGAGAGTGACGGTCGTATGAATACATCCCTCCCATTGCGGTGTAAGTCGATGGATCGAAAGAGCCCGGCTGGAAAGGTGTAGGTTAGGTCTCCCTCAATTAGTCCGATCCCGAAACGGCCCGCCACGCAGTTGCTGGGTAAACACATTCGCCGCCAGGACCTAGATAAACCTTACCCCATGAACTCGGGCACCCCTGCTAAATCACCAACTAGCGAAACACTGGAGGTGACATATGGGTGTTGGTTACCCAATAAATAGGTACCCATAACCGCCTCCCAAATTGAAAAATGAATAAATGGTTGACAAAATAACGACACTTAAAATAACTATAAAACAAGTCAAGGACAATATTTTAAATAATGAATGACAATTCTGTCAAATATTGACCTAAATATTTACCTAATTTGATTAAAAAAAGGTAATTATAAATTTAAAGATTTTTTGTAAAACCTTTAAAATGAACCTCTTTTATAAAACACTAGCAGACCCGGCCACACGCTGCTGTGGCTTACCCAAACTTTAAAACCAACGCCTGTTAATTTGCATGCATTTATCAAATTCACACCTCCCGCTTGCCAGCTGTCCGCTGCCCGACTGCCCGCTGCCTGAATTGAATCTTTGAATTTCTCGCCTTTTCTCTGCTATAATATGCATGTATTATACATATAAATCTTCCGCTTGAATCACTCTATCTAATGTTGAAAATCGCGTGAAATTCCGTTGCGCAGTTTAAAAGATCTAAGCGCACATACAGCGGGAGCGACTTCATTTTATACTATGTAAAGGTAAAAGTAAAATCTAAAAATATCGGATAGACAGTGATGTGGAATCAGTGAAATCCAGGTGGATGCTTTGACTTTAAACGGTAGTAGGAAGTTCATTCGTTTCTGTATTAATATGTTGAGGAATGATAATTTAAAATCGATTGGTTAAATCGAAAACCGAACACCCAGAAATTCCCATCAAATCTTACTAATGTTAAAATAATAAAATATCTGCTAACTAATCTGTCCCGACACAAGATATCCAGTGAGACTATGATGCACAGTAAAACATGTGTAAACTTTACTTGCATAAATATTCATAATAAATAATGAAAATAAATAAATTCTTTTTATGGATTAATAATTTTTTTGTAGCATTATTGCAAGTAAAATATAGCAAAATCAAGGAGATGAAACTAATTGAGCGTGTATAAATCTCCGACATGTGGGATTCTATATGATTCGGGCGAAATCTACTTCAAAACCTAGTATCACATAAAAACCACGGTGTCAGTTCCAAAAACCATTTTTTACTCGATTTATGAATTATTTATTGCATGCCCGGGCCCACGCAACGAGTCGGCCCTGCCTCTCCCTCCCGCGACCTTGCCCCCCTCTTCTCCCCCGAGCCACCGGTACAACACTACCTCCGCTCCCCCTCCCCACCGCCTCCTAGCTGAGTTCCTGCCTTTACACGAACGCTATGCGTTAACGGCTGACATTGAAAATCCATGTAAATAATAAAAGAAAAAAGCCAGTATCGATTGTGCAGCTAGAGCCGTCTTGAGAAAAAAACGGGGCAGGTTGATTTTTATTAATTATTTACTGTTGCCCGGGAATATTTCTCTTTCTTTAAAATCATCTTTGATGATAGTCCAGATTGTTTATTGATTTTTCTTTTAAAGAGAAAAAATTGGGCTCATTTCCAATTGTCGAAATGAGATCCCAGGGCTGTTGTGTGGTAAAAACATTTTATGTTTAATCTTATTACAAGTGAGGTAATCTGAAAATAATGCAATGTGAGCATAATGATTTTCAATTTGGGAGGCGGGTATTGGTACCATCGCCCCGGGAACCATTTATTGGATAATCTACACCTCTGCCACAGGTCGCACAAAGAGGTTCGCTACGTTTGGTGACTTAGCAGGTGTCCCCGGGTTCATGAGGTTAGGTTTGTCCGGGCCTTGGCAGCGGATGCGTCTGCATAATCGGGAGAGAGACTGTTTGAGGGAGACCTCTTGGTCTACAGCACGACTCTCGGAACGTCGCCTTTTACATCTCGTAACATAGCAGTGTGAGGGTTGATTTCATCCCCATAGATTCCCAGATTCCTACTCACCCCTCATACCTTTTTCCGTCGAAGAACTTCCTCTCTTTCCATTTCTAAAAAATCTTCCACACAGCATCCTCAAAGATGACAGGCCCTGAGAGGAATTATTTTTCTGGATGCCTCCTGTGTGGAGCTAATGTAAAAAAAGACGATTCAGAGACGTATGTCGGATTCGGAAAAGGGGTGTCAGCAGTGAATGTGGATGGAAGAAAAGTCTAGGATGCCCCAGAATGGCATCGCTATTGGATCCCACTCAAACGTCAAATATTTCTTCTATAACATTAAGTTATATCAATTTTATGCGGATATACTTACGGGTAACCTACCCAGGGAGGCCAACATTTTTGGATTGTACTATGAAATGTAAAATATTGTAACAAAATAAAATATATATTTCTAAATTAATATTCAAAGTTATATATTTTGAACAGTCACCGGCCGATGTGATATTAGATTGTACGGTAGGTACCTACCTAGATTGTGTAATGTTTTCGATTTCGGGGTGTTGTTCTTTATCCTTATCATGGCGCCAACGTTTTTGACAGTCTTACGGTGTTTATCATCTAAGCAAATCATTACTTTTATGTATCGGGGTAAACATCGACCTACATTGATAAAACCGTATTAAATATTTTCCCTCTCTTTTCGAATCGACTACGGAGTTTTCAAACCATGTCGCTGTATCGACTATAGATACCGCAAGCAATCAGCGCGGGAAATGCGGGAAAGGCTTATTAGTTTATTAGTTTCCCGTGGGGTGGCCGCTCCCGCGGAGATTGCCGAACGCCTCCGGAGATCGCCGAAAGGCGGTTCATTCAAGTTGACCCGCGGGGGTTGGGCCGCGGCAGACAGCCGGGTGCCCCGCCAGTGGTGGCTAAAAATGGAATCGGCCATGTGGAAGTTTCACCTTGACTCGCCGAAGTTTGCGATACAAACTGTGCACCCACCCGGTCGATATCTCTCGCCGGCAATCGCGGCCAAAGAAGGACAGGATTGTTCCATTTTTGAAAACCAGCTGATCTATAGATAATAGTCTTTCTTCCCTTAAGAAATCTTAATAGTACCAACCTAACAACAAGCGTAGTCGATAACATTTCCTCGTTTCTATGGCGATGCGCGATGTTTTGGCTCTTCATGCGCTTTCTTGCAAAACTTTTGTGATTAAAACTTCTAAACTTTGAATATAGGTACTAAATTAATCTGCTTTATATTCTAGCAGGACCGTTGAGAATTTTTCTAAAGTGAAGAATTCAGAATTAAAATAACAAACATTGAAGTAAAAAGCAATTCAGAAATGAATTTTGCGTGGGTTTTATGAAATTCTACAACATTTTTCGCTTTATTGTTCATCAAAATAAAACCCCGAGATAAGATTGCTATCAATATTTGAATGTGTCGGAAAATGCTTAAAGGTACTTAAATCACATTAAAGTTTGTTTTTTTTTTCAAACATGATATATGACGGCCTCCGTGGTTACGATCTTTGGCCATGAATACTAAGAGTTCAAATCCTAATTAATTGGTGTTATATCAGAATTTATTAATTAAAAATAATATATGGTGCTTACTCAAGTATACATAGATTGGTAGATACTTTTTTCCCTCCTACAACATGGGTCTCTTCAAGACCCTGGTTCTCTCTTTCCTTTTCACAAAAAGAAACTCTGCACAGCATCCTCAAAGATGAATAGGAAAATTGAAATATCTATTAACTTTTTATTCTACGTCATAGGTCTAAGCACATTTTGATAATTAACACCTTGCCATAATCCTTATTATTTATATCTATCTATCTATCTATCTATCTATATAAATAAAAATGAATCGCCGAAATGTATGTGCGCGCATAACTTCCGAACGACTGCATCAAATTGGATAATTCTTTTTTTTGTGTGTTCGTTATTGTCAGGACAAGGTTTGTATAAAACTACTGGTGAACTCTGGCATTATGAAATTTGTATAAAAAATTGCAATAGGTGGCACGCGAGCTGTTTTAAAACTGAATTTACCGGGAATGAATGTATGGAATGCGGGAGGGGGGAGGGGAACTCGGGTAGGAGATTCGCAGGAGGGGAGGAGGGGAATCTGGGAGGGAAAGGGGGTTCGCGGAATAGTGGAAGGTGGGGAGTGGGGGAGGCGGAGTGGGAACGCGAGAAGGGAGGGGGATGCGAGAAAGGAAGGGGAGGCGGAAGGGGAACGGGACGAATGGGAAAGGACACGCAGGGAGAGATAATTTCTTTATTAAATGGCATAGCAACGCATGCCGGGTACCAGCTAGTTTTAAATAAATTACATTGTTTTCTCAATGTTATCCTAATAATAATAAATTTGTAATTCAAGTATGCGGATAAATTTCAATGGCCGTGATCTTAGCGCGATCTCCTCAGGTACACGTAGATTGTTGAGCCGTAGCCGCCGTTTTCCCGGAAAGGCTTGCATTGCATTACGACGAACGTACAATTTACCGTATAATAACTCACGTTTCTCCGCGTAAACGACCGCTTAACGTTGTACCAACAGCAGCTTGCATTTACCTGATATGGCTAAAGGCATAATACTACTGATAGCTCCATTGAAGTTTATCCCTCTCGTCTTATAAGCTACGTGTGTAATAATAAGAGTAGAAAGATATCAGTTAATGCACAAAGTTAGCTATTAAGGTCCTGGAGCTAAGAGTTAAAAGGAATACACAAGCCAAAACTATGAACAGTGTGCTTAAATCACCATGAATATGGCATAAAAATCGCTTGGCAAACGGAGTCTCGAAGTGCTCTATTTTAGCGCCAAAGTAGTTTTTTTTTTAAATTTATTTTGTCATTAATTTTATAAGAAAGACAAAAGTTAAACAAGGGAAACTGTCGCAGATTATCTTAGGTATATTATTGTTTTTTTGTAAGTTGTTTAAAACAACGATATGAAAAGCTTCAATTTATCTGCAGCTTATTTTTGGTGTTGATAATCTCAACCGATTCGTAGTAAAGCTTGATCGAAAATAGTGATTTCACGTTAAGGGTTAGGGAACGTACCCAAACTAAGTGACCTATTCGGGGGGGGAGGTCTTCAAAATATCACGCTTGGTACAAATGAGCGGCGGTTTACTTAGGTTTTCCAAAAAAAAAATGGTCACGTAGTATGGGTACGTTCCCTTTATAACAAGCCAGCGGGCGAGAATTCATATTTCGTCGAAAAATGTTCTTACGATCGTACAGGGCGGTTCCAATGACAATGATTAATTATTTTCCGTGCCAGCTTTTTAAAATAATAACTCAATATCGATTTTATTTAATTCCAAATTTGCTTTAATTTATACCTACATTCAAAAATGCTTTTAGGCGATAAAACTATAAAATTATGTACTTTCTGTAATTATTTTTTTATCATAAGTATTTACAATTTTTCAATAATGTCTAAGCAAAATAAGAATGTAAAAAAAACTTTAATATATTAGTTTTAAGTTTTTTTTTCCTACTCACTAAATAATTGACATACTTCAGCGAAAACCTATTATTGGTTAAATTTCTGTACATATTTCATCGAACATTATTAATAATTGTAACTGTTGGATTTCCTAATAAAATAAAATAAAAATAAAAAAAATAAAAAGTTGTAAGACCGTAAATAAATAGACAAACTGAAGTATTTTCGTCAGGAAACACGTGTGCGGGTTTTTTTTAAATGATTTTATTTAAACTAAAATAAAAATTCTGAAACATAGCTTTCCCAGATAGTTTGTTGATTTATTTTAGATAATTTATTGACTTTGCATGATTATATGATTTGAAATGTGTGTTGTATAAACAAATCTGTGTTGCATAAAACAGTATATACAAAAAAAAATTGTTTGAAAATCTAACAAATCTGCCAACGACCTACGGTAAAACCTTATTGTACTAAAAATAAACATATTTTATTATTTTAAACATAGCTTTACTAGATAAAAGAACATTTTTTCGAAATCAATTTATACTTTTTTGTGGATAAGAGTCAATACGTTTTAAATTCGATTTAAAAATGACATATTTCCGGTTTTGTCTGAATATTCCCTCTTAAGCTTCGCCTTAGTAATAAACGACGCACATAGCGCCATTTTCTTGCCTTCCATCTAAAACTTACAGCTGTCGACTTACAACTAAAACTTACAATTAGTGTCTTAAAACTAACATATTTGTGACAAAGTCGGTTTTAGATTTCGTATGTGATATCTCTTTCTGATATTATATTATGCGTCGTTTATGAGAAAGAAGGAGATGTGACAGTAGATCCACTAAGTGAGAATAAGATCTACCAGTGATATGCTTTTACGTTACACGTAGATAAAAGCCTTCTTTTGATATACCACATGATATAACGTAGATCGTAGGGGGATCATTTAAATGTATACGTGAACCTTTTCCATAACGTAACGTTCTTGCGTGGGCGCTTGCTTCCTAGCAAAGTTTAAGTTACATCATAAATAAGTATGATTACATATTTGTACATTGATGGAGAAATAACTAGAGAATAATATTTTTGTTATTAGTAAAGAATGTCTTTCTAGCTTTAAAAAATAAGCTAAAATGAATTCTTTTCTAGGGTATTGTGGTGGTGTACTACTGTTGTTTTCTCTGGTGAACAATACAAGTCTGATTATCGGGAGTTTCAATGGTACTTCGGTTCATCAGTCTTATTTACAATGAATATTTAACTGGTTTTAACGTCAGATACGTTTTAAGATCACGGCCAAAAGTATTTTTGTTATTTGTTTTTGGGGTGTTATGCCATGTTGCGCTACCTCCTTCTTTAGCCAACGTTTCGGACAGCGTTGCAGAGTCCAGCATCAGGCAGGGTAGATCACATCTGATGATGGACGCTGTCCGAAACGTTGGCTAAAGAAGGAGGTAGTGCAACATGGCATAACACCCCAAAAACAAATAACAAAAAATGACAACTTCTAAAGGATGCTCTGCGTTAATCTGCCACAGGGGAAATGGTCACTGAAAGTGCCCACCGGTCGATCAGATGTCATCGGTTATCTTCGTAACTGTTCGGGTATTAGATGCGAACGGGACACAGGTGTCTCTCTCATATAGTACAACTTCACTGACTTCTTTTCAATACACATTAAAACTACATGTACTAACACCTGACGCCTGTGGAGAGACATTGAAACTACATACATAGGTATTCATACATGCTGCAAATATGAATATTGTAAAACCATTTGATTAATTTATTACAACTGTTTCAGTGAAATCAACAACATTTTTAATGTCCACTGTTGCCGTGAGAAATACAGGAAATAATATGGAATTCAGTGAAACTGTCATTATTATGTCAAAAAATTAAATTTTACATAAACAGTAACGCCCTTGAGGTAATTTCCATAAGGTCCAAGTTCAGAATCGGCTTCAAGACCGTTTGGGATCGTTGTATTTTTTTTTTCTATAATAGGCACGTAATATTTACAGATCACTCAATATTATTGTAAAGGGCAGCGTGCGGATGAAATTACTGCGAATGTGCTATTATGACGTGTTTCGTGAACATCTCACTAATAGAATCCATACCGAGATGTTCACGTGTTTATCTGTCCTTCTTGACAGATGATGTGTGATTATTACTTATTATTGTTATAAGTCTCAAGTTTTGGAGAAAAATATATAAACTTTTAATTGAAATAACTTTTGAAGGTTATATCCATCAATTAACAATTTGGGAGGCAGGAATGGGTACTGCCGCCCCGGGAACCTTTATTGGATAACCAACACCTCTGCCATAGGTCACCCCAAGTGGTTCGCTACGTTTGGTGATTTAGCAGGGGTGCCCGGGTTCATGGGGTGAGGTTTGTCTAGGTCTTGGAGGCGGATGGCCAGGACACACTGAACCCCAGATTCCTACCCACCCCTCAAACCCTTTTCCTTCCCAGGACTCTCCTCTCCCCCCTTTCCTTAAAAAACCCTCCACACAGCATCACCAAAGATGACATAGGCCCTGAGGGAAATTATTTTCCTCAGCGCCTCCTGTAAAAAAAAGCAAAAAAAAATTATATTTCGATGAAGAAGCGCATTATACTAATCAAATTAAACCAAATATGGAATAAAACAAGACACAGAAAAATAAAAAGGTAATAAAGGGTCGCAACTGGAAATCGAATTCACGGTCTCTTGTCTTACCATGACACAGCGCCTTAACCAACTCAGTCATTGAGACCTTTGTTTTTTCTGTCATTTTTTTGATCTCATATTTCAAATTTAAAAAAAAAAAGTTATGAACAGCTTCGTTAACTATTCTAGAATATTTTTGTGTTTTTAGTATAGACGCAGACCCGTGAAAAATTATGAATCAAAATAATATCAAATATGGAGTAATTAATTCTTTAATTAAAATAAAATATTTTTGGTACCTGCTTCATCGCTTGTCTGAATTGTTCTTACATTCAGTTCCAATTTTCAAAATGTCACTTAAATACAAATCCATTCCATCAT
Source organism: Limnephilus marmoratus (assembly GCA_917880885.1). NCBI lineage: Eukaryota > Metazoa > Arthropoda > Insecta > Trichoptera > Limnephilidae > Limnephilus > Limnephilus marmoratus. Next base: position 54,840,094 of record OU862910.1, read on the forward strand.
CTGGAGTTCATTGAACCGATGTTATAGACATTCATCAATATCACAACCGAAATTAGTATTTAAAAAAAAATTATATTATAGATATTTTCAAAAATTCTCACGGCTAAAAGTATCCGTTTGTGCTTCATCCTTCTTTAGCCAACTTTTCGGACGGTTCCATGACAACTCAGAATCAACTCACCTCAACACCTTTTTGAAAAGTCATTATAAGCTATGAAAAAAAATAGTCCATAACCTAACCTAACGTAACCTATTTAACCATTCTTTTCATCACTTTAAATGACTTAAAGGAGGTGTTGAGTTAAATTCATTCTGAGTTGTCCGGTCACCGTTTCGGACAGCCTTGCGGTATCCATCATGAGGGAAGATATGTAGTAAAAAGTGTTTTTATTTGTGTAAAAGAGATACTGTATTGCCACCGTAAAATGTACGGTGTGGTTGTATCAGTTGTATAATATACTTCCTAGACACGTGTATGCATATTCAGCACATTTCACCACAGGGTGTCGGGGGTGGGGGTGGTAGTACCGGGTGACCGACAACGAGCAGCGGGGGCGTGAAGGCACGTGCCATAATATCCCCGAAGGTGATACCACCCTGTACTTAACACTTACGTGGGTGTAATTAATACCTAATTAGGTAGCGAACACCATTTTCTTTAAGGGAGACAACCTTTATTTATGAATAATGTTTTTTTTTTGATCAGAAAAGAAATACTATAAATAGAGTATCTATAAGTGAAATTGCTTATTGGTACCTGCCTAATCTTTGCCCTGTAGTTGACAAAGTAACATATTTTTAAAGGGATGAAATAAACTCACTTATACTCGAAAGTGTCATTAAGAGGAAGCCACATTCCAAAAACGTATGTGTTTTTAGTGTGCTTTATATCGCCACGAATATTGGTAACAGGCATAAAAATCGCTTGGCAAACGGAGTTTTGAAGTCACGATTTCAACGCGCAAAAGTGTTTTTTTTTTTTTTTTTTTTTTTGTACGAAAGAAGAAAAAGTTAATCAACGGAAACTATCACAGATGATTTTAGGCATAAAATTATATTTTTAATAAGTTGTTTCTGAAATGCTTTCATGCATTTCTAGTGAAAAAATACATTTTTTGTAAAGAAATTATTGTTTTAAATTCTGTTATATTTTTAATAATTATTGTTATATTTTTAATAAGTTGTTTCTGAAATGCTTTCATGCATTTCTAGTGAAAAAAAAAACATTTTTTAGTAGTTTCGGTTATATTTTTTGTAAAGAAATTATTGTTTTAAATTCTGGTCAACAGAAACGGTAAGAAAAGCTTAAATTTATCCAAAGTAATTTTTTTAGTATTTGAAATATAAACCGATAGTTGAGATTAATCGAAAAAACGGAAACGGTAAGAAAAGCTTAAATTTATCCAAAGTAATTTTTTTAGTATTTATAATATAAACCGATAGTAAAGATTAATCGAAACATTTTGATAATCGAGTATTGTTTCGAATTCGTAACTCAAAATTCTCCTTCACACTCCAAAGTTGCTCAGCGTAATTGCACTCGTGCCAGTGAATCTAGTTTCGAAAACATCACGTGCCAGGTTTTTCTCTACTACGTTTTCAATCAATCTGCGGTGATCTCTATAGCATAGGTACCTCCTGTTCCATATTTCAGTTAAAATAGAACACTATCAATTCATTCGAATAAATTTAATCTGTCTTTTTTTATGAATCGAAATGATATCTCAAATATGCCCATCACTAGTTCTACTAGGCATAGAAACAATGGATTACGAATTTATTATTTTTTTCCGAATTCGTTCACAATCCGATGTTTTGAATTATTATTATTTATGTGTGTAACTATGTTAATAATATCCGAATGCGTCACTAGGTTCATCGTTAAACTGTTGTTATTATTGATAAAAACATATTTTTTATCGAATAGCCCAGAACTCAAGGTTTGTGTACAAAATTATACACATATTTTTAGAGAAAAATACGTTTAGTCCAAAAATAGACGCCATTAGTAAAATGACAATTCTGTAACAGTTTGACGACTTGCCGGGAATATTTTGTTCCGTTGTTCGAATGGGCAGAGGATTCTACACCCTTTAGGTGTCGATAAATCTTTGGAATTTGTGCTTTATGATCCGTTGGGATTAGGTGGTAAGTGCCTTATCTATTTACATGATTTATAGGTTTATTTTTCTCCCATAACACTTACGAATTGTGAGTGTGTTGGAAAACCATGAAAAAAGGTGTTTATGAAAAAGTATATTTGTACCTATTGAGAAAATATGTAGGCAGGGACTTTACGTGATTTTTATGCTTATTTTTCTCTCAGAACGTTATTACACAAGTGAGAATGTTGTATAACCATATACAGTATAGTAAACTAAGTTCCCGGTGTTGCCCGAGCTTTACGCAGAATTATTAGAAATCAGATGTAGATAGTAAGTGGTGGTTTAAGTGGTGGTAAAAGGCGATAGGGATGGTTTTTCGAAAACCTTTGTATTCTCCGACTTTCTTCTTATTTTGAAGGTAGAGTGTGCAAAATTTCATCAGTCTCAGAATTAACTGTAGATTTGTGGCCGCCACAGACACTCCTTCAAATAAAATATAAACAGAAGATGAAAAATGGGTGTCGTTCATTTAAAATTTAAAAGCATTGTTGAATTGAAAGACAAACATTCCCGGGTTATAAAATAACCTGACGATATTTGAAAATATCCTACTTCCATCACAATAAACGGAAAACTTTGCTTGTGTCGTAATGGAGGACTTAACCTACCGAGGAATTCAACTCACGACAACTCGGCCACTGACCAGTTTAAGGCAGTCAACAACTAGAAACGTGCCTCTTTTATGCTGGTTCAGAAAATGAAAGTAATTATTTAGAATTGATCGATAAGGAAGTATGGTTGATATTGAACTTGCATGTCTACTTTATAACTGTTCTAGGAATGTATGAATTCATGACATCATTGTAACGGCTGTGAAAAGGCAAAAGGGAATAACCGTGAAAACACGAGTATATTGTTTCTTTGTTGTTTTTTTTAGCAAAATACACGTGAGGACAAAAGGAGGAAAGTCTCATAATACAAGAGAAGTTTCAGGCATAACTGTTTCACGAAATTTTCTCCTACAATTTTTTATTCTAAAGAGATTAATTCTGATAGAATATGATTAGGCTTATATATATTTTTAAGAATAAACCAAAATCAAACCAAACCTTACGCCTTCATAAATATAGGTATGCTTATGTGTACATCGATCGTCCAGTTGATTAGCCATAAATCTCAAAACCCTAAGATTTGAGGTAATGAAAAAAGCAATATTTGAATGCGGACCATGAATCAAATATTATTGTCACGTGTCAAATATTAATAAAATTTGATTTTATTAATATTTGCTATAAAATAACACCGGGGCTAACACAATAGGCTATAAAATAACACCGGGAGGTGCCTTGGTATGCCCATATTTTCAAATATCTTGCTACTGACCTAGAAAACTTTTCCATTTAAAAAAAAAAAAAAATCCAATTTTTTTTTTATTATAATCGATTTGGTGATATTTATGTACGGTTTTACACATAACTGCATACTGAACTCAAGATTCGATTTTCGGAAATGTCTGACTAATCAACTGAACGTTCGAAATATAATTCCTCTTAATTTCTCTTAGTTACCTATATATGTACCTATTTACCTTTTATTTTTAAAATTTATATTATTTTAATAACTATGCTAAACAAATAACAGTTACTAGGTTTTAAACTTTTATTTTTATTTTATTTTATATTATTTCTGTTCTTTTTATTTTCTCTTTTTATTTGATCAATTTTCTTTCTTTTTTGTACAAATCATGTTCCATTTGTTTATACCCATTATAATTTGACTGTCCTAAAACGGGAATACTCCTAGTTGGGCAGTCAAAAAAATTAATGAATTATGTATATACATGTATAATCTTGTACTAAATAAACAAACAAATAAATAAAAATAAAATAAAATAATAAAATCATGGATTATAATAATTTACTAGGTACTCGTATGTATCAGAATAGGTATTTGTTTTCTGAAGCTGTAAAACATAAACAAAGCTCACAGTTTTTTTCTGACTGAATTTCAAATGGTGAACACAAAAATTTTCATCTAGCAATGTATTTTCCATCATGCGTATCTGCAATTTGAAAGATTTGTTTAACTTTAGAAACCATATTGCTTATCCAAATTTTTCAATTCATATCTATAACCAGTGGCGGCCAGCCCTAAGGTGCGGCGGTGCAACGCACTCCCAAAATTTCTGCCAATCTAAAAATTCCCGAGCACCGAAAAACATACTATATTTCCGACACGCCTCATCACAAATCATAATACACACTTTGGTTATAATGCATACATAATATAGGTGTCTATGTATACCCGCTCGCGTAACAGATACTGAGATAACAGAAGCAGAACGTTTTGTTCCTATATTCAGGCAGGGAGTGCGTTTGCCAAAGCGATCACAGAATCGAGGAGAATCCTTACACAATTCTCCATGAGCTATAATCGTGGGTAGGTACATCTGGTATAATCCTTTGCAAATTTAAATAACCCGTGATCGCCGATCCGGGAATTTCCACCATGTCAAAAGAACCGTTTGTTCAGTAGCATCTTAATTGGGGACGCGGTCGTGTCATTTTATTATTGATATTGTGTGTTTAAATTAAGATCTACTCTTTTTTAGTCAATGTTCCGCTCAGCATCGACCATTTCTTATCTCTACAGCATACCTACCAACATAAACAATGAGACCCGTTGTGACAGATTGCAGGTCAATACGCCATTGTTATTAGTTTTTTAGAAGAGAGTCGGGAAGAGTAAAAAATGATTTCCATTATTAATGTTCATTTTATAAAAAACAATGCGCTGAACTTAGAAAAACGATTAGAAATTAAAAATAGTGGCCCACCACGGCCCATTTTAAATAGTAAACAAGAGTGCAAGTTAAAAACAAAAGATACAACGGAGAATCGACCTAACCTGCAAATAGGTAAGATTTTTTTTCATAATTAAATTCATTTTAATTAGGGTAGGTATATGTACAAGATTTTTAGCGCACTACCGATATTTGTGAGCATCAGCCGCCACTGTCTATAACACCTAGTAAAGCATAAATTTACAGGATCTATGGAAAACCTCTCGTGGCGACACAATTATATTTTTCTTTCTAAACGATGGGTGTAGGTATGGTTTTTCATTTCATATAATTGTTTGTATTTTCTATTAATTTTCTCCATGACTTCCAGAGCCAGTTATTATGAACGTAATAATAAGCGTGCGGGTGTAATTTGTTGGGTTAGGTAAGTTAGATTATGATATTTTATTCACGTGAACGTTTTAAAAAGGTTTAGTCACTTGGTGAACAATGCTTACGCCACCAATTGCGACAAAACAGTTTTTTGTTTTCCAACGAACAGCGGAAATTCATTCCCTTGCTGTTGTATCGATCGCTCAGTGCGGTGACGTCACCATTACACCCCTAAACCTACCTAGTGCCTCCTACACCCTGAGACTCATTTCATTGCCAGTCGGGGATGAGATTACTATTATATTATTAAGTTGTTGTTGTTATTCTAGAAATCCCAACAAAAGGCGCCTTAACAACGGGAGAAACAACGAAATTGCTGTGGGTAATGTTAAGTTCAGTAGTTAAAATTGATTCACTGTCAAAGAAAATGTACGCAACGCGTAATCTTTATCTTTACTAAGTATAAAATGAAGTCGCTCACGATGTAAGTGAGCTTGGATCTTTTAAATTACGCAACGGATTTTCATGCGGTTTTCACCAATAGATAGAGTGATTCATGAGGAAGGTTTTAAGGTATATGATTTGTCAAGGTTTTTTGTAAATTGGTTGAAATACAAATTATATCTGGCCAAGCAGTAGCGGGCAGCGTGATGTGGATATGATTTAACAGATGGCGTTGGTTATAAAGGTTTCGTTAGCAACAGCAACGTGTGCCCGGGTCTGATAGTAATTAATTATTTCCTTTTGTGTCACTAATTTCTACCTGGATTTTTTGAAGTGAAAGTTTCTTTAGCACCGTTGTGATTTGAAACACAATAAAACGAAAAAAATGCGACACTAAAAAGAGACAAACACATGTATATATAGGATGTAGCCTGCGAGAGAATGAGATTGTATAATCGGTCTCCTCTTTATGCGCTGCTTCGCAGCCTATCGGTATCCTCTTTGTGCGATGCTTCGTAGCCTCCACACTCTTTTCTACATGGGTTTTCTGAAGATTTCACTTCCCTATTGCACACCCAACTAACTGCTAACCCAACCGCTTGGAGCCAGTGAGAATATGGCATCTCCAATTGGGGTAGGTTGTGAGGTGATATTTGCAATTGGGGAAGTAGATGGAGAGCAGAGGAAGATGGGCAAGTATCTGGCTGTTCAGATCTAGTCACCAAACACGGATAAAGCCAACGTTTCAGTTCTGAATGGTGGTCTTATACCAAGGCTAAGCGCACTTGAAGTGAAATGTTACAAAACTGCGCTATATAAATATAATGTTATTATTATTATTATTAAAGTGCCGCAAATATAGTTTAACCGCTTGGAGGCAGTGAGACTATGGCAACACCAATTGTGGTATGTTGTAAGGTAAAAGGTGAAAAAGAGGGGAAGGAGATAGGGAAGAAGAAGACAGGGAAGTACCTGGCTATTCAAATCTAGTCACTTCTTCTTCTTTCGTATGGTGGGGGGTCAGAGGGGGACATCTAGGTCTGCGAGCCAGTCTAGGGCCTCAGGCGTTGCCCTGTGGACCTCATAAATCCCGCCGGGGAATGAATGGAGCGGGCATTCGTTGACCACATGTTCGGTGGTCTGCACCGCACCGCATTCACACGTCGAGTAGTGTGCCAACCGCCGCACGCAAAGGTAGTGTCCGCCGCGCTATTCGCGATGTTACCGGCACGAATATTGTTACCGCGCGTGTAAGGTAGTGAGTGCTGTGAGTGAGGCGGCAACCAAATATTAAGAGGGCCTCCGACTACGAATAATTATGCCGCCACGTAAGGGGCCGAAGACCGAAAGGTCTCCCGGCCAAGGGGAAACATTAAATAAATCTAGTCACTAAACACGGCTAAACTCAACGTTTCAATTCTGAATGCTGGTCCTTATATCAAGGCGATACTGAGAGTACCTTCCACTGTGGAACGTGCCGCAAATACAGCTTATTTTATTTTATATGATTAAATTGTTAAATAACACAAAACAATCAAATAAAATGTACTTTCGCACATTGGGATTTGAACCCGCGACCCCGGAGATAGTCGAGAGCCTTACCCCTCGACCACGGAGGCCGAATGGATGTATTGGTCAGTTCACTAATTACGCTGTACCATTAGAACATTAGAAGAGTGATTAACTTCTTGGTAGAGACCGCCATTCAATATCTAAACATTGCGCGTTGCTTGAAATGTCTTTAGTTATCTTTACTTACTTCATGTGATTAGTCTGTCCCAATTTTCTTTTCATCTTAATTTTCCTTTGCGTCACTTCTTTCAACCAAATATAAGGTTTTCCATGGGTGGTATTATGGGCTACGGGTTCGTTCGCTGTGATTGCATTTCACTGTCCCTTTCTTAATCTGATGCATTTCGCTTTATAAGAATGTCTGTCTAGTTATTTCATACCAGACACATACTAACTACAGCGATATTATAACAACTGTTCATTGTAATGACCTTATAACTTTCACCCTAGAAATTTCAAGCGCAAACCAGTGTATTTTTTTCAACAGTTCCAACTTACTACCATAAAGTTGGTTAACTGATCGCAGAGTCGTAAGTTTTGATTGAAATGACCTTAGGTTTGTCGACTTCCTCCCACCGCCCCCGCATTCCTAGTAGAGTGACGTCACCGCCCCCTCTCTTCCAACACCGCCCCCACCCACTGTCAGCAACCACCCACCCTTTCAGGCTTCTAGGAAAACACAGATAAAATGCGCACTTGGAATATTCAAGACGGGGTTAATCGAAAGAGAAGCAAAACGATAAATCGAGAAAACTTCCACAGATTTGAAAATGTCGAACCCTGCCTCGATTCGATTTCTCAGAGAAACAATTTATCACTCACTACTTCGATTAGATCTTTTGAATCTAAAATTTACATACGTTTATGCATGAGCTTTTGGGAGGTAAAAATCCAATAAATTTAACGAAATTTGACACGCATTTCGCACCCGCTTTATTCGAGTAATTCTGGCTTGGTTAGAAGAAATTCAGGTATAAAGCCAATTAGATACTAAAATGGTTGACAGTTCACATAGAAAATTCCCTGTGAATACAATCTGTGAGTAAATTCTTTTATGACTTTTAACCAATGACGTTACATAAATAAATAGACTCGCCATAGTCTCATATACTCACAATATAATGTGGAAAGTAACGAACACTCTTTTGTTTTCAGCGATTTTCAGTATAATTTCTTAATTCAAAAGTTTATTCCTGTGTGATAAAGATAGACAATCAAATAATGTGTGTGTATGAATGCAATGAATATAGGAGCGGGCGGCGTATTGCTTGTCACTTTTTGATGGAACGTTCGCTGTCTTCTTTTCTTGAGGCCCACTAGAATAAAAGGTCCGGCTGCCTGTCGGAGTTTGATATGTCGAGCTATACAATAAATATAATGACAGTTTTCAAATGGTGGCGATTGTCATCAATACTTGTTAGAACTAATGATTTATGTGTTGTTTTACCGTAAGCAAACAAATAAACAGTGTTTAGGCTGATAAGTCTACTTTAAAACAGTGAAGTTTACTTAGCAACAGAAATTTGGCTATTGCGCGTCCAGACCCTTTACTTTAGTAGGGCTTGAATTTTCTCTAATGACATGTAAAACCGCGAGCGGGAAACATGAAAATTAATTGTAATATTTATAATAATCGATAATATTATGTAATTTGCGTGTACTTACAAATTCACTTTTTAAACGCAATTTACTTATTGGTAAGTGCTGGTAAGACGCAACCTAACTCGACGTGTAGCAGTTTAGTACTAAAGTACTCGATATCGAGATCGTTACAATTGTCTTGTTCTTGTCTTCCCACTTTGAGATTTCTACCCCTCGTCTAATAGTATGTAACGTCATAGCTTTTAACACGATTTCTCTTAGACACTATTTTATTATACCTAGTGCTATTTTTTTGTTTCAAATTCAACTGTTTACCCATTCTTTTTGCTGCCAGTTTTTTAGTATTCCGTCAGTATAATTGATTTTGTTCGGGCTACACCAAAATTGAAATCACATTCAATGTGCCAGGTTGTATAGATTAGTCTAATGCTTAAATGCCATGCACAAGATTGCCTCAACAAAGTTTCAAGCAATCTCAGCGATTCCAACTTCCTCGGAGTTTCTAGGCGGTGTTATAGTTTTGATAGGTAAATAGGTACGATGGGCCATTGTGTAAAAGTAGATCAAAGATGGATAGAGTGAGAACTACAGACTACATTATTGCTATCGGAGGCCATCGAAGACACTCGGCTTTGTGACCATCAGGAATTGTAATGTAAATGCGGGCTAAATCCTTTCTTCCGACTAACAACTGTTTCTTCTAACTGAGCGTATCTGATCCATATTTACAATTGCTTACAGCGGGCAAAGCATCGCACAATATAATTATTTACTCATAACTAAGATTATTATTTTACTGTGATAATAATCCGAGTCTAAGCGAGTATGGCACGTGATAATATGGAAGCGATGAAAGAAATCTTTAGCTTGACAGAAGCAGTTGGAAAGCTATAAAAATGCGTTAAAAAGAGCTGTTAAAATGGCGTCAACATTTTAATGAGTGTTTTTGACAAGCTTCCGATTTAGCCGTAAACAAACCCTCAAAGACAAAGGAATTTGCTAACATTAATCTGTTTATTTTATTAGCAAATGATTATTTATTACCTTAATAATTATTATTTTTAATTCTTAAAAATACTAATTTCAGTTGTGGATCTGTCGGCGTGATTTTATCTCTGGTTCAACGAACTCGGATTTGTTTTAAATTTAAGCAGTTATTTTCAAAATTGTTGGAACTGATTGTGTTCAGAGTTCAGACAGCGATAAACACCAACCTTTAAATAATATTTTAACAAAAAATTAATAATACCTTTATTTTAACTGTTCAAGATATTCTGCAGTAAAATTATTCTTTTTCACATAAACTTCTACAAAATCCTACAATTTTAATATCCCACGATTCTTTACTGGCCTCCGCTGGTATAACTAAATATCAAAGGACTGCGTAATCAAAAAAATATAAGACTATATGTAGTCATTTTGGGCTACAACATGATTCCACAGCAATAATATGACACGTTCCAAAATTGTCGTAGTGTTTTTGTTGTGTCGACAATCTGGCTTCCTGCATTCTCTCCAAAGCTCCGGGCTTCTGATTCCGATTCCACTTGTAAAGTATTTAGTGTTCTGATGTACATCTTCGCGACGCAGCTCTTGCTGCAGCACGCTGTGAGACGAAACTTGGCAATCTGCCACGCCGTCTGCTAACTGCTCGCCTCTCTTTGTGAACTGTTGCATTGAGCCTCTCAAACTGTTGCCTCAAATTTTTAAATCATTCAAAACTTATAAACGGTTTTAACCTTTCTTACTTTTATTCTTATAAAAATGTTGAGAGGGTTTTTACCCTTTTTAATTTAATCTTCCTTTAATTTGTCGTGCGTCATCAAATCAGTAAACAATTCTACGCTCCCTTGTGATTGATACATTTATGATTGCGCAACGTCAAATAATCTCATCAGCATATTATTTAGTCAAAGCATTTACATTCATTTGATCAATCAAGAATCTCAGAGGTCGTATTGTATGTTCGTTGTTCATCCCAACACAGAATTAGGAATGTTTCGAGAACAAGTACACGCAGATTAATACGCAATATCATACTCTCAATTCTCCTAAAATTGTGGACCATTGTGCCCCATTTGCCAACGAAAAATTACCCGTCGGTCGTCTCGACGAACCTTGTCGAATACTTCATTATTTTTATATCGAAGGGTTGAAGAGATGATTGGTAGTTCTATGAATATTGTCTATGTTTCTGATGTTCTTGACGTTGCCATGTTGTCAATTTGAAATTACGACCGCACCTTTTTTGAAATGACTGGCGGGTATGCCACTCAAAACCAACAAACTCACCTTCAAAATTCCAGTGCGACAGATTAAATAGGAAGTTTATTTTCATGTGAAAACTATCTATAAGTGTTCCGGCGAAATGTTCTTTAAGGTCTCACAGCATCTGCTTCAGCTGGCTCTACATACATTATGTATTGCAGCCAACTTCGTTAAAACATCCCTAAAACAACTTTGCAAAAATATACTATGCCTGTCCTTCGAAGAGCGCGCGCGAAACGATCTTAGGTTTAGGATATAATGTACTAGATTTTCATAGTTTTGTCGGTGTCGATTGATTCGACCCACTCGTTGTTAGAACGGAAATTCGACTGGAATGACTTTTGATGTTTGGCGTCTAAGAATGTAACTTTGATGAGACTTGAAATAACAAAAATCGACTAATATGTGTACTTTAGACGGCGATTGCGAGAGGCTTCCTATTGGAGAATTGAGACCCTGGTTAGAGACTAAAATGTAGCTTGATTCATAACTGTGTAGGTATTTTCTAACCTAATTCTTTCTCCTCTCATTCCCTTTCTTTACTTTCTTCATTCTCAACCTCATATGAAAATTCCGAAGTTGCTCTGACCCTGGGCGGTCAATGTTTATGAAATGTATCTAAATCCGTATCGTATTTCTTTACGTTTTTCAGATAGCAAGAGAAGAATCCCCCACGGAGTTGAATGAATCTAAAATAAAATATCATTTTGAGTATATCGTCGAAAAGTTTACGAACGATTGTTCGGGAGCAGACGGAGGAATGCGTCCGGGGAATGTTGTTGCCGACGCTGTTGGCACGACGCCCGCGACGCCCCGCCTGCCGTCGGCGTCGCCCGGACAAAAAATAATACACAAAATACAACGACAGAAAACATACTGCTGAGAATCGACGGTACATAAGATGCCCTTCTATCACGCTGGGGACTTCTTGAATATTATCGCTGCCTAACAAATTGCTTGGAAAAATACAAAATATATATTCTGTATACATTTAAGGATGTCTATGGGTTGTCTCGCTGTGGGGTGCTCATCTCTGGATAGCGTTGTTCAGCAAGTTACATCGTCAAAATAAACAATGATTTAAATTGGGGAATCTCGCAAATGTGTTTATTCTGTATTTCGTTATGTTGGCTTAACTTTTTTCTCTTTTATTTCGAAGATAGAATCTAATGTTTCTAGAGATCTATAAAATAACGATTTACATTTGATTACCAGATTTCTAGCGTAATGTGTGGCGAAGTAAAGGTCGGTGGGGCAATTTGGCAATCGATGTTTACTGCCAGAATTGCTGTTAGCAAGTTTCATGGCTGATATTAAAGCTAGTCCCAATCAAGGGCACGCTTCTTCGTTTCATGTCACTTTCTAAGCACTTTTTTTTCTACGTTTTGAATACTTTGTCCACATATCCCATTGTCGATAGATTAATAATTAATATTTGAGCCTTGCCTGTAATAATGCTGTATCCAAAAATATTATTGTTTTTAGAAAGATTGGAAACACGAAATCAAATACCGAAGTCGTATGGTAGACGTATATTCAATAAAGGAGGCGGATATCGGTACCACCGCCGCGGGAACCACTCATTGGATAAACAAAACACCCTGCTGTAGGTCGCCCCAAGTGGTTCGCTACATTTGATGACTTGGCAGGGGTGCCCTTTGTCTAGGTCTTGGCGGCGATTTAATTTGCCCACCTACTGCGTGGCGGGCCGGATCGGGAGAGACCGGTTGAGGGAGTCCTTTTGACCTCTCCAGCCGGACTATCTTGATCCATCGCTTTGTACCGCAGTGGGGGGGATGGATTCATATGTCCGTCACTCCTGGACATCCCAGATACCTTTTCCTTCCTAGAACTTCTTCGCCTTCCTTTCAATAAAATGACCCTCCACACAGCATCCCCAAAGATGACACAGGCCCGGAGGGATTTTTTTCCTCAGGCCGTCCTGAAGCTAATGTTAAAAAAAACACCTTGCTTATTTAATTTTTTTCCTGTCATAATTTTGACGTTCATATTTTTGAGATGCCAAAAACAATTTACTCCCTGATGAAAAGCAGACGCGATTCTTGGAATGTGTTAAGCAGGGAATTTTAGGCGTCAAATTCCTCGTAACTCTCTGCAAATCACAGGCCTACCCCAGGCCAATTAGGGGAATAGAGTCGGGAGATTTAGCTGGCAACCCCTTCCCTCTCCTGACCTCCTGGCCCTAACGATGACTGAACTAAGCCTTCCCCTCCTCCTCCCCACCCCCCGGCACGTGCGGCCTTGCCCCTCTTGCCTGCCACCTACCCTCACTCCCACCCCCTACCCGATCCTCTCCACTCTGCTCTGATCACGGGCCTAGCAACGTGCAATTCCGGAGCATAATCGAAATGCAATTTGATTACGAAACCCCAAACAAACATTCATATTGTAATAAGAATTTTACTGAAAACAATATTAATGTTTTTACTTTTGAAATCTTAATTCCTTTGTTCAGGACAGAGACCAACTATTGGAATTGCTTTGATGCATGCTTTTGATTTTTTTGGGTGAATTTTTGATATCGGTTGAATAGAACTCAATAGTTAGAAATGTAGAGATGGGTGAATAGATCTAATAGTTGGACATATAGAGATGGGCGAATTAAACTCAATAGTTAGACACATAAAAATGGGTGGATAGAACTCAATAGTTAGACATATAGAGATGGGTGAATAGAACTCAAAAGTTAGACATATAGGGATGGATGAACAGGATTTAGTAGTTAGACATATAGATATGGGTAAATATATCTCAATATAGAAATGGCTGAATAAAACTCAATAGTTATGTAGAGATGGGTGAATAGAACTCAATAGTTAGACATATAGATATGGATTGGATAGAACTTAATAATTTTACATCAGATAGGAGAACAGATCTCAATATTTGGATGTATGATAATGATATGTATGATGTATGATGGGTGAATAGATAACAATAGTTAGACATACGGAGATTTGTGAATATAACTAATTAGTTAGACATAAGGAGATGGGTGAATATAAATCAATAGTGAGACTTATACATTTTGCTGTAGGTGAATAGAACTCAATAGTTTAGTATAGAGCTATGAGTGAATTGAACTCAAAAGTTATATATGTAGAAGTGGGTAAATAGAACTCAAAAGTTAGACATATAGAGATGGGTGAGAACTCATTAGTTAGACATATAGAGGGGGTGAATTGAACTCAATAGTTAGATATCCCAATCTAACTATTTCCCCTTCCTTTCTATGCCCGACTCGCCTCCTGTGCGACCATTGACCACAAAGAAAATTGCGAACTTTATAATTTTCTTTATTGTAATGACTCTCTAAACGCTTTCTTATGTTTAAATTTTATTAAGACGATTAAAAACGTTACTAGATTAAACTCATTAAAAACATGCAGAAGTATAAGTTTGTGTACACTGTAGTGTGTACTGTACATCATCACTGTTTTACCTATATGTTAGACGAAACTCACAGGCGCAAATTTCATATACCAGTATATAAAATACTGTCAAAATTACACAAGGGTGTAATTACACATGGACGACATCATTGGTGACCCGCATTAATTTTTTTGTTCATTATTTACCAATTTAAAATCTAAAATCGACTTCAAAAATACCTTTAATAATAAATAATTTTAAATTTGGGAGGCAGATGAGGGTACTGAATATGTATATTTTTTTTATTTTTTTTTTTTTTTTTTTTTTTTTTTTTTTTTTACAGTTTTTTAGAGAAAATGTGTCCTTACTGGGGTACCCCGTTCTAAGGACACATTGTACAAGTTTTATTATTTGAATTATAAGTAAATACCTAATCTATGTTAGAATATTGCCAAGGAAAATTATGAAGTTAGATCTAAAAGAGAGTACAAAACAAGCATTATTCTTTGTTGGGTTGCAAAATTAAATCTATTTTCTTCCTTCCCATGTCCATAATCCATATTTTTATGCTTCTTTTGAAGGCGGTTATTTTTTTATGGTTTGCATTGCAAGAGGGAGTAAAGTAAATAATTTTACAGAGAAGTATTCCATATTTCTTTGTCCAAAAGTCGTTTTAGTTGTAGGTTGGTAGAATATATGTTGTAATATAGATCTTGTGAATGGGCCCGAGTTTGTCTGTAAAGTTATCCTGATTTTTGAATGCGTACATTAGAATATCTTTTGTATAATTGTTTCAGTGACATTAAATTCAGCGCTTTAAAAACATAGTCTGTAGGGGTTCTGATGGGTACTCTAAGGTACTATATGCGAATTATTTATTAATGTTTTGTTTTTCTATCTTTTCAGGTAAGATTCATATCTGGTTAGAATTATCGGCGTATATTCTCTTTATCAAGGCAAGGCTTGAAATTGATCAGTAACGAGTCTAATTTGGGTAAGTAGATACTACTGTATAATAACCAAACGTTTTAGAAGACTCCATGTTAGTTGACCCGACGAAAGTTTGCCCCCATAAATACAATTGTTATTTTTTTTAAATTTGCATTATTTACTAATTTCAGAAGTAAAATCCACTTCAAAAATACATTTAATAAAAAGGAGGTATGGATATCTAACGAAATTATTTACAATGTCAATTTTTTATACTTATTCGCTGCTGTTTTGTCGTATTTTCCCTAAACCGATCGTACATTGTAGATAAGGGAACGTACCCATACTACGTGACCGGTTCATGGGGGGGGTCTTCAAAATACCACGCCTGGTACAAATGAGCGGCGGGGGGCTTAGGGGGGGGTTTAAAAATTGCAAAAAGTTGGTTACGTAGTATGGATATGTTCCCTAAGGTGCCGAAGGGCTAACTGTCGGGGATCAACTGCCATTGAACCATCGAAATTACACATGAAGAGTTTAAAATGTTATAAAAAAATTTCATTGAAATTACACGCGTCACAAATTCTGTTTTTGATCAAAATTTATGTATAAGCGAAACTCAATCGAAATTGTCTTCCTTTAATAAAATATTACAATTTGAGGTTTTACTAATAAAGTTAAAATAAAATAAAAAAATACAGTGTTTGTGTGTGCTATACTTTAGATTAAAAAAAATGTAATAACATCTGCAATGATAATTATTTAAGTAGTTTTAATTCTCTCATTTCGTCCATGTGTATGTCCGTTATTGTGTAATTCTGGCAATCTATATTGGTACTTACTGTTTTTCTTCTAATATCTTGAAAATGCAATTAAATAAATCTGTAAATTTGATTTAGACGATTATTAACGTCACTACAGAAAAACAAACTAAATGTTTCATAATTTTTTTTCAAGTCTTAGTTATATTGTGAAGAATCTCACAAGCATCACGTCATGTCCTGGTCGCAGTATGCAGATCTGAAATACCGTCACACCTTTCTGTCCTGTCATGCATAATTTACTATTTATTCATGGACCCGTCCTCTCACGTTTCTGGCTTCATTTTTTCCTTACAACTCTCACCTTTTAACCTATACCATCTGCAATGATAATTATTACATTTATAATGTTGCACACATTCCACTGCACGAAGATTTTACCAGCAATCTTTCGATATTCCTCGTCTGATTGAAGAAATCGTTAACCATCAATTACTTTTTATCGATTACTTCCAAATGATTGATGGGACAACTTACATTTAAATGCCAACAAGGATTGTATCCTTCCTTGTGCATTTTTTCTGTGTTGCATTTCTAGTTTGATGCAGTACTTAATTACCAGTGCATTAATGCCGAATTAAACAGGTTTGTAACCCCTCTGGCCAATTTGTTCGCTTTCGGAACAACTCACATTACAGGTCTCATGGAAATCGTTGTGTCTTCCTTACTATCATAGTGAGAAGTATGATATAAACGGTGTTAGAAAGAGAAAACACCACGCTTTATATTCAAATTGACCACAAAATAATTACCTTACACACCTTTATGAAACCAAAGTTTTTCGAAAGCTTATTTTGTATCCTTTCTTAAACAGTTTCTATTCGGTTACGTTCAGAAATGTTTCATTCATAGAGCTTTAATTGTGAAGCGGTAATAACACAAAGTTTTCGTAAAATGTCATTTCGTTTGAGACATCTTAATGGAATGGGGATAATACACTTGCCTAATAAAACACGTGTGTGTTTTTTTCTTCTTTTTTTCGTTATCAGTAATTTTAGTTACTTAAAAAGTAAGGTGAACCATTTTTATAACTTTGTGATGTTTGAATTCAGAATTTTTATATCTAAAAAATTAGGTACATGTTTATTTCGAATTTAAATGCGTATTTAATCACCTTTCAATAACAGTTTTTAGTTTTCGGATGCGTTCAGAAATATTCCATATATTTTGATTTTAGTGCAATGCGGAAATATTTTGATCCTCTGAACAATATGGTCGAGGCCTGAGTGGTTAAATTACACTTCTCGTAATCACGATTTTCTCTTGGTTTATCAGCAATTTTTTGCAACGAGATGTACGATTATTAATTTTATTATTGATTGCAAGATATGACGGATTTACCGTTGCTTACTGGAAGGCTGGTGGTTTTTTCTATCACCTAAATTACAAGGTCAAATAAAACATCTCATTGAATTAAATAATATTATTATTTTGAAGAGTGTTATCTTTCTGTGTAAATAAAGAAGCTTATTATTCATTTGAGCAAATCGCAAGGTTTTTATGGTTAGCCAAATAAACATGTTTTAGGAAAAGAGTTTTTAATCCAGAAAGTTTTCGTATGATTTAACCCCTCCTCAGGCCTCGGGCATATTTTGTAAGGTCAAAATATTTCGTCTTCGTAATAAAATCCAAATAAATGAAATACTTCTGAACGTATCTGAAAACTAAAAACTGTTTTTGAAAGGTGAAGAAATACGCTCTCAAATTTTATAATTCAAAATAAACATAATTTTTGAAATATAAAAATTTTGAATGCATACATAATTTTTTTTAAATGGATCATATTATGTTTTTACTAACTAAAATTCCTTTTTTTTTTACAGTGAATAACCGCACAAGAATCTCAACTGCTCCCGTCTGGAGCCAGTAAGACTATGGCATCCCCAATTGGGGTATGTTGTGAGGCTGAAGGTAGTGGGGAGGGAAAGGAGGTGGGATGAGGAGGGTTGGGAAGTACCTGGCTATTCAGATTTGGTCACCAAACACGGCTAAATCCATTTTCAAGCAACGTTTCAATTCTGAATGGTGGTCTTACACCAGGGCGATACTGATAGTATCTTCCACTCTGGAACATGCCGCAAATATACTATATATTATTTTAAATAAATTAATTGTGAAATAACACAAATTAATCAAATAAAATTTATTTCCGCATGCCGGGTTCGAACCCACGACCTCCGGACTGTGAGTCAAGAGTCTTACCCACTGGACTACGGAGGTCGTACTTACTAACGAAAAAAAATAAAAACACATACATAATTTATTGGACAAATGTATTATAAACGTTTGATCACGTCACTGTTTCGTCTTTTCACCTAAAAATAATTAATAAAAAATTTCCAAACTTTCATAAATGTTTTTCGAATTGCGGTCGAAATATTTGGTTTTCGTAAAGAACTACATTTTCATTATTTTGTGGTTTACTTTTGGATTTCAATGTAGAGCGTCGTGTTTTCTCTTTCTGAAACTGTTTAGATCATGATAGTAAGGGGGACATAACGATTTTTATGAGACCTATATGAGTGTTCCGAAAAACGAAGAAATTAACCTGACAGGTTAAATAATTTTATTTTTTGTGTGTAGGTTAACATTAACCGCATGTTATGAGAATCTACATATTAGATAATTATTTTCCGATTGTATTTTGTCACAAAAATGATCGAATTGAAGAATAGATTTTCTGTTTGTAAACGCACAGAACGAAATGCATGAAGAAATTGTTAATTTGAAATTAAACGGTCGATTAGACACCTGTTTAATGCAGCTTCATCGATGGCAGAGCTAAAAAATCATTCAAACAAAATTGACGGAATACAGTGATGGTTTTTTTTACATTCTTCAACACAGGAGGCCCTGAGGAAAATAATTTCCCCCAGGGTCTTTGTCATCTAAGAGGATGCTGTGCTGGTTTTTTTTTAAGGAATAAAAGAAGAGGAAGTTCTGGGAAGGAAATAGGTATGAAGGGTGGGTTGGAATCTGGGGTTAATGTGTCCAGGAGTGAAGGACGTATGAATCCATCCCTTCAACTTAGGTGCAAGGCGATGAGTCCAGGGATTCTCGCTGAAGAGGTCAAAAGACCTCCTCAACCAGTTTCACGATCCGGCCCGCCACGCCGCAGGTGGTCAGACACATCGGTCGCCAAGGCCTTGACAAACCTAACCCCATTAACCCGGGCACCCCTGCTAAGTCATCAAACGTAGCGTACCACTCGGGGTAACCTATGGCAGAGGTGTTGGTTTTCCAATAAATGGTTTCCCGGGCGGCGGTACCCGTACCTACCTCCCAAAATGTTGCAATATTATGTGAATTATTTAAACATTGATTCAATTTCTATCTTCCATCTGTCTATTTTCTTTGTATCTTCTATCTTTCTATCTATCTTCTGTAACATATTTAAAGAAGAACGTCCCGGTGAGCTGTGAGTTTTTGCTTTAGAATCTTTCGACAAATCTGCAGTTTTACTCCGAGATTGAACAAGAGGAAGGTGACTGTCTATATTCTATATGATATTTCGAAATACTAGCCCCTCCCCTATCTTCAAAAATAACGAATATTTTTTAAGAAACTTAAAAACTTTAAGTGTTCAAGGAAAATATGAAATATGTTATAAAACGGTAGAAATTCGGAATGCTGGGGCTTAAAGCCCGGGCAATGCCGGGGACTTCAGCTAGTCTACTAAAAATATAGGAAAACCACATATTTTAAAAGATGGGTTCCATAAAATAATTATTCCAGATGAAATTTCATATATCTTCTAAGTAATTGCGATATTTTATTACAAATAGAGATATTATTGACACGGAATCGTTGTTCGTTGTATTTTATTCCCACTTGAATCTTGAAAGAAAATTTTTTTGTTGTTGTTTTTTTTCATTCGTTGTTCAGAGTTTTTAAATTTAATTTTGAACAATTGGCAAAGCCCGTGATTCTGAAACTTGTTCGAAGCTTACTGCGGATTATGGATTCGCCGGCCGGTTTGAAGTGGAAAAATATGTCACAAATTGACCTATAACTCGTATTCCGAGTTTTTAGTTTTGCACACTTACAGCCTTAATAAAAAAACGTCGTGAAAATCTTATTCATTTTTTAAACGATCGTGAAAGTGAAAACATTAGATACTAATTAAAAACTGACAAAAATTATATAAATAATAGTAATTATGCTCAATTATACTAATATAATAGTGAATTGGCTATTACAATGGAAATCATGTTCAAAAACATTAAATGAATTGCGCGTAAAATATCACATGTCAATTTTGCAATTTTGCCGCCTGCGCAAATGTACCGAAGCTCGATATTGCCAACATAAAAATGTCCTTATATTATTAGTAATGTTGCGGAATATAAAATGTACAATCTTTATACAATGTTTTACCAAAACACCTTTTAACGGTCGTTTAAGATTTTTTTTATAAGTAAGGCTGTTAGAATGTAAATTTAAATAAATTAATCAAATTAGTGGACACATAATAAAAATTACTAAATTTCTGACGAAGATCGCAACACTCATACTTTTTAATTATTGACTTAGCTTAATTTTAATAAAAAAAAACAATATTACTTTGTTTGGACCACTTACTCGTACGTATGTACGCCGACCGGTTTCAAAGCAACCGTTCCTTTCTCATGGCAAAATTTACTGACTTGACATTACAAAACAATGTATGAACATAATATATTACTAAGGGTTAAAGTGAGGGAGTGTAGGAGGGCGGGGGAGGGAGTAGGGATTAATGAAGAGCGGGGGTGGAGATTAAACGGACGGTAAAAGGGAAAATGTCTCAAATGGGACTGTCAGATAATAATTTTTGGTTTTTTATTTGGGATTTCTATGTTGTCTAAGTAGAATATTTATCACAACATTTTTTTTCAAAACTAGTATACCTGCAATTATATTCATAATTAATAATAAATTAAGCCATATTAACACAAGATGGCTTATTTTTGTGTACGAGCATTATTGTATATAGATACAGCGCACAAAACATCTATTGGTTTAGGTACTATTATAACAAATACAATTTAATAATCGATATGTTTTCTAGAATTTTATGCAAATTATTTTATCGCTATATTCTCGGAATTGCAATAACGTTTATCATTAGATTTTTTAAAATCGTCAGTGAGAAAATAATTCTAATTACGGATTAAAATCCATAGTGGTTCTGGATGCACCGAATAAGAAAATGTGAAACACATTTGTTAAACTTATTTTTCTCTTTCACAGATCTTCTTAATGGATTAATTTTATTAATTTAAACTGTCAAGCATAAAATCTGCTTTCTGCAGTGGAAAAATTAATAAAAGAAAAGGAGGTTAAATTGAATTAATAAAAATTCTAGTTATAATATTATGTAAATTGTGTTGCGTTGTGTTTCGATTGGTGTTATTAAGTTTTGTTATGAACCAGACCGTAATCTTTTGTTTGATATAATTTTGTTGTGATGAATTCTCTGTGAATTATTGAATGGGGTAGGCGTGTTGTTATAAAGTTTTGATGGTTTACTTGTAGTGTCTTAGCCCGTTGGTAATAGGTATATTTTAATGGTTCCAATGCTATCGGTTTTCATGAAAACGGTTAGAAGCTGATGCTATTATTGATAGGTTTTCGACTGTCGTGCTGTAGAACCAATCGCCGATGGAATCTATCAGAAAGCGCGAATTGAATTCGCTTTGTAGGTTTCGTTTTTTAAATCTTTTTGCCGAATCGTCGTTCTATACTTTTCATCCTTTTATCGTAACATGAGGTAGGATTTTTTTTATTCTTTGGGACACATTTCTTATAAGATGTTTCATTCATCAAAGTAGAACATACATGGACAAATAAAATACATGGGATTGAGCGTATTGGCGTTTTGTTAATGCTGCGCTTCTGTTGTACAATACCGAAGAATGATCAAAATGCCAGTAAGTTACAACGGAATAACTAACTATATTTCTTTAGGCAAAATGTGTAGATACATCTTTACTATAATAGGTGCCTTTTAGATAACTTTTAACGGTACTTAACCAAAGTCAAGTATAGTGTAATTGCATTTCAATTGTGATCCTATATTGTATTATTAAATTAACTTTTTAGAACAATAAGTTTTTTTCTATTTTCCTTTTACGAAATATTCCCAGTTACGTACTTCTGTAATGTTATACAATTGTCTATTTTTGATCTTGTTTCTATTTTCAGATCTTTACTTGGAATTTTTAAATCATATTAAGTAAAAAAAATAACACATTTGTTGCATCACCATCACGGTTTTGCTTTAATAATTTGTAAAAATAAAATTGATAGTAATTTCCTGCCGAAAATATTTCCATAAAAATATTTTATTTTATAAGAATATAAAAGAATACGGTTTTGCGGTTAAAATTACATCCTTTTATCCAGTTGTAGGTCTAAATGTTATCAGTTATTTTATTATACATCATCTCAAACATGAATACTTTTCTGTTATTCCGACTCTTGACGTGATCCGACTCACGTTTTTAATTCCCTTGATCGTGCCGGGTGTACCTGACTTCTTTTTTCATTCACTTGGTCGTTAATTTTTTCCCGCCATTGCTGTAGGGTGAATTAACTTAAAGCCCTTATCCAGCGGCCGAGAATTTAAATTTCGTTGAACGATGATCTTGCGATCGTACCCTTGCAACTGTACAGGGCGCTTCCGATGAAAAAGATTATTCTCCAAACCAGTATTTTAACATAATAACACAATATCGATATTATTTCAAAATTTGCTTTGATAAATACCTACACTTAAAAATGCTCAAACTCGTGATTTTGTAATTATTTTTTGATTACAAGAATTTATAATTTTTAAACGACTTCAGAAAGGAGGAGGTTCTCAATTCGACTGTTTTTTTTTTTTTTTTTTTTTTTTTTTTTTTTTTATGTTTGTTAGCTCAGAACTTTTGACTGGGTGAACCGATATTGATGATTCTTTGAAAGCTGGTGCTTCCCGTGTGGTCCCATTTTAATTTGGTCCAGTTCCGACAACAGCATCCATGAGAAAACCATATAAGTCTTAAATTTGCATTAAGTATGTGCGCGACAAATGGACGAATAACTCAATATCACGCCAACCGATTTCGATGATTCTTTTTTTATTGGAAAGGATGTACTTCAAGGGTAATTTGATGAGAGTTTGGTTAGGTTCTGATTATCGGATCCATGACAAATTAACGAAACTCGGCCGAATCTCTTAATATGACCTTAACGTCGCTAGTGGCAATCAGCCAACGTCAAAAACGCCCATCTCGTGCAAGACCCCACTGAGAGACAGCCTGGGTTCTCATTGCCTCGCAAACTCTGGACTGCCATCAATAGGATAAGGTGCTCCCATAGCCGTTGTGCTCACATGATGCATAGATGGGGTCTTAAAAAGTCGGCGACGTGTGAATGCGGTGCGGTGCAGACCACCGAACATGTGTTCAACGAATGCCCGCTCCATTCATTCCCCGGCGGGATTGATGTGGTCCACAGGGCAACGCCTGAGGCCCTAGACTGGCTCGCAGACCTAGATGTCCCCCTCTGACCCCCCACCATACGAAAGAAGAAGAAGAACGTCGCTATGGTCAAATTATGTCTGTCTCAAATGAGCAGCACGTTTAGTAGGTTTACCCATATTCAGACAAATTAGTTAGTGTACTTCAGATTCACTAAAAATCAAAAAATAAACAAAAATTTTAACAAAACAAAAAACGACTTCAAAAAATGCACTAAAAAGTAAAAAAATAATTTCGTATTCTTCTACAACTTCATAATCAACTTACTTTTTCTAATCATCAATATGTAGGTACGATTGTTATTTTTGGAGTCGGTGTTAGCAAAGGTACCGCCGCTCTCGCCTCTCGCCTCGTCAAGTCGCTTGTGCGATACAAGCACATCTCACCTATAACTATGTACGAGTATGTAGTTACAAACCTACTTTGACTGACACCGACTCCAAAAGTAACAATCGTACCTACATATTGATGATTAGAAAAAGTAAGTTGATTATGAAGTTGTAGAAGAATACGAAATTATTTTTTTACTTTTTAGTGCATTTTTTGAAGTCGTTTTTTGTTTTGTTAAAATTTTTGTTTATTCAATATTGTCTAAGCAAAATAAGAATGTAAAAAAATCTCAAATATACCTATTAGTTTATTAGTACATTTATAATTAGTACATTTTGATGACTTATTTGTATGATTCTAAATTTAAGTTTTGAACATTTTTCAGCCTAAATTGATTTTCAGATATTATTATAAATCAATTTAGGCTCCTTCAAAATTGAAATTTAGAATCTTATAAATAAAATGGCCTTGTAAGTCGAAACAGCGGTCACAATAATAATAAACTGAAATATTTTCAGAATAAATAATAACTTTATTAAATTTATTTTAAAAAAAGCGATACCTACCAATAATATAATATTTTTAACAAAATAATTAATAGGTTTGTTGGTTAATGCATTAATATTATTTATGACTTTCATGAATTTATTTAAATACTGGCTGGTTCCCTGCATGCGTTGCAAAGTCATATTTAAAGATATACGTTGTTTCTCCCTGAATCACCTTTACTGTGGTTCCCCATTCCCTTCCCCCGCCCCCTTCCTAGCTAGCTTTATAAATTATAGCCTAGGGGTCGTCCATTAATCACGTGATGCTCGAAGGGGGGGGGGGGGGGGGTTAGGAAAAAATCACGAAATATCACGACGGGGGGGGGGTTATAATGAGATATCACGTGTACTAAAAAAATACACGTGATTTCGGGGGGGGGGGGGGGTAAGTCTAAAACTTCACCACATATCACCAGGGGGGGGGGGGGGGTCAAAAAGTTGCTAAAAAAACATCACGTGATTAATGGACGACCCCCTACATGTTATTCTGATGTATGAGCTATTTTACTGTAAAGTTTCATTAAAATACATTCAGTAGTTTTTGTGTGAAAGAGTAACAAACACACATACATCCGTACAAACTTTCGCGTTTATAATATTAAATATGTAATTCCAGAAATTAAAGATTTCGCAGTGTTTCAATCTATTTTGATTTCAAACGAAAATTTTCAACCTGATTTATGAATTCAAGTTTGATTTTCTTTAGAAATAGATGAACAAGCTTATTTTCTAGCGAGCTTCATTAATTTCTCCACGGTTTAATTTTCCAATGCGGCCGCCAGCCTAACCTTTCGGTAAGAAGCCGGTGTGTGTTCGCGAATTAATATTAATTTACAACTAGTCGTGGAAATGTCCCGGTGTCACGGTTGTTTTGAAGTACCACCGCGTCATTTTGAGCTCCTGATAAGATAAGAAAATACCTACGAAATATTTGGTTAAAACGTTCATTATAAAAGTTTTAGCGCACAAAAGACTTTGTGAGTTATTATGGAGAGTTAATTTGAATATTCCCTATTGTGATGGATACGTATACTTTTCTTTATTCCCTACCAGCTGGTTCCCGGCATGCGTTACTATGTCATTTAATCAAGAAATTGTTTCTCCCTGCGCGTCCTTTCCCATTCGTCCGTTCCCTTCCGCCTCCCCTTCCTCTCCCGCGTCCTCTTCCCCACTCCGCTCCCCCCCTTCCCCCGTCTCGCAAACCCCCCTACCGAGTTCCCCTCCCCCCTTCGTGGTTCCCCTCCCCCCTCCGTGGTTCCCCTCCCCCCTCCCGCATTCCATACATTCTGTCCCGATACATTCGGTTTTCAAACAAATCGCGTGCCACCTATTGCAATTTTTTTTTTACAAATTTCATAATGCCAGAGCTGACCAGTAGTTTTATACAAACCTTTTCCTGTCAATAAAGAACACAAAAAAAAAATAATTATCCAATTTGATGCAGGCGTTAGGAAGTTATGCGCGTACATACATTTCGACGATTCATTATTATTTATATACATAGATAGATAGATAGATAGATTTACTCCACACGAGGCCTGTAAGATGAGATAAATTTTCCCGGTTTTTCTAAAGGGTCAATGGTGTGTTTGGGGATGCTGTGTGGAGCATCTTTGAAGAAATCAAAATATTGATCATTGGTAATTGAAATGAATACCACAAAGGGTTCTCCCAACTATCCGGGGCCAATGGAACTATGGCATCCCCAATTGAGGTACGTTTTAAAGCTGAGCGCGGGGAATTGAAGGAGGTGGTAAAGAGAAAGGTCACCAAATTCGAGTAAAGCTATAAGTCGAGAAGGTCTTTCACCAGGGCGATACTGAGTGTATCTACTACTAGCATAGCCTGAAAATTGGATAACCAACACCCCTGCCATATGCCACCCCAAGTGGTTAGCTAAAATTGGTGACTTAGTCGGGATTCCCGGGTTTATGAGATGAGGTTTGACTAGGTCTTGGCGGCATATTCATTTGCCCACCTCCTGCGTGGCTGGTGGATCGGGAGAGACTGGTTAAGGGAGACCTTTTTATTTCTCCAGCTAGACATTCTTGACTCATCGTACCGCAGTTGGGGTGGTGGATTCATGCGTCCGTCACTCCTGGACACATTGATCCCCAGATTTATAATCACCCATGGTACCTTTTACCTTCTCAGAACCAGCTCTCTTTCCTTTCCTTAAAAAGACCCTTTACAAATCATCTCTCTAAAATGACACAGGCCCTGCGGGAGATCATTTTCTGAGAGCCTCCTGTGTGGAGCTAATTTTCTAATCCGTTCGCTGAGAAAAATGTTTTTTTTTCAAGTAAAGTTAATACATATATTAATTACATTTCGTCGAAGGTCTCTAGTGAGTCTTACTAGGTGAATATTTAATTATACATAATTGCCACGAGTTCTCACTTTTCAAGGAATGTGTTTTTATAGTTGTTTTTCTAAATATATCGTAGTTATTTTTCTCGTCCAAGTTTTTACCTCGAGTTGAATAAGTTGGTAGGCAAGTCCATTTGTACATCCATGCATAATTGAGTAGTTTATCGATAATGGCCCGCTATCAAAAACGAATGACGTCAATGGATATGTCGTACATAGACTTACAGTCAAATTAGTATCAGGTATTAGAAGGTGTGTTACACGCCGCCCATGGATTTATAGATGTAGATATCACACAAATATAATAGTCTACAGATTTTTTAATTTTCACAATTCAAATGATTTTCTTATTAATTAACCTATTAAAATGAGTCTATATTAGGCCAGTAATCCTCGCACCCTACTGATCGTAATAAATCGCTTTACAACGTTGTGAATAGACTTAAAAGCGATGCAACATTATGAATCCACTCATTACGTAGGAATAACACTCCTTATGTAGATGGCGATAAGGTTTAAAATCCCACTTAACACCAACCGCCTGTTTTGGTTCATGCTAGAGCAAAACATCATCAACCCCTTGTTTGTGGGCCAGGATATTTTGCCCATACATAGTATGAAATATCGGAAAAAATACTTTTAATGTGATATTTTTTGCATTTATTTTGAACTGTCGTTTATTTTATGTACCGAAACCCATTCTTTGAACAATAACCCATCGATAAAAACAACACAACTTGTGTTTATTTGTTGAATTGGTAGGTTTATCGAAGTTTTTGTGAACCGCTACCGACTGACTTTGACAGCTAGTTTCGCGGTAAATACTGTTGGCGGTAAATTCTGACCTTGCTGTTGATACAGTTTCTTTATACATAAGGGTCAAAATCGCGTATCTATTTTTTTCTTTTAATTTTTAGCCGATTTCTTAAGAACTTAATTTGTCACAATATACAATAAAAAATACGAAAAGCGATAAAATTTTTAAACCATAAACACGTGATTTTGCTTTACTTAGTCGTGCTTTACCTTAATTACATACCCCAATTGGGGATGCCACATTTTCACTGGCTCCAGACGGGAACAGTTGGGACTCTTTTGAGGTATTAACAAAAAAAAAACATTAAAAAATTCGACTTCCAAAATGTTATCTGACTTAGGACGGGTTATTTATTAGGTACACAGAATTTTAATAATTCATCAAATTTAAAAGTGTAATTCAAGTTTTGTGAAAGTACTATTGAAGTTTTGTTATGAAGACATCATGGGACGGTTGCTTCGCAGTAGGTACTTGGTTAATAAGAGAACTTGAACAATTTTAGAACGTAAAAATAAACCTTAAAAGTAGGTCCAGTTTTGTAGGAGAAAAATGGGGAATACAAAACCTCTATTTTGATGATTTTATTTAGGTATTGTCAGCCT
Source organism: Limnephilus marmoratus (assembly GCA_917880885.1). Classification (NCBI taxonomy): domain Eukaryota; kingdom Metazoa; phylum Arthropoda; class Insecta; order Trichoptera; family Limnephilidae; genus Limnephilus; species Limnephilus marmoratus. The sequence continues at coordinate 54,868,573 of OU862910.1, forward strand.
AAGGTGCAGTTGTCTCTTTCGCTCAGTAATCGGGGGACTAAGAGCGACAGTGACACTTTAGTAAAATACCTGTTGGTTCAAATTTCTCGGCGACGCGCGACGGGTTTCCTCTAACCAGCCAGCGGCCGAAAATCCACATTTCGTCGAAAGTTGTTCTTACGATCGTGCGGGGCGGTTACAACGAGAAAGATTAATTATTCTCCATACCATCTTTTTAAAATTTTAACTAAATATCGATTTTATTTCATTCCAAATTTGTTTTAATTTATACCTACATCCAAAAATGCTGAAAGGCGTGATGATAAAACTATTAAAAGTAATGTACTTTTTAAATTATTTTATGATTATAAGTTTTTTTTCTTTTTTTTTATGTTTCTTTATTCATTGAAGATTATTTTTTACAAAAGTTGGGGATTTTTCGACCACCATGCGTGGTGGTCGATAATGATAGTATTTATCATTTTTCAATAATGTCTAAATTAAATAAGAATGTTAAAAAAATCTGAAATATATTAGTTTGTAAGTGCGCAAATAAATACACAAACGGACCAATTTTCGTCAAGAAACACATGTACGTACATAATTTTTAATGATTTTATTTAAACTAAAATTATAATTCTAAATCATGCGACACCCAGATAATGTATTGATTTATTTTACTACATGCTTATATGATTTGAAATGGGTGTGGTATAATACAAAATCTTTTTTGAAAATTTAACAAATCTGCCAACGACCTATGGTGTAACCTTATTATACTAAAAATAAACATTTTTTTTTTCAAAATTTAAAACATGCGAATGCTAGATAAAAGAACAATCTTTCGAAATCCATTTATATTTTTTTGTGGAAAAGTGTCAATACGTCTAAAATCTGATTTAATAATGACATATTTCTGGTTTTCTCTGGTAATATACCCTCTTAAGTATCGCCCTGGTGAAGAGTAACAATACTCTGAGAATACAATAGCCCCCGGCTGCGTTTAGTATTTTCATATAGTACCTATACCTGAGCTATGCGGTCGTATATGTCGATATGTTTCGATTAAGCGTCATCCAAAATCGCTGAAAACTTAAAATCTATAATATTCTCTAAGCGTACATTAATTATTCCTGAATATACATACCCGAGAACCCGTTTTAATTAATGCAGTTAATATTATTGCAATCCGGTGAAACACGCGCCATCGAATTTAACGATGCACAATTATTATGATTTTTAAAACGACGTCAAAAAGAATATTTTATTATTAAGAAACGTGTTTAGATTTTAACGAAAATTTTATTATTTATTTATTTAGAGGCGGCATTTTAGCATAACTGATTTAAAACATCATTTAATTTCAAAATTAGCAATAAATTCTCACCAATGATTAAAATAATTTTATTCGTAATTCTTTTTTTTAGCTTTTTAGTGAATTAATTGTGTTTTTAGAGAGGCAGATACTCTTTCCCACCCCTTCCCCTCTTCAATCATTTTGCTTCGCACATTGCCCAATAGAGAACTCCAGTCCATTTTTTTTAATTTTTAATGAATAATGACCTTCTAACTTAAATAACCGCATTATTATTTTTATTCTTAGAGTTAGTTTTAATGGTTAAAATAATTGTCAAAGTTTTAATTTTTCAAGATCCCCGAAAACCACAGTACGTATGGTGAATCGTGTGACGTCATCACTCCTGAAAAATTAGTATAGGATCGGGCAATCAGCTGATCAACTGCCGCCATTTTGAATTCCGTTGTTCGAAGTATTCTTCCTAGAAGTAGCATTACTATTTTTACTGTGCAGTAGTTTTTGAATATTTTCAATAATAGAGATAAACTAATAAGAGATACGTTTATTTTTGAAACATTATTTAGGCCTAAATAATGTTTCAATAAACGCAACAACTAAATATCTATAAACAGTATGTAAATAAACGAATAAATTAATACGATGGCTTGTGTCATATCATACATCCCCATACAATGACTTTACGGCGACGTCACGACAAGTCGAACAGTGATGTCACCACTAAAATTTGTTTTTACGATTCGATTAAAAATGGACTTTTTAATAATTTTTTAAAAACTCTACGTTTAATATTATCAATTAAAACTTATTTATTCAGAATCAGCGTTTATTGGTCTATATGCACATATTTTTTTTATTATATTTTTCACTGGAGTTCCTTATTGGGGAGTTCATTGCCCGACTGACTACGGACATCTCGGAGAAGTTGGAGCTCTTGTGCGGTATTCACATTAAAAAATGCCTGAATACTTGCAAAACATTTCAAAGTTTTCCAATGGAACGAATTAAACTGAAAGTTTTTATAAACATTTTTTAATTTTTTATTTATTTTATGGTTGTATGTTTTTACAATAAGTATACATTTTATTACATGTTATACTAAGAATACAAAAATAGCCTTTCCTCACGTTAACAAAATTTAATTGCCCTCATCCAAGTTCAGCTATAGAACGAATTAATTTACCTAGAAATTTAGGAGGTTGAGGTGTAGTCAAAATAACATATTTGAAACACAATCAGGTAGAAATGCTTAGAATTTTTTCCATAGGAAAGCTAATAGCTCAGAAATGCACAAAATAATTTGCAAGGCAGATAGAAACATTATACCTTTAAATTTATATGACGAGAATGCCAACATTCTTATAAATACTAACCAGGAATTATTAGATTCCTGGTCAAATAAAATTATTCACGCAAAACACTTCAATTATCTCAACCAAACGTATGTTGACAAACTTTCGTCTAACAAATGGTTGGGTATTGGAGAGTTGAGCGCAGAAATAGAAGGATTTATGCTTGCCATTCAAGATAGAGTCATTAATACTAAAAATTATAGGAAGCATATAATCAACGATATAAATCAAATTGATGATTTATGTAGAAAATGTTTGGCTTTTCCGGAAACTATAGAACATATTATATCGGGATGTTCTATATAGCGCCGTCCGAGTATACATTTAGGCACAATCAGGTTTTAAAAATAATTCACCAAAGTTTAATTAATTTACCAGTATTTTGAGAAGGATTTAAAATAACATCATGTGTTCCTCCCCAGGCCCTATTGTAAAATAGATTGAACAATTTTAGATTTTCTAGCCTAAGAATATTTCTAATTCTTTTGACAAATTCACAAATATAGGTTTTCGATTTAAAATGTTGATCTATATATATACCAAGATATTTAATTTTGGAAGTTGGATTAAGTGTAGAACATGCTTGATCACAATAATTAGTTCTACAACATTTTCTTTTGTGTATTCCAATGTTTAATTCTGGTTTTGATTTAAATTAGGATGAGCCAGAGCTGACTATTAATAAGTTGGAATTCATTAATATTTTCGTTCATTCATTCATGATTATTTAGATACCATCCCGGGCATTGGCACATCAAATCCCCAAAGTTTCATCGCAATCGGATAGATGGTTTAGGAACGCATAAGGGACAATTTTTTATATATTAAGATTTATGTCTTGAAATTACTCTCGTCATTTCATGACTTGATAATAATAAAAATTAAAAATAATAAAATGTCTGACGATTATTTTAAGGTCAGCTGCTATTTAGTTTTATGTATTACGTAGTCAAATTCCCTACACAATTTAAATTAAACGGATTTATCCTAGTATTCTCCTTGATAAATTAACATGACACACTACTGAAAAAGTTATTTGCCGAAATAAATATACAACGTTTTATTTATTTTTGTGGGTCATGCTGTTTACATTTGTATTACGATTAATTATTATTTGTACAGTACCTAATAGTGATATCGTTTTGGGTGAAATATTATCTCAGTTACCGTTTGACCCTGTCTGTTCTTTCTTAGCTGTTATTATTACGAATTCAAGGTTAAATTAAATCTCTCTTTTTAATTGCATACCTTAAATTTTTTTATTTTTTATAATGACTAGCGGGTTCTCGGCGTGCATTGGAATGCCACTTAAATACAGAAATTATTTCCCCCAGCCTGTCGTTCCCCTTCCGTCTCCCCTTCTCCTCCCGTGTTCTCCTACCTCCCGCGTTCCCCCTCCAGCTTCCCCCCTAATCTCTTCCGCTTCCACCCATCCCGCGACCCCCCTTCCCGCGTTCCCCTTCCACCTTCTAAGCAAGACGATGGGTCGAGAGAGTCCGGTAGGAGGACTACCACAACCAGTCTCCAGATCTGCACCGCCATGCAGTTTGTGGGCAAAAGTATCAGCCACCAAGACCTAGACAAACCTCACACCATGAATCCGGACACCCTTATTTCACCAAACGTAGTGAACCACTTGGGGTGACCTTTGGCAGGGGAGTTGGTTATCCAAAAAATGGTTCCCGGGGCGTCGATACCCATACTCGCCTTCTAAATTATTACAACTGGTGTGGATTTTTAAAGCTGTCTCTGGCTATAAAAAGACGTCGAGAGTTATTTGACTCCTAATATAGGAGATTCCCCTGAATTGAATCAATCAGGGGACCTTTTTCAGACCGTCCACTTCTTCCTCTTAATTTCGCCCTTTATTGACAGTCGGAGCACTTCAAATTTGGGTCCCTTGGTCCTTTCATCAGGTACTCCAGTCTTTCACGCTTGATTTTAAGATGTTCAAGGGCATACGGCTCATCCATGTCATTTCGAGCACCCTATCATCGTAGTTAATCCGCCACGACCAGAAAATATCGAGGACCTGAAACATGTAGGTACTTCAAGATTACAAAGGCTTTTAATCGGTTCATTATGCACCTAGATTTTATGAATTCTATTAAAAGTTAATTATGTAACTGTTATGAACGTAGGTCGGAGATTTTATAACTGTAGATATAACTATTTGGGATGTATGTTTACGAGAGTTAAGAAAGCTAATAGATTATTGAAAGAAGGCTAACTAATGTTGCACGTAACTCCATTAATGGAGGACTGAACGTGGTGGGCGCTAAGAAAAACAGCCCAAGAAGCTAGTAGTCCAGTGCTGGTACCTACCCTGATGTGACATGGAACTGGCAGGAAAAAGATGAAGGTAGATTGAATGCTCTAGAAATGAGAGTGGTAAAACCACGTATGATCGAGTGAGAAATGAGGAGAACCGCAAATAATGCAGTGCGTAAGATTAAGAAAGGGACGCTCAGGCAGTTTGGAGGAAAATAATTACCCTCAGGGCCTATATAATTTTTGGGGATAATAATAATAATAATAATAATAATTGGATAATTTATAAAGCGCCGTTTTTTGTGAAAAATCACCTCAAGGGCGCTGTACAATTTATTAGGAATGCTTAGGTTCTAACTGATTTTACTATTTACAAATGGATACAGAAACATACTTACCTGGCAGGTCACTTCCGATAAACACACTTTAATTATAAGTTTATGCTTGGAGAAGATACGGCTTTGCACGCGGAGGACATTACAGTTATACACACTGGACATTGCGTGATTTTACATTATTTGCTACCCTCATCGCTGTTAGTACCTATTACATTTGTGAATAGATTAGTGGCAAAAGTAGAGGTATTTATTTTAAAATACTGGAGAATTTAGAACTATTGGAGATTAGTGGCAAAAGTATAGTTGAAATTTATTTTTAAATACTGGAGAATTTCGGAATCTTCAGGGCTGGAGAATGTTTATGAAATGATCTTCACAAACGCTTACATTATTATTTTTTTTTCTATGTTTTTCAAGGTTAGTTATTTACGGTGTCGCGGGCATTGAAAGTGAAGGTGAAAGATTTTGAGTTTATGGATACGACTGTCTGAAAAGGTGAGTTTTAAGTCTAGCTCTAAATTCCGCCGCGTCTGTGATCATTCTTAAGTCATGTGGCAGTCCGTTCCAGGCTTTAGGTCCTGACACTCCGAAAGCGCGCTCACCGAACTTAGTATCTGGTGTGCGCTTTGGTTCCTTTAACCTTCCGATAGCTGATGACGCTGCTGACCTCAGGGTTGACTGTCGATGATTGGAAATTTCTGGAATACACAATTCCGATAAGTAAGCCGGTGCCATTCCGTTAAGGGACTTAAATACCATCCAGCAGAGCTTAAACTGGATCCTTTCAGGACATTTAAGCCAGTGTAGGTTTTTGAGATGCTCTGAAATATGGGAATATTTTGATACGCCGGTGATAAGTCTTGCCGCAGCGTTGAAAACGGATTGTAATTTGTTAATTTGATATTTTGGAAGACTTGCATATATTCCGTTGCAATAATCTAAACGTGAAACCACATACGAATTGACTAGTAATTTAGTCGCCTCTGTTGGCAGGTTTCTCCTTACTGCTTTAATTTGCCTTAATTGAAAAAATCCCGTGCTTACGGTTCTGTTCACTTGGGTTTTAAGGGAAAAATCAGCGTCCAGATTGACACCCAGTAGTTTTATACAAGTCTTTGGAGTGATGTCGCTTCCTGAAATGGTTATTGGGGAGTTATCAATGTTATGCTGACGTCTGCTTGTGGCGGTCCAAAGAAACTCAGTCTTTGACGGATTTAGTTTTAATCTATTTGAGGTCATCCAGCGGGTAATTGCTTCTAGACACTCAATTATGCGAGTTTTTAGACTGTCTACTTCCTCTGGTAAGCAGTAAAAGTAAACTTGTTGGTCATCTGCGTAGCAGTGAGATAGAAGGCCAAATGATTCTATTATTTTAGCGACATCATTTGTGAAGAGGATGAAAAGAAGTGGGCCCAGAACAGACCTCTGGGGTACTCCGGATGCTGTGTGGAAGGTTTTTTTAGGAAAGGGAAGAGAATTTCTAGGAAGGAAAAAGATTTATTTATTTATTTGAAATATACATACATGCATACAACAGATTTACAAAAGTAAAATATAGTTCAAACTAATGACAAATAAAGTTATTTCTTTTTCGTTATTTGTTTTTGGGTTGTTATGCCGTGTTACGCTACCTCCTTCTTTAGCCAACGTTTCGGACATCGTTGCAGTGTCCATCATCAGGGCAGATCCGGTCGATATGTAAATCCGGTAGATCCGGTAGACGAAATCCGGTAAACACCCCAAAAACAAATAACGAAAATGCTTTTGGCCGTGAAAATCTTAATGAATTTACCCAATTTAAACGAGAAAAACATTTCTCGTGTTTGAATTGGGGAATCACTGGATACTCGCATAAAGAGCTCCGGGCCAAAAAGGCCCCTTTCTCTTTCGTCATGAGTTTACAATACACGTGGTGGGGGTTAACATCAACTGTTTAATATAAATGTATCCAACAGGTGCATCTTCTGCTCTCAGCCTGAATGAATGAATGTAAAGTGTGAATAAATATATAAATTTTTGCTGTTGGTTTTCGTTGTGATTTCGCTCTGTTAACCTCGCGTTGCTTATCGAGGCGATGTCACGTCTGTAATACTAATTATTGGCAATGATTTGACAATCGCAGTGTCCAGACTGTTTTCAGATACGATTACGTTTTGTTATGTCAACCATTTAAGTGATAATTAATGTATCTACTGACAACAATTTATCTTTGCGATACTTAGGAAAAAATCTTGAGATTAAAAATTAAATAAAAAAACGTCTCAGGTTTAAGGCGACTTTGCAAAATAATTCAAAATCATGTTTTTTTTGTTTATTTGAAAATTTGATTGCCTTTAAAAATATTATAGATGCTTTAATGAAATACTGTGAGCACAAATATAATATATTAGCCTTTGTTTTAACCGATCATTTAATACCTAAGTCTAGAATAAAATAAGGTTATCAAACCGGTAAAAATTATTTAAAATGTAAAATCTTCTACTTAATAACATTTTTTTAAGAATTAATAATAATAATAATTGGATAATTTGTTTAGCGCCGTTTTTGGGAAAAATCACCTCAAGGGCGCTTGTAATGTGTATTATTTTCAATGAGTAATGATCGGAAAACATTTTTATATTCATGCCTCAGCTCCACGTCTTTATAGAAATGCTTCGTTGTAATCTCGTACAATATGTAAAGATGAAACACACACTTCAGAATATGAACAAATTTCTTTACCTTTCTTTCATATTTTTTTATCTTCCTCAAAAACAAACCTTTAAGAGGAGCAAGATAGATATTTAGACAAGCCAAAAATGTATGTATTCTTTGTGTATCTTTTATTGCTACGAATATACATAGGTAATAGGCATAAAAGACGACCTTAACATTGTCGGAAGATCCCTACAGGCTGTAAGAGAGGTGTTTGACCCTTTGGAGACTGCGGCAAGAGAGGTGGGTTTGCAAAAATGAGAATAAAACTAAAATCATGATGAAACCAGAACCCCGCAGAACACTGCAGAATGAAAGATAAAGTGAAATTTAAAGACACTTATAATTTCGAAGTTGTCGAAGAGTTTACCTACCTGGACTTAAGAAGTAAGAAAGCGCATTACAGCCGCTAACAACACTTATTTCGCGTTTCTGCCAGTGTTCAAATCCCGAAACGTCCATAGGTAAACCAAAATAACCTTATATAAAACAATTATTAGAAGGTTCTTGGCCTATGGATGTGAGGCGGGAACACTGACAACAAAGTCTAGCGGAACAGCTGGACACCTTCGAAAGAAAGGTACTTCCGGGAGGTAAACGAAAGGCGGGCAGACCTAGACTGAATGGGAGGATGATGTCAGGAAGGATGCAAGAGGATTACTCCATGTTGCAGATTGGAAGACGACGGTCGAGGACAGAGGGCGGTGGAGGCTTATTTTGAAGGAGGCCAAGGCTCGAAATAGGCTGTAGCGCCATTGAAGAAGAAGAAGAATAGGCATAAAAATCGCTTGGCAAACGGAGTTTAGAGGTCACGATTTCAAGTGCAAAAGTGGTTTTTACTTTATTGTGAATTATTTTATAAATTATACAAGAAAAAAAATTTAATCAATGGAAACTGTTATGTGAGATAATTTTAGCCATAAAATTATAATTATACTTTAAAAAGTGGTTTCTAATATGTTTTTATACATTTCTAAAGAAAAAAAGGTTTCTTAAGGCGCTTGTATTTTTTTTTTTATAAAGTAATGAACATTTTTTTTTTAATTCTCCTCAATGAAAAGAAAGGAAAAGCTTTTAATTTATCCAAATCATATTTTTTTGTCTTTGTAATATAAACCGATTCGTAGAAAAGATTAATCTAAAATAATGATTTAGCATTACGCTTCCGCCTTTAAACCATGTCAAAACCTTTGTTAAAAATACGAAATACATATTTTTGTGTAATAACTCATTTTATTTCCAGAATTTTAGACTTAAATAAAGCGGGAAGCGTGATACAACATAACGCTTTATTTTTATTATACAACTTGCCCGCAGAAGCACGATTCTGTTCTGACTTATAAATAATTTGTAAACAAGTTATAATTAAAGCTACTAACTTGTCGAGGAATAGCCCCGTATTTCGGTACTCAAATATCTCCCTCCATTGCATTCTATCTTATTATAGGTGGAGTAATCTATATCGGAACAATAAACTATATTTAGTGGTAGCTTTTCTCAGCGGGCTCCCCAAGACTTGTGGGCGCGGGTTTTATTTGCAGAACGGGCGTTGAACTCGGAAGATAACTACTGACTGTACCGAAATGAGGCGTCGCGGCGTCGGTACACTATTGCGCAACTATTGCTGAAATGTTGCATCGGTACGCAACTACGGGACACTTAAGTATTGGCTAGATATACACCATGTTTTAGGGATTGACCCGACATAGATCCCAATGGCCACACCGAAATCTTAATTATTAAAATATAATAATTTTGTATTTCTATTTTTCAAACTGAAAATTCGTGGTGGAATTCCATTATAATAATACAACAACACAATTATTCCTACTCCAGTGTAAAATATGTGTTATAACACAATTGTTGGTAAAAGGTTATTTATTTAAGAAAGTAAGTTCACAGATCACATAATATGGTAAAAATAGTCACAATGTATCAATTCACTAATTAACTGAGCAAGGGATCGGAGGGAACCTTGCCGTTAGGCTTTGGGAACAACAAAAGCTGACTGTGGTTCTGCTTAGAGGGTCGTACCATAGGACGAAGCGCAACTAAGGCAGCAGTCGGGGGTCTGGTTGGTGCTTTACTTATGGTAGTAGAATACTCCTTAGAGGGTCGTGCCAGAGGACGAAGCGCAACTAAGAGAGCGTACTAGCCAAGAGCGAGCTGCAGACGAACTGACTAATTTAGGGCGCGCAGCCTGTTATATAGCCCATTCCTAGTTGCGGAGTGTGGTTTATGTAGCGGCTCGAGGGTGGGAGATGCGCAGAAGGCGTCGGCGCATCCTGGTTTGCTTAGGGGTGGGTGAGCAGGATGGCGCTGTACGGGGGAAAGAGATGGTGTAGTGGCAAGCGTAAAAACGGCGCGCTACAGTGTCTCTTTAAAAATCAAATTATCAATCAAAAATTCCATATCATCATAAATATAATAACGATTTTAATTACGAATTGACGACAACAATAAAATTAGATTGTTAATATTTCATATTACTTGTAAGCTATTCCCCAAACAATATCAAAGTAAGCTACAAACCCGAGGTAATTAACCCTACTGGGAATAACCAAAATAATTAGAAATTCGACAGTCAAAGACGACTTAGAAGCAAATGTAAGAAAACCCATATAATTGAATAAAATCCTTATAGACTACTCCTCTCTTTCTTCGTATATAATTGTAAAGATTGCGAATAATTTGTACCAATCTGAAGATGGTTTTAACAGGCTGAAACCAGTTATGGTCAAATAAATTTAAAGTGGAAATAAGTTTCATGTTTTATTGTATTATTATAATTTTATTTGCATTATTTACCGATTTTAAACCTAAAATCCACTTCAAAAATATCATGGGCATGAGAAGTGTCCTTTTATGTTTTTGAATAGTGTAACAAATTACTATGCTGAAAGATTCACTCACTTTAGAGAAGTCTCACTCGTCAAAAGAAGGCACATTTCAGATCTGATCTCCCTGTTTAAAATCATAAACAACATGTATGATTCATATTTAATTAATCAAATTAATCTTAATATAAGGCCGAAATTCACGAGAAACCTTGAAACCTTTTGGATCGATACTTACCGTATTAATACAAGTTTCTTCAAACCAACCTCGAGAATGACTCGGTTATACAATACATATTGCAAACATGAAGACTTAGATGTATTTTCAAACTCAATTGCTACCTTCAGAAGGAAATTATACTTACATATCCCTGATGATCTCCTCACCTAGACCTATAACATGTGTATAAATGTATGTATATGTTCATGTGTGAATGTATTTTGTAATTATTGATTCTTCTTGCTTTATGTATGTACTTTAATTTATTATTATGTATTACAACTAATTAAGAATGTTGTGATAAATGGTGTGCTCACCTCTCATTGGAATTATCACTGTAACCATATTAAAATTGTTAACTGATGTAATAATTATATATGAAGAAAAAAACAAATGCATCTCAAGAAAAATATATATGCGAATTATTCAGTAATGTTTTGTTTCTCTGTCTTTTCAGGTAAGATTCAATTCTGTTTAGAATTCTCGGCGTATATTCTCTTCATCAAGGAAAGGTTTAAGATCGAGTCAAATTTGGGTAAGTACCTTGTAATAACTGAACATTCAAGAAGATTCCATGACAGTTGATCTCCCTACAGTTGACCCCCCGAAAATATAATTATTATACAACTAGCTGTGTTACCCGGCTTCGCTCAGGACAACATTCGAGATTGTTCTGAAATGTTTCACATTGATGTTCCCGATTCCCTATTCCCGAACTTTCCACAATTTTCCAGAATGTTCCGGGATGTTCTGGAACGTTGTGGAATGCTCTCAAATACTCTGACTGGGTGTCCGGCGTCGCTCAGGGAGTTGATGTGAGATTAAATTGACGTTCGAATCCACGACGGATCTTGCTTTATATACCCCATATGGGTAGCCCCATAAACAAATTCAAATGTTCAAGAATAATGTTCCAGATCATTCCACATCATTCAGGAGTGTTCTGGAATGTTCCACAATGATCTGGGATATTCCGGTATATTCCTTATATTCCAGAATGATCCGGAGTGTGTTGGAATGTTTTGAACTGTTAGAAATTTCAAGGGGGCGAGACTTCCAGCCCTTATATCTTTAAAAGCACGCCCTTCAGGTAAAACCGATAACTTTCTTCATGGATGTGGGATAGAGGGCTATCACACAATATAACTCCCGTTATCATACCGGGACTCGTCTTTGAGTTTTAGCGGCATGCACATAGAACACTTTTTTAATAATGTATATTGAAGATAAAGATTATCCAAACTTCTAAAACTTTTCAGAACCTTCTGGACTCACCGACATACTCAGCCACTTCTTCTACAACTTTCTACAGCTTTATCAAACTTTCTATAACTTTTCGGAACCTTCTAGACACACCGACATACTCCGACACTCCTTCCAAAATTTTCTATAGCTTTATCGATCCTTTTAGAACTTTTCGGAACCTTCTATATCCACCGACATACTCCGCCACTCCTTTCATAACTTTGGACAGCCCTATCGAACCTTCTAGGACTTCCTACAGCTTTATGGAACTTTCTAGAATTTTTCGGGACCTTCTAGACACACCGACACACTCCTCCACTCTTATCAGAACTTTCTACAGCTTTACGGAACCATCTAGAACTTTCTACAGTTTTATTGAACCTTCTAGAACATTCCGGAGACTTCCAAACCCACCGACATATTTCACCATTCCTTTCAGAACTTTGTACATTTTTATCGAACCTTCTAGAACTTTCCCAAACCTTCTAGACTCATCGACATACTCCGCCACACCTTCCAGAACTTCATACAGCTTTATGGAACCTTCTAGAATTTTTTGGGACCTTCTAGACACACCGACACACTCCTCCACTCCTATCAGAACTTTCTACAGCTTTACGGAATCTTCTAAAACTTCTACAGTTTTATCGAACCTTCTAGAACATTCCGGAAACTTCCAAACCCACCGACATTTTCCATCATTCCTTTCAGAACTTTGTGCAACTTTATCAAACCTTCGATCTGGTCCTTCTAGACTCACCGACTTACTCCGCCACTCCTTCCAGAACTTTGTACAACTTTATCGAACCTTCTAGAACTTCCTACAACTTTCTGGAATCTTCAAAAATTTTCCGGAACCTTCTACACACACCAACACACTCCTCCACCCCTTCTAGAACTTTCTACAGCTTTATTAAACCTTCTAGTACTTTCCAGAACCTTCTAGACTGACCGACATACTCCGCCACACATTCCAGAACTTTATACAGCTTTATCAAACCTTCTAGACTCACCGACATACTCGCCACTCCTTCCAGAACTTTGTACATTCCTATCGAACCGTTTAGAACTTCCTACAGTTTAATGAAATCTTCTAGAATTTTTCGGGACCTTCTAGACACACCGACATACTCCTCAACTCCTATCAGAACTTTCTACAGCTTTACGGAACCTTCTAGAACTTTCTACAGTTTTATCGAACCTTCTAGAATTTTCCGGAACCTTCTAGACTCATCGACTTACTCCGCTACTTCTTCCAGAAGCTTTTCCAGTTTTATCGAAACTTCTAGAACTTCATACAGCTTTGTGGAATCTTCTAGAATTTTCTGGAACCTTCTACACACACCGACACACTCCCCCACTCCTTTCTACAGCCTTATGGAACCTTCTAGAACTTTCCACAGCTTTATCAAACCTTCTAGAACTTTTCGGAACATCTAGACTCACCGACATACTCCGCCGCTACTTCCTGAACTTTGTACAGCCCTATAGAACCTTCTAGAATTTCCACAGCTTTATGGAACCTTCTAGAATTTTCTGGAACCTTCTAGATACACCGACACACTCCTCTTTTCCTTTCAAAACTTTGTATAGCTCTATCGAACCTTCTAGAACTTTCGGAATCTTCTAGACTCACCGCCTATTATTTCTGAAAGCTTCTAGAACTTTCTCCACCCACAATTTTCTAAAGCATTCGTGAACCATCAGAACCTTCTAGACTCACAGACATACTCCGCCACACCTTCCAGAACTTTCTACAGCTTTATCGAACCTTATAGAACTTTCCGGAACCATATAGACTTACTGACATACTCGCCACTCCTTCCAGAACTTTGTACAGCCCTGTCAAACCTTATAGGACTTCCTACAGCTTTATGGAACCTTCTAGACACACCGACACACTCCTCCACTCCTTTCAGAACTTTCTACAGCTTTATCGAACCTTCTTGAACTTTCCGGAACCTTCTAGACTCGCTGACATACTCCTCCATTTCTTCCAGAATATTCCAGAGTCTTATCGAATTTTCTAGAAGTTTCCGGAATCTTCCAGATTCTTCTTGAAGTTTCTAGAGTCTTCATATAACTTTCAGCCCTTATATCTTCAAAAGCAAGCCCTTTAGATAAAAACGAATACCCTTATTCCCTAGGGGGGATATAGATCTACCATACCATATAACACTCTTGATCGTACCGGCACTCATTTCTGAGTTTTTGCGTTCCGCACGCTTTTTTGGACTTTCTTTTATAATATATATTGATTATAAATTTTGTGCATTAATTACAAACTTCAAACCTAAAATCGATTTAAAAAATAAGTTGATTTGGATATCAAACGAAATTATTTATATTGTCGATTTTTTGTACTTATGCATATACTGGTATATACAGTATACAGATAAGTAGTGTTTTCTTTGATGCACTTGAATGAAAAAGTGTTTTATACTTTTGTTATTCGGCGGTACATCCTCTCTGCACACCCTTTCGTAGACTCTTAGTTTTTTTTGTGTAAGTAGGTGTATTTTCTCTACACCGACTGCGTATTGGGTATATAATTGGGTATATAAGTATGCCGGGGGGCCAACTGTCTGGGGATCAATTATGTCACATGTCGACACTGTTCTAAAATAGACCTTCTGCCAATTTTATTAGTGATATCTTTTTTTAATGTGAATACCGCACTAGAGTCCCTACTCCCAACTGCTTCTAACCGCTTCTAACGAGTGAGACCATGGCATCCCCAAATGGGGTATATTTAAAGGCTGAGGGTAGTGGAGAGGGGTAGGAGATGGGAAAGAGGAACTTGGGGAAGTAAGAGGGAACTTGTAAATTACTTATTGTAATATTTAATCATTGTAAAAGGCAATATAAGAAACTCTCAGTTAAAAAAATGAAATGCACAGAAATTAAAAAAAAAGGTAACAGTCGCAACCGGGGCTCGATCCTAGAACCTTTAATCTTACCGAGTCTTACATCTCTTTCAATTATTGAGCTTTTAAGGTAATAAGGTGGCAATAGATCAATATTTTTTTTTAAAAGATGCCAGTTCCTGTTCCAGCCAAGACTAGTGGTTCTGGTTTAAGAGTCCCAGTAAGACTGGTGAGTTCAAGTTCCAGTAAGATTTGTGGTTCTGAATTTGAGTACCATTAATTCATTTTTCCCGTAGACCCCGAAATAATGAATTGCTGTTCCTTAATCAACATTCTACTAATTATGGATATCATTCTTCTTTATCCACAATGTCGAGACTTGTCAACGCAAATCAAAGCATTGAATTTTTTGGTGTAAGCCTAAATGACTTTCGGCAGTCGATACGCAATGTGATTTTTTAAAACCTTTTAAATCCATCTTCAAGCTACTTGTAGTTAGTTATATTTACTCTCCTTTCATTGTCATCTCTTTTTGTAATTCGTGTTATTGTTATATTGTTAATGGACTGTTTGTCCGTAAATGAATGAATAAATAAATAAGACTCTGGGTTCGAGTCTCAGTTGCTAACACTACTTTTTTTTATTTTGCGTCATTTTCTATTTCATATTTTCATTGAGAATTGTTGATTTTATCATGGACAATTTTTTTTATTTTTTTTTATTTTTATTTTTTTTTACATGAGCTCCACACGGGAGGCCCTGAGGAAAATAATTTCCGTCAGGGCCTATGTCAGCTTTGGAAAGGAAAGGAAAGGAAGGAGAGGAGAGTTCTGTCAAGGAAAAGGGTTTAAGGGGTGGATAGGAATCTGGCTTAGGGGTGGGTAAGAATCTGGCTTAATCTTTTAATTAGGCGACTTGAGGCATTCGAGATGTGGATCTATAGAAGAATACTTAAAATAAGCTGGATGGACAGGGTCACAAATGAAGATGTTATGGTTCGGATGAATAAAGAAAAGGAAGTAATTAAAACCATAAAAATCAGAAAACTTCAATATCTTGGACACGTGATGAGACATCCAGAGAAGTATGAGATCTTGCATCTCATAATGCAGGGAAAGATTGCCGGAAGACGGGACCCTGGAAGAAGGAGAACCTCATGGCTGAAAAACCTGAGACAGTGGTTTGGCCAGTCTACCGTGGAGCTGTTCCGGGCCGCAGTATACAAAGTCCGCATAGCCAACATGATAGCCAACGTCCGTTGAACGGACAAGGCACAAGAAGAAGAAGAGGAATCTGGGGTTCGGTGTGTCTTGGTCATCCGCCTCCAAGACCTAGACAAACCTCACCCCATGAACCCTGCTAAATCACCAAACGTAGCGAACCACTTGGGGTGACGTATGGCAGAGGTGTTGGTTATCCAATAAAGGTTTCCGGGGCGGTGGTACCCATTCCCGCCTCCCAAATTGAAAAAGATTGAGAATATATCATTCTGTAAAAATAACAAAACTTTGCGGTGAAAGAAATTATTGCCAAAAACCCAAAAGCAGCTGAAATATCTTCTATATGGGATTTACATATTATTAAAATACCTAATCCATTGGACGTTTCGCACAGTAAAACCAGATACCTATCTAGTGTGTTTATTCAGACAGATAAGAGAGTTGCGTGACTGTACCGTCTCCTGATAATGTTGCATGCATGGCTTCGTTTGCACAAGTGCAGATTACACGGTGTAAGTACCCACAGTAAACATTTACAACAACACCCAAAAGGATATAATATATCCAATATCGAATTTTATTTTTTCATCAATATAACGCAACGGTGACCGCAGACATATCCCAAAAAACACAATATTATCTAAAAAAAGTTGTTGCATTTTTAAACAAGTATACAAATAAAATTGATTAACTTGTTATGCAAATGATTGATCCCCCCCTTTTTTAGCTTAGTAGCTGGTTGAACAAATGTGTCGGGTTCCTACCCAGCCGTCGCGAGTTCAATTATCTGCTAGCTAAGTCCTCCTTCTTTGCACAAGCAAATGTTTGCGCTTATTCTTATAAGTCAGAGGAATTCAAATGTCTGCCTTTATTAAAAAAAAAAATTAACTTGAAAAATTTCCCGCACCGTAAACTATTTACATCACCTTATAAGTTACAAACACAATAATAATTAACTAGCTCAGACCCATGAAAAATCGCGGGATATTACAATTATTGTAGGATTTGTGAAGCTGAAAGAAATATTTTAATCGGGATCATTACATGTGAAAAAATAATAAGAAACCATTAGAAATTTATCCTTCGAATGAACGCCGTTAGCAAATTTGTCAAAAAATGTAAACAAAAGAAATAAACATTTTGGAATTATTATTATTATTATTAAAATAAAATATTTTTTTTACCTTCTTCATCGCTTGTCCGATTTGATTTAATAAGTTAACTAATTTGGTTCCAATTTTGAAAAAGCTTATTCAATAAATTTACGCGTAACGCAAGTATATGTAGGAATATTTCACATAACGCATGCATGCACCGACAACCGAAAATAATATGTTTAATTACAATAATTTGTGGGTACACATATAAAATGCGATTATATCTCTACCATTTTTATTTACCATCTAACAATATTGTCGATGAATAAAACACGATACAACTTAATAGCTCTGCTGTATTTAAGGTCTTCAAGGTCACGTGACCCCAATTAAAACTATTCTACAAGTCCTTGAATTGGTTTGAAAGGTCACACACAAAATTTTAGAGCAAACACCTGACCGTAACTAATTCCTTACGTTCTTACACTGCCGTGTACACGTACACAAGTACACATTGATTAGTACCAAATTATTGTAAATCGTATAAAGCAAAGTCGCTCCCGCTGTCTGTAAGTTTAGATCTTTTAAACTATGCAATGGATAGAGTGATGCATTAGGAAGGTTTAGGTATATAATTTGTCAAGGTTTTGTGTAAATTGGTTGAAATATGTAATACTAGCTGGTTCCCTTTGTTCCATGCGTAGCTATGCCACTTAATAAAGAAATTGTTTTTCCCTGCGTGTCCTTTCCCGTTCTTCCCGTTCCCCTTTCGCCTCCCCTTCCTCTTCCGCATCCCTTCCCCTCACACGTTCCCACTCCGCCTTCTCCGCCATCCCTCTCCCCATTCCCCTCTCCCGCTTCCCCCGCCCCTCGAACGCCCCTCTCGAGCTCTCCTCCCCCTCCCGCATTCCATACATTCAGTCTCGGTACATTCAGTTTTTAAACAGCTCGCGTGCCACCTATTGCAATTTTTTAATACAAATTGCATTATGCCAGAGCTTTTATACAAACATTGTCCTGACAATAACGAACACAAAAAAATAATTATTTAATTTGGTGCAGTCGTTCGGAAGTTATGCGCCTACATACATTTTATTTGTATGTAATGTGATATATAAAGAGAGCGGGCGGTGTAGATTTGATATGTATGCAAATTAACAGATGGCGTTGGTTATAAAGTTTGGAAAACGGCGTTGTTGGTAGATGGCGTTGTGTTTCTTTAGCCACAACAACGTTTGTCCGGGTCTGCTAGTAAACAATAAACAGTGTTAACCCTCAGGTCTCCGGTAAGTTTTGTTAGGAAGTCAAAATCTTTCTGCCTTGCACTTTTGACTTTTGAATTACGGGCGTACAGTGCTCCGGGCCAATTTAGCCCCCTTTCTCTTTCATCTGAGTTTATTAAGGTTGTAGAATATAAGATATTAGTGTTTGTTATGCCTTGCTATATATATCCAAATAAGTGGAATATTTCTATACGTATCCGAAGACTAAAAACTACTTTTGATAGATGATAAAATACCCTTTTCAATTTTATTATTCAAAATAAACATATCATTTTTGAAGTATAAACATTTTGAAAGCACCCATAAAAAAACTTTAAAAAATGCCCACCTTATTTTTTTTCTCACTTAAATTACCGACAAATATAAGAACACCCTATTTTTTTCTAGACAAACCATAGACATCAGAATTCAATAGATCAGAACATACAGATGAGGGGTAAAACCAAACTATGGGGGGCGAAGAGAGGAAAAATGACTGTGATTCGTTAAAAAATCAATCTGACAGTATATAGGCATCTCGCATTATAATATCACCATTTAATTCTTAAAAGCAAAATCTGCTTTGAATGAATAGACCTTTTTACATGGGAGCGCGAATTGCTTGCCACATTAATAACATATTTGCTAAGGCCAAATGCTCGCCCCGAAAAGATTCGCCCCAATTCACATAGCAATATTTTGTTGCCGTGTTTAGTTAAGACACTTTTACAAATGTTTCATAATTTACTTACCCTTGTAACCAGCGACGAGCACACTGGAGAACTGCCCACATTCGCTATGTCCATATAATATGTGGGTAAAATGTATGGCACAAGCTACCGTTTTTGGCGTGTTATTTCGAAAAATGTATGGATGTTACTTCCGCGCTGTTCAGGACAAGAATGATAACGTCACATATTTTAGACTCAAGCGAGGTTCTCTCCCCTCCCCATGGAGCGAGCTGGCTCCAAGGCGGAGCTGTAGCCGGCTCCATGGGGAGGGGGAAATCATACGTTTTTATCACTTAGGGCAGGTCCAGATATATTCATATGTCCGTGAGACAAACGCATTATGAACGTTACTGCAACATCATTTTTTGCAGTTTCATGTAAAAATAATTAATAAAAATTCCCTAGGTCCAGATATATTCATATGTCCGTGAGACAAACGCATTATGAACGTTACTGCAACATCATTTTTTGCAGTTTCATGTAAAAATAATTAATAAAAATTCCCTAAGCTTCATTTTTTTTAAAATTGCGATGAAACTTTAGTTTCATAAAGGTGTACATTTAATTATTTTGTGCTTAACTTTTATATTTGAATATAAACCGTGGTTATTTCTCACCACGATATTAACGGAAACACATCGATTTCTACGAGACCTATGTGAGTTATTCCTAAAAGTGAAGAAATTAGTGTGAGGGTTTAATCTCAAGTGAACTCGTAGGTAAGTATGGTTCTGTATATTTTCTGCCTGTACAGAATATAAATTAAACAATATATTGTGTATATTTTAACATCACGTTCAGCTTACAGCATCACGTTCATTAGTCAAATGCATTGCACATATTATATTACAGTTTTGTATTAGCGATCAACGAACCGGTGGATGCAATATGTTAGCCATAAGTTCTTATAATATTTTGTCTAGTCTGTGGTTAGAAGTAAGACAGTATCGTAGAAATATATTATAAATTTGTACCTCGTCCTTGAGGTAATTTTTCACAAAAACAGGCCTGTACAAATCATCCAAATATTATTATAAACCTAATGAAGCGGTGAACGGACAATTCAGAATGAACTCAACTCAACAACTCCCTTGAAAAGTCATTAAATAGGTTAGGTTATGTGCTATTTTTCATAGCTTTTAATGAATTTTCAAAGAGGTGTTGAAATGGAACCGAATGAAACTGGTATCAACATTTCTCGTTCTGTCTCAGTGTAAAATGGACACATTTCTTTCCAATGCTCTTGTTAATTTAACTTCGTTTTTAAATACATCTATTTGATTTTAGGTTTTATTTGAATAAATCAAATCTTGGAAGTGGAAATTAACCCACTTGCCGACATCCGATATAGCTGAAACTCGGCAAAAAGACTCGTTGTCGATGACAATGCATTCTATCAACATTTGGTGGCGTTCGTGCAAATTGGCTACTAACCGACCCAAGAGATGGCGCTAATGGACTGTGCCGTTCATATTATGAAAATTGTCATTAGATGTATTATACTAAAAAAACAAATTATTTTATCGTTTGTCAGTAGTTACATAGGTACTAATACATGCATAATATTTTAAAACAATCCTATTTTATCATCGTAGTATCGTTTAGAATCTAATCGCTTCGCATTGCTTAAAATGGCATCGGTAGTTTTTTACGAACCGATCTGAACAGCCGGGTCCTTCGACTTCCTCCAGACTCACCACATACCTCAAATTGGGGAGGCCATAGTCCTACTGACTTCCGACAATTATTGGTACCAAAATTGGAACAATATTGCCACTGATAAAGTACCTGCCTTTTATATCTATATATATAATAGGTATATATTTTTTAACAAAAAAAATATCTTAATTTTATGCTGTTTGAAATGCGTATTTCTTTTGTTTAAATTTCTTGGAGTCTATTTTGACTCGCGACTTTTTAACTAAAATGCAATTTAACATCCCGTGATTTTTCACGAGTTTAGTACCTACTATAAAAATGGGAACGTTGCCTATATAGTAGATATATTAGCTACCAGATGTTTAGTTACCTACTAGATCCTAATTGGATTTTTATGAACTTTTCTTTCAACTTTAAAACCGGTATCGATTGCTTAAAAGCCTTTCATTAAGAGGGCATTACCAGAGAAAACCAGAAATATGTAATTTTCAAATCAGATTTTAGACGTATTGACTCTTTTCCACAAAAAATTAAAAAAGGATTTCGAAAGATTGTTCTTTTATGTAGCATTCGCATGTAATAAATTTTGAGAATTTTTTAAAAATTTTAGTATAATAAGGTTATTCTATAGGTCGTTGGCAGGTTTGTTAAATTTTCAAAAAAGATTTTGTATTCTACCACACCCATTTCAAATAATATAATCATGCAGTAAAATAAATCAATACATTATCTAGCAAACGCATGTTTTTAATTTTTAATTTTAGTTTCAATAAAATCATTAAAAAATATATACGTACATATGTTTCTTGACGAAAATTGGTCCATTTGTGTATTTATTTGCGCACTTACAAACTAATATATTTCTGATTTTTTTTTACATTCTTATTAAATTTAGACATTATTGAAAAATGATAAATAGATACTTATAATCAAAAAATAATTACAAAAAGTACATTATTTTAATAGTTTTATCATCACGCCTTTCAGCATTTTTGGATGAAGGTATAAATTAAAGCTAATTTGGATTGAAATAAATTCGATATTGAGTTATAATTTTAAAAAGCTGGTACGGAGAATAATTAATCTTTCTCATTGTAACCGCCCTGCACGATCGTAAGAACACCTTTCGACGAAATGTGGATTGTCGTCCGCTGGCTGGTTAAACGCTCTTAAATTAAATTAAATCGTCTAATTCGCACTTCTTCAGATTTGTTCCGAATTTTTTCTCGCACATTTTAAGTGCTAACTCTGAATAAAACGTTCACAAAATTTCTGCGCAAAATATTTACGTAGCGCAAACAAGTCGGAAGGGCTCATCAATTGACTCTAACTGATTTCAGCCTGCGGCCAAACGATTGGCAGATTTTTGCTCGGGGTCCTCTGAATCGTGACGTGTTTTGTGAGTCACGTGTAGAGCTACTAAATGCACAGAGCAAACGTTCGACGTTGTTCACATTGGCAGTGTTTGCGAGATAAACACTGCATGCTCTAACGAACTGCATTTGTGCTCAAATACACTCGGGGACGAGTGCCCGATTTTACTTTCGTTCGGAAGCCGTTTTCAAATTTAATGTCGGACTTCGGAGCATGCACATTTTGCGCATATTGTCCTGCCTCTGAGAGCTCCTTTGTGGTTTTTCTGTGGAGTCCAAAACGTGTTTTCAAGCGCGAATGTGTTTTTATTGTGAACAATTTTATAAGAAAGAAAAGGTTAAACGATGGAAATTGCCACAAGTATGATAGAAAGTTAAAAATGACCGAATCGGATAGGGACACATTAGCTCAGTCGGTAGAGTTGCGGCCCGGGAGTCCTAGATGTGACCGTTTTTTTTCTGATTTTCTGTTTCCTGATTTTCGATCGAGTTTCGCTATTATTGTCTTCATTTAATTAAATATTATCTACAATTTGAGGTTTTACTCATAAAGTAAAAAAAAACGAGTGTGCTTTAGACCACACAACTGAAGTAAAACTTCACTAACTTATATCTCCCTCTCAACTTCCGTTCGCCTCGCCCTACCGTTCGCTTCGCCCGATCACACTCTTCTTAACGCTCTCGTCACGCATTCACCAGCCTACTCCCCAAGTCAAGCATGCGTAAATAAGTTTTACTTCAAAATAAAAAAAACACGATAATACTTTTGGCCGTGAAAATCTCAAATCAAATTTTTATCACGCAAAATTTTTTCAGGAATCATGAAAAATGGGATTGTTTCTAAGAATTTTATCACTTCATTAAATTTAGAATTTATTTGTCTTTGAAAATTCTATTTAAATTTGTTATTATAACATTATGAGCCAGATACTTCAAAGAAATGAAAAAAAGAGTGTGCTTTAGACCACACAACTGAAGTAAAACTTCACTAACTTATATCTCCCTCTCAACTTCCGTTCGCCTCGCCCGACCGTTCGCCTCGCCCGACCGTTCGCCTCGCCCGATCACACTTTTCATAACGCTCTCGTCACGCATTCACCAGCTTACTTCCCATGTCAAGTGTGCGTAAAGAAGTTTCACTTCAATAATATTTGAAATTGAATAGAACTTTCACAGAACCTGAAAAATAACTTCGAAATTTGACGAATTGTTCGAATTCTGTGACACAATCATCCTTGGGGCCATCACAGAATTTGAACAATTCATCAAATTGCAAAGTTCAATTTCAAGTTCTGTGAAAGTCCTTTTCAAGTTTTGTTATCGTTTCATTTATGTAAAACAACAATTCAATAATGATATAATAACAGAACTTGATTAGAACCTTCTTTGCACATTATTTAACACAGAACTTTGCAAATTAACTTTGAAATTTGATGAATTGTTCAAATTCCGTTAAACAACGCGCACTAGTCCTAAGTGTGATAATTTTTCATGGTAGGCTATGATCGCGCGAGTTTTTGGTCACCTAATGAAAATTGGTAATATCACTATTTATTTTATTTCAATCTGACAAATTCGTATAGTGGTGACAGCCCGTCTGGTCTGTGTATTTATCGAATTTTGCAACGTAATACTCGATAATAATTATGTTTTGCATGTTGTTTTAATTATATTTCTATGAAAACTGTGAATCTGTATCGTATTTCGGATAAAAGTTGTTTGATTTATTATTTAACATTCCGTTCGTTGAATACATATCATTTTTGCAATGCAAACATTCTAATGTACTCTGACTGTTGCTACCAGTTATTCACACCCACAGATCGCGGTACTTTAACCCATCAAAATCCAAATAAATGGAATATTTATGAAAGTGTCCGAAAACTAAAAACTATTTCGAAAGGTGATGAAATACGCTTTCCAATTTTATTAGAATAACCATGTAATTTTTTAAACATGATAATTTTGAAAGCAGATTTTAAAAAGTTTTTAAAATGGCGCACCTTACGTTATTTAATGCTAAACTAACCGATAACGAAAAAAAAACACAAACACAAACATGTTTTATTAAACAAATTAATTATAAACGTTATTGTCACCTCACTTTTTTGTCGTTTCGTGTAAAAATAATTCTTAAAAAATTTACAAAGTTTCAATTTTTTTTTAAATTGCAATCGGAATATATCGGAAATAAAGGTGTACATTTTAATTATTCTGTGGTTAGTTTTAAGATTTGAATATAAAGTGTGTTGTTTTCTCTTTCTAATACCGTTTAGATCATACTTCTCACTTTAATAGTAAGGGAGACACGACGATTTCTATGAGACCTCGTCGCCTCAGTTATTATTTGTCCAATAGACCATTTTAGTTTTTGTTCAATCTCCACTTTAACATTAAAAAGTAAAGCATGAAAAATGATAGTTAATCTCTTAACTAAGAGTTATTGAAACTAATGAGATCTTTTTTACCTTTACAGAAATGGCTTTATCTTATCTTATACTCCTATCATAATGTTTCATTGAAATAATGAAAGAAAACCTTCTCCTCATGTAAAATTTTCTAATGGTCTATTGGACAAATAAGAACTAAGACGAAGACCCCTGTGAGCTGGGACAAATATGGTCTCCTGTGATTAAATGGGTTAAAACATATTTTTTGCGGTAATGAACAAACAATCAAACTTGTCCAAATATTTTCAATAGATTAATAACGTTTCCATGCACTTGTTTAAATGTATAAACAAAGAAATGTTGACGTTATTACAATATATTTTATTATTTGTCCAAAATTTGAGTAAACAAAGCCGACTAGAAATCCGTAGATTTCATCAAAACATATTTTAATTTATCATAAAGCAATATACCGGGAAGGCACGAGATTATGAGATTATTTTTTTCCAAATGTGTTCCCCTCTTTCTGCAGTATGTTTTATGGAATTTTTGATAAGTAGGGACTTATGAATTTTGAAATCCATTGTTAAATCTTTTGCGTAAAGAGAATAAGGTACCTAACCGCCAGGGGCGCGCTGTTACTTTATTCAGATTTTATCATTTTACGATTTTTAATGGGAAACACGCTGAACGCAGTAATAACATTGAAAGAGATTTCGTATTGATTACCTATCTGTAGATAGCTTTTTAAGTATATTAAAAAATGGAACTGTACCTATGTAGGTAACGTGTGTATAAATTTAAAGTAATTTAAGATGTACCCGGGACTAAAGACATGGTTTAAAAAAAACTAAGATCCATGTTTCTCTGATTAAACAATTATATCAGATGTTATACTTATCAGGCTAAGAATAAAGAAGAAAACAAGAAATGGCATGTGGGCGTGTTTTTTAATTCAAAAGTCTGACCATTCTTTGCTTAAATTTCATAATTCGCCGAACTGAGTTTCATACTCATTATGACATTTAAATGATAAATCGAAATATATATCAGACAAGTGTAGGAGAGATTGACCGCGTGCTAAGTCTTCTAGAACCAAAAGATACTAAGTCAGTCCTGATTCCATTCAAATTTATGTGGAAGGTGTTTGTAGTGTCCTTAAAAACATCTATTTGGATTTCGATTTGGTTTTCGTGAATATATGATTGAATGCAAATCATAGAAGTTGAAATTAACCCACTTCCCGACATCCGATCGACTGAAACTCGGTAGATAGACTCTTTGTCGACGACAATGCCTTTTATAATATAATACACACAAACACACATTTTTCTGAAATTGGCTACTAGCTGGTCCAAGACATTGCTTGAAAATTGAAAATCGATGTATAGCAAAAAAACTGCTTTTATTACGGATTGGTTTTTTCAATGTGAAAACTTCTTTAGCATCGTTTTGATTTGAAATTCGTTGAAACAAAAAATAGCGACACTAAAAAGAGATAAACACATACATTAATAGAATTTAGCTTGCGAGAGATGAGATAGTGTAATCGGTCTCCTCTTTGTGCGGTGCTTCGTAGCCTCCCCACTCTTGTCTACTTTAGTTTCCTGAAGATTTCGCTTCTACGGCGTGTGAATAGCACACTCTGATTATTTTTTTTTATTATCTTGTAACAAAACATGAGCAGTTCCTTAAATTTCGCAAAACAGCTCCCGAAAGAGTTAGAGAATGGAATCCGTCAAATTAGGACAAATATTCGTATTCTAGCAAATCCACTATTTCCGACCAAAAAAAATGTGAAAATCTAGAGTCACGGCACGCCCTTGTTCACTATCCTTTTTCCCGTGAGTAGGGCTTATGTATTTTCCCTTCATTTTCCTTTATTCGTAAATAGTTTCCCACGCAGTACCGCCCACCCAGTGGCAGTAGACAGAGTCAGTACAGTGCTGCCAACCTAACAACATCCCACACTCTGTCAGGCTTTCCTCCAACTCTCGTGGAAAAGTACAAATCCCACCATTACTGCCGAGGACCCTTCTAGAGCCTTCAAAGATCGTATATTCATATTTTCTCCGTGTGTTCCGAGAAACATCCCGCGGTTTATCCTTTTATCGAGAAGTGTTTTAAATTTTTTCTTGCTAAAGTTTTTTTCTGTAAAAGTATTGAGTTTTCTCGTTCGCTTGTTTGTGTAAACGTTCGCTTGATCCTAGCAGGACTTATGTATTACGAGTAGGTAGGTTCATTACTTTTCAATATTAAAACAGCTTTATAACGGTCTAGGGTTAAGGCTCTTGACTCGCAATCCGAAGGTCGCGGGATCGGATCCCGGCAGCGTATTTCCAAAACCTATACCGGTTCGGTCGTAGACAATTTACATTTTCAATATCAAAATTAAAAATTTAGAAATAAAATTATTCATTTCTAATAAACACGTTGGAAAAAATATTTTATCTAGATTTTAGAACAATTTTGGTTTTTGCAAAGTAATAAAAAAATAACCAATATTGAGGTGCATTTAAAATGTAAATTGTCGCTACCGTGACTGAAACGGTATGGGTTTTGGAAGTACGTATCCCAGCGTAGGCAAATAAATAAATTTTATTTGAATAATTTATGTTATTTCACAATTAATTTATTAAAAATAATGTATAGTATATTTGCGACACGTTCCAGAGTTGAATATACTGTCAGTATAGCCCTGGTGTAAGACCACCATTCAGAAATAAAGCCGTGTTTAGTGACCAGATCTGAATAGCCAGGTACTTCCCCACCTTCCTCTTCCCCATCTCCTTCCCCTCCCCATTACCTGCAGCCTCACAACACACTCCTATTTGGGATGCTATCATAGACATCCAAATGGATAGACAAGCAGTTACAGATGAGGGGTAAAACCAAACTATGGAGAGCAAGAGGGGAAAGATGACTGTCATTCGTTGAACAATCAATCTGACAGTATATAGGCATCTCGCATTACAATATCACCATTTAGTTCTTAAAAGCAAAATCTGCTTTGAATGAATAGACCTTTTTACATGGGAGCGCGAATTGCTTGCCACGTTCAAAACTTATTTGCTAAGGCCAAATGCTCGCTCCAAAAAGACTCGCGCCAATACACATATCAATATTTTCTTGCCGTGTTTAGTTAAAACACTTTTACAAATGTTTCATAATTTACTTACCCCTGTAACCAGCGACGAGCACATTGGAGTACCGCCCACATTTGCTATGTGCATATTGATACGTAGATATATTGTATAGCACAAGCTGCCGTTATTTCGTTAAATGTATGGATGTCAGCTTCTCGCTGTTCACGGCAAGAATGATGACGTCACACATTTTAGATTCAAGCGAGGCTATATCCCCTCCCCATGGAGCGAGCCGGTTCCAAGGAGGAGCTACAGCCGGCGCCATGTGGAGGGGGAAATAATACGTTTTTATCACTTAGGGCAGGTCCAGATATATTCATATGTCCGTGGATGCTATAGTCTCACTGGCTCCAGACGGAAGCAGCTGGGACTCTTCTGAGTCTATAAAAATGGAATTTATGGTACACAATTAGAATTAAAATAGGTTTCTAAATTTGAAATTATTAACCGGATACATAGACATTTTAAAGAGCTTGGTTAAACTCAACTCAAATTAGTCATTTTAAAATCAAATTCTAGACCAAAATCATATTCTAGGGCAGGGTTTTTCAACCTTTATTTCGCCGAGCCTCCCCAAACCAAAAAAAAAATATTTTCATGCCCCCCTTAGGGGTCGCCCATTAACCACGTGATGCTCGAAAGGGGGGGAGGGTCGGAAAAAAATCACGAAATATCACAAGGGGGGGGGGGGGGGTATAATGAGATATCACGTGTATTTATTATACCTACATTTAAAGATAATGTTCTGAAAATTTCAATATACTTTGTATTAAAAAAATACATATGATTTTGGGTATGGAGGGGAGGGGGGTAGTTTAAAATCTCACCACATATCACCAGGGGGGGGGGGGGATTAAAAAGTTGTTAAAAAAACATCACGTGATTAATGGACGACCCCTTAATTAAGTTTCAACAAAATTAAGAAACACGTTTTTTTTTTATATTAACTAAATTATTTATTTGAATTTAAAATAGGTACTATACAGATACAATATATTTATTTTTTATTATCGATCTTTAATGGAAGAGTAGGTACACTTTTATTCATTAATTACTTTCACATGTACATTTGTTAGTTTTCTTTTAATTTTACATATTATTCTAATATTATTTTTTATTTATTTAAATTATATTTTTATAATTAGATAATGACTAACAACTTTCAAAGTAATTTTAGAACAAGTAAATAAAAACTTTTAAAGTACTGATGAGATACTTGAGCTTGTATGCTCTGTACCAGTTGGTCGATTCTGGTTTCAGTCTTTGCTAGAGCTATTAAAACCTATTACGCCCCCCTGACAATTCTCTACGCCCCCCTGGTTGGGAAGTCCTTTCTAGCGTATTAAACCCAAACGTCTGACAGTTGTCTTTAGCGTGTAATACTACCGATGACATGATACCTATTGAGACATCTTAAAACTACATATAACTACATACACTGACAACATCTGTTGAGAAACATTGAAACCACATACTCTAAAAACTTATATTTGTGTACAATAGGTAAGTATAATGAATTTTTCAGTGTGTTTCAGAAATGTTTGTTTCTATAATTCACTTCATTTTCGCTTATTTTTTTGACTGCTTCTCGTTTAGGTCTGAAGTCGTGTCAGATTTATATTGTGAATGCTCAGTAACTCCGGATTCCTCCTGAATTCATAATGGTTAACCATTTTTATTTCGTTTAGAATGCTGTTCGTGCCAGATGGAAATATAAAGAAATCATTCTGCGGATTGTGATTTTAGCGCCCAACAAAAATAATAATGCTCTTTTATTTATTCATTGCGATCACATCAAAGCCACGTTCGCTTTTATAGAAGCAGCCCGAAACTTATTTTACAAGGTGACTGGTACATGATGCGACTTATTCAAATGTCTAAATAGGTAAGATATTTGTGCTATACATTTCTTTTCGGCATTTCTTTTACATTTTTCACTTCTTTATTTCTTTGGACCAGCTGTTTCACAGAATTTGAACAATTCGTCAAATTTATAATAATGGATAACTAACACACTTGCCATAAGTCACCCCGATTGTTTTGTTACGATTGGTGACTTAACAGGAGTACCCAGGTTCTTGGGGTGGGGCTTGTCTAGGTCTCCTTGGCGGCGGATGCGTTTGCCAACCTTCTATGTGGGAGGCCATATCGGACTGGTTGAGGGAGACCTTTGACCCTTCTAGCCTTAATCTCTCGACCAATCGACTTGCGCCGCAGTGGGAGGAACTTTCCTTTTCATTTCCCAGAACTTCCTTTCTTTCCTTTTCCTAAAAAGACTCCCCACAAAGCATCCGCAAAGATGTCGTAGGCCCCAACGGAAATTTCTTTACTCAGGGCGTCCTGTATGGAGCTAATGTAAAAAAGTTAATTTCAAGCCCGTGAAGGTCCCGTTGCAGCTCTGTTATTATATAACCTATATGTCCCTAATGCGTATACTCGTGGGAGATCCCACACACTTTTTTATGCTCCGAAAGCGAGAACTTCTTCCTTTCAGAATGCCCCATTAAATAGAGCAATTCAACTACTTAACGATTCTGCATTGAGCATTGACATCTTCAATGTTACCTATAGAGAGTTCAGTAACTATCTTTTGACATACGTCTCAACATAGTGAAACTGCCCCCTTGGCCTTTTTTCTCTTATATTTTGTAATCTTTTCCGTAATAATTTGGTGTATAACTGTTTTATGGAGAACCTGAAAAAATAATAAATAAATAATTACTGGCCAGTTTCAATAATTTCTGCCTTTTTTATTTATTATTAAAATTTGTTGTTATATTCAATAATTTGTTGTTACATCAGAACTTGAAAATGAACTTTGAAATGTTGATGAATTTTTCAAGTTTTGTGAAACACGCCGTCCATTCAGGCACAAATGTTCACCTGAACATGGTGTCTGGCGAATGTTTCAGTGAAATCACTATTTTCAACGATTTTTACTGCGAATCAGTTTACATTATGATATTAAAATATTTTTTAATTACGTTAACATAAATATAAGCGTAAACTAGATAGAAAAATGAAATAATTTAACTTTGTATAAACCACTTATTTGATGCGCAAATCCGACCGGTTTCTATAATGGATAACCACAAAGTAATAGCTACATTCAAAAATGTAAACTAGATAATTGACTAACTGTTGAATGATTTTTTTTCTTTGATTTTACGTGACTACTGTCATTTACCCTGCATGGGCGCATTATAAAAATCACTCCCATTAATAAGGATTATTTTGTTTTAAAAATTAATGATATAAAAATTATTTGTTCAAAGAAAATACCCGAGTTTGAACGAGCGTTTGTTCTTACTAGTGACAATAAAAAGAAAATGGCCATTAAAATCAATTTCTGTTAAAAATATTATATTATATTAGGTAGGTACTTTATCGCTTATCTGAATTCTCTATGCAATTCTGTACCCTAAACTAAAGGATAAACCACGTAAGTCCATAGCATGTGTGGTTTATCCTTTAAGAGCGTTTAACCAGCCAGCGGACGAAAATCCACATTTCGTCGAAAGATGTTCTTACGATCTTACAGGGCGGTTCCAATGAGAAAGATTAAGTATTATCCGTACCAGCTTTTTAAAATTATAACTCAATATCGATTTTATTTCATTCCAAATGTGCTTTAATTTATACCTACATCAAAAAATGCTGAAAGACGTGATGATAAAACTATTAAAATTATGTACTTTTTGTAATTATTTTTTGATCATAAGTATTTATCATTTTTCAATAATGTCTAGGTTAAATAAGAATGTTAAAAAAATCTGAAATATATTAGTTTGTAAGTGCGCAAATAAATACACAAACGGACCAATTTTCGTCCAGAAACACACGTACGTATATATTTTTTAATGATTTTATTTAAACTAAAATTAAAATTCTAAAACATGCGATACCTACATAATGCAATGGTTTATTTTACTGTATGATTAAATGATTTGAAATGGGTGTGGTATAATACAAAATCTTTTTTGAATATTTTACAAACTGCCAACGACCTATGGAATAACCTTATTTTACTAAAAAATAAAAAATTTTCTCAAAATTTATTACATGCGAATGCTAGATAAAAGAACAATCTTTCGAAATCCATTTATAATTTTTTGTGGAAAAGAGTCAATACGTCTAAAATCTGATTTGAAAATGACATATTTCTGGTTTTCTCTGGTAATGCCCTCCCAAGGTACAGAATTATGAAAATTACGCTTACGTTCAAAGCGAATCAAGTTATCTAATTTATTGAATCGAAGTTAAAGACGAAACAGACGGAGTTATAACCAAATTAGTATTTTTAATTTATAGTATTTGAAGTTCTTCTGGTTTTCAAGTCATCTGTTTTTCTAAGTCCATGTCGTTTGTTGTCAATATTAATGTTGCCAGCACAATGTGGCGTTACTATTAGGAATGGTAATGGCGTCCCGATACCTTCCGGTGTGGCGTCGCCATTGTACTTCCAGTGTCCTGCACTTCCGGTAGCAGGACTGCAGCGCCGTTGGACACCCTAATAGTGCAGACCGTGGGACGTAACTAGGGATGAGAAGTAAATAATATTAACCTACTAAAAGAACTATAAAAAGCCTTACGATAAATTTAAATTCATCCCTTGTATTGATTTTTCATAAAAACGTTGCTTTATTGATGATGATGCCTTACAACAATAAAAATAATTATTAGGATTGCCCCGATTTTTGTACAAATAATTCTAAAAGAGAAATTGACTCCGGAATTTTTCAAAAAAGGTAAAGAAATCGTTGTGCGTCAAAATTTTACTATTGATTCAGTATTTCAACAATTAATTGATTTGTCTGGGGTGATATAAACGTTGAAATTATCCATAAAATTCCGACATGCTCTTTAAAGCTCACTCTATAAATATCCCATTAAAGAAACCCAAAATAAATATTATTATTTTTGAGAATACATCCATTCGAAGGAGAACAAACTATATTGCTTTATTTTTGGGGTATTATGCCGTGTTTGTATACCTACTTCAAGCTGCTTTCTACACTAATGATAAACTAGGTAAACTTTTGATAAATTCTAAAGATAAAGAAAATAATTTAAGCCATTCTGGCATCTATATGATTAATGTTATGATTGCCCAGCAACTAACATAGGTAAAACGGCTAGAAATATTGTTAAAGAGTTGCTGAACACTTGAGATGCCTAAGTAGTGTAGGTTTTTCAGAATTCGCTACACACCTTATAGATAAAGATCACTCGTTTAATAAATTTTAGGGGGTAGATGTACCTACTACATAGAAATGGGATTGGTTTAATTACGCCTTAATATTCTAGAAGCTCTTGAAATAATATTTTAAAAAATCATTAAAAATTAATACTCGTAAAACCGATTAATAAACAGTTTGATTTGTCAAACAGCCCCATTTTTAACATATTTCCCTTCCCCACGCCTACTTTTACCACCTTTCTCTTAGGTGCCTTTCTCTTCCCCCTCGCCCCCCACCAAAGTTGATGTTCACCCTCCCTCTTCCACTTTTCATTTAAAAACTCTGTAATCCTGAGGAAGGTTCAGGTCGAACCGAAACCGGTTGGTTTTAAAAATATAATAAAGTGGAATTAAACAAAGTTACTTGGTGAAAAACAAAATGTTGGCTACGTGTGAATTTATTATCTGTAAACTGTATGTGTGAGCGCATAAATTATTAAATAAAAATTAACCATGAAACCAACATAGTCCAGTCAAGGAAGGAGGTGTAGAGTGCGTGAGCAGGGACCTAAGCGATTCTTTCAGGACTTGTTTAGGGTGCTTAGGGTGTCAACATACTAAAAGTCCTGACGTCTAGGTGGTGAGCTAGGGGGGGAGGGGGGGGGGAAGGTCCCAATTTTCAGGTTTCCGCTTGTATCTCAAAAACGGTGCGTCGCAGAGGAAAATTTTTTAAGAATGAGTAAAAGCTTATAAAATTATCTACAACTTTTATTCTATATGTAATTTTCTAAATCCCAGCCGTTTTTGAATTACACGCTCCAGAAATGTAGATATTTTCGAAAAAAATCATTTTACCTCATATTTTTCATCAAACATTCCTTCATATCGTATAAAATATTCATCACACAAAGAAGTTTATTTAAAAGAAGTTGTAAAGAATTTAATTCCCTTTTAGAATATATATACATATATAAATAAATCTCCAACCAGTAAATATATACAGCAATTTAAAAAATTTTCGTAAAATGTCGCCATTTTCAGAAAATGCCGTTTTATTCCTATTACAGCCCACAGCTTTTGTTCGTTCACCTAATAAATATGTGTGACCACACTAATAAAGCCAGTTATTAAATAAAGTAGAAAAAAATCATATTACTTAAAAAAAAAATCGAATTGTGTTTTATAATGATAATTATGTTATGATAATTTTATAATATTTCGTTACATCAAGCACATAAAAATATAAACCTCATTGTTATCACTGTTCTCAATAACATAATGTTACACTCTCATCCTCTTTGGACGTGAGGGTCCTGGTAAGCGTTGTTCATCCATGGCATCTTCATCCTCAGTAGTTGATGGCTCTTGCTGAATAGGCTCTACGTTGTCTTCATCGTCGTCCTCGGCAACGCTATTGAGGCATCTCCCTTGGCAGTGGAGGCACGCTGTAGAACAGGTCAGCATTGCTTTTCGGCATCCACATTTGCCAATTGCACAATCCTTGGTGCAGCGGCAAAATATCATATTCAGAAGGACCTCCGATGCTGGTGGATCTTCTGTTGTAATTGGCAACAGGGTCTCTCCTTCATGATTCCACCCCCATTCTTCAGGGGGCAGCTCAATCGGTGCACTGAGAATGCTGTTTAGCTGCGCTCTCTGTTGGAGGGAGGGAGCTGATGTCAGGCTTCATATTTGCCCACTTATTAGGCCCCACATATTAGGTCCACCGACCTTGTGAACGACTGGAAGCGGTACTGGTTAAGGGAGCTCTGTCTTTTTGGCGCCGCATACCATCTAAGGAAACATTTATTTCCAGCCTCTTCAACCGGAGGGATTGTAAAAGAACATTGCCGCTTGCTTGATGATTTCTGACTCCAAATACAAATTTGAGAAGCCCACCTTGCTTCTTCTGTAAGTTGCAGATGTTGTATCGCAGCCGGTAAAAGAATGTTATGTATATTATTCAAATCCACGTGCTGCATCTCTCGAGTGTACAGTGTCATTGTTTCGGTTTTCCCTCGTCCAGGTTTCAGCAGCAGAATATCTTGGGTGGGAGGAGTGGAAGCAATCAATAGGACAGTGAATTCACATCTTCACCAACGACAGTCACAGAATTGTGAGAGGATTGTTCCACAGCAGTCTTAACGACAAGGAAATCGGCACCATCGGTGGCGTGAAGAGTCTGTGTCCCGTTCTCCCGAAGCTTTGTCTGTAGAAGATGAAGTTAATTTTGTTGGTAGGATTGGATAAAAAATCTCCCTGTTTAACAGGTGTTCCAAGTCAAATTGATGTCAGCTGATCTTCTCAGTCTGTATCATCATATCTGTTCTTGTGATTTCGTACTGTTGGCTGAGTTAGAATACCCATCAAATACCACAGTGCGAGTCATCCAGGATAGTGTTGGTTGACGTAGGTGATGTAACGATCACAAATTGTGGCAACGGAGGCATCTTTTTGCCAAATTACTCTGTGTAGTAGAAATCCTCCGTCCACAACTATGTTCATCTGAGGCAGTAGATCAGTTTTTTAGTAGGTTCAAATAAGCTGCACAGGACTGCACAAGATTTACTGCACAAGATTTAGTGGTCTTTCGCATCCCACTTTCATTGAACAGTGCCAAGAGAAATGTGGCCAACTTATACTCAAAGAATTTAATCAAATCCTCATCTGATCGTTTGCTTATCAGTTTGCTTGATCGTTTGCTTATCCGCTGGAACAGCAATGTTGGGTCAACTGCAACCTTTTCATCGTGAATTTTTATCGACGAGCTAACAGAAGACATTGGGAATTGACATTATTTCACTGGTTTGTGGGAAGGTAGGATTTGCATCAAACCACTGATCGAGTTTGGAAATGTCTGCTGCATCTCTACTTCGGTGGGCTTGTTCGAGGTCCTTGTGCTATTCACTTGACATGAAGAAGATTCTACAAAACTCTTCAGGGGAAGTGCAGATCTCATGAGTTGCGCTCATACCAACTAACCAATTGCTGACTACATTGTGCGAAACATCTCTGGCTCCTGTTATGCCTCCTCGGCTATTGAATGATCACATCAATGTGGTTTCAATGGTCATATCTGACCATACGTCTGACTAAAAGCGATCAGAGCATCGCATAATCGTCGTTGCGCGTCGGTGTGTCAGTAATAAGATAAAAACAGCATTTTCTGAAAATGGCGACATTTTACGAAAATTTTTTAAATTGCTGTAAATATTTACTGGTTGGAGATTTATTTGTATATGTATATATATTCTAAAAGGGAATTAAATTCTTTACAACTTCTTTGTGTGATGAATATTTTATACGATATGAAGGAATGTTTGATGAAAAATATGAGGTAAAATGATTTTTTTCGAAAATATCTACATTTCTGGAGCGTGTAATTCAAAAACGGCTGGGATTTAGAAAATTACATATAGAATAAAAGTTGTAGATAATTTTATAAGCTTTTACTTATTCTTAAAAAATTTTCCTCTGCGACGCACCGTTTTTGATATACAAGCGGAAACCTGAAAATTGGGACCTCCCCCCCCCCTCCCCCCCCTAGCTCACCACCTAGACGTCAGGACTTTTAGTATGTTGACACCCTAAGCACCCTAAACAAGTTTCTGAAGGAATCGCTTAGGTCCCTGCTCACGCACTCTACACCTCCTTTTGGAGCATTCATTTACTGGACTAACAATGAATAATTGTAATATTTTCAAGTTCATAGGCAGAACGATTTAATAATAATAATTGGCGAAATATTAATCTTAATCTCGTTTCGCACCTGTCCAGCCATTACTCTACGAGGCTTTGCGAATACTAATGCTACCTGACCGGTCGTGTCGCCATCTTCTTGCACAGATAATTGTTTTAGGATTCGTTTCGCATATTCCTTTTGTCGGTCGATGTGTGCATGTCGCTGGAGAATTAAATGTTTATCTTTCCTGCACAACATGTCAATGTGGAGGCGCTTTGTGAATAATTAAAAAAAAAGATTATTAATCGCCTACTTAAATTGTGATGTTTTAGTGATGAGATTGCTCAATCAAAGTTTGAAGTTTGGTGGTGGTGCCTCATTTTTTACACGTTGATCGTCCAGTTGATTAGTCAGACATCTTAATCGAAAAATCGAAATTTGAATTGAATTTGCAGTTGTGTGTAAAAGTGTACCCTCTCTCTGGTATAAAACTCAGATTACTCTTAAACACCACCAAATCAATTATAATGAAGAAAAATTGTAGTGAATCATATAAAATGTCAGTGTTTTCTGGGTCGTTTTTATTTTTATATTTATTTAAACACTTCACAAGAGGAGCCCCAGCTGCTGCCGTCTGGAGCCAGTGAAACTATGACATCCCCAATTAGTGTATATTGTGAGACTGAAGGTACTGGGGAGGGGAAGGAGATGGGGAAGAGGTAGGTGGGGAAGTACCTAGCTATTCAGATCTGGTCACCAAACACTGCTAAAGCCATTTTAAACAACGTTTCAATTCTGAATGGTAGTTTTACACCAGGGCAGGAGAGTATTTATAGCAGTGAGCCCAGCGATTCCATATTTTTTGTGGGATCGTTATTGGATAACGGACGTTATCTCCTGTCAGATTTGTGTGATTTTTACATACTGTTAAGGGACGTACTTGACTTACTTTAACCAGTGATTCCTGACATTATTTGGAGTAAACCGGGTTTGGAGTTTACTGTCCCGTATTTTAGTTAAGATCGATTTAAACACGAATTCTTGCAAGTACGCACTATTATTTATTCATTTAATGTACGTTGTTCACAGAAAAAGCAAATAACAGCCATAAAAATCACCCAAATCTGACAGGAGATAACTTCCGTTATCCAACAAAAAATACGGGATTGCTAGGCAAGAACGTGCGGCAAATATACTATATACCTATTATAATATTTTAAATGAATTCATCGCGCAAAAACGCAACTTAATCAAATAAAAATTATTTGCCCATGCCTGGATTCGATTCCGCGACCTTCGGATTGCGAGTCAAGAGTCATGAGCCTTACCCCTCGACCACAGAGGCTGTCAATGAAAATATAAGAATTGGGAATTTTGTAATTTTAACATGTTACGTATTAATCAGAAATTATATTGTTTAATATCTCGGAAGTATTATGTAATATCGAAATGTTTGCAATATCTGATTTCACCGAGATTCTGGCACGTGTTTTGTAAATCGATATGAGAGACCGACAAGTAAAATTTTGGATAATTGGCTATTATGGCTACCTTAAATATTCTAATAACCTGCTGTTACGATACATTAGAATCATAATCGTATCATTAATATTAATTAAACTAAGGATACCTACATGATGCCCAAAAATATTGATTATCGCTCTTTCGAATTACAATCTATTTCCCGTGAGGGACTGACCGACTTCCTCAAGGTCTATTTTCATAGAAAAAATATATAAATCAAGAGGTCTATCATGGACGATCGATAAAATCCTATATCGATACGATATTGACCAAATCTGCCATCTATGGTCAGTTATCAATATTTACAAGCACGGTCAACGATTGTTTACAGATATAACGACCGAATTATTGATAAATTTTAGCGTGGCCTCCATAGTTACAGATAAGTTTCGGTTAAACTGTCAATATACACATATTTTTTAATAATGTCGTTCGTTATGCAAAATTATTGACTTATTTAATAAACGGATTGAACTATCGAAGCTCCTAGAACGAAGTCGTATAAGCGATTCATATACTTAAATAAAGCAGCTAAGATGCATTTCATTTATTCCGTTCGATCTTTGAGAAACGAAAATTATTGAAATATGACTAAAGACCTCATTAACTAATTAACTCCCGCATAGTGTCAAAAAGTAAATGCGGACTGCCAATGCATAATTAGGTTAGTATTTCAATTCATTATTGCCAGTTAATTAAGATTTTTACGTAAATGATTGGCGTTTGACGTGTGGGAATGTGAATTTGTAAACAGATCCGCCATTGTGGCCAGTGTACCTATATTGATTTCTTATTTATTCCCTGTCGATATCGGTTCGGCAATCAACATTGAAACCGTGCTCGGTATATCGATATAAAATCGTCGGAAGTTTCGCCTAACTATCCGTTATTGCAAAATCGATTTCTCTGTGCTTTAAAAATGTATAATAAATTGTGTTATTTAATTTATTTTAGCTAAAGATTATTATAAAATACTACCGTGAGTTTCTTTTATCCTTTAAAAGTTTTACAATTAAATATTATTGTAGCGATTTTCTTTTACCCTAAATACAGCGTTAATAAAAAATTGCCATTTTGTTCCTCACGTGACTAATGGGCAAATTACACGATGCTTTATCATCATGTTTACATATATATAGCGGAAATTTGAAATGCTGTAAATGTAATGGAAAAAATAAATCCAAAAATGAGTTAAATATGTCATTTTTCTCCGGTTTTTTTTCTCTCTTTCGATCCTTGTCGTCGAAATATTACTAGGAAAATAAGAGCGTCTTTTTTTTCGGAAAAATTAAATATTGTTGTTACAGAAATTTACAACAAATGTTAAGTATTCTGAGAGATCTATTCCGTGTTATTTTAAAATAAATAAAAAAACAACCATAATTATAGGTCTACGAAATTTTGACGAATTTTTTGATTTTTTTATTTTTATTTTTTATTTTTTATTTTTATTTTTATTTTTATTTTTTTATTTATTTATTTTATTTTATTTTATTTTTTTTACGATTTTGTGAATAAATAAATAATACTTTCTTATTTATTGTTATCAAGTTTAATTTGTAGAACTCCATTTTTATTTTTATTTTTTTATTAAGTATATAATCAATAATATTATTATTAAATTAATAAAAACAGTTTATTTTACACAGCAGAACTTGTTTAAAAATAAACTGTTTTTATTAATTTAATAATAATATTATTGATTACATAATAAAAAAAATAATACTTTCTTTTCGATGTCCTGAATAAAGTTTTATCATTTTGATGATTAATATTTTGTCCCCGTCCTGAGAAAAAAAATCCTCAGGGCCTACGTCATCTTTGGGATGCTGTGTAGAGGGTATTTTTAGAGAACGATGTACAGGAAGCTCTGGGAAGCAAACATGTATGTATATATGAGGTGGGTAGGAATCTGGGGGTCAATTTGTCTAGGAGTGACGGAATGATGAATCCATCGCTCCCACTGCGGTTTTCCTCAACCAATCTTTTATCTTTCCCTCCGGTGGGCAAACGCATTGGCCGCCATGACCTAGACAAACCTCACCCCATGAACCTGGGCACTTGGGGAGACCTATGGCAGGGGTTTTGGTTATCCAATAAACGATTCCTGGGGTGCCTGTACCCGTATCGCCTCCCAATTTGATAAGCATGAAAATAATTACAGTGTAAAGCAGAGATATTTCCCGATATGGTATGAAAGAAAAGCATCGTGTAAAAAGTCCATTAGAGCCTCAACACATCCCGCTCATTATGTCAATTTTTCGGACTTTCTCTCTCCAAGTACTGCGGCACGTTCTGTAGCGTCGCGTGACGCTGTCATTCTCATTGTCTTTGAATTGTTCGAATCCAAGGGCTTCCTCCAATCAGAGGGCCGACTGGCTTCACGTGGCGTTTACACGATTTGTCCCCATCGTTATGTAATACCGCCCCAGTTGTTGTTTACCGCCGTTTACCAAATTATTTTCCCGCTGCCAGGGTTGCGCGTCTTTTCATTTATCTGTGGAATCGTTTCGTGAGTTGATAAATGTTGAATTTTTTTTCTATGGAATTGTTCTATTAGTTCGAATGGGTTTTTTGCAGCTTGGTTTAGCGATGTGTCAGTTCAGCTGGAATGGGCTCATGTGATCCGCTCCTTTGCGGGAAGCGGTTCCTACTCCCACTCCTTTTTCAAATCGA
The DNA here is from genome assembly GCA_917880885.1 of Limnephilus marmoratus. Classification (NCBI taxonomy): domain Eukaryota; kingdom Metazoa; phylum Arthropoda; class Insecta; order Trichoptera; family Limnephilidae; genus Limnephilus; species Limnephilus marmoratus. Next base: position 54,909,630 of record OU862910.1, read on the forward strand.
CTACTCCCAGAGAACCCGGCCCAGTCCCAGTACTCTCCGCATCCAAATAAATCCGGCGGTAATCCGGCGGTCCGAGCAACTCAACGCCGAAGCGCGAAAACCGCACTCGAATACAAGTCCCGGGTTCCTTTAAACCCAAGCGCCTTGTTCCAAGCTACGTGAATCGCGACACAATCCATTCATTCCGCCCACTCCCGGACTCGCGCGAACTACGATACATTCGACTCACCCCGTGGCCGCCGGCTTGCTCCGCGGTCCACGGTCCGGCGTCACTCACCATTCCACTCATGAGTCGCGGGTCTCGGTGAGTTCCCGACACTCCCCGCTACCCGCGGCCGGCCAACTATGACACTTCCCCTTGAGTCACGAGCTGGGCGCTGGGCGTTCATTCGATCGCTGTTCGTTGATCGACACACACGTGCGTGACCGCTTCGGCTAGACACGGAGTAGTTTTTAATTAGAGCGTCTTATCTGGTATCGTTAATCAACGGGTGACGTGCATTATAAAATAATAGTTTATAGTAAAGCATTACAGCTTATTAATTTACTTATTTAAATTCTCAATAAAAGACCGTGCAGTGTAGATACATTGAATGTACCTACATTGCACGGGTGACGGGTCTTTGTCCTCGTACGGGTCTTGTCCGACTCCGGGGTTCTGAGTTCTCGTGTGGGTTCTACGAGTAGGTCCTGGTTCCGAGTTCTTTGAACCCGTGCGTCCCGTTTCGGTGCGCCGCAACAATACCCAGTGCCCAGTCCGCACCTAAGAACTCGGACCCGGGACCTGCTCCTAGAACTCGTGTACTTTTAAAAGGAAGCAAGTCTCGGAGGCTTCCGGAAAAATGCAGAACTTACCCACCTCTAGCTTGGTTCTGATACGTAAGCGAGTAAGTACTTTCTGCCGTAAATATGCCGATTTTGTAATTTATTTATTTTACTTTGGGGTCATACAGGAGGCCCCGAGAAAAATAATTTCCCTTGGCCCTATGTCATTTTAGGGGGATGCTGTATAAATGGTCTTTTTAAGGAAAGGAAAGAGAGTCAATTCTGCAGAGTCCGGCTGGAGAGGTCTCTCGATCCGGTTCACCATGCAGGAGGTGGTCACTTACATCCGTCGCCAAGGCCTAGCCAAACCTCACTCATGAACCCGGGCGGTCCTGCTTGATCACCAAACGTAGCGAACCACTTGAATGTGGGTAGACTATCGCAGAGGTGTTGGTTATCCAATAAATGGTTCCCGGGGCGGCGGTATCCATTTCCGCCTCTCAAATTGGAAAATATAAAAATTCAAAGTATAAAACATTTCATTTCATTTCATTCAATATAGGAATGCATATAGGAAAATTCAATTCATGTAGGAAAAATCAGCTTGTCTATAACCTATAACTGTGTTTACCGGCGCATAACTACAAAAAATCGACACTGTTTACGAATTCGTTTAATATTAAGAGCTCGTTCACATTGAGCATATAAATATAAAAGATCATAGCACGCCATATATCGCTCTCCATACAATCCCTTCAGACCGTTCACACCTGAGCGCTTTATGCGCACATCAACCATAGACAATACACATCTTACGCCGTAACCGCTCCTGAGGCGATATGCCAACAGTTAAGCGCCCCCCACTCCGACGAAAACAGGAGAGGGGGTCATTTTAATTACGGAGCTGCCAAGACCGGTGGATGACAGATGTCAAGTTGATAGATTCAGTACAAAAAATGCGCACTCCGTGGCCGCTCGCTAATTCAACTGACCCCCTCTCCTACCATAGGAAGAAATATTTGATCTGCGCCGTGTGAACGGCACGAAACATAAGCGCTCGCGGTTCAACAGATACCCGCTCGCGGTTATATTAGATGTCTGAACACCCTTTCATACGAACTTATTATTAAGGTTACCTATTTATTTTTGAAGTCGATTTTACGTGTGAAATTGGTAAATAATGCACAAAAAAATATAATTTTATAGTTAATATTATTTCGGGGGGTCAATTGTCGGCGGGTCAACTGTCAGATCACCCTTGAATATTATTTATTCTTCGTGAAGAAAGTCCTTGCAACACTGTTGCACAATCTTATCTGAGATGATATACCTATCTACGAGATGACATAATAATCTTTTAGAAGATTATATTGTACAATATTAAGTTAGACGTTATTTTCTCTCATTTACACTACAGTTTATTTATTGATTTGAGATTAAAAATGGCTGAATTGAATCCAGACATTGAATGCCTCTCTTATCGACAGATGTTGCAATATTATTACTTGATTAGCGATCACAAAACATTTGTTTCATTTTTAGAGATATGCCTTGCCGATAAACTGAATGATCGGTCAAAAAACTTCTTACTTAACGGAGAACAATGCAAAAGATAAAATTAATTACAAAGACTAGTTATCTTTCGCATTGATGTGTATAAACTTGTAGTAACCATAGACATCCAAATTTAATAGACGAAAAGATACAGATGAGGGGTAAAACCAAACTATGGGGGGTGAAGAGGGGAAAGATGACTGTGATTCGTTAAAAAATCAATCTGACAGTATATAGGCGCAAAATCTGCTTTTGAATGAATAGACCTTTTTACATGGGAGCGCGAATTGCTCGCCATGTTATTAACATATTTGCGAAGTCCAAATGCGGAAAAGTAAAGTTCGCCACTTTTCACAGAAGAATATTTTGTTGCCGTATTTAGTTAAGACACTTTTACAAATGTTTTTAATTAACGTACCCCTGTAAGGACGTACCCATTCTACGTGACCAACTTTTTGCAATTTTTAACCCCCCCCCCCCTCCCACCGGTGACTAAAAATCTAAGCACTCCGCCGCTCATTTGTACCAAGCGTGGTATTTTGAAGACCCCCCCCCCCCCCTAAACGTGTCACGTAGTATGGGTACGTTCCCTAACCAGCGAGGAGCTCACTGGAGAACCGCCCACATTCGCTATGTCCACATGTTTTAGGGTATAATGTATAACACAAGCTCTCATTTTTGCCGTGTTATTTCGTAAAATGTACGATGTGAGCTCGGCGCTGGTCGGGACAAGAATGATGACGTCACATTTTTTAGATTCAAGAGAGGCTCTCGTAAGCCCAGCCGGCTCCATGGAACCGGTATGGGGAGGGGGAAATAATGCGCTTATTTCACTTAGGGCAGGTCCATATATATTCATATGTCCGTGGTAGTAACCTACCTACTTTTACACGGAAATTCAAAATTTACAATTTGGGAGGCAGGTACGGGTGCCATCGCCCCGTGAACCATGGATTACCAACACTTCTGCCATAATTTGGTGACTAAAAAAAACAAAATGGCGTTGAATGGCCATTTGATGCCATGTGGAATACGTCTTAATCGTGAATAACTGAGCCTGAATTGTCTGTTTAAAAAAATATATATATTAACTAATTAATGAAGACAATATTAGCGACACTAAATCGAAAATCTGAAACAGAAAAATCAAAAAAAAGGCAAAGGTCCTGGGTTCGATTCCTAGATGTGACCGTATCTTTTTCTGTTTCAGATTTTCGATTGAGTGTCGCTAATATAGTCTTCATTAGCAGGGGTGCCCGGGTTCATGGGGTGAGATTTGTTTAGGTCTTGGCGGCCAATAAATTTGCCCTCCTACTGCATGTCGGACCGGATCGGGAGAGATTGGTTGAATTTGACCTAACCAAGACCTTGCACTGCATGGGATGGATTCATACGTCTGTCATTCCTAAACGTGTTGACCCTGGGATTCCTACCCACCCCTCATACCCTTTTCCATCCCAGAACTTCCTCTCCTTCCTTGACTCTCTATGTACTAGTTGAATTTAAACACATTATACATACATATATCTCATGGAATTTTAGGGATCGACGCACCCGCCCCAAGCATTTCAAATTTTCTGTGAAATTGGGTGACCTTTGATTAATGATTTTTTTTTTTAAATTCAACTAGTACATACTAAAACAGTGGCGGACTTGTATGACATTAAATTTTAACAAAAGGACTTTTGTGATACACGTTCGATTGATGTTCTGTACTTACTGAATTATTCTGCTTTTCAAAGACATTAAGTGTGAATACAAATTTTGGATTGTGTTATATTGCTGCTACATTACAATGTGGCTGCGACAATGTTATGTATAAATAGTTTTTTGTACCGGTACATAAATATAGACGCCGAGATTTTCAGTATAATAATTAAGGTATTACTCCTGTGGTGGTCGTGTTGGTTTACTGTACATGTTCTGAGTGGTTCCATGACAACTCAGAACATGCAACTTCAACAACCAACCCTTTGCATGATACGATTTTAGACTTTAAAATTATTTTGTTATTAGTTTTTGGGGTATTATGCCGTGTTACGCTACCTACTTCTTTCGCCAACTTTTCGGACAGCGTTGGCTAAAGAAGGAGGTAGCGTAACACGGCATAATACCCCAAAAACTAATAACAACAAACAAAAAAAAACCCTTTGCATAGTTGTTAAAAGTTAAGAAAAAGTGTTTTTGAAAAATGGCCCTGCCCTATGAAGATAGAAGTTACGTTTGTAGCGAAACCCGGTCGGCATTGAGTATATAAAAATTAAAGGTGGTGTTTTACTAAGTTTCTGTTTTATTTTAAATTTTAAACACAACTCTACATATTATAAACTAAAGTCCTCCGCCGCGTCTGCCTGTCTGTTCGCGATAAACTCAAAAACTACTGAACGGATTTTCATGCGGTTTTCACCAATAGATTGAGTGATTCACGAGGAAGGTTTAGATTTATAATTTGTCAAGGTTTTGTGTAAATTGGTTGAAATATATAAATAAATGGAATGTCTGTGTATGATGGACGAGCCGGCTGGCAAGCGGGCGGTATGGATTTAATTTGTATGCTAATTAACAGATGGCGGTGTGAGTTAAAAGGTTGGGTAGCTGTAGTGTTCTGTTATTTTAAGGACACACTAACAGATTCTCCCAATCCTTCGGATGGAGATTGCTTCGGAATAAAATAGATTCTTCTTCGTTATCTGTATTTATTTATACTTCGCGTATACAATTGGGACTGCGGTAGTCTACCTAACTAGAAGCTAGCTAGAATGGTTCTAGCGAGTGATCAAACACAGCCTGTGAGCCCCCTGATCCCCTGCCGGAGAACTTAAACACTACGCGGCCTGCCATCTAGCGGAATCTACCGATAGCTGATATCACCGCCATCTGTCTCTACAAGGCGGAAGCTTTTACGATACATCACAGTAACCATCCATTAGATGGAGTTGTGTTTTGTTTGCCACAGCAACGCGTGGCCGGGTAAGCCGGTTAAATTATTGGATTGGCTGGTTAGATTATGCTTATCGAATTAAACTCAATTTTTAAATGCATCCCAAGATTAGGAGCCCGTGTGTGTGAGTTTATTAGTTCACTGGTAGATCCGGCCCTGGGATAAGCAAGTGGCGTAGGACTCTTGCGATTCCCTCGTGCCCCCGCCAGTTCACCACTTGACCCTTGCTTCCCCGGTTTGTGAACAAAGCGCTCTAATGGCAAGAGTTACTAGAGCCAGCGACCTCCACCGTGTACCTACTATTTCCTGGGATGACATTTTAAGGGATGGGGTGATAAACGTCGTGTTTTCTTAAAATTATTGTTTTTATGACTTCTGAGTGACACAGCGGGAAAATCCTTACCTCTATAAAGGTTCGGTGTTCGCGTTTTTGAAACAAAGGATTTACAACTGTGGTTTATGTATTGTTGTTTCCTCTGATGAACAATACATCTTTGATGGATCAGGAGTTTCGATAATTACTTGGTTCATCTAGATAACGATTGTTGTAAAGTACACAAAAATTTACAGACAATTTGGGATGCGGGTATAGGTATTGCCGCCCCGGGAACCATTCATCGGAAATTCAACATTTCTGTCATTGGCTACCCCAAGTGGTTCGCTACGTTTGGTGATTTAACAGGGGTGCCCGGGTTCATGGGTTGAGTGTTGGTGGAGGGTGCGTCTGTGTGGGACGATTTTGGAGCTGGTCGAGGGAGACCTTTTTAACTCTCGCGCAGAACTTCCTCGACCCATGGCCTTGTACCGCAGTGGGAGGAATAGATTCATACGTCCGTTACTCCTAGACGCATTGATTAGATTGCTACCACTCATACCTTTTCCTTCGCAGATCCTCTCCTTCCTTAAATTCATTAAATCCTCCACACAGCATCCTCAAAGATGACGTTGTCACTGAGGTAAATTATTTTCCTCTGGGCTTCCTGTGTGGAGCTAATGTAAAAAAAGACGTAAAAAATTTCAACTTTATTCTTTGTTTTTATTTCTTAACGCGGGATGGGACGACTCGTGCTTGGTCACCTAAAACGATTCTAAAAGATTGGTTTCATAATTCAAACAAAATAATAATGAATTTACCTGTAACATTCCGGCGTTGACTGGTGTCGGTATGTGATATTTACTCCCGCAAGTGTGGTGTGTATTTGCCCACTCTGCGCCGGAGCAGATGTCGTGTCGTCACCGACTTGTTGTGTCATCGCATTGTTGTTCTGTTGCAAATATATTATTCAATATCCAATGGATTGTTTGACTCAGGCGCTAACACTTGAAAGAGGCTCAGAAGACGGACAATCTTTGAAGCTTCTTTTCTTCTGAACTTACCTTTTTAGGCTCTCATACACTGAATTCAAATATATCTACCTAAAGTATCATTCTTGTATAACACATAACACATCCCAAGCACCCTTCCTTATTGGATTAAAATCATTCAAAGTTCACACCTCAATCTGTATCTTACCGAGAGACGATTCACATTTAGGAAGATAAATATTGTAATCAAATCTTTGTACTAGGTACTATTGATTTTGATTTATGAAATTAGAGAAAATTAGAAATATACTTTTTTGGACGCGGGGTCTACTACGGCTCACAGAACTACCAGTAGTCAATAGTGCAGTGTCCCACTACTGATAACTTCATTGTATTAACAATTAACACATGGATCAGAAATAAAGATTACAGTGGAGCTTTTGTTAATATGCTTTTCTTAAATAATTGACCTGTATTTTATAATTGTCCTGCATTATATAATTGACCTGTATTATAAAGTTGACCTGTATTATATAATTGACCTGTATTATACAGGGTGTTAAGGGACGAACTTGACTTACTTAAACCAATGAATAATTCAACAAATAATTCAACTCTCCTCACACACCAACACTAAACCAGCCTTTAATTCCGATATACACCAGCACAAAACACGATCACATAATCAAATACACCTATCGTCATCTACTCACACAATTAAATTTGGCATTAACTCCTTACAATACATCGCACATATGCAATACAATGCATTACCTAATGTCCTAAAACTACTAGAATCAAACAAAAAAATATTGGCAAAGGCTCTAAAAGGATATTTTCTCAGCAACTTTATTAACCAGTGACGAATTCAGCTGTCTTCCTTTGTAACTCTTGTATATTCTTCAATTACCTGTATCAAGTGTGTCTAGTCCATTTAAAAATCTATGTATTGTTTCATTGATAAAAATTGATATTATTGTTTCATTGATATTATTGTTTCATTTTATTGGACAAAACGAATACGCAAAACAGTCTGCTGTACAAAGGAATTAAGTTATATAACACACTACCAGAAACTCTTAAGTCCTCACCAATTGAAAAGTTCAAGATGGATTGTAGGAGCTACATAAAACAAAAACAAAAAATTTTGTGATTTCAAAAATTTTGTGAATTTAAAATATTATAATTAAAAAAAAAAAAAAAAAAAAACTGCAATATGAAATATTATAATCAATTAGAAATTTGTAAACTTAAATGTACAAATTACTAAAATAAAATTCAAATAAAAAAAAAAAAAAAAAAATTGATTCCCGTGTTCTTATGAAACAATAATTTTCCTTTAGATGTATAATGTTGTCCTTCCCGAAATGAGTTTCATTAAACTCATTGGGAGTAATGTATTATAAATTTTTATGTAATAATTTTGTAATATATTATCTCTAATAAATAAATAAATGATTCCTGAATTTATTTGGAGTAATAATGTAAATGAAAACTTTCTCTCCTATGACATTTTTGATGTTTTTTTTCTTTCTACAAAAACATTAAACATAGTAGGTGTTAGACAGTTGGGGCGGGGTAAGAGGTTGGGCGGTTACTTGGCTGTGTGACCAGTGACGACAAGTGGAAGATTTTTTTTTAATTGATTGATTTTAAGAAAAAAAAATCATTTACATTTTTTAGGCCGAATAATGTCAAGAATCACTGGTTAAAGTAAGCCAAGTACGCCCCTTAACACTCTGTAGAATTGACCTGTATTAAATAATAAAAATAATCTAATTGACCCACCTACCATTTTTTACTCTAAATATTTAGGAACTCTAGTAAACTTTTTGTGTTGTTTTTCGGTTTTAAATTTACGTATTTTTCTAATAATGATTTATTTCTTTATTTTCGCAGTGGTTTGTTAGCAGCAGTCAGGCCCGCCCGCCCGCACCCGCGGCCCCCACCCGCCTCAGGCCACCTCCCCCTACCAAGATTGCTGCCATGGGTCGGAAGAAAATACAAATCTCTCGGATTACGGACGAGCGGAACCGGCAGGTCAGTTGTTCACTCAATCTTTGTGGACATCACATTACATGCACAAATAAACAATTAGACGTATTAATAATAAACATTTATTTGATAATAGATTTTTATTAATTATTATTTTTTTAATTGATAAACTAATGTTTAAGACAAGATTTTTATGCATAGCACAAAAGGTAACAATTATTATAAGTAATAATTATTAGCCTGAAACACCCATCTACATTGAAACTCCCTAGAAAAGAAGTGTATCTTTTCTCGGGAGATTTTTACAATGTACATGAGTGTTTCAGACTAATAATTATTACTTATAATGATACATTTTTATATATTTATACATCTTTTGTTTATTATACTGAATATATATTTATTTATCAAATCGTTCCACAGCCTAGCTGTTGAACTCAGTGTGGAGTTGAGTTAACGTGAAAAAAATGGCCTCTAATATAATATTCAGGGTGTAACAGCACGTACCCGAAGAATTTTAACCAGCGATTCCTGAGCATATTTGGATTAAAAAATGTATGTCATTTTGCTCTCCTGTGATATGTTCTTCAATTATATTTTCCCGCGTCTCGGGACTTTGTAGCAGTATCGGATTGTATGCACTAATAAACAACTCGACTTCAGATTATATGCACCAATAAATAACTGGATATCAGATTATTAAAAAAAAACTGGTTAAATAGGTTACGTTAGGTTAGGTTATGGGCTATTTTAATTTTTTTTCATACCATTTAATGAATTTTCAAAGAGATGTTGAGCTGAGTTGATTCTGAGTTGTCACGGAACCATTAAACAATTAAAACTAAACCTCACAATGCAGTATTTACAAATATACAATATACGAGTATGAAGAGATTTTGAACTGAATTTTGTAATTTTTTTGTTATCGAAAATATTGATGCTGAACTGTTTATCAATCGTAAAATAACAAAGAAACCAATACTATTGCAACACTGGTGAAAATGATATAAATTGAATAATTAGACGTGGTTGCACTAATATGCAATCATTTTACATTAAAAATATATGTTCAGTTAATAGCTAGGTAGGCACCCACAAGCCAACCTCTGTGGCTTTTGAACTCGTTTGCCTGTGGGTAAACTTGATTTTGAAAATGGAACACAGAAAGTGACCACCGAATACTTCTTATGCCGGCGCCAGACATGTGTTCAAAGATGTGTTCACACATTTGAAGACTTTGCGCACACCTTTGTTCACTTATGTGTGTCTCTGCCAGATATGTGTTCAAAGATTTGATCACTCCTTTGAGCTCACAGTTTTCAAATAGACTTCACACAACATGGTCGACGATTTGGTCGACACAGTTTGCTTCTATTATTTATGTGCGTCTAATTATTTATATTATCTAATTAATTTATCTAATTATATTTATCTAAATATATTTATCTAAATATATTTATCTAAATATATTTATCTAAATATATTTATCTAAATATATCTATCTAATTATATATTTATCTAAATATATTTATCTAAATATATCTATCTAATTAATTCTTCGATAGAGCAAGGTATTGAAGAGTGGTGTTTAATTGAGTTCCAGGCGTCATTGATGTTATTTCGATTTTTATGCCCTTTACGTTTCGGATCCCATATATCTGGCTCTACTTGCATCAACTCTATAAACTCGAAAACGCTCTCATTATTCCACTCCATCGTTAGTTCGTTTGGCTGTCCACGCACGACTACTCTCCACGGCGACGCTCGCGCAACTGAGCTTCGCGCAGTGTGGCAGGCATGCAAACATTTCGACGCTGATCACTTTGATGTGCGCTAAAGAAACCGACACGGAACGGCAAAGCGCACATATGTGCCCAAATAAGTGAACACAGTATCATTTGCCCGTGCCACACATGTGAACACATATTTGAACACATCTTTGAACACATGTCTGGCGCCGGCTTTAGTGATGGGCCACTGATGGGCATATTCGAAACACTAACATTATATTTCATATTATTATTTTTAAAAAATGCGCCTTCCGGTAATCTTCTCGACGTGTTGTCCCAATCGGGAGTAAACAAGACAAACGGCTGTTTCTCAGTGATTTTTGATGAGGATATTGTTTTCGGAAGAGAAAACATAAGCACCCAATTCAAACTCGTGTTATTTGGGTCAACTTTAATTGCGTGACCTATCCAATGAATTTTAACATTCGATTTAATAAATTACAATTTCGAAACAGTATAAACTATTATACCATCACTATTCGTTCACTTTTCTCTTGTCATTGATTGCTAATATCTATGCAACATAAGGAGAGCGCGAAACCTGAAATCATGACGTTTAGTAACTCTTTTTCGCGTTTATTGTATCAATTTTCATGTGATATAATCAATAACGGATATTTATCCCGAAACACGAAAACTTTTGTGCCAGAAGTAAATTTTTCACGACTATCACACTTAATATGCACATTTTTATGAAACACAACTTAGGTTCAACTTAATTACAATAAGAAATGAAATGAAATAAAAAAAATAAAATAAATTTCGTTCAAATCTTAAAGAATATTTTACATCATTAGTTTGGCGGTCATCTTTAAAGTTGATTGAACTATAAGCTTTAATTAATAATAAATAAAATGACTTTTGGTCAATTAAACCAAAACGAAGAACATGGGTAATTAATTATGCGTAAGTAAAATTTAATCCTAACGTATTCTAAAAGTTTGGTGACATAGATTTTTATGGAATCAATTTAATTTATTCTAATTTATTTCCATCTTACAAAGTTCGTACATTTAATTAAAATGGAATTAAATGAAAAGGTTTTATGGACTGAATTTTCTTACCTACTTATTTCTGAAAATGTGTAAACACGATAGTATCTAAGAATAGTCTCTCCCACTTAAATAAATGTAAACATTATTATTTTCTGCAAATAATTTCTTGATGTTACGAAATAGAAGCGTACTTTAAAAGTTCATTACACCTCAGTGAGCTATTTTTGGTTGTATTGTACAAAGTTCACGGAGTGGATGGCGAAAGAATTAACAAGTTTTAACAAGATTTAGGGTATATTTGTATTATATATAGTCTTCGGGCGTGTTTTAGGCGTTTTAAATGATTTGTTTGTTTAAAAATGATTTCAGAGGGTTCTAATAATATCTAGGTAATAATTAAAAATTTATTTAAACGGCGATTAACTATTTCGACAAAGATGAATTTCTATAATAAATGTAACATCAAATACGGTGTTTTTTGATTGATGTAAACGGATTGTACTTTTATGAGTTGATGAATGGCCAGAATTCCAAAAAACTAGCCTAAAAAAATTCGTATTATTATATATAAACATGGCGTGAAGAAAATACATCAAATTACATTTGTTTAAACCAAATGGCTACTAAAATGCATCATTTTACATTTCCGGTATCTGAAACACTTATTTATCATTACTATATAAATAAAGTATTAAGCATGTCCCTGCTTTCTGTATATTTACTTACGATTCAATAAGAAAAAAATACAGATCAACGATGTATAAGTACCTACTGTAAATGATTTAAAAATATTATAGTGATTCACGAATACCTCACCAGAAGAACCTGTGCTGATGTGCTGAGATGTTCACCTGTTTTTTTTTGTTGTCTCAGTTACACAGAAGTATAAAACCGAATTTACACTGCGCATTGCGTACAAATTGTTTCATGACATTAGTTACACTGCTAGTTTCACGTGTAAACGTATAGTTTAATCATTCATGCATTAATTGTACGCCACAAAATTTGAATCGCGCTAGAAATTACGGCGCCACTAGTGGTATGCAACCAATTGCGAAGTGTAAAAACATGATGCAATTAGTGTCGCGAAACCATTGCCGCTGTGTGGACGTATGTGTTCCTTGAGAGTTGTTGTGCACAAAAACAGTACGCATTGCAGAAAAATCTTTGATGATATAATGTATGGCGTCGTAGTTGCTGTGGTACTGAAGGTCGCACGACACTAAATTTCCGTAATTTACACCAACTTTTTGGTGTCACGCAATTATTTGAAACATGCATGCAACTAGTTGCGTAATATAAATTCGGCTTTATGGTAACTATTAAAAGGTAGTGCTTTGGGAAAGCCTCAGAAAAAATTCAATGATTCGTGTACATTAGATGAGATGAAATGACGATTTGGAGAGAACTGCAGGCTTCAGATAGGAATGAAGAATAAGTCCAAAGCTGGACGCCACATGAGTCGCAGAGTAGAAGCGTATATAAGTAGTGTATAATCATATTGACTGATGTGCGATATCATTACAGGTGACGTTCAACAAGCGCAAGTTCGGCGTGATGAAAAAAGCGTACGAGCTGAGCGTGCTGTGCGACTGCGAGATCGCACTCATCATCTTCAGCTCCAACAACAAGCTGTACCAGTATGCCAGCACGGACATGGACAAGGTTAGTCAACGTTAATACTACTCTCAGTAATCCGCCACCCCAAAACCGGGCAAGTGTCCACTTAGAGAAGGCAATTCGGAGGCGGGTATGGGTACCGCCGCCCCGGGAACCATTTATTAGATAACCAATACCCCTTTTTTACATGAAAACCGCAACTGCTCCCGTCTGGAGCGGCTCGTGACTTTTAGGTGTGCTAGGGTGCTAATATTAAAAAAATGGCATCATGGATGTTGTCGTATGCGAAAAATGTATATATATTTTTTTTTTTTCAAAAATCGGTGTTTTGTATGAAGATTTTTCAGGAAATCGGTGCGGCGCACCGCCAAACTGAAACTTCCTGAAATTTTTCATACAAAAAACTGATTTAAAAAAAAATATATATATTTTTTCGGCTACAACAATATCAATAACGCCATTTTTTTTTATATCAGCACTCTAGCACACCCAAAAGTCACGAGCCGCCACTGCCAGAGAGACTATGGCATCCCCATTGGGGTATGTTGTGAGGCTGAAGGAAGTGGGGAGGGAAGGAGGTTGGGAAGAGGAAGGTGGGGAAGTACCTGGCGATTCAGATCTGGTCACCAAATACGGCGACAGCCATTTCAGGCAACGTTTCAATTCTGAATGGTGGTCTTACACCAGTAGAGTAGTAGAGTATCTTCCACTCTGGAACGTGCCGCAAATATACTATATATTATTTTAAATAAATAAATTATGAAATACACAAATTAATCAAATAAAATTTATTTGCCACGCCGGGATTCCGGGACCTTCGGAATGCGAGTCAAGCGCCTTACCCCTGCACTATGCCGGCCGCCATAGGTCAGTAGTTTGCTACGTTAGCATTGGTGCCCGGGTTCATGGGGTGAGATTTGTCTAGGCTTGGCGACAATTGCATTTATCAACCTACTCGTGGCGGGCCGGATCGGGAGAGACTGTTTGAGGGAGACCTAAACTGGACCTCTCCAGCCAGACTCTTTCAATTCACCGCGTTGGGAGGAAAGGATTCATACATATGTCACTCCTGGACACATTGACCCCCAGATTCCTGCCCACCCTTCACATCTTTTTCCTTCTCAGAACTTCCTCTCCTTCCTATCCCTGAAAAGACCCTCTACACAATTGTCTATTAATTTTGAATCAAATGCTATTTATTAGCAGTCTGGTTATTTTGATATTAAGAGCAACACGGTCGCTGAGAAATTTGAACATATAGGTATTTTAACAAACTGTTGCTGTCACTGTCGCTGTTATCCCCCTCAAATACTGAGCGGAAGTGACAACTGCATCTCAGACTGATGGTACCTAACTTAAATCATCAAAATCGATGTTTTAATGACTTTTGAAAGGGGTGTTGAAATTGCATGATTGTGAGTTGTCGTTGAAATGATATCTTTATTATATTAAAAAACATTTTCACTAAGGTCAAAATCAATTAAGAAATGGGGGAACACATTCGATGGTCAAAACGCTGTCCGGTTTCCTCTTAATTTGCAGTCAAAATAATTTTGTGACCTTGTACCACAAACATAATATTAAAAATAACTAATAAATCTCTTATCTTAACAAAAGCAGTATTTGATAATGAAACCAAATCAAAAGTACAAATAACCAATTCTTATCATCTACGAACACTCCCCTTATCCATTTTTTTACAATAATGTAATTCAAGAATTGAAAAGTCAATTGAAATTGCTTTAGGTACGTTTAGTGACCAGATCTGATTTGGGTTGCCATAGTCTTTGTTGCTTTAAACTGAAGTTGCCTGCAATTTTATTATTTTTTTTAATGCATTAGAGTTCCAAATATTCGGACCCATGTGGAACTATGACGTTCCCATAGTATGAAGTGAGTCTGAAAGGAAGGAGATGGTTGGGAAGAACATACTGTTTAGATTTGATCACCAAACACGGCTAAAGCCATCTCAGGCATCATTTTAATTCTAAATGGTGGTCTGTCGTCAGAACTATACTTTCGTCGTTGCCACAGTTTGTGACTATTTCAAAATCTTTACAAATCCAAAAAAAATCTACCCATAAAAATCAATGTTTTTTTATGCTTACATCCATTTTTAAATGTCTTTTAAAATTATAATATGTGTTAAAAAAAGTTGATCTCCTTCACCATACATCTGCTAAAACCAATAAGGACAATCTTCACATCCACCATGTTCTTTCAAATAAATTATGTTTTATATAAAAATTACTAACATTTCTTTTCGTGTTATCTCGCTTGTTTTTCTAATACATGATGATAATTTTTTGGTTTTCATTTATCGATGTAACGCTTTCTTGTTTTATAGTGTGTGTAATACAATATAAAGTTATACAATTGTATTGTGCAGGTCCTGCTGAAGTACACGGAGTACAATGAGCCCCACGAGTCGCTGACCAATCGCAACATCATTGAGGTACAAAACGTACGGCGCCATCTGTGTGCGTCGTAATGCATCGCCAATGCAATATTGCCCAAATAACACTTAATACAACATAATACCTCTGCTGCCTTAGGTCTTAGGACAACGCTGTTACGCGACAAAGAGAAACAGACGAGGCGTTCAATCGTTCAAAACCAACAAATGCAAATCTACAATTTGAAAATGATTAACTTTCTTTAATCGCCTTTTCTTCTTCGCAATTTATTCCATCACACGGCACACCTGACACAATGTATGTGTTTTAGTTATGCAACATCCGCATACGGGGATAGCTGGCAATGGATCACATATATGCGACAGCCTGTTACATCTGTTTATGGGAACAAACTCAAATACATAATTCTTTACATTTCTTACCCTTGTCTAAGAATATGCTTGTTTTCCAAAGGGATTTAAATTATAGTCTTTTTTTAAATGAGTGTTTCCTTGTGACGTTTTCTATATTTTTGTTAAATTTGCGTGCTTCGTCGTATTGTATTTGTAATTCGGTTTGATATAATTTCCATGTTTTTTGATCTATTGACTTTATTATGTATAGTGTCAGTGCATTCTAACACCGACACTAGGTTGCAGAGTGCAAGCAACAAACTGATAAATAACTTTTCATTTGAGTTTTCAACACTAGGTGTAAAGACACCCATAAATAATAATAAACAATAATATTATTTGTTGGATAATTCAAATAATGAGTCACGCGTTTCGTTGAAGAATCAGAGATTTATTGGGTTTTTTCGATTGAATGTCTACGTGTTCTCAATGTTGTTCGGATTTTGCATTAAAATTTACAAAAAAGAATTTATTTAACAATTTTGATAGTCATGTGTTCTTTTTGCTCATAGTTTTCAACTAACCTTTAGATATTGTGTTTTATATTGTTCGTGGAGCATGGCTTGATTATTTTTTTAAAACTTTGGCATTCCTCGTACTGTACTTGAGACGGGGAAATTGTGTATTTCCGAGAGTGTTTATTATGAATAGAGTGTTATTTGTCAACGTTGCATCTTTGCCTCTTACAATAAAACCACACATATGTGCGCTAAACCATGTTCATATTCTATTAATTCTACTTTTAAGGAATATGGACGGCTAAAACATTATTATCATTTGGATACAAAATAAATATAAAGACAAATTGTGACAACACACATGTTAGTCCTGAACTTATCAAAGAACAAATTATTTTTCTTTAGTTATTTTACATGAATTTGAAATTTCTATTTCATCTTTAAAAACACATTTTGGTTTATGAAAACAATTTATTATTCTTAGCTTAAATTTAATTTGTCAAAAGCAGGACGATTTAGAAAATTGCAAGTAAACATTAAACACAATTTATTTTTAATTCTTGTAATATTTTCTTGATAATGTGATTTTATCAAACTCTTTGAAGAAACTACATAATAATAATAAGTCCTTTGAAAAGAATTTTCTCAAGTGTTGTTTATTTTATCCTCCTTTGATAAACAAACCTACACGATTCTGTTTGTATCCCGTTGGAAAAATGCTTCATAGAAAGTAATCCTATAAATTTGTCTTTTTATCTCCTCAAAGGTAACCAAATGATAATAGAACATGTTTTCTCCATCCATAGCATTATATCTGATATCTGAGAGATTTTACCCAAGTCTTATTCTACTAAAATTCTATGAATGCTCACATTCATTCCTTTCTTTACTTGAATATATTATTTATATCTGTGGGATTTAATATTGTAATCTCATATTAAATAGAAAACCTGATACTGGGATCATAATCCTAATTCAAATTATAAGCTGGTCTGAGCAGGTTTACAAAAATAAATAAAATTCATCCATCCTACTTATTTTCGGCATCAAAATTAAATCATTTTCTCAAATAATATTTTAATAAAGCCTCTTTTCACATCTTATTTTTATTATAAAACTGATTGATCTGTCTGTTAAAATCTTGGAATCGATCTACCTTTTTTTTGTTAGGTTAGGTTAGCTACTTTGGTTATCAATTTATCAATGATTTTTGATTTGATTAGAATATATTCCATCAGCAAAGGTTGTCAGTTAGCATCTGCTAGATATTGGTGTAATCAATCAATTAGCATCATTACCCGCGTAATGTGTATAGTTTAATCTATTGATAAAATAAAACGTAAAAATCAGTTCGGTAAGTTTGTATTATGTAGACAAAAAAGGAATATGAATATCCATTGCTTTGGGTAACGCCATTCGAATATTCCTTAATTTAGCAGATGAATTTTTGTTATTTAGGGGAATGTCAGTTGAATATGCGTTACTTTATGGAAATGACAGTTGAATATGCGTTACTTTATGGAAATTTAAGTTGAATATCTGTTACTTTATGGAAAATTTCAGTCGAGTATCCGTTACTTTATGGAAAGTTTATTTAATATCTGACACTTTCGGTAACTTCGTTTGAATATCTCTTACTTTAGCAGATGAACACTATGTGGTTACTTTAGGGAATTTCAGTTAAATATTCGTTATCTTTAGGGAAACTTAGTTAATATCTGTTACTTTAGGTAACATTGTTTGAATATCCACTACTTTAACAGAAGATAATCTGTTACTTTAGGTAATTTCAGTTGAATATCCGTGACTTTAAAAGCCAGTTTAATCTAATCTGGCGCTTTAGGTAACGTTGTTTGAACATCCCTTTTTTTACTTTAGAGAATTTCAGTTGAATATCCGTTATTTTAGAGAAGGTCTATTGAATATCCATCCAAATCTCTCAGACATCAGAGTAGTGTGCAAATGGGCCAGCGCCCATGCCCCTCCGGCTGCCAAGCCCCTGAGTTGTGTTCACTAACCCGCAGGCACTTACGAAGAAGGAGCATAAGAACGGAGTGATGTCACCAGACAGCCCCGACCCGGAGCCCGAGTACAGCCTGACCCCGCGCACCGAGGCCAAGTACTCCAAGATCGACGAGGAGTTCCAGATGATGATGCAGAGGAGCCAGGTCAACGGCGGCCGGGGCTCCGGATACCCGCTGCCTGGTGGCGTTGTGGGTGGCTACAGTGACTCAGGCCTGTTGCAGCCCAGTCCGCAGATGCACCCCTCCATCAGTCCCAGACCCTCATCTTCGGAGACCGATTCAGGTAACTAATAATTTTGATTAAATTGGCACTGTATTTTATTCTTACTTCTATTATGTAGATTATTATCACTTATTAACTGTTACATTATTTTACACAAATTATGTATATATTTTTAGAATATTATATAAAATGGTGGCACACTTCGGCCACCATATACATAAATGGCCCGTGGTGAAATCAGGAACTACAATTTACTTATTTTAACCATTTTTAGAATAGAACTAGCTAAACCTTTCTCTTGTTTTTACAGTCAAGTGTGCAAAATTTCATCAATCTCGAAATTAAACTGTTGATTTGTATTAAACAAAGACACGCCGCCCACCAGCCACAGGCACCCTTCTTTATATTTATAATTGATAAAGAAAAACACAAAAAATGTCTTCCATGAAGATTTGAATAGAAAGCAATGTCGAGACTGACTTCAGTACCTTTTGGTTTAGCTTTCGCTCTGTCTCTCTTACACTTATCTGACATTTTATATAGATGATCAAATATAGTTTTGTATTGGAAATTTATGCAAAGAATAGTCTGACTTTTGGTTCACGAAACACGCCAATATTGAATTTTTTGTGTTCTTTATTCTTATTATTTTTATTTTATTTTATTGTAGTTGTATAATAAACTATGTGTTTTGAGATCTTTTATCTCTCTCTGCACGCAAACATACTTACAACTCTGTAATTAGAGGTCTAATTGTTACCACATCTCTAATAAAGATACTTCGAGATGCATATTTAAAGCATTACACACTGTATTTAAATTCATTCCATGTTCCTGGCAGGACAGTTACAAGTAGGGTTGCCATACGTCCGGAATTTTCCGGACAAGTCTGGAAATATAGGCCTTTGTCCGGAATGCGGGGGGAATTCTAAACAGTCCGGAATTTCTACAACTAAGTGAAAAAAATTAAATAAACCAAATTATTTTTATTACAAATCAAAGTAAAAACATCACTTATGATATTTAATGCTCCCAGAAATATTGTTCAACACTTCAGAATCTTTAATAATAGTTTTGTAGAACATTTCGCAAGTCATATTTTTTAAATTATACTGTGTTAAGAGAATCGACTTGACAGACTCTTCTTTTGACCATTGGTTCCGCCCCCCCCGACGCGGGTTTTGACATGCCACGATGTATAACGACATTCATATTATATTTACAAGAAAGTCCGGAATTTTTATCGAATGTCAGGAATTTTCTCCGGGATTTTGATTTTTTGATCTGGGAACCCTAGTTACAAGGCAGTACCTACCATATTATTGTAAAAATTCTTCTTCAACGTCGCAATATTATACCTATGAGATCAATCCGATATTTGGGAAAATATACTTTTTAAAGATTTTTTTCCACTTCCAGAACAAATTTATCTTTCCATTCAAGTTCAGTCGCCATTTCTGTCAAATGTTACACGAGTAGTAGTTACGAATGCAACTCGTGTAGCGTACTACCAACACTTTCGGTAGCGTGCAACTGTCATCAAACCCGTAGTCGACACTTAGCATCGTGTACAAATACTAGCAAAATAATATGACGGGTACTCACGATTGGCGGTGTACTACGCGCGTGAAACTTATCTACTCTAAAAAAGAACCAAAGCCAAGAATAGGACTAGCACTATTTTTAGTGTCCATTAAAGGCATATTTTAAGAACAAATCCATTTTTAGTATTATTAAGTAACAAATTTAATAATTATTATTGTTTTAAAATTTTATCAGTCATAACCCGTCAAAACCTCAGATAAGACTGTCTGTGAAGCGGTTTTAATCATTCTAAATTAGCATTTCATTGTGCAGAGCCAGAGTTTGTTTATGTTTTTTTATTTATTTATTTTAAAACTTTGCCATTTAACCCATTCCACTCCAATGTCGAGTGTCACTCGACATTGGTTTTGTTCCACCAGCTCCAACACTCACAAGTGACACTCGACATGGTGTAATACTTCTTTTTGCGGAAAATTTTAAAATAGGAGGATTTTTTTTTACTAAAATCTTTGAACCACAATTGAAAGACATTTTAGAATCGCATGATATCTAAATATTCTAAGTGGAAAACATGGATGGATGAAAGCATTTTTGAGTGTCAGTTTTTCCATTCCGAAATTCCATTTTTTGGCAAAGAAGATTTATGTAGATATTTTGGACATTTTTTTAATTTTTTAATTTTTTTTTTTTTATTATAGCGACTATATAAAAAAATTTTACATACAAAAAGTAATGTGAAATTAAGTATAAAATATTGTATTTCTTAGTCCTCCTCACTAGGGGGTCCTGTGCCGAGGCAGACTAAAGTTATTTAAATATAGTTCATTTGTCTTCTATGTCGTTTTTAGCGTCTTCGCTAGTGTTCTCTCATTGACCTCTTTAAGCCATATTTTTATTCTTGATTTGTATTCAATTGGATTTTTTATTAGTTTTATGTCTTGGGGAAGGATTTTATGGAGTTTTGTTGCAAAGTATGTATAGTTTCTTTGTCCAAATGTGGTTTTATAACCTGGAATATTTTTTATATAATTTTTATTCGATCTAGTGTTATGCATACACGGTCTCTAGTAGAGGATTCATTATTTTTGAAGAGCTTCAATAATATATTTTTGGCATATATTTGCTGTACATTTGGTACGTCAAAGTTATTGAAAATTTCAATTGAAGGCGTTCTAATTGGTACTTTCAATATGGTCTTTATGATTCCTTTTTGAATCGTATTCAGGCTTTGTAGGTACGTATGTGTAGCAGATCCCCATCCTATGATTCCATATTCAATTCGAGAATGACATAATGCGTAGTAGACCTTTTTCATATCCTTTTTATTTAACACGTTTCTTAGATTTTTAAAGAAATATATAAGGCTTGTCAGTTTTTCCGTAATACCTTTGATGTGTAGGTCCCATCTAAGATTTTCGTCAATTATTACTCCGAGATATTTTATGTTTTGTGTTTTTTCGATGACGGGGCAGTAACATTGTATATTATTTCCATGGCATTCATGTAATTTTAGTTCTAGTGATTTTATTGGTTGGCCCCTTGAGTTCATTGAAAATGTTATATATATTTTGTTTTGCTTATATTAAGGGTAAGCGAGTTGATTTTAAGCCAATTTGGAAGTGCACTAAGCCCCTTTTCAGCCTCGTTAAATGTATCAGTCCAATTTTCTTCTTGAAATAATAAAACAGTATCATCAGCAAAACTGATTATGTTTCCTTTAATGGTAAGGTTAGTTAAATCGTTGATGTAGATAATGAACAGCATCGGTCCCAGTACACTTCCTTGAGGAACGCCATAGTTCAAAGATAGAAGTTTGCTCTTTTGTTTGCTAATTTATACTTGTTGTTCACGACCTGTTATATATGACTCCAATAAGTTCATTGTTGATTCGGCCATTCCTATTTTTTTTTAGTTTAGTTAGTAATATTTTATGATCTATTGTGTCAAAAGCTTTTTGAAGATCTATGAATAAAGCTAAACATTTTTTCCCATCATCTATGTTTTTTATGGCCATGCTTGTTAGATTTTCTATGGCATCATTGGTGCTCAGATTTTCTCTAAAACCATATTGGGATGGTGATAATAATTTGTTTTGTTCAAGAAATTGAACAATTTGCTTCTTCATTACAGTTTCCAAGATTTTTGAAAAAGAGCTTAAGAGACTTATGGGTCGGTAATTACGTATATCCTTTTTGTTACCACTTTTATGTATGGGTATAACTGTAGCATTTTTAAGGCATGAAGGGAATACATTTGTAGATATAGATAGATTGACCAAGTATGTCAATGGGAAGGTCAGTTCATTTTGAAGTTGTTTTATTGTTTTATTTGAGATTATGTCATTTCCCGATGATTTATTAATATTAAGGGATACAATTGCGTTTCTGATTTCAGTATTAGTTATATCAGTTAACTTTAATTTATCTATCTGGTTCATATTTTCCTTTTCTTCTGGTAAAATGCTAGTTATTGGTTGTCTGATTTTCTTTGCTAATTGTGACCCTATATTAGTAAAAAATGTGTTTACGTATTCGAGAATTTTGTCCGGATGCTTTGCGAAAGAGATTTGGGTATTTTCAATTGTTAATTCCTCCATGTTCTTGCAATGGGATGATTTTGCATTTGTAATTTCATTAATGATCTTCCATAATTTGCGCGGATCATTGTTACATTCGTCTATTTTCTTCTTATAATAATTTTCTTTGACATTTGCTTTGGAAACAATGACAACAGGGAATCAAGGGCCCATCAAGGAATTATAAAGATTAGAATTAAGAATTATAATGTAGTACCATGTTATAGCTCGTAAAATAGAGATTATCAGATAAAAAAAATCTGTTTTATTCACAAAAAAAAAACTAAAACTAAAACTTAAAAAAACGTAATTTTGGTGTGGAGCTGGTGGAATAGAAACAAAAATGCTTGGAGTAGAAAGGGTCAATATTGTATTATGTATCTTTATAAATAAAAATCAATCTCTAACTTCCGAACGACTGCACCAAATTGGATAATTCAATTTTTTTTGTGTTCGTTATTATCAGGACAAGTTTTGTATAAAACTACTGGTGATCTCTGGCATTATGAAATTTCTATAAAAAAATTGCAATGGGTGGCAAGTGAGCTGTTTGAAAACTGAATGTACCAGGAATGAATATATGGAATGCGGGAGGGGGAAGGGTGGAAGGGGGAGGGAAACTCGGGAAGGAGGGTTGTGGGAGAGGGGGGGAAGGAGGGTTCGCGGGACGGGGGAAGCAGGCGAGTGGAGTGGGGATAGGGAAGGTGGAGGAGGCGGATTGGGAACGTGAGAGGGGAAGGGGTCGCGGGAGAGGAAGGGGAGGCGTAAAGGGAATGGGATGAATGGGAAAGGACACACAGAGAATTTTTTTTATTAAATGGCATAGCAACACCCATGCCGGGAACCAGCTAGTTTGTAATTAAATTTTTATGTTATCTGTCATACGAATAGTCTGTATGTTGGACTTATCAGGGAAGAGACTGTGGTGACCCGGTTGAGGCTACATTGACACTTTGCTGATATAATTGATTGTTTTTCTTCCCGTTCTGTGTCATCATTCCACGAGATTGCGTTCACAGGATTTTTATAAAACATTTGTCTCATTTTTTTTTAAATTTGTCAATTGCTGCAAACAAAGCATCCTTGTATGCAATATTATTAAATGTGGGCGCCAACTTGCGATAAGAAAAAATTATCAGAGTCTACCACAAATATGTGAAAAATCTTATTATTTGTTGCTGCAATTTGTTGCAATACATATTTCAAACATAAAAGAACTGTCTGAAAAAATATTATTATCATAATAATTTATATTTTTTATTAGTTCCACATACGTGACCCTGAGGAAAATAATTTCTTGCAGGGCTTATGTCATCTTAGGGGATGCTGTGTGGAGGGTCTTTTTAAGTAAATGAAGGAGAGGAAGTTCTGGGTAGTAAAAAGGTATGAGGGGGTCAGTGTGTCCAGGAGTGATGGACGTATGAATCCAGTCCTTCAACTGCGGTGCATGGGTCGAGGAAGAGAGGTCAAAAGGTCTCCCTCAATCAGTCTCACTCGATCCCGCCACACAGCAGGAAGATAGACGTGTCCACCGCCAAGACCCGGACAAACGTCATCCGATGAACTCGGGCAGCTAAGTCACCAAACATAGCGAACCTCTTGGGGTGACCTATTGCAGAGGTGTTGGTTATCCAATAAACGGTTCGTAGGGCGGCGGTACCCATTCCCGTCTCCCAAATTGGAAATTATTGTGGGTTTTGAAAAAAATTGATTGTTTGTTAGTTTGGAATGAAGAATAAAGTTGATTTGAAAGCCTTTGAAGAATTTTATAATCAAAAATATTAAATTCAATTAATTCATTTGTAGGTTCAAGTGGGCATCCATCGTCATCGTCTATAATTTGTCTCAAAACTTCCGCAAATTATGGTACAATTGGTTATTTTAGCATAGAATTTATTTCACTGCATCCAAGCTATTACATATACAAAAACTGTAGTATTGTACACCAATCTCTTTTAACAATTCTTTTAATCACTTTTAATGACTTTTCAAAGGAGGTGTTGAGTTGATTCCATTCTGATACACGACGAGGAAATCTTCTTATCTCCTTGTTTTGTGTGTAGGAGAATATTTTATCACAAGGAAACTTACACTTTGGCATTTGAGATGCCCAAACTGTTATTTTTTTTTTGTTATGATTTGTGTCGAAGTGAATGCGTAAGGTTCTCAGGGTGTGGTCTCCCGATATCCGCCGTCAGGTGCAAAGTGAGCAGCCTTTGGACTTCTTTGTTTCCACACTAAGGAAACCGTACAGTGATAGAGTTGAGAGGTTATTCCTTTGTTAGTAAAAACACTTCTATTATTGTTGTACTGGTTTAGGCAGATGAATAAATTTACAGCGAGATATTGATTCGATTCTGAGCACTTGAGATGCGATTTGCAGATAAGAATTGAGAAAGGAATCTAGAAAAGAATGACTGACTAAAATGACAACATGCAATTATATAGACAATAAGAGAAAGTTAGCACCATAAGTTAGCACGGCCACAGACAAAAGAGATCATAGACACAAAATGCATTGCAATTTTTTAATAATTTTAATAAGGTGGCATAGACATGAAAGTTATAGGTAAAGGAATCTATACATCGAGATTAAGCAGAATGATAAATTAGAAGTGCTCAGTGCTAAAATAAAGTTAAATATTTGAAATAGGACAATCACAACATACAACAGCGAAAACCAATTTTTTTGCAATGTAATAAAATGCATACATTTTTTACACATAAAACGTTGCTAAATGGCCCAACACTGATTTTAACTTCTGTTTATGGAGTCCTATTACAAATTGGGCTATAATTTTAGACACTACTTTTATAGTGGGGGTGTAGTGAGTACCTACTGCATAAAAAACTCATTAAAATGTACATATTATTTTCAAAGATATATTGGTTTAAAACTAATTTAATTTTCTCGAACGGGTTCCTTTTGTTGTTTTTTTAGATTTTATCGTTTTAATATGTCTAATCCTCCATGTGCCGTCCCTTTTTAACACAACCTAAAGCATAATATCACAGCCTACGCTACTTTTCCAGTTTACCCGAGCGGCGGCATGCTGGAGATGTCCAACGGGTACCCCGGCTCGGCCAGTCCGCTGGGGGGCGCCGGCACACCGTCACCCTCGCCAGGCCCCGCACCCTCGCCGCACCCCGCGCTGGGTGCTCCCCCGCCCCGCCACCACAAGGGGGCGCACCACTCTCCGCCTCCCCGCTCACACAGCAACCTACGTGTGCTCATCCCGCAGTCCATGCCGCCCCCGCCGCCAGATGATCTCTCGTACTCTGAGGTGAGTGAAATAAACTTTTACTTTCCCATCTCCTTCCCCTCCCCGCTCGCTTCAGCCACACACATATTTCAGAGATTTCTCTACTTGAGGGAACTACCCTTGGATCTATCTTACTGACTGTCTCTTAGGGTATTCTCGGAATGAGCCATCTATGGGTCAAAAAGATGTGCACATTGCCTCAAATTCCTTCAGACCGATTCAAAGATGGTTTGACTATCATTGAGATTTATGGAACCATTTGTTGGAAAACTAATACTACTGCCATAGGTCACCCCAAGTACTTTACTACGTTTGGTGACTTAGCAGGGGTGCCTGGGTTCATGGGTTGAGGTTTATCTAGGTCTTGACGGTGAATGCGTTTTCCCACCTACTGTGTGGCGGGCCGAAACGGGAGACACTGGTTGAGGGAGTCCTGACCTAGACCTCTCCAGCCGGACTCTCTCGACCCATTACCTTGCACCGCAGTGGGAGGGATAGATTCATGCGTCCGTCTTTCCCGGACCCCCAGATTCCTACCCACCCCTCATACCTTTTTCACTCCCAGAACTTTCTCTCCTTTCTTTCCGTAAAAAGACCCTCCACACAGCATCCCCGAAGACGACATAGGACCTGAGGGATTTTTTTTCCTCAGGCCCTCCTTTGCGGCACTAAACATTTATGTGTGTTCATTTCTGTGTTCCCGATGGTTATCTCCGTCACCGACAGCGTGGTAATAATAATAATAATTTTTGGGTCATTTCTATAGCACTGTTTTTGAGAGAAAATCACCTCAAGGTCGCTTTACAATTTAATTTATACATTTAACCTATACCCTATCACTTTACTTACAACTTTGTTTTGTTAATAGTGACTTTTATATTTATGTTACTAGTAACTTTTTAAGATTGATAATATAATTAGTGACTTACTACTATGTAGTGACTTAAAACTATTCATATTTTTATGACCGAGTGGGTATTTACACAATGCTGCTATAAGCATAGACTGTTTTATCTTCTGGTCTGCAGTAATTTTGATTGAAATTGAAATGGTATTTTATAATATTTTAAAATGATTGAATTGACAATACCCCAATTGGAAATTCTATGGTTCCACTTACGGGTTTCAAACCAAGTTTGAGTTCATTGAACTAGATTTCCTGCATGACTAACGTATACTGAATAAAAATAAACATAACAACAAGAGTTTCAACTGCTTCCAACCGTCTGAAGCCAGTGAGACTATGGCATATGTAGTGAGGCTGAAGGTAGTGGGGAGGGGAAGATTATAGATCTGGTCAATAAACACGGTTAAAGCCATTTCAAGCAATATTTCAATTCTGAATGGTGGTCTTAATATACATATACTTTGGATTATTTTAAATTTAAAGGCCACCATTCAGAATTGAAAAATTGCTTGAAATGGCTTTAGGTGACCAGATCTGAATAGCCAGGTACTTTTCCACCTTTCTCTTCCCCATATCCTTCCCCTCCTCACCACCTTCAGCCTCACAACATACCCCAAATTAGGGATGCCGTAGTCTCACTGGCTCCAGTTGCAGAGAGCAGTTGGGACTTTGTGTGGTCTACACATAAAAAAAAATGTAATGGGGCAGTTGGGTCAAGTTCAATCCAGTGCTTGTAAGTTCTGACCTTTTAAGTTAAAGCATTGTTTTTTTTTTAACATTAGTTTATTAATAGTAAATATTAATAAACTAGTATTAGTTACACAAATTTCGGGAAGAGAGTAAGATTTTAATTTGTATTTTCCTTTTCCAGACTCCTTCACTGGGTTACGCAAGCTTAGGCGGCTTCGTACCACAAGACTTTAGCATGGCTTCGGATATGGGACTTGGACTTTCCTGGGGAACACACCAACTGCAGGCTACATTACAGCATGGCGGGTAATTATCTACTTCATATTAAATCCTGGATTCAATTAATTTGTATTTCAAACACTCTTGACCGCTCGCAAGGTATGTCATAAACCCTTGACCGAAGACAAGGTATGTCAAAAACCTGTATGTAAAAAACCATTGACCAAAGACAAGGTATGTGAAAAACCTGTGTGTCGAAAACCCTTGACCAAAGACAAGGTATTCCAAAAACTTGTTTGACAAAAACCCTTGACCAAAGACAAGTTATGTCAAAAACCATTGACCAATGACAAGATATGTCACAAACCTGTATGTCAACCACTTGACCACTCGTAAAAATGATGGTGCGGTCCGTTTGAAGGATTCTCCTACCTTAACAAACGGATTGCAATCTTTAGAGCACAGGCGTCGAGTGGAAATACTGCCATTGTTCTAATGGAAGATGCTCTGAGGAACTACCGTAATTTATCCCTTCGGCACCGGTGCACAGTCAGAAAATACACCAATTGTGCGCCCAAAATTTGTACACAGTTGATGTCATAATCAGTGGCAGCTCGTGATTTTTGGGTGTGCTAGGGTGCTAATATTAAAAAAATGGCATTATGGATGTAGGCGAAAAAAAAAATTTTGTTTCTTCAAAAATCGATGTTTTGTATGAAGAAATTTCAGGAAATTCATGCTGCACACGGCTAAACTGAAACTTTCTGAAATTTTTCATACAAAAAATTGATTTTCAAAAAAAAAAATATATATATTTTTCGACTACAGCAATATCAATAATGCCATTTTTTCTAATACCAGCACTCTAGCACACCCAAAAGTCACGAGCCGCCACTGGTCATAATATGAGAATGGTTTGTTTCTACAACTTTCTTATAATGCTAAAAAAAAACTATGATTTTGGTTGTTATTTGACACAACCAGATGTTACATATTTAGAGGTGACCGGATAACTCAGAATCATGTAACTTCAACACCTCCTTTAAAAAGTCATTAAAAGTGATGAAAAAAAAATATATAAAAAAATTGGCTAAATAAGTTTCGTTAGGTTAAGGGCTATTTTTCTTCTTTTTTTTCATAACTTTTAATGACTTCAAAAGGGTGTTGAGATTGCATGATTCTGAGTTGTCATGGAACCTATTTTATGGTAATATTTATAATAGGTCACAAAATGGCAAAACATTTCATTCTGGAGAACTTTGAGTCATTGATTACATGTACTGGTTTGTGACTTCCAAATAATGTCATACATATTCCCGTGAATCATTTTTATGTAACTAAAATACTTTTGTCGAATTTTTTTTAACTTGTGAACAATTTTCTCAGTCAATTTGATTGTAAATCCCACACTATGTAATATTACCTTTAATTCAAGTGCTTTCATCATACTTAACAATTATTGACTCTTCCATATGACGCTATATTATACCTGACAGTCCCAATATAATTATTATACCTTCCATTTGCCAATTTTTATACAACCAAGCATTTTTTAATTATAAAACCATCTAAAAATATCTCTTTTTACCCTGGTTAACATTTTGTTTTGTCCTAAACATAATATTTATAATCTACCTTGCACTTACCAAGTAATCCATAATCGTGTATGAATGTAAAACAAAATTTAAACAATTCCTTACATCTTGGCTTGAACGCAAGTTTTCTCCGCAGCCTGCCGCAGCTGTCAGTGTCGGGGGGTACGCCGCCTCCCGGGGGCCACGAGGGCGGGGGCGGTGGGGGCAGCCCGCCCCCCTCCGTGCGCATCAAGGCCGAGCCCGTATCGCCCCCGAGGGCCGAGCCCCAGCGCCACGGCCAGCAGCACCACACGGGACACTCGAGCCACCACGGTCACCACTTAGCGCCGCACCACGCGCACATGCAGCAACAACAAAATGATGGTGAGATATTTCATGTTTTTTAACCACCCGAGCTTTAGCAACCCAGGTTTGGGTAGCAACAATTTATTTATTTATTTATTTATTTACGGACAAATAGTCCAATTAACAATATAACAATAAAACAAATAGAAAAAAAAAGAGAGATCACAATGAAAGGAGATTAATAATTATTATAAGCAATAATTGTCAGCCTGAAACACTCATTTTACATTGAAAAATCTTCCGAGAAAAGATACTTGCCGCCAACGGGACTTGAACCCGTGTCTTTCTGATTGCCGGTCGGATGCTCTGACCACTGAGCTATGGCGGCTTATCAAATAAAAGGAGATTACATATAGATGAAGAGCATTGACAAAATACATATAATATAAAAGTACATAGAGAAGATAACTACAAGTAGCTTGAAGATGGATTTAAAAAGACTTTAAAAAACCACATTGCGTAACGACTGCCGAAAGTCATTTAGGCTTACATCAAAAAATTCAATGCTTTGATTTGCGTTGACAAGTCTCGACATTCTGGATAAAGGAGAATGATATCCATAATTAGTAGAATGTTGATTGAGGAACAGCAATTCATTATTTCGGAGTCTACGGGAAGGAATGTTGAACTGGATGAGTTGTAACAAAGCAGGGGTGTCAGTAATACTGTTGATAATTTTGAAAATGCAAATTAGATCAGAGTCCTTTCTACGTTTTTCTAAAGAGGAAATGTTTAAAGTTTGTTCAATTTCATCATACGAGTATTCTCCTCTTTCAAGTCCTAACCTCCAAGCAATTCCTCGTAGGAAGCGATGTTGTACAGATTCGATGTAACAAATGTGGACAGCATAAAAAGGAGACCAAATGACAGTAGCATATTCAAGGTGAGGGCGGACCAGCAAACAGTAAAGAGTTTTAAGTCTATTTATATGTTTAAAGTCAGAGGTAATTCATGTTTAAAGTCAGAGATAATGCTCTTGAGCGATAGCTATCCAAATTTGAGTAGCAATGATAATTCCCTCGAGCTGTAATTAGGTGATTTTTATGAATTAAAATTAATTTATTTTGAACTTGACACATTCACCTGATATGTTTAGTTGCTAGCTTGATTAAGCTTCTATTTAGTACCAAAAGATGTCACTAATGTTCCTCTCATGGAATATTCCAAAACAATGTTTTATACTCTGTAGAAATTAAATTCTTTTCTTGAAAATTGGACATCTGTTTATAATTTTTAATATGTATAACAGTTAATAATTTTACTATTTCTATGTAAAATCCCCAGAAAAGGGCGTTAATAATTAAATAAATAAATAAATATTGTACCAAAAGTACAATGGAGTGCAATTTGTTGTAGCTAACATAATAGAATTCATGCATACAAATTTGATGATAATTTTTATTTTTATAAAACCTAAAAATACAGGATTAACGTTGATTTATTGGCTTTGATCACTCGGTAAGCAGTTTAGGTTGTTTCCGTATTAATACTCCGAGGTATGATTTCTGGAATGAGCGTGGCCGAATCCCAAACAGATTGCAGGGAAATTTCTATCACTGACGCTCGAGTGGTTATCCGTTCAGATGATAATTATAATCGATCAAAGTTGTCCCATTTTAATCACCTTTCAGCAGACCAAAAAAAAATTTTTTTCTATGGAAGTAAATCTGTGAACAATCATCCGTCATCACGTGTGTTTTAACATTTGCACAACGGAATTTATTATTTGGGTGACCGGACAACTCAGAGAAACGTGCAACTTCAATACCTCCTTTGAAATGTGATGAAATTTTTTTTTAAATTGGGTAAATGCGTTACGTTAGGTTAGGTTATGGGCTATTTTAAAAATTAAAAAAATCATTGTCTTTTAACAACTTTTCAAAGGGGTGTTGAAATGCCACTTTGTTGAGTTGTCGTGGAACCTATTATTTGTAGCCACATTCACCTGTTAACCCTATTTGTGACCATGAAAAAACGAATTATTAGATGTCTTTTAAAATAGTCATTTTTTAAGTTTTATTTTATCCCGCTTCGATTTATTATTCGAGTTATTTGAAAAAAAATTGTGGTTGGAAACTTTAGTTTCATAGAGGTGTACATTGAAATTTTTCTGCTGTTAACCTTTAGATTTGAATAAA
The DNA here is from genome assembly GCA_917880885.1 of Limnephilus marmoratus. Taxonomy (NCBI): domain Eukaryota; kingdom Metazoa; phylum Arthropoda; class Insecta; order Trichoptera; family Limnephilidae; genus Limnephilus; species Limnephilus marmoratus. The sequence continues at coordinate 54,941,386 of OU862910.1, forward strand.
AAGCGTGTTATGTTTTCTTTTTCTATCGCTGTTATTTATATATATATATTTATTTATAATTATTCTCACCACGATAGGGAGACACAACGATTTCTATGGGCTGTTCCTATAGGCAAACAAGGTTAACATAGCTGGAAGGCTAACGTTGAGAGGAAAAGAAAACATTTTTCTGAGTGTAGCTATCTTTGACACATTTTCTGATAAGACAGTACAATTTACAAATCCATAATTTTTCAAAAAATTAGTAAGTTATTACGAAAATAGTATCAGTCAGTGTACGCACGTGTTTGCGCACTTGAAGTGAAATAACACAAAACTGCGCTATAAAAATATTACGTTATTATTATTATTATTATTACGGCGGTGATGGGCATTTTACCCCTGGCATTCCAAGGATCAATCAACTCAATATATTGCAGCTATTATACACAGATAAATTAATCAAAATTCTTTTTTTTTAATGTTATGAATATCAACATCACTTACCTCTAGGTCAGTTGTTACTCAACCTTATTTGTGCAGTGCCCCAATTTTATTGGTTTCTTCAAAAGAGTGGACTTATTCTGAACCAGGCTGCTAAGCATTTTAACTTGGCATTCCAAGAATTAAGTCAATTTCCCCCCTTAGTACATATTATGTAGTTCTGACAAAAATCTTGATAAATTCAATCATGAGAAATATCCTATTTAACCTTTTTGTTGTTTCAGGCTCAGTTTCATCGTCCAGCTTAGCCTCCCCCATGGGTAGCGGGGGCGGTGGCGTAGAATACGAGCAGCCCCCGCACGCCAAGCGCCCCCGCATCTCCGAGGGCTGGGCCGCATAGCCCCACGCTCCCCTCTACTACTGCTGAGTCCCTGCACACACACACCAGGCCGGCTACTAGACACATCTAACGAGAAAACACATCGGACCAAGCGCGCTAGCTAGACCCGCCATCGTACATCAATACATCCGTCTATAGAGCTAGCTAAACCTATCTTCAGTGTAAATAAATACTACGTACATACTGAAATCCCTTTTCTACAATTGTATGCACGTTGTCCATCTTTGGACGTATTGACATTTTGCGCTTCTCTATTGACGGAAAGTTTCGAATCCTGGTCTACGCCGCGTGGAAATCACAGCGTCTCCGATTCAGTGATAGAATTTTAAAGTGAAGTGATTATTTTGTTTGTTTGAACAATTTCAATTGATTGATTGATTTTGGCCCTGCGTGAGTTCTGCGTGATGGAGTTAGTCCGCTTCTAGTGAACGAAGAAGTGAAACCGCATCGGATGGACAGATATTAACAGGTGTGTGCGTTGGATACGAACTACCGTAATACAGTGAGGTTTGGTTTCGGCCGCGGTGGTTATTGTTCTTGTCGCGCTGTACAAAACAGACTTCCAGCTTTTGTGATGAGAAAGTATATTATTTTGAAATATCCCCTTCGCGAGCGTGCTTAGCTCCGGTGGAAGAATTTAATGAGGAGTACCTCACGGACGCACGCGGAAACATAGAACCCGAGTCATGTAATATTCAGTAGCACGCACCCATACATATCTAAAGTTTCATATTTGTGTTCAGCTATTCGGTAGCGAATGTATGTTTTTTCTTTATAATTTTTTGTTATTTATAGTGTGTGAACATAACTTTATGTAAAAAATTAGGATAATACGGACTATCGCTGTCGGAGGATTGTTGTTTTACAAAGTAAACATTCACATATTTGTGTTGCCAAGTTGTTTTAGGATGTATGGATTATATAAATGTATATTTCTTATCACAGAGAAACTGTGTACTGTGCCGCACAGTAGATAAGGTATATATGTCCACAGCCATAACCCGTAGGAACCCCTCACGACACGGTCAGTGAACCGCTTGTGTGAAGTGCGCGATGCGATTCCCCGAGGAGATTGTGTGGGATTTGTAAACAAGCAAACGTGAGATGAAATATGTCCTTTTGTTAATATTAAGTAGTCTACCACTAAATGTGCCATTTTAATGATAGTATTGTATCCCGGGTTGGTTGGGTTGGTGGGGTACGAATCCCGCGGGGTGAAGGGTTGCTCTGGCTCTGGAGTGGATGGATAACACAAGCTTTAACGTTCTTATGACATTATGTAACCGCACCAAGGCACTTTAGTATACAAACATTTTGTGAAAATTGTATTTATTTATGACTTTCATACGCTCTGAAATAAACACAATTTATTCTCTTGTTAATTCTGAGGAACTGGGACTGGGACTGGGACCGGGACTGCACAGTACATTTTCCAAGTCGCGAGACTTGTACAAATCTGATTGCAAAACATTCTTCCATTTTCCTCTCTCTCTGTATTTTATTACAAATGTTAAGAATTCTATTAAATATTAAACATATTATACCAGTTTTTAACATGAAAAATCACAAAGTTTAATATGTAATATTACATAATAATATCTTTCATATAAATTTCTATAAATATATTAAAAAAAAACTTACATGTATTTATTAAATGTTGACGATAAAAAAATATAATATGGTATACTGTGTTGTTATAAAGGATATATGTATTAAATGGAATCAAGTTTCCCTTGTATATTTTTCCAAGTAAGAATACGAAAGACTATAAATATTTTACGATAAAAGAAATAGGTAGTTTAATGCGGGGCAATAAAGCCTGCGTGTGTTTATCAGTATGTAAATGTCCGCCCTTATAGCTGCAATACGCAATGTTCACTGTTCACTGTTTCACTTATCCTAGAACGTTCAAAGGCGACCTTCCGTTCATAATATGTGATGGCGATGAGAGAAGGCCCCCCCTAGGGACTGGGGGGCTCATGAAGCAGGGCTCCACCGACAGGGAGCGGGACTTGGGTGATTAACAGTACAATATTAAACAAATCTAAAATCCTGCATTAATCACTGTGACTGTCAGGATAATTTGTGCCATTTCTGAATTTTTAATATATTTTTAGAATATATCCGAGTTGTGGACGTGTTGCAATTGAATTAAATGGTTATTAAATAATAAAATAGAAATAGTTGACACACAAATCTAGTATCCTATTGATAATGAGATTGTGCAAATATAGGTACATAGTACAACATGTATATTTTCTGATATAATATTCACCAAAGTTAGACGTGTATTTAGGAGGGGCGGTGGGAGTGTGGCTGAAACGTCAGAAATTGCCCGGTACAACAAACAAACGAACTGCGGATACAAGTATTTCTTTCAAGATTGTTCCTTATTGCTTTCATTCTCACATAGTTCAACATTCAAACGGCTTCAGAATATGTAACGTCGATCCAAATTCATCTCCGCTTAAGTCACGGTCATTTCTCAAGAGAGAAGGGTATTTAAATTACATCACTACAGTATTATGGAATTAACACTTTTCACCAACTGTCGAATGTTGAAAAATAATTAAGCATCAATAAATTAGCTGACGATTTCATTTATAAATTCTGAGCACTATTTTCATTGTAAATCTCCTTATATTGATTGGAAAAATCTTAATTTAACACTGCCGATGCCATTGAATGGCATTTAACGATGACGTAACGTGAGCGGTAATGGATTTGAAGCGAAGATAGTAAATCTGGGAATACTTGTTTGTATTGAGGCTGGTGTAATTATCCCACTGGAATGATGTTGGTTTGGCATAGAATTGACAGCGGTTGAGTACTGTAGGTTGGTTGGTTGGTTGTATTTGGAAACAGTTCTGGTTGTGCCGAAAAGCCATTTGTTGATTTTTTATAATGTGTAAATTAAGTATTTGTGTAAGGAATAACTTTCTCATTTTCCACGTCGGTCAGACGTGTCCCGGGAGAGTAATAGAGTTTAGACACTTGTAATGTATTGCACCGTCGCAGACTCAGAGCTCTGCAAGGGAAATATCCTCAAACACTCGTCGCTTTTTGTTCCATAATCATATTACATTATGACAATACTACTTATGTTCGAAATGCGACGAGTGTTTCTTAACCACGGCTGGACATAATTCCGATGAACATTTGTACAGTAATATATGGGTAACTCAATGTGACTGTGAAGCTTTTGATGTTCAGTGTGTTCACCAGCATGTGTATGTTATCACGTCCGTCACATCCATCCCACCCAAACCACCATCACCACTCCACTTCTCGTCTCCTCTAGTCACCTCCTTGCAATTCCGACTTTCCGTATTTAGATTGAGTGATTTATTGACATAGTATTTGTTTCATTCATCATGTCACGGTGCTTGGATTCAACCGAAACAAAACACTGCTCAGTTTGTAGAATCCGTATAGTTATCACTAAACTTAATACGTATACATTATTGAAGCACTCTAAAACAACGAAACTAGCGTTCTGGTTCGCAAAGTGTTTATATTTGAGTGCTGTAATGCTACAATATCGCAGCTCTGGATCTAGGACTTTTTCATACCGGGGTAGAAACTTGAAAGTGGCGCCCCTTCTCGCTAGCGTTTGTCTCTCAAACCACTCAGGTTTATTCGGCTCAGCTTGTGTAGCCTGTAGTTCTGGATGCGACGGGGATTCCCCTGGCAGAGACATTACGTAACTCTGCATGCATTCAAAATCGACTTCGGATGCATTTATAAATCAACTTAGGATGTGTTCAAAAACCAACTAGGCATTTTAAAAACAAATGAATAATCGATAGAACAGTGTGCGCTGGATGCCAGGCGCTATGTGAATCGGGTTTTTTTTTTCCAATCAAAAATATAAATTACGATTTTGGCGCCCCCTAAAACTGCCGCCCGGGGCAGGTGCCTGGTGGCAGGTTTACTCCACTCCACCCCCTAGATCCTGGGCTGCAATATTGTAAAGAAAGTTATCAGACAAAGTAAGATATGTTAAAATTGTATCTATTAGTTTTGCAAATGTCAATGAATCACGCAGCTAATCATTTTCTTGCCTTTCCAGTCCTTGAATGTTATTAAATTCAAATTTCAACCAAAGTATTTTTGTTTCCTCAACATCACTACAGCTCTGTGTTGGCTGCAAAATGCAAATGATTGCGACTTATTTATTTTCTGGAAACTTTTCCGCTATTAGTTGAAGAATACAAAGGTTTCTACGAGGAATCAGGGTTTTGTACTTAACTCCTAATACTTCTACGCTGCCTTCAACCATAGGTGATAGTATTTAATACTGTACACAATTATTCAGGGTTTTGCCATCTTTATGAAAACAGTCTGGTTTGCAGCAAGTGAATGACTAAAATTCAAATCTCTTTGTTGTCCTTTTTACCATTAGAACCAGGGTTTGTAAGCTTTGCGTTCTTTGCAAGCAAGTTGTTTCTTTTGTCCGTCATCCCTGAACGAAATGAATTATTTGACTAGAATCAGCCACAAATCATGTATCTCTGTGTTATATTCCATTATTCTCTCCTGTCATATCTTCACCACTGTAGTTGCCTTACATGCAGTGCCTAACGTAACGTGTATCGTATTGTACCATTTTATGTACCATTTGTGTACCATGTGATCTTATCTGCCCTGTTATTGTAGCGTGTATATTACATTATGAACGTATCTTTGTATAAAATATGAACAAACATTACATTTATTATAAATGACAATTCAACAATATTAAAGTTTTTTATGAGCAGGTTTTATTAAATTTATTGGTATGTTTTTAAATTTTAAATCAGTCCAAATATTAAGATTACCTTTATCCGTTGTGTATGTAGATACATTGTCATTGTAAATTAGACGGACCCGTTTGATGAAATGTTTTAAATCTTAATTTGTAATGTTGGATGTGATATAAAAATTTGTATATTTATGAATCGTCAATTTGTTGAAAGCCCAAAAATAAAATAAATATTTTGACTCGTTTTTGTAATATTTATTGTAATAGGCATTTTATTTACAAGAACGATAATGTGTAGAGAGTAACACATAGCCACTGTGGAAAGAAAGTCTTTCTGCTTCCTTCTGAAGAAACTTGCTTGTGCCTTCACATACTTAACACTTACACTACTGCTTGACGACTTATCTTCTGATTTACCTTGTTACCTCCCCTTCAGTTGTCAGTTGTCTCCTGAACCCACCTGTTACTTTCTGTTCCCCCGTTACTTTGCTTGACTAAATGTATAGAATAGGTCACCCCATATGTAGTACCATTGCAGAAATGGTTGAACTCTGTTAATTATTGTAGCAATTATTGATATGAACTATCAAAGATAAATATATACGTACTTGATTAAGAGGCAATCACAAAATCGACCACCTAGAGTTGTTGAGCACTTTAGAGAAATTTATGTGAAAGAAATATTATAAGCGTACGTTTATGTGCTCAGTTTGTTTCACGACAAAGATACGGTTTGGTGGTCAGAGGTCTCCCCTGTGCTATATGTGACCTTTGGGAGCATCAGAAGTTCTTTTCTTGTAATATAACTGAAGAGCGTTTTATGGTATTGTAACTTTAGAATAAAACATGTAAATTACAATGTTGTAAATAAGATGCACTTGTGGTAAAATTGTACCTCGGAGAAACTGACAGATATTTATGATGGAAGAGAGGAATTGGAAATGTAAAATGGTTTGTTTAGTATTATTTTTGTACAATATTTTATCGCTTTGTCTTTTTGATATTAATTTAATTTGATTGATTTTACATTAAAGTACATGAATTGCTTTAGAAAGTGGGAAGCTCCCAACGTTGAGGCGAGTCAGGTGCCGTCTTCATTGTTATGTCAATAATACTCATTGATTCTGTCGTCAACCAAATCCTAACATTTAACACAACGTGAGTGCAATATTAATCAAATGCTTACATAATATGATGATTTACTCTAAGTTTATAAATATATATTTTAGTGCTAAATCAACGTTGAGTAGAAACTTCTCATTTCTATTTGAGAAATTATTTCTTTTTGTGTTGACTCATACTTATCGTCATAAACTTAAGATTTTCATAGTTATTTACGTTAGTAAGTTCGTTCTCTCGCGCATTGGATGTCTCTAGCATCGCAATCAAGTCAAACATTGTCCCAACAACACATTTATGTCCCAACAACATGTGACATCTCGCTGTGTGTCCTTTGTTCTTTTTGTAATAATTATTTGGTTTATAATTATGGGTTTAGTCGACAGACGGGCTCGTGCGATGGATACGATAGAATCGTTATAAATTATTTTGATGACTGTTTGAAAGATTATAATAAAGAGTTGAATGTCACTTTCTTGTTTTATTTCAAATTGACTCCTTCTTTATCCCGATTGGGTTCCACTTCCGCTTCTACCAAACAGCCCCTTTCATCTACTTCTACAGGAGATACCTTTTCACCAAACACTGAAGCGACCACCTCAATATCAATGTCCTCAATTTCTTTCAGCGGCTTTTCATTCGCCTCTTCATCCTCCTTCTTCTGTTCCTCGTCAGATCCGAGCTCGCTCTTTGTGTAATGGAATAGCTGATTGATTTCCTGGTCCCAGTTCACAATGCTGGACTTTCGAGAATGCCCGCTGCCAGGAGTTAGTTCATCCCCAACATGCGCAATATCAGCGCTGTGAATGATCACTTCTGTTTCGCTGATGCTTTCCAGATCTGGCTCTTTATATTCATCAACCCGGATTGTGAAGGTTTTCCTTTGTACTTTGTAAGTGTTATCATCTGTCTCAGAATCACTGGTCAAGGAAACATCACTATCTTGACTAATACTGTCCCTTTTCTTTTTGATGTCTTCTTCTGTTACTTCTGAGCTAGCGCGGCTTCTATCGTACATGTCTGCGAATTCACTTTTGTCTTTGCTCTTGGGAGTGGGGACTATTTTGGATCTAGAGGTATCTGAAGATGCCGATGAAGCTGTTGGTGAAGGGCGCTTGTTTCTGTTTTTGAATCTGAGGCACATGCGGCCGCAGCCCCCGGCCCACTCGGACAGGAGGGCGGCCCCCGCAGCAAGGAATCCCGCCCCCAGCAGAAGGAACATGCCCTGGGTGTCGCTGAGGGAAAGTCCACGTTCGTCGATTGTCACCATACTAAGTGCTTCTCCTGTACTAACCTGTTATAGAAAAATATTTAATTTAAAAAAAAAATTTTTAGAAAGGTAAACATTCCCAAGGACGGATGGAAGAGAAGTGTACAGTACATTAACCCCTTGAACGCCAGCATATCTTTAAGGATGTGTGTAAAAAGTAATTTTTCTGAATATAACTAGCTCTTCAGAAAAAATTAAATAAGGTAGATTATATACTATTTTTTAAAATGTATAAACACATCATCTGGTACAATTTACAAAACACAATTTTGCAAAAAACAAGGAAGTTATGACCAAAATATAATCGATGACGCAGGCACACTACGCTAATGCATTTGTTCAGTTTATTAATAAGTATATATAAATGAATAGAAGTAATGCAAAATCATATGTTTGTGGTTTGAAAATGTAATCGCTTAGAACCCTTTGAATAAAATGAGTATTTTTTTCTTTCTCTAAGTCTTTTTTAAGCCCAGAAAAAATTAAGTATAATAAAGTTACTATAAAAAATGCTTTAACATTCAAAATTTCCTACTTACCAACCTTTTTTCAGTATTGGTTTTATTGTGTAATGTGGCAAATAAAGTTCTTTACAATATGATCGTAAAATATTTAAATATTTGTGCCTGAACTGTAAAATAATACAAAACATGCCCTTTGGCGATTGTTAAAAGGGAATTTAAACCTTAGCGCTATCTCCAAATGGAGTGTTATTGTTAGTGGCCCGATTTCAAACCTTAGACGGCATGGTGCATGGCCTTAAAGCACATTGATTAAGGAAAATAATATGTACAGAATCATTCATTAATTTAATTTACCTGCAATAATTTCCCAGTGGAGGTGCGTTGCATATCCCACTTCACATCACTTTCTATTTTGGCTATGATACCACTTTGGAGCATAGTGAGTATTCCTTTATTTAACTTATCCAAATAGACAGACTGCTTAGGAAACGCAATGGACACCCCAAATGGAGCGAAGCATTCGTTACTGATGTGAAGCACAGCACGCTTTGCAGTCCTACATTGTACCAAAACAATTAAAATTAGTAATTCTATGAACAGTAGACCTCGCATCCAAAAAAGTATATTTCTAATTTACTTTTATCCACACGATGGATAGTTATCCAAATTTGTGTAGGTGATTTTTACGAATTATAAATTTGACAATTTAACTATTTTTTAAAAACCTTAAAATATTGAATAATTTGTGAAATCTAAGTGGATTCATTGGGTTTAAACCACAGCAAACAGTTCATAAGTTTCCTTATTAATATTTGGAGGTACAATTTTTGTAAAGACGGCCTAAATGGAAATTCTAACTCTCAATTATTGTTATTTAATAAAAACAAAACCAAAATTTCATCTGAAATCATAAGATTGGTAAGTAGGTACTTAAATACCTGCCTACTAATTATAAGCCATAAATTATTTCATGTAACATTTTTCATTTCAAATAAGGAATTTAAATTGGTCCAAAGAAATGTCACTATCTAAATGACAATTCTTTTTTCAAATTTACTTCAGGCAAGTAGACACCATAATATTGAAAAAAATGTGAATGAAAAAAATGCAAATAAACACGACGATTTCATATTTAAAAAAAGAATCCTTACTGAACCAAACCTTACTGAACGGCTACCATCTTGAATATACAAACAAATTTATAGGCAGGTGAAACACAAAATGATCGAGGTAAATTTTTTTAAGATATCGAAATGCTGTTTCCCTGTTTAAATACTTACTCAAATGTAAAATTGGATTGCACCACATATTCCAACTGATATTTCGATCCTAAAAATGCATATGGCCAGAAGAAGGCTCTAGTTGTATTCAGGAGACCAGCCTCAATGTTTGGCACCAGCTCCAAATGTTTCATTAATTTGGTAGTGTACTTATCTGAAGAATTGGTAAACCACTTTTCCCACCCACCTCGATCTAAAAACATTTATTGATTTATATTATTATAATTAGAGCAGAACCGTCTAATTTCACAGGATAATAATTTCTAAAATCTTGACAAATCAGTTCTGATTTTGAAAATGTGTTAAAAATATTATGCTATGGGTACTTTATCGCCTACTTTATCGCTTGTTTGAATTCTTGGTAAATATTTCCCGAATTCTTCTCACAATCTGTTCAAATTTTGAAAAAGACATTTCAAACCAAATATTATAAGTTTATTGAATTAGATTTCCTGCAGGACTAACATAAAGTCAACCGAAATTTGTATTGCATATTGATATATATTGCATCCCCAATTGGGGTATGTTGTGAGGCTGATGTTGGAGAGGGGAAGGAGATGGAAAAGAGGAAGGTGAGGAAGTACCTGGCTATACACATCTGGTCACTAAACACGACTAAAGCCATTTCAAGCAACGTTTCAATTCTGAATGGTGGTCTTACACCAGATACTGAGAGTATATTTCACTCAAGAATGCTCAAGAATGTGCCAGTGTTTTTTCGTGGTTTCATGTAGAATAAATTAATAGTCCTCGAAGCATAACATGGTAAATTTTTTTTTTCTGATTTAGGCATTTTTAAAACTAAAAACTAAATTTATGCGGATTTTTTTTTGGTTATTTCGAAAAATAATAGATAAAATCACTTAACCCTCAAATCTATCATAACAGTAAATAGAATCGCAATATTTTACATCAAAATTTTGAGAAACAAATAACCATTTTTGTATAAATTTCAAGATTTTTAATTAGTTAAAGGAATTTGTAAATATTAATTTGTATCGTCTTCTGTAAAGTTTTCATTTTATGGGCTGAAGGGTTTTACCAAACTGCAGTCCATGTGCATTGTTATAAGTGCGTATAATGTGAAAACATTTTGTAGGTCATACCTAAAGTTCCTACTCTGTAGTTTCCCGAAAGAAGTTGCTTGACTGAATCCACCGTGGCCGGGTAAACAGGAAGTGTGACAAAGGCAATGATGGACCCCGTATAACAAGCTGTTATGATTATCGTGAAAATCCAGTACCAACCTTTACAAAAAGAAAACAGAGATACAATGCAATCATTAGCGATAAATGATCAACGAACTTCTTCACAAACGTATTTTATTTACCAATTAGTAGCCTCGTGGTTATCTTTGTAGTCCTGCTCCAAGAATTCTTTCCGACAAATGTAAAGCAGTTGGTAAATGTTCCAAACACGTACCAGAACATGTTCTCTATTTCCCCGGAGTTGTGTATCAAATGCCTCAGCGTGTGCTTGTCGGAGAATGCCAGGGGAAATATTCCAAAAAGATATGTGAAGGTCAAAGCCACCCACACTGTCCAGTGGAATGGTCCCATAATTGCTCGATATCTATTCAATTTCACAATGAATTAATGGTTCCATGACAGTGATCCCCTGACAGCTGGCCCCCCTGGCGTACTTATATAATATACGCAGTCGGTTTAGGGAAAATACGGTAAACCTACATACTTACACAAAATATAACAAGTGTCCCTGAAGGAGTGCACAGAGAGGATGTACCGCTGAATAACAAAAGTATATAACATATTTTCATTCAAATGCATCAAGAATAAAACTATGTGTCTATTACCGTATATACCAACGTATAAGTACAAAAAATCGACATTGTAAGGCCATCCGCTCATAGAGAAACTGAAAAAAACCAGTTGGTGGCGCAATCGCAATCAACCTCCTTAATAAAATCAATATTTTTCTGATCTGACATATCGCAGATTACTCGAAAACTTGACAGGTCGTGAGACCAGCAGTGCTGGTCGCCGCGGCAGTCGCGTTTCAGTTGCCTTGTTGACAGATTGCCATGGTAGCGGCTTACGACCTGTCAAGTTTTGTCTTTTTTGACATGTCAGATCAGAAAAATATCGATTTGGTTCAGGAAGTTGATTCGATTGCTTCGCCACTGGTTTTTTTTTCAGTTTCTTCATGAGCGGATGGCCTAAATAAATTCGTTTGATATCCATACCAACTTATTATTGAAGGTATTTTCGAAGTCGATTTTAGGTTTGAAATTGGTAAATAAAATACTATATTCTGATAAAAAACATCATTTCAGGGAGCCATCTGTTGAGTCACCAAATTAATAAACAAAAATCAAACTTTATCCACATCCTTGTGTAATAGATTTGAAGTTTATGTAGAATACATTCAGATCATACCTTGGAAGAGCTGTTGATGTTAATGATATAAATACAGCACAGTCCTGAGAATGACTTGAGGACATGTCCATTGTGAACAGCCTCTCAGATGTCACATACATTCCCGCTATTCCAATATCCCCTTGTCCATCTAACACCGCATTTGTAACGGCATCTCCTGACCTTCAAGATTTAAACAATTATCATGGCTTCACATTTCATTATATACTGTATTTTCTTTATTTCATATTATTTTATCAATATTTTGTAATGGACTCTTAAGGAGCACTGTAGGATTATTTTTTAAATTTATTATAGTTAAGCGCACTTGAAGTGAAATGCCACAAAACTGCGCTATACAAATATTACGTTATTATTATAACAACCATTATTTCAGTTTGACTCATGAAATTTCTCACCCATCTCCTAACTCCTTTGGTTCTTTTATTTCAACAGAGAAATTATTTTTTTGTCCTAGTAAATTTAGTATGCGATACTCGATTCCTTCCCAAATGGTATGTTTATTCCCCAAATAATCTGTTGTAATTCTGCAAAAAGCAATGATTTTATTACTTTATAGTAAAACAAAATTTGCGTAAGTAATGCAGTCTTTTTAAAATTTATTTGCACACCTTTTGAAGACAAATGGAGGCTGATTTGCCGCAATGACAGAGAACCTGTGGCCAGCGTAACCCATTTTCATCTTTGGAGGAAATAAATTAACTTCTGGTCGTGCTAACTTCCCTTTAACCCAAGAAGTCAACACTTCAGGATTGCTGGAGCCCAGTCCATCAATGAAAAGATTGTGAGTGTACAAAATATAGGGAGTCTCCTAAAATATCAAAATGATGTAAGATATTTGAAAGTTTTAATAATTGACTTAGATTAGGAATAGATGAAGGGTTGTTATTAGAAAATTTCTTACCAATGTATTATCTTCCCTAAATGATTGTGCGATAATCAACAGATTGACTATATTTCTCGAAGCTTTATTGTATAAAAATTCCTGAACACGCCATTGAGAGGAGCGTGCAACTACAATCACTTTACTGGTGGCCTGAAGTCCAAGAACATCTGCAGACTTCATCACGTCGGCCACAAACAGAATATAGTTGACGCACTGTTCCTCCAAAGTCTTCAGCACACTCGATTTAGAAATGGAATTATTGCTGCTGATTCTACCGTGGACATAAGCACGTGGAAAAGTTTTCATTAGCTGCTGAAGAAGCAACTCTTCACTGTTCTCTACAAACTTGTCATATAATATGATCGGTGCGCATCCATTCAAGTGTTTCGTGACGAGCATGTGGAGCAAGCTAATCAGGGAAGGGACCTGGTCAAAAGTTTCCCTTTGTCCGAAGAATGACTGACTCCACATTTCTTCACGAGTTTTTGGATGGCCGTAGAAAGTGGCGTCGACTTGTCTTTTAGAAAACTTACGAGGATCAGTTTGATTTTTAAAATCAGCAAAATCCTCCGTTTCATTTCCGAACGTCTGTACTCGCTTAATGCGAGCACTGTCAAATTGCGTCTTGCCGTTTTCTACTTCTTTAGACGGGTAATAGATAACTTCTTGTCCTAACGTTTCGCAATAAGTCAAAATGAAAAACAAAACTATTTTTCTGACCATTATTTAATTGCAAATAACTGTTTTCCTGTTACCGTGCTTTAGTAGAATGTTTGTAAAGTAGCGGTCACATTTTGTTTTATACCCTCGAGTCTTTTTTATTAAGTTACATTATAACAGAGTTGCAGGCTGATTGCTTGATCAGAAAGGTCACTTGACCAGGTGGTGATATGATTGAAATATGCAACATTAATGAGTTCATGTCATGGAACGGTCTACAGGTAATAAGGAAATTTTTTATTAATGGTTCAGATCTGAAATACGAACCACTATGCTTTCAGTAGCATATATCCACGAAAGATACGAGAGGTAAGAATCAATATTAATTAGGAATTAATAAGAAGGTAAGTAATATCTATCAAAAATTGTAATATGTAGGTATGCACATAGTTTCTCTCCATATTTTTCAATTGGAAAATTTCATCTACGAAATAGTGATTTCATCATTCAGTAGCTGCTCTTACTCAAACTAAGCACCTAAACAAAAAAAATACATCAATACACAAACAAGGTTCTACGTATGAGTGCATAAAATATAATATTTTTAAATATAATTTTTTTTCCTCCTGGTGTGTAAGTAATCCTTATATGTAATTACTTCATATCTAATTTCACAACTAGCAATACTTACCAAATTGCGAATGAAAATAATGTATGTACTAAATACCAAAGATATTCAAATATAAAAGAGATATGCTACGATGTCCGCGCAACTGTCAGCGGACTACAACCTAATTAGAGTAGTTTTCATGCGAAAAGAATTTGTTCATTTTGTTGATTTTTTGAAGGTGTGCATTAATATTGGTTAACAATATAGTTTGAATACAGAAAGAAATTGTTCATTTAGTTTAACGTTTGTTTGCTTTATTCGTTACTTATTAGTTCATTTAGCTTATTTGTTAATTGATAAACAATATCGGCGACACCTGGAAGCGCAGTCCCACCCAGTAAAAGTTGCAGATAGCACATCTACTTATATTTCAATATCTTTGCTAAATACCCATTTTGCTTTATGTTCCCTGTTACTCCTAATGTTATTTATACCCAAAATCGTAAAATAACCTTGTGTCCAAACTAGATATGGGTAAGTTCTGCATTTTTCCGGAGGCCTCTGAGACATGCTTCTTTTTAAAAGCACTTGAGTTCTTGGAGCAGGTCCTGGGAACCACTCCCGACTCGCGAATGGCCCGAGTGCACAAAAAAATTCGAAAGCGCAACCCGCTTCCGACTCGCAAATGGCTCGAACCGAGACGCTCGGGTTCCACTGTAGCCGGACCTCGGAGCCGGAGCTCGCAAAGAACACACGGGTTTGACGAGTGTGAACTGCCACCGCTCCGCGCGCGCCGCCACCCGATTGTGGCCGGCCCGCAGAGATCCGGCTACAAGTACTGTACCGGGTTCTTTGTGAGTAGTCGATTTGAAAAGGGAGTAGGAGTAGGAGCTGCTTCGCGCGAAGAACTCGAGTTTAGGAGCCCACTCCAGCTGAACCTACACATCGCTAGTCCAAACTGCATGGGAATTCACTAATCTATTTTATTTGGTATTATGTTCTCCTGGTACTCTTGATAATTCAGAACCAAAATTATTGCAAACTACAATTTACATAAATAGGTAAGTACCCTTTTTGTTTTATGTTTCCCTAGTACTCCTGGATATTATTTATATACAAAATCGTAAAATAACCTTGTGTGTAACCAGACTGCATTGGAAATCATTAATCTATTTTATGTTATGCTCTCCTGGTACTTGAAACCTAAATTATTGCACTGAATGGTAAAGGAAAATAATAATTACGAAAGTAGGTACCCTTTTGTTTTATGTTCCCCTGGTATACTCCTGGGTACCTAGCATGGACGATCGATATAGATTTTATCGAAAATATCAGTAACTTGTTGTCGCTCCCGAGCACGACTGCAGGTCGCAAACGAACAAATAACAGTTCACCTCAAATTAATAAGGATACCTTAGTCGTTGTGAACTGTTGTTTTTTCGTTAGCAGCCTACAGTCGTGCTCGGGAGCGATGACAAGTTACCGACATTTTCGATAAAACCTATATCGATCGACCATGCTAGATACCCTGATGTTATTTATAATCAAAAAATTTGCAACGTGATAAATAATTCCAAACCTCATAGAAAAATATTTAAGTAGGTAGGTACCAATTTGTTTTATATTCTCCTGGTACTAATGTGTCTAATTTTCTCACTTTCTAATTTTCCCATTTAACCAATATTATTTCCTCGTGGTGGTTTGTTTGTTTGTTATATTTATGATTTCCTCTTAAATCATAAGATTTGTACGTAGGTGCCTATCTACTTGATTATAAACCGTATATTTTATGGAACATTGTTTAAATTTCAAATAAGGAATTTCCAAGGAAACACCACTATCTCCAAGGAAAATGACCTTTTCAAACTTTATTCAGGTAGGAGGTATAATAATATTGAAAAGAATAAGATTTAATTATTAATTTCACTTTTGAAAAAAGAATCTATACTGAACCATTAAAACAGTCACCATCTTGAAAAGGAAACGGAAGGTACAAACAAATTTAAAGACAGACAAATACAAAACGGTTGAATTAAAACAAGTTAATAAGATATAGCTATGATAATGTAGTTCAGTCAATAAATATCTAATTGCATTGGAAAATACTCTCTTGTTTTATGTTTTCCTGGTAACTCATGACAGTCTTGACTGATATTTTTTAAAATGTGAATCGTGCCAAATACTTTTTTTACCCATTTTATTTTATGTTCCCCTGATATTATTTATGATTTATGTTTATAACCGAAATTCAGCAAACATTTATTTCAAACTGAAAAATATTTTTCATTTGCTTTTTTATTTCTTTTGTGTACTTTATTAATTTGAAAACTGCAGAGGAAAATATTTCATTGAAGAAGAAGTTAAAACAAACGTTGAAGGTAAAACACTAAAAGAAAATATGAAAGAGAACAATACACAGAAAAATAAAGAGATAACGGTCGCTGGGACAATATTTACCCACTTTATTTGTTTTTTATTATTAATCAGGATATTGTTAATACCTCTGGATGTGAAACTTTTCCTTATTTCTGTTTTATGATCGCCTACTTACTCCTGGTGACTCTTCATCTTCTGGTGCCTTCTCCTATTGAGGGATGGCCATTATCAGTGAATCTTGATAACTCACCGTGATGAATCTATGTTGCAATTTATTGTTGTTTAAAGATGACTCTTGCCAGCATTGCTTGACAATTTATTGTCACCCCTAGACTCAGACTCAGAAAACAGTGTTTATGGCAATGACGTTAATATATGTAATATATATGCATGGTAGAAATCTCAAGAGTGACAAGCAAAAACAAGTCGATTGTATTGTTTTCGATTTTGTAATTTTGGTACTAAACTGCCACACAAATAAGGTCATGCGCTACCTCTAAATGGCATTAAAAAAATGCCAAAATGGCCTCATTATTTTTTCGTTACTCGGCAAACACTAATAAAAGCCAAAAAATAACATTTCATATGAATTGAATGCTAATTACTTATGATTATTTAAATTTTTTTATTTTATTTGGCAACAGCCAAGTTACGAAGTCGCTAAGTAAACTTTACTGTTTAAAATAGTCTAATCACTCTGTTTATTTATAGGTTTGCAGTAAAACAATATACAAATCAGCAGTATCAATCAGCCATTTGCAAACTGTTGTTGCACTATTACAACTTGATGACTTGACACCTCAAAATCCATCTGGTGCCCAGACCTCCTACTCCAATCAGCGTTGGTATTCGACAGAACTTTTGAATATGAAAATGCCGGCTGGTCCTACTGTTTATTTCGTTCATCCGCACATATTCGTTCAATGTCTATCTATGTCATACATGAACATCACTGAATTAAGAATTTACTGGAACAGTAAATTCTTAATTCAGTAATTAAATGTGGCAAGTAAAAACAGAAGTGTTTTTTACTTGCCACATTTAATTTTGAGTTTGTGAGACAATAGCATAATATGTATTTTTGTTTGAGAGACAATAGTCTAGGTCTGGATGTATCGTAGCGTCTTTGGTTTACTGGATACATACATAAATAATAACACATCGGATAGTTTCATTTAGGAATTTATTATCACTCACTGGTTTCTTACATAGCAGTTGAGACGGTAAATAGGTAATTATATAATACATAAATGAGGCAGGATGAGCCACACAGAAAATCCCTTTGAAGAAATGTATAAAAATATTAAAAGGGAAATATTGTATACACACTGAGATTGAAGATTTATTTTAGACTTAATATTATAACTGCTTAAATAAAAAACCTAAAACATACAACTAGCTCTAATAATCTCTAATATAAAACTATTCACAATTTCAACTTATAAATACTGATGGTATATCCTTATTCGATGGCTTTTGATTATATTTCGTCACATTTATTCAACTCCCTAGCACTAAAAAGATCTAATTATGAAAGTGTACACATTCAGCACACAGAAAAACAGTACAGATATTTTGCAGAAATTCAAATGTGACTTTGTCATCAAAGGGCAGTTCAGCGCCATTTTGTTTTTCACATTTGAAAGGTTCCCATGGTTTTAGCACTCTATTAAATTGTAAGAAGCTGACAAGCTTAACAACATGAGCTGAAACGAATTTAGAATTTAACGGTAACCTTTCAACTGTCAAAAAAACAAAATGGCGCTAAATGGCCATTTGATGATTCACACGTGAATTTCTACGAAACAACTGGGCCTGATTATAGTTTCACATTATAGTTTTTTTTTTAAGTCGAAAATTTATTTACAAAATTGTTTGAATTGACAAATGAATTTGACCAAAGAGTTGTTAAGCATATTTTGAGGAATAACTCAAGTCATCAGAACACTGAAGCTGCGGATATTCTCTATCCCTGACACCTGGTGCCGGGAAATCACAACATAAATTAGATCCGTAAAGTATTTACAAAAGAGATTTGTCTTAAAACATATATTAAGTAGGTGTTTATTGTTGACGCGCAGAAGTCAAGACAATACAGATGGAGATGTTGCATGGGTGTGTGCCTCATCAGTTTATCATCGATGTGGCCAGACACCTAAACAACATTCATCCCAACAAAACCAACCAAACCTAACTCTAAAACCACAATCACCTCGTTAATAAGATTGGGACAGTTTGCTGAAAATTTAACTCACGATTTTAAATCATTAGTTTCGTTCAATTGATTATTGATTTAAATTAGCATTTTTTATAGTTAATGATTGATTACTGCTGTTTTTAGATTATTTGATTTCATATTTATATTACAATATTTAGGTGGCATTTTTTTCTTATACACCTACATTGTGGAATTAAATACTTAAGGCACCTACATACTATTTTAATTGAATGGCTATTTCTTTTGAAATAATAATTATGCGTTATATTGATGACGTTAACAGTCTAAAAAAATTATTGATTGCATCTGAAAATAAAAAGGAAAATATTATTTAATATTCACTCTGAAAATAATTATTATTGTCGAACTTCTGTTTTCGTTATTTATTTTTTATATTTTTTTCTATAATTTTCTTTTTTTCTTAATCTTAAAACAGAATATTTCACAGCGGGAGTAAAATTATTCTTTTAATAATTTTCTATACTCAAATAAATAAAATTAATATCATCATTCACACCACTTTTAGCAATATTTAAATTTCATAATAATATACTAAAGTAATTAGTATATTGTTAGAATTTTCTTTCAGTCACAAGAACAAAGTACTTTCAAATCCATAATGTGTCATTTGACGTGATTTTATAAAAAAAGACAATATTAAAATTTTATGATAGTTTTTCACATAATTATTTTATGCGATACCAAAACTAAAACAAATTATAATACTGCTTAGACAAACTGTAGGAATTTTAGAAAAATAAATAAGAGTCATTATTTGCTATAAAATACTACACATGTGTGCTGCCAATTGATCGAAGTTAGAATTATTGTTCTATTGAATAATTTATTAATCGATATTTTGAAAGTCTATGGACATGGAATTTTGGTGTGTTTAAACAGAAGTATTATTAATAATAATTTAGGAGCGTAGTGTTTGTTGCTTAATCATCTACTTCATTGTCTATTCTGGAAGAACGGATTCCTGTCTTGCCCGTCCAGGGGTAGATCTCGGGGCAGGGTTGACAGGTCCTCATGTATCTGACTCCGGACTTGTGCCAGAGGTTGCACACCTTGGGGTTGTTGCACTTCTTGGGGCGGTCCTGGAATTGATGATTGATTACATTAAAAGTTTGAAATTTCAAACGATTAATACTCTGTATATGTAGATTATTTATCTTGTAGTTTTCTAGAAAGTGATGCCACACGTCACATAGAAGCTTATCTGCAAATATGGCACTGCACAATGGTAGTGTTTGGTTTTGAATTGAGAATATGCTTAGTTCCTACAGAGATGTCATTTATACAGTTCCTACCTCTGCTTAAATATCACCTTCCTGGAAAAGTATTTGAAATTTGGAACAATGGCAAGACAAATGGTGAAAAAATCAAGTGCATTTGTTTTGAAAACAGACGAAGATTTGGAATTACTTCAGAAGCTAGTTGTCAGTGTTTTTAGTAAGCAATTTCGTTTGTAAGATAAAATTAGGAATTTAACCATCTGTGCTCCTTTGCAGAGATGCAGAGGTAAGTGATTGGTTATCCCCTTTCCAAAAGGGCAATGCAATGGGTAAAGCCATGCTTTTATTATTTTTATGCTAACTTTATTATAGTGTAGTTGACTAAAAATATTGTATGAAAATGAAAAAGACAGAAGATACTGGAAAAATGAGGCCACACTCTCTCTCTCTCTGGGACTAGTAGGTATAATCAAGAATCAACATCCTTTTTTCGAAATCTCATTTTTTTTCAAATGGTATCTTACATGTCAAGTTGTATTTTTTTTAGTTATAAATAGATTATCAAAGTTCCAGCCCTGGCGTTTCGAGATGAAAAAAGGTTGTTAACCTAGATATGGCAGGCAGAAAAATCTATACAAATTTCATGACACTAGAGCTCACCATTCCAGAGTTTTAGGACAAAACAGATTTTCTGCTGTAGTTTTATATTGTGTTCACTGTTTCTGATATTGTGTTCACAAAACCAACTAAGTAGGCAAAATCAAAATTAATACCTATCCAAAAGGTGGATGTCTAGTTTTTAATGTGAAAACCGCACAAGAGCCCCAAGTACTACCAATTATTGTCCTTGATTTGGTGAAATTATGGAATCCTTAAAACGGTGTAAGTGTGAGGCTGAAGGGTGTGAATAAGGGAAGGAGAGGGGGAAAAGGAAGAATCTGGTAACCATGTTACCAAATATGACTAAAGCCATATTAAGCAAGGTGTAGATTCTGAATGGTGGTTTTTAACTAGAGTATCGGACTAATGGGACACTCTGGGACAGTGTTGGACTCTTAACGAAGGAAGGTGATTGGTTGGTTACCTGGTAGTTGCACTGGAAGGGCTGGAAGTTGTTGATGCGTGAGAGAGGGGTGGGGTCGCGCACCCACTGAAGCGCCTGCCAGTTGGTCACCAGGAACACGTCCTTCATGGCGTTGATGGCGTCCAGGAACATGATGAAGCCCTGCTTGTGGTGCGCCTGCGTGAACCACGCCGCGTGGTAGAACAGCCCGAAGGGTGCCCTGGAACAAGAATAAGCATATTTGGTACTGAGACTCTCCGCAAAGCTCCGTAAACACCCAATCTGTGTATCTCTCTTGTTTCACTTTGTTGAAAGTTAGCGTAAAATATGGATGGAAATCTGGTTCCAAAACATGGCTTATCATCTATCTGAATTCGCATCAAAGGTAGCATCTAAGAAATCTTCACCACCAACAAAAATGTAAACTTCCATGGACATTAAAAAAACTAACAAAACACCATTTGCACCCAATCCTAGATAACACTTCCTTGCAAATAGAGTAGTGGAAGCACGGAACAAACTTCAACAAAATGTCATCGATGTTACTAATATAAATTAATTTAAAGCTCTATTGGATTCTTATTTGGAGACAAGAAAGGATCAACTTATTTTTAAAATTATAATAGTTCAAATACTGTTAAATGTATTTTGAAATCAGATATGAGTGCATCAGCAGAATGCTCATTAAAAAATAATGTGTTTTTAGTTTTTTTTTATTTCCTGCTAGAGCAATCCTGATGAGTTACAAAACTCATAATAGGCACACCCGTGGAAAAGGGCTGCAAGTCAAAAAAGTAAATTTTACAGGAGAATGAAAACAAATGATGATTGATGAAACAAGCGGTCCCATCGAAAAGAGAAACTAGCGATATCTTGCGGAGTTAGAGTGATCTAACTTAAATATGGTTTTTGTGGGGCATGGATAACCACAATCACTTTACTATTCTCTATTATATATAAAATAAAATTTCATAAAACAGAAAATGTTGACTTAAGACTCTTTTCTATGGGATGTGCGGTATATGTTTTCAAAAAAAATAGTGCATCTGGTAAAAAAAAATGGAATAATAGCTTTCCGATTACAAACCTGTTGGTTGAGTAATGTCTGTCAAAGTTCTTGAACAACATCTTGTATACTCCGTCCGCATCGGGGGGGTTGCTGCAAGCATCTCCCATAGAGCACCTTCCTCCGTTCAGGTCTTGCCACATCACCATGGGCACTTCCCATACACCTAAGCAAATTATATAAAACCATTATAAATTATTCAACCACATCGAAGGCAAACCCGGATCTAGTTGAGCCGTTGAGCCTCTATATGACTTGTGTATTTACCTGGATAAGACTTGGTGGGGCAGGGAGGGATCATGCAGTCATGGAAGAGCTTGTAGTCGAGGGTGTACGGCCAGCTGGGCGGCCTGTTCTCATACACGGGCATGGATGAGTCGTACGTGAAGTTGGAATCGTACAGCATCTTGAACATCTTATTGCCGCCAACTGACAGGAAGGGTGCCCTCATTCCTCTGACATCCTCCAGTTTCACTCCGCCGTAAGCAGCGAGGATTTCCCTCTGACCGGAGATCTCACGGTTCCATTTCTTCTGCGAGAATTGCTCTCCAAAGCTATGCCTGTTGTCAATTATTAACCGTGTTATAGTTGCAGCAGATTTTATGTACAGAAATATTTCATTGTATTAGCTTCTTTAAAACTATACTAAGTAAGTAATTAAAAAAAATTATAATAAATAATTATGGTCAATATGATTGATGATTGATTTATTATGTTTTTGTTATATTGTTACGATGTAAATGTAAATTTATTAAATAAGCTAGAAATGTTAATTACACAAATAAAGCAAAATAGTTTTAAAAGCATAGAATAATATGTAAATTATCTTATAATCACAATAATATAACAAATTATTAAGAAATATAATTATAAATTAAAAACGAAACTCTTCGGTAAATTATTAGTAGGTGGGCACCAAAATATTACGAATAAAACCAGGTTTTACAATCAAAACCAATGATTCCTGTTAATTTTTGAGTCAAACTTTTCTTGAATTTTAGGTGAAACTATTTGGAGCTGGTTTGTTTGTTTGGGGATGTTTGGTTCGTATTAGTTGTTGTCTTTTCAAATGTTTGAGAACTTACGACACTGTATGGGAAGCCATCTCATGACCGGCAGAATAGAGATTTTGCACTTGGCTGTAGTCAGTCCATTCGTGAGAAACATAGAAAGTGGCTGCGATGGGACATCCGTTGGGGTTGACGCGGTCCTTCTCAAAGAGGTCAGTGTACAACACCTTGTTCAGGTCATTCACCGAGTCGTCGAAGGTCAGCACGACCATTTGGGGAACATCTTCAACGGGGAGGTCACCTGTTTGGGGTTTCGTTGTGTGCGAGGGAGATGGGACCATTGCAGAGAGTTTAGTGTAGGGATGAAAGAGATGACATTTAAGTGGCGGGAACGCATGTTACATTTGCAGTAAGGAGGCAGAACAGTGACAGAGGTAAGATTTAAGGGAAGAATATAGAAGGAAAGAGAGAAAAAAAGAAAACAAAACATTGTTAGTGAATTTGATCTCAGCACTAAGGATTATACATAACCGAATATGAATTACTTTAAAATAGTATGTCACAACACAATGAAGTCCTAAGGTACTGTATTTCGTATTCGGTATACGTACATCAAATCATTGCATGAAAATTAATAACACAAGAGACATCACATGTTAAACACATAAAATATGAAGAGGAAGCAGTAACCGTTTCATAAGAGTGGACAAGGGGCGAACATCGACTGCAGAAGATATCAAAGACACAAACCATGAAGCCCAAATTAATCCACTACTAACAGGTTATAACTTACGATACAGTATGGGAGGCCATCTCGTGACCGTCTGAGTAAAGGTTCTGAACTTGGCTATAGTCCGTCCATTCGTGGGACACGTAGAATGTACCGGAGATGGGACACCCGTTGGGGTTTTTCCGGCCCTGTTCAAAGAGTTCAGCGTACGTGACCTTGTTCAGGTCATTGACGGCATCGTCGAATGTGATCAGAACCATTTGTGGGACTTCTTCCACCGGTATGTTGCCTGTGTATGGTTCCATGTTATTGATTTGGACACATTATTATTTATACCAATTAAGAGCAAAAAGAGAAAAACGAAACAGAAAAATATGTATAATGATGATCCAGTATTTATAAGTCCGGGATTTCCCGTATACATATTAGTATTATTTTATGTGCTGTGGATTAGGGATAAAAGCGAAGGTTTATCTAAAACAACAGATTTCTACAAATATGTAACATGAATATTGTCATGATTTTTTCTTCTGGATCTCAAACAGCATGTTCCCTAACTATGTGCAAATCTTTGTCTTCTGCATTTCTCATTACATAATTCCTAAATTTACTTAATACATACCTATCTTCCATCCACGGATTTGTTCTCAACTGAACCGGCTTCCAAAGGATGAGTGATAGCCACATAATTGTATATAGTTAATGTGGGAAGAATCGAAATGCAACCTGGATAAGTCTGAACATGGTGTAAAGATTCATGAAAACAATAATTAATATTGCAGAAAGAATTTCATCCTTGAAGTCTTGAAGCATATTAAAACTGTGTGTGAATATTTATAAAAATTAAAGGAAGAATTACCGGGGATGTCTTTTCCTCCGCACGAGCAATCGGGAAGCAGACAGACGTCCTTCCTGCACTTAGCGGCAGTCTTGTCTACCTGAGGCGTGGGGTATACCGTGTCTGGCCTCCTGGGAGGGAACCGATAGATGTCTACAAACTCTTGCGCTTTAGATACAATCGTGCTTGATGGCTTCAAAGTTGGACGGACGCGGCTGGAAACATATACACACCATTCAACAATACTGGACACTATTGGACAACACACACTTTGATCAATTTAGAAAATATATTCAGAGAGTGCGGTTTATAGAAAATATAATACTAAGATGAGAGTCTATTGCATTTATAAAACAGTGTTCACTAAGTGTTGCATCTCAAAAGATGTAAATACAAAGGAACAAGATGCATTTCAAGATGTATCCAAGCTACTATAAAAAATGACAAGACTACAATATGAGAAATAAAAACTTTAAGTAAGATAAATATAGTTACTACATAATGTGCAATGTAATTTAATATAAGAATTTTTACTATTGAAAATCTAAAAGTATTACAGTGTTCTAATAATAATGATATATGTATGTATTAAGATAAAGGTACACTGCTGATAGATCCGTCAAAACCTCTCCCTTTTTCTCATAAATGATACATGTAAAAGAAAGGTAACAATGGACCTCTCAGTGGAGGACCATTATCTGGGGTGCATGGGCAAATTGGGTAGTCGAGTTTGAGTAGAATTGACTGTTGATGTTTGATTTTCAATGCAGCAAATGTTCATCATTTGACCACCGGCGACTGGGACTGGTGTAAATAAGGATTCAATGGAAGGTGAACTTACGGTGGTGGAGTACCACGGTTTGAACCCAGAGCGTTCTGTTCTCCCCCCTTGGCTGTGGAGTGCTGTGCATTTCCACGACCTCTTGTGTTTGTTCTAGAAGTGTCCACAAATCATCATTAAAACTTTGCCTTTTAAGCGACTGATTTTTTAGTTCAAGCTTAAATTCAAATTCAAAATGGCGTAACTGCTGTCAACCATTTAAACATTCATTTGCAATGTTATTCTGCATGAACCATATTAGAATTCACCTCAAACTGCCGCGGTTAAGAAGGGGTTAGGGTATACTGAGATTATAATAGTATATTATCTACTGTGTTTAATTATTCAACAACTGAAAGTGCTCTGAAACTAACGACTGATAGATGGTGGTGCATATTATTATCACTGTCTAGGTCCATCGTCTATAGAATGGTCATAATATAAGATTACATAGAATAATTAGTCTCAACAGGAGGTTTAATGTATTATGTAATATCACAGAAAGAGTCAGGGTTCACATAGATATAATAAACGTCCGGTCTCAACTTACGTTCTCGTCTGTGGTTTGTTTCTCGTCAAGTGTCTGTCGGTCTACGGTTTAGTCCCCAAGGAGTGAAGTATAAAGCGCAGAAGTGTGATAGGATAGTGGTGTGAATTAAGAGGTGTTAAAATAAACATGCCAGTTATTTCTGTGTTTAGATACAGAAACGTATGTCTGGAGTTATAACTCAACAGCAAACCTTCACCTGAGACTCTTTACTAGAGAGCACTTTGAGAGAAGCCAGAGGGCGGGACAAGCCTGTAGTGACAGAAGGGTTCCATAAACAAAAGATAGTTTTATTTTATAAAACTGTCTGTACCTCTGCAGATTAATTTCGTTGCATTTGGGGTTTTGCAAATTGTTCTCGGTACATTTTGAAGGGGAGTAACTGCGGCGGCTGGCTGTCATCGTCGCCTTAAACTTGATGGCGGGGTTCACGCGAAGCATACGGCCGGGCGGAGCGGGGCGGGGGGTGGTGGAGCTGGAGGGGCTCGTGGAGGTGGAGCGGGGAGCAGCGGTGGTGCTGGTGGTGGTCGGGGAGGGCGTGGGGGTGGAAATGGGGGGCGGGGAGGTGGCAAGCGGGGTGCTGGGGGGTGCGGTCGTTGTGGTTGTACTTGTTGTCGTTGTGGTAGTCGTCGTCGTAGTCGTAGTGGATCGAGTCGGTTGTCTTACGTGGTCTGTCGTTCGGTCAGTGTAAACTACTTGGTCTGTGACGGGCTCTGCTATATTGGGGATGTCGGTAGAGTCGTTATTACTACTATTTCTTAGAAAACCGCCGACTAATTGAGGAGACTCCGAGGTGGTAGTTGATTTCCTGATTACATCTCTGCGAGGGGTGGTGACCTGATATTGCTTGGTCCTATTAGCCTGGTAGTTATTATCATACAGCGGAATGGCTGCTGAGGGAACATCGAAAGCAACATTTGCAAAGTTAGGTACTCTGTTGGGAAGCTGTTCGTTGACTTTGGGCTTTTCATTTTCAATATTTCTTGGGTTTGTGTCTTCAAGCTCCACGTAATCTTCCACAGTCTCAACGACAATGGGGGTCTTTTCAGAGGTTACAACTATTTTCTCCCTCCTTCTATTTGGTCTAATACGTAATTCATATTTGGTTGTTGTTTCAATAATTTCCTCTTCATAATAATTTTTGTTGAAGCCGGGTACTTCTTCAACATCAGACAGGAAGTCCAGTGATTCATCAATTGGGGCAATCAGCTCCAATTTTTTGAATGACGTTGGTTTCTTGTTGAATTTTTGAGAATTTTCTGAAGCTGGGATTTCAGAGTTTTCAGAAACAATTTCTGTCTTTTCGGTTCTGTAACTTTTTTCTACAGGTTTTCGAACTTTCTCAACTACTGGGGGTTCACTGTGGCTTGTAGAGATGTGCTTTATGTTTTGTAGGATGTTTTGAGTAATAGGATTGGAGAAAATGTTTTTTCTCGAGTTTTGTTTTCTTCTGAAAGTTGGATATTCTGTGGATGTGGAAGGGCGATTGCTCTTACGCTCATTAGATCTCAGATTCTGCAGTAGGGGAAACTCAGTATTATAGTGCTCACTCTCAAAGGGATCGAAAGAGCCAGCATGCCCTCGCACATTATGTTTATAAGACTGTGTTGTGCTAACAATTTGATTAATGTTCTGGTTTTTATTGTTTTGTGGAACAGTCTTGGCTTCGATAACATCTCTTCGTAGGTTTTCTAAGGTTTTGAAAGGTGAAACATTTGGTTGGCTCGAGATAGAACTCTCAGTTTTAGCATTGAAGATATCTCTGAAGACCTTCCTCCTTGAGAGACTGTTGGGCAGAGTGTCAATGTCATTGTTTCTCCTGTTATCATCCAATGTGGTGTTTTCTTTATTGCCGCTTTCAACACTTGACTTGCGGGATTTATGTGGCTGTCTCAAGAATGTAATAATACTGTCGGCTTCTTGGCTGTCGTCGATATTTTGTTGAACAATAGGGTTATCAGGGTTGTCTAACGGGGATTGTGTAGGGCGTTTATGTATTGTTGTACGGTAAGCTTTAGGTACATTTTGGGTAGGGTCAATTTCCGAATTAAATTTGTTTTCAGGCGTGGGTCTTTCTCTATTTTGGGGGACAGAATTTTCATAAGCGAGGGATTTTTCATTTTGTGTTTCAATGACGCGGTTGAAAGGGCGGGTGTAAATGGGGACAATCTCGTCTGAAGTGATTCGGGGCCCGTGAGCTCGGGAGCCGGTGCGGGCCTTGAGCTGGATGACAATGGGTTTTTGTCCGGGCTCAGGAAGATTATTAATTACAAATGAGATGGGAGAAGGTCTTTCAGTTGTTGATACAATATCTACAATGAAAGGGTCTACAGAGTCAGGCGAAGAGCTGTAATCATTCTTCTCTTCTACCACCGAGATGTCTTCGATCTTATAAGAAACCTTTTGTGGAGGAACTCTACTAGAATCGTCATTGTCAGTTTTGAGAGCGTTGTCAGTTTCGGGCACTTGTACTAAAGGGGACTTGAAAACTCTGAGAGTGTAACTTGTCTGGTCATTATCGTCTGCGTTATCTTTCTGGAAGCTGAAGCCAGTTGAAAGGGATAAGAATCTAGACTTGTTGGCCACAACCATGTCGTTAGCCAGGCTAGTGGTGGCCAGGTCTGTGCTAGTGGGTGCGGGTGAGGGGGCCATGGTGGAAGGCTCCCTGATACTGGCACGCTTGTTGGGAGGGAGCATGTCAGTGTTGGAGTGGGCTAGAGAGTCTACTGGGTCAAGCAGTTGAGAGTTTTGATCGGCACGAAACCGACTGCTGAAGCGACCGGGAGTTGTCTTAACTAATGGTTTGGATCTTTCAGTTGGAGGATTTAGATTCCCATTAAAGCTTTCACTCGTAGTTGATCTGTTAAAAGACAAAAATTACACTCCCCAATGACTGACATTTCATGGATATTAATGTTCACTAATGATAATATGTAACTAATCCGAATTAAGTTCTAAAATTACGGTTAGTTTTGCACTTGTAGAAAAGCCATTGAAGCTTTTTCAATTCAACAATGCAAATGCATTACTTGTGTTAGAAATGAATTCTACACAATGTTTCAGTTATATTTTGATTTTGTAAGTTCCTACTCAAAACGAGATCACAAAAGGCTGTTAGAACAGGTTACATGATTATGGCAAAATACATTGTAAAGAATCAACAATGACAGTAGCATTATGTACAAAGAACAATACTGGCATAATAATGTGGTTTTACCTGTTATTGGACATAAAACCCTGATACATTATTTAAATCAAATCATGTTGTTTAATATTACGAAGCGTTCCTATAATAAAACAGTTTAATTGAATAAACCACATGTTAGTTGCGTAGTAAATCAGTGCTTTCAAAATTTGTTTTTTTTTTGTGATGAACAGTAATAAAATTAGAATCATTTTGCAAAGCATTTTGTGCTACAGGCTTAAAAGTAAACAAGAAGAAGTTTGGAAATTGATAAAAATAGTTGGAAATTTGAGGAATTGATTCAGAGAAGCAAACAAACAAGTAATTGAAGTAAAGGTGTCGAAGCATATTCAAGATGCAGAAAAATACAATTTGAAACATGGTTGACATTATAACATTATATTTCTACTTACTTTCTTAAGACTAATGATAAAATTATATATGCATTATATTTCTTACATTTAAGGATAATGAAGTATGTAGAAAAGCAAAGCAAAGCTGGAAGCTGTATGACAAATGTGATGTGATTGATAATGTAAATAAATTGAGATGAAGATAATTTTTTTTCATGAGATTTGTTTTGTGTTTTGATAACAAAATGGATTTATTGAATGAGACAATAGGACCCAAATTTTGCATTAATTTGTGAAAATGTTTTATTTTTTTAACTAACTTCTTGTGATAAAATCCAAAAAATGCAATGTTGACTCGAATAAAATTTTGAATATTAAACTATTTACAATATTTCCGTTTCATACAAATAAATATCGGGTTGCTTACAAAATTGATTAGGGCAAATATGGAAATGCTTTGCATGCTCATTCCAACACATTTAGGTACCCAAATTCGAAACAATAATATTTTGCACAAATTGCAAACATACAAATAGTTTTTGAGATTTCTCCATTCTCTCGATCAAATATAATTATTTGAATTATTTACCAGAATCATCAAATAAATTTGATTGCATAGAAATATATATGTAGTTTTAAATTAAAAAGATCTGTGAATTGTGTGGATAGATAGTAAGAGCTGAGTACCAAATAATATTTACAAGTAAACTGAGCACATGCTTATCTATTGAATGAACAAATCTGATAAAAACTGCCTCAATCGAAATATGAAAGTGGTAGAATAATGTCCGATGAAAGCCGATGAAGAAACAACCAGGGATGTTGTATGCAGATGACGCTCCAAGAGTGGTGATGATCTGATGATGTTGTAGGTGATGGCTGAGATGGCAATGCGAGAAAGCGGCAATTGGCAAATGGAGGCACTTGGAAAACAGCGGCACTTGGCAAATGGCAGCACTTGGCAAATGGCGGCAATTGGCAAATGAGAGCAATCGGAAAATAGCAGCATTTGGCAAATGGCGGCGTTTGGCAAATGGCGGCAATTGGCAAAGGGCGGCAATTGGCAAAGGGCGGCAATTGGCAAATGGCATCAATCAGAAAACGGCGGCAATGGCAAATGGCGGCGGCATCAAATCTGTACCTTTGGAGGGGTGCTCTAGTGGGTGGCGGAGGGGGTGGTTGGGTGGTGGTTGTGGTTGTGGTTGTGGTGGTGCTGGTGGTGCTAGGCCGGGGCGGGGGAGAGCTGATCCTCACCAAGCCGTGGGTGGACAGTTCGTAGCCCAACTCATTCCTCTCATCCAGCGCACTTTTGGTACATATCACACATGGTGCTTGTTAATAACATTCCGGTGATTCAGAAGAGAACCGACATTGTGCGGAATTAATCCAACTTTACATTTCATTATTATTTATAACATTTTTCCTACATCATATTATTAATATAAAAGTTTGTATATTTTACTGAAAAACTCATTTGAAATTCAATACAATATCAACCAACAATAAATAATAATAAAAATAGTTAGATTTGAAAATCAGAAAACAATGCATGTTACAATCGATACCCCAAAAGCAAAATATCAATAGTCGAAATAATTTTAGCACATACTAAAACAAAAGTTATGATTTGAAATTTAGATATGATTTGAAATTTTCACAGCCAAAAGTATTACAGTGATTTATTTTTCGGGTATTATAGCGTGTTGCGCTACCTCCTTCTTTAGCCAATGTTTCGGACAGATTACAATGATGGCATCAATGCACATCTGCCCTGAAGATGGACACTGTAATGCTAAAGAAAGAGGTAGTGCAACATGTCATAATACTCCAAAAATAAATCACTATAAAAGTTAAGCTTTTCAAGTTATACAAATATAATACTAAAATATTTTTGAAATTTAATTCTTATTGTAAATGATATAATGAGAGATACTTCACAAAAACGTTTTTACGTATCATTATTTACATTCCTAAATTATCATGAAAAAAGTGTTATCCAAAATCATGATAAATTATAAGCTATGTTTGCTTTTGAGGGGATGCAAAAAATATATACATATTTATAAATAACATTGAGTCATTCCATAGATATAGACAGAAGAGTAGTAATTATTATGCCAGTCAGTAGGTACTAAAATCTATGCTTACGTACTAATTGTCTGTACATCTTATATCTAAAGAGGACAGTGGTATATATTTATGATGCAAATGTTTACAAAGAGGAAGAAATAATAGATATAAAGAATGAAGCTCACCTTGTGGTACTGGGGCGAATGGGTTGCTGATATTGGCTTTGATCATCGATCTGCAATCAAAAATATCTTTAGATGGATCTTAATTTTTATATTTGAAAAAAAAAATCAAGCCATTTTCATTTTTAATTTGTGATAAAAGTCTTTATACAGGTATCGCAACCAGAGTTGAGTCGAACACAGTAGAACTCAAAATAAAGAATTAGTTGCATATATCTTGTTTTACTTGTTATTCAACTTCAGAAAAGAAAATTTAGTGAAAAAATTTAGCGCCATTTTGTTTTTTTAACATTTGAAATGTCCCTTTTAAATGCCGATTCAATGTGCGTTTCAGCTTTCTATTGAATTGTAATAAGCTGACAAGCTTAATAACATGATGGTTGTGCTCTTCTGCTAATCACAAATTGTTCAAAAGCTGAAACGGACTTAGGATCGGGATTTAACGGGAATCATTCAAAAAAACAAATGGCGCTGAATGGCTATTTGGTAACTTTGTCACATGTGAATACATGTGAATCTGCGAAACAATTGGGCCTCAGAATGAGACAGAATAGCAAAATTTTACTAAATATTCGTATTTTAAAGTTATTAGTTGTCATACTTGAGAATTGATCAGAGCATCATCGTAATCATCAGCGCTGGGTTGCTGGCTGTAGACGTTGGCCTGTGTGGGAGTGTACTGGGGGGTGGGGGAGGGGGTGGCCGCCACGCGGGGAGGGGGGGTGCCACGGTAAGTCTGCTGGACGGACGGGCGCTGGGCCGCCGAGTTGTATTGCTGGGCATAGTCTGGAAGTAATACAAATTAGTGGGTATTTAGCATTAAGCAAAACAAGCACAAGAGTTGCCTGGAGCTAGTTGGACTACGCCGCAAGCGTTCACAACCTTTTTGAGTTAGGTTTCTATTTCTATCGGGTGTTCTAAGGCTTAGAAAGTATGTTCTCGCCATTTTATTTCATAGATCCTGTGAAATAGATAATACAACAGAAAAGCACCATTAGCCACATGAGCAATAGGGTTTTTAAAAAAAATGCCTTGAGCGATAGAGATTTTTGGTTTTAGATTCAGCTGCACTCATTCCAAAAATCATGCTCCGAATATTGATTCAGAAACATAAAGACTTTAAGGCCAATTAATCCACCTATATTTCCCCTTTATCCCATATTTTTTAGTGTTATAAAAAAATTATTTATTTATTTTAATTCATAAAAATCACCCAATTAAAGCTACCCAAATTTGAGTAGCTATCACTCGAGTGGTTAGTTAAAATGTCGTTAGATACACACCAGCATCCTTGTACAGCTCTTGGTCTTCGTCATAGAGGGCATAGTAGTTGTCGAACTGTTGAGGGTCGTACTGTAGGGAGCCGTTATAGAGGGCACGGCCCCCAGCGCTCTGCTGGCCTCGCTGGGCCTGCTGGTTCTGGGGCTCTCTGTGCTGGGAGTAGCTCGGGGCGGCAGTCACTGTGGGCTCCACCCTTTAACCACAATATAACATGTCAGACAAATACAGTAACACAAATGCAAAGCGAAAAAAGGCCGCCTTTATAAGTAATTATGGTCAACAACTGCGGGCCAGTATTTTTGTTGCTTGTTAAGATCTCTCTGGTAGGAATCATATTCCCGAGTACACTGAAGAACAGGCCCTAAGTTCAATGTTTTAGTTTTGAATTTAATTACGCCCCTTAGATCGGCCGGCTTACGAAGCAGTGGTAAATTTATGGGGTATTACTCGTTTATGCTGTGTTGCGTTTCCTTCCCCTTGAATTAAGGTTTAATGTAGCCTTGCGGTGTCCACCATTAGGGCAGATGAATAAGTAGGTATTAATATGGTGAAACTAGATAGATCTGTCTGCGGATTGACGCAAGCCAAGTGTAGCCATGACAACCGCTACATCCCAGGAAAGCGAAAACAATCTAAATGGTCTTTATCTTGGGTTATTGTATTCCTAATTTGGGGAATCTTGTGAGGCTGAAAGAAATGGCACGGGAAAGGAAACGGGAAGAGGTAAGTTGAGAAGTTCCTGGTTATTTATCTGATCACAAAATTTAGCCAAAGCCAGCAGTGCATGCTTTACAGTGATGAATTTCTAGGCTTGGTTGTTTTTGGAATATTAAAAGAAAAAAACATTTCATAGAACTAATAAAAGTTAGATCGCATTATACCTGTTGGCTGCATTATCGTCAATGTCATTGTGTGGTACTCGTGTTTCTTGGTTGTCATTGTCTTTAGAAGGCGTTTTAGAAGTCGGTCGTCTGAATGTCCTCGTGTCGTGAGCTAAAGTCGTCGGAATTTTGGCACTGGCTCTGGTGGGATGCCTGACAAAAGCTTCTTTGGTTGGTTCCTGCGTCTGGTCAGAGGTGTACGTTGACAAGGTCGATAGTGGCTTGGACAGTCTGGTCCTTATGGTGTATGGTCGCAGTGTTGTCTGGTTGTAATACTTGGCCGGTTTGTTCAAGGCAGAAGGAATCTTGGTGGAGGCGAGATGATTTGCAGAACTGTGCTGTACTTCGTAGTTGGATATTTCAGGGCGTTGCAAACGTGGTTTTTGTTGAGTGTTCTGGTTGTATGTATTGGCGTTATTATTACCATTATAAGATGGATTTGGCACATTTCTATGAGAGCTATAAGTTTCAAACTGGACTGGTACTAAAGTTGTTGGCCTCTTAGATGGAACATTTTGACTACTTTGATAATTATTGTTAGAATAATCATTTGGTTTGCTGCTCGTTCCAGCATTTGAAGTAATTTGATTGTAATTATTTTGGTGGGGCTTGGCCGAATTGGAGTTGTACTGATTGTAGTTATTTGTGTGAGGTTTGTTATTTAAGGCTGTGTTAGGACTAATTATTTGATTGTTATCAATTTGATGAGGTTTGTTACTTGATACAGCGTCGTAATCGTAAGTATTATCGCGGGGTTTATTATTTGAATGGAGTCGATTGTAATCATCTTTGTGATGGGGTTTGTTTGAGTTATAATTATTGTTATTCTGAGGAGGTTTGCTGCTTGTCCCCAAGTTTGAGTTAACTTTAATGTAATTATTGTTTGGCTGAGGTGTGATATTTGAATTTACCCTATTGTAATCATTACTGTGTTGAGGTCTGATATTTGGTCTCGGAAGTGGGCTATAATCATCATTATGATAAGGTTTACTGCTAGTTCCAGCGTTTGAGTTAACTTTAATATAATTATTGTTTGGCTGAGGTTTAGTATTTGAGTTGACATGATTGTAATTATTTTTCTGAGTAGTTGGTCTTTTCAATTGCTGTTCTTCAACATGATGATTTACTTTATGTTCCTTCCCGTGATCACCCTTATTTTCTTCTTCCTCATCGTCGTCTTCGTCATATTCTTCATCATCATCGTCGTCTCCATCATTCTCGTCATCATTAGATGTTTCATTGTTGATTTGTGGCTTGGGAGTAGTGTTTGGCCTATTTTTGTATACCTTTTTGTGATCCTTTATTTCATAGTCTTCATACTCCTCGTAGTTTTGAGCAATGGGTGGCCTTTGCGGTTTAACTTCAGTACTGGGCATGAACTTGGACTTTACTGGAGGTTCATAATCGTAGTCATCTTCTTCATCATCGTAATAGTAATCGTTCATTTCTGGAGAAGGTTTTGGGATTGGTCTTCTCTTATCTGTAGATTTATCAGTGGTTATGGTTCCTCTATAGCTGTTTTGAGTACTCGGTGGTTTTCTGGGAGTGGAAGGAGGTTTTTTGTATACTTGAGGGCTTGGCTCACTGCTTTTCACAGGGTACACTTTGGGAGAGTCTCTGTAATCTGTGTTGTATCCATTGTTAGTTTGTACACTTTTATGTGGATTTCTATTATCATTTCTGTGATCGTTGTTAGTTTGAGGATTTGCTACATCTGTGTTGCTGTAGCTAGAGTGGTACTTAGTTGGCTTTTGATTGTTGTTAGCATGATACTGTGTATTTTGGTTAGTGGTTGGTTTTCGATAATCATCTCTGTAATCGTTATTTGTCTGTGTACGTACGGGCACGGAATGATTAGAGTATGGCTTTCTATTATCGCCGGGATATTCATTTGCTTGAGGGCGATAATTGGAGGACGGGTGGTTGTTATACTGCTGGTGTTGCTGTTGATATGTTTGAGGTTTCACACTATTTTTAACAGGTTCTTGTTGTTCATAATCATCATCATAGTATTCATCACTATCGTCTTCATAGACTGGTTTAGTGCTGGCAGGTTTAATTGGGCGACTAGTTTGGCTCTGCTTGTTATATTTGTCATTGTTTTTCGTGGTCCACGCTTGACTTGAAGCACTAAAAGGCCGTGGAGTACTCATGCCTTCGTAATTAACATGATTTTTAATGGAAACTCTTTCTGGTTCTTCGTATCTCGGAGTCGTGGGTGATCTACCATGATCATTATTATGTACTTGATTGCGAACATTGTGGACATTATTGTTAGCATTGTTGTGGACATTATTATTCCCATTATCGTGAAGATTATTGTTCCTATTATTCTGGACATTGTTAGAATTATAATTATTGTTAGCATTATAATTGCTGTTAACGTTAGCGTTATGATTATTATGTGTGTTAGGATTGTGCACATTATTTTGAATGATGGAGTTGTATGGTACATTATTTGCATTGTTGTTTGCATTTGTGTTAAGGCGTGCATTATTTGCATTGTTCTGTGCTTGCACTACGGAATTACTTTCTTTTATGTTGTTATTCAACTTTTCCACCTGCTTCTGAGGTACTAAAGATAAGTGTGTAGTTCTTATTTTGGATATAAATGTATCAAAATCGAATGATGGATCAGCAAAGGGGTTCACAACATTATCGTATTTGCTCTCAAGGTTTTTGAAATAGTCTGGGGGATCAGGAAATTCTGGTTTTATCTCTGGAGATTGTACATTTTCTCCACCTTCTGTGGTTTCCTTTCCCGAGTCATCATCACTTTCAGTATCATTGGAGTCGTCACTTGTCTCCTCCTGTTTAGTCCCATCATCATCAGAGTGTTCATTTCTATCTTCGTCGTCTGTGTTGTGGTGGGAGGGGTTCCTGTTGTTAGATTCATAATGACTGTCCGGATTAGGCAGTCTTTGGCGAATCACAGAATTTTTCCCACTTCCCTTACTACTTGTAGCTCTATAATTATTGCTGTTCCCTTGATCATTTTCTCGTTCCTTTTCACGTTGTCTTTTATTATTTCTTTGATTAGAATTTGAACTAACAATACGGTTCCCAGAATTATTTCCCCTTATGTTTTCGTATCGCAAAGGTTTTCTTGGTGAGGGTACCGTTGTTCGATAATCTTCCTGATTGTGAGGAAGAGCTTCGTAATCGTAATGGACTGATTCTTGTATCACAGGCTGTTCACCATCAAAATTTTGTTTGTTGGGAAATACTGCTTTTGATGGATATTGCACATTAGCTGCGGCTATATTGTTGTAAAACCCCCCACTTAAAGCTGTAAAAGGGCCAGAATGCGGGGAAGTTAGAGATGATATTGGTGGTGCCTTAGTGATTGTCAAGGAGACTGAAGCTCCTGGTTTCAAAGAAAAGTACTGGAGCGGTGAAATTGTCGTAGATAGTGGTAAGAACGGATTACTCGAATATGATGTTTTGAAATGGTTGGAAAAATTTGGAATACCAGATTGAGAGTAGTTGGGACTTGCTGTACTCGCACTGCTGAATTTATTGTTGGTGTTAATCGGAGTAAATTGCTGAGAATTGGTGCTGCTTGAACCTAAGTATGTAGAGAAGGAATTGTCAATTTGAGCACTGGGCTTGAACGGAGCCTTGTCAGAATGTTGCGCATTGGAGAAGATGGATGAAGAGAAGCCAGTGTTGAAGCTTGGTTTGGCATCACTCCATCTTGCGATGGATTGTCCATTATTTTGGATCGAACCTTGCTGGGACCTTCCAAATTGAATTTGCCTCTTGCCTCTGTCAGATTCACTTTCAGTGGTCGGTGTCTTTTCTATTAGTTTCTCCGTGGAAGCTTCTCGCACATGTCGACTAAGTTTGGTCAGTTTTTTCTGTGTGTGTGTCGGGTCATTTAAATTAGCGATGTCGTTTGTCGGTTCTGTCAGGTTTTCAATTTCGTCAGTCAAGTCCAGTGGCGATTCACTATTAATAAAAATAAAAGCGTTAATTTATTCGCCCTTTCAAATTAACTAATTAACACATTTTAAAAATAGCAAAGAAGCACTATCAAACACCAATTTGATAAAACTGAGTTCCTCTACAGTTAAGGCACTAAACTTTTGAAGGGTTAGGTGTGTCTGATATTACAGCAGAGCCTTTCCATAATTGGTAAATACTTTCTTAAAAAATTGGCTTTTTATCAG
Source organism: Limnephilus marmoratus (assembly GCA_917880885.1). Lineage (NCBI taxonomy): Eukaryota > Metazoa > Arthropoda > Insecta > Trichoptera > Limnephilidae > Limnephilus > Limnephilus marmoratus. The sequence goes on from OU862910.1 coordinate 54,979,667, forward strand.
AGTTCTCTCATGACTGAGATACCTCATTTTTATTTCTGTGAATTTATAGAAAAGTTCTCTTTCTACCTATTATAAATTAAGATAAGTACTCTTTTCTAAAGATGTGAAACTTCATCTCGAAGATTTGTGACAATATCTGAGTTTTCTCATAACTAAAGAACTTTCTATTTTAAAGATTTTTGGCTATTGCAGAGTTATTGAGAGTATTGCGTCGTATTGTAGAGTATAGTCAGTCAGTTATATAATTTAATAATATAACAAATCATCAAAAGCACAGCATAAAATGAAAGCACATCTCAATGAAGAGGTAAGTGTTTCCTACCTGTAGTTCTGTTGCTGATTGACTTGTGTCCCGAAGGAGAAAGCGCCCACTTTGCCGGAGGGGATGGTGTTTGGTGTAACGCCTAGTGCGCGACCCTGTCCGTCACGGTCGCGGGCCACCTGCCCGATGCTGCTGGGCTGGCCGCGGTTCACACGCTGTTGACGGTCGTTCTCCAACTCTTCGGCGGGGGCAAGCTCGTCCACGTCGGCGTACAACTGTTGCTGCAGAGACATAGATGGCGTTAGATTCGGATCCGTTAATTTGTAATCTGTTTGCCTTTTTTATATTATACATAAAAACTGTAAGAAACAGGCTTTCATATGCGAGATGGGAAATATATATATGTTTAAAACTAAGTAATTGTAAATCATAAATAAAATGTTAAAAAATAATTTAGATGATAACTATCATCCAGTGGCGGATAAAGAAAAAACTCAACGGGGAGGCGCTAAAGATATAAGAAAACTAAAAAGTACACAACAGTGGGGAGAATACGAAGCACCGCACAAAGAGGAGACCGACTATACTATATAACACATAGATGGATGTGTTTGTCAAATCACAATGGTGCTAAAGAAGTTTCCACTTCAATAAATAAATAAAAGAGTGGCAGACCGCACATTTAAAACTTGGCTGGCCACAGGGAGCAGTAGGGCTGCATTAAACGAAAAAGGGAATCAAATTCTTGAGTCGGGCCATGTTAAGGGTACCTTTACATGAAACGACGTATGAATGTGAATGAAGCAAAAGTTTCAATTTAGGAGGCGAGTGTGGGTACTGCCACCACGGGAATTATTTATTGGATAAACAACACCTCTGCTATAAGTCATCCCAAGTGGATCTCTAAGTTTGGTGACTTAGCAGGGATGCCTGAGTTTATGGGATGTGATTTTTCAAGGTAGCAAGGTAGAGCTGGAAAGGACTGGTTGAGGGAGACCATTTAACCTCTCCAGCAGGAATCAGGAGGGAAAGGTTCACCCGTCCATCTCTCCTGGACACACTAACCCAGAGAGTCCTAACCACCTATCATACCTTTTTCCTTCCACTATTTCCTTTCTCTAAAATGACCCTACACAAAGCATCTCCAAAGACAATTTGTAATAGTTACCCAAAAATGACAGTGGATGAGTTTGTGTATTCGGGAAGTATGTTTACGAGAGATGATGAGGCTGATAGAGACATTGAAAGAAGGGTAAATGCTGGTAACTCTGCATTTATGGAGGACTGAACGCCGTTGGCGCTAACAAAAAACTGTCTAAAGAAGCGAAACTAAAGCCATGTATGATAGTGTGAGAAAAATATGAAAAGAATGCATGGCTGATGCAAGCGTAATAAGTAAGATTAAGAAAGGGACGCATAGATGGTTTTGTAGAGCGAATTATTGAAGAAAGATTTTCTTATATTTAGGGGGCCAAGGGGGGGGCGCGCACCCCCCTCCCATATGTATGCGCCTCCCATATGTATCCGCCACTGCTATCATCAGATGACGGATTCTGATGGGTGGGAATACCTACCTATTGAAGAAAGCCAAAAATGTTTGCAAAGCAAGGAAAATGCCTGATATAATACATCCATTTTCAATTTCGGGCCATCTCTTGACTGGCTAGTAGCCAATTTCAGAGAAAAGCGTGCGTGTGCGTGAGTGCCATCAAAAGTTGATAGAATGCATGGTCTTCGACAACAAGTCGGTCTGCCGAGTTTCAGCTTGATTGGATGTCGGGAAGTGGGTTAATTTCCACCTTCAAGTTTTGCATTCATTCATTCATCCAAGAAAATGAAATCTAAATTCAAATTGATGAATTTAAAAAAAAACCTTAAATATTGTGACCAAAAATGATCAACATATCTTTATAAAAGGTTTTTATCTTACAAACGTCACTTTGTTGTGACTTTTTTTTGTTGAAGTCAACGAAAGTGTGCAAAAAGAAAACTAAAAATATGAATAAGGGGCCGTTCAAGTATTACGTAACGCAATTTTTGAAGATTTTTGACCCCCCTAAACGTTACGTAACGCCCAAGTGACAATTTTTACATGAAAGTCACAATAAAGTCACGCAAAGTACTGGAAAGTCGCTTAAATACCTTTTTTCTTGTTTTAATCGCGTTTTTGGTAATAAATAAAACAAGAGCTTTCGAGAACGAAACGGATTGCCAACTTGGAAGATTTTAATTCCCTATTTTTTTTATCTAAATAAAGAAAAACATGTTACGTAACGCGTTGTTCGAACCCCCCCTCCCCCCCCTTCATAACGCACAGTAACGTTTCACAAGACCCCCCCCCCCCCCCAAGTGCGTTACGTAATACTTGAACGGCCCCTAATTGAAATATGCAATAATGAAAACATGTGAAAATTAAGTTAGAATTTCCACAGAGAAAAGGCAGTGCTAATATCCTGACGCCAGAGGTAACCGTTTTTATTTTTAGTTCAGATTTCTCTGTAAAACAATAATAAACAAAGAACCACGAGTTGTAGTTGATCATCAATATTACCTTGACAATATCCTGATGACTATAGGTGGGCTGTCCCCTGGAGGTAACCACGGGGTTGGGCGACGGGCGCGGGGGCTGAGGGGGAGCCTGAACGCGCACCCTCTGTGGTGGGGGAGCGCGGGGCACGGGGGCGGGGGCCTTAGGCGCGGGCAACGCCAGGGGCTCGTCGGATGGGGGCCCAACGGTGCAGCCAACGTTGCGGGGCCAGTCACAGGTCTGGAGCTCATGGCTGGGAACAGAAAATAAGAATAATAAATGTTACAAGTAGCGATAATGATATCCTCACTGGGATCTCCCGTGTTGAGAATATAAGTCTATTTCTTCTTACAGAAATCGTTGTATCTCCCTTACTATCATGGAAAGGGAATAAATTCGGTTTTTGGGGGAAATTCCTAAAAAACAAAACTAGTTATTTTTATACTAATTATGGGCCGGAAAAACCGAATCTGAAAGAATTAGGCGGCGGAAAGCAATATTAACTGAGTTACACGTTTAAATTAGTATAAAAATAACTAGTTTTATTTTTTAGGAATTTCCCCCAAAAACCGAACTTTAGCCCGAAAATTATATGCTTACTTCTATTTATAAAATTTGAAAACGTATTTTATCACCTTTCAAAAACAGTTTTTAGTTTTCGGTTACGTTCAGAAATATTCCATTTATTTGGGTTTTATTGTAAAGCTGAAATATTTTGACTCTCTGACATAATACGGTCGAGGCCTGAGGGATTTTAACTTTAACGACAATTAGTTTTTCGATATCTGTCAAAATGACGAAGTCATGAGCTGTCAAATTGAAATTGCGCAAAACTAGTGACTCGTGACGTCACACAAGACACGATTCGTACAATAGGCCACTTGCATGGATTGGAAAAAATCGGGTGAATAGATTTTTCTACTAAGATTACGAAAATGTTACAAATTTTTTTAGAAAATTATATATATTTTTTAAATAAATCCGTTATTTGGGCTCGTGACGTCACTACATGAAAATGTTCCGTCTCCGATAATATTCAATTAATTTTGTAAAATTCCACATCGACTTTTCTTTTATATATGTTGCAATACTTTGATTTCCGGCAAATTTTTGCATTTGACATTTAAAATTCACAAGCTTCGTTGTTTGTTCTCCGCGAACATATCATTTGGTTTGACTTTTGACAGATGTTACGAAGTGAACCCCCTACATTTTTTGCCTTCTGTACCTGTTTTAGAAGCGTAATGATAATGGTGCTGATTTTAACAAAATCAAATTTTATAATATATTCACATATAAGTAGACGTAATATTGCCGTTGAACATTAACAAAATCAAATTTTATAATATATTCATATATAATATACATATAAGTAGTCATATATTGCCGTTGAACATTATAATGATTAATGATCAATAAGATGGATCAAGGAAAAAAATATTTATGAGATGTAATATTTTTGGTATGCCTCGTTATTCTCCTGTGCCATTCTGTGGAATACGTAGTTTTTTTTAAATGATTTTCAGCTAATATGTAATTATCGTTTTATCGCACCCATAAAATTATGTCTCGTTTTTTCGGTTTATAAAAAATGGTCTGAGTTTTCGGATTGAAAGTTTCAAAAAATCGCCAGGGTTTCAAAAATACGATTAAAAAAATATGGAATGTCTTAGAATATTTGCCTAAATCAGAAAAAAATTAAAAAATGGAATGCAAGTGGCCTATTCATAATTCGTATGGAGATGCTCCGATGCTACAGTCATTTTATTTATATACAGTACCTACCTACCGCAGCGTATGTCCCACGATCAAGTATCGTAGAAAATGCGTATAAGGTAACAAGGTTGACTCATCGAGGAGTTAGAGCGGTGATTGGCTAAAAATTCGTGACGTAGCTTGAAGTCCATGTTTCACTGTGATGGTGATTTGACACCTCATTGGTGATGGTTAATGGTCAATACATACCTGTACATGAGGCCTCCGGTGCAGGACTCGAGTAGCGCCCCCCCGAACACGCAGACATAGTACTGCGAGCAATCATTGGGGTGAGGGTAGTAGCCAAACTCCTCTGGACAGTTGAACTGCGAGTCGCGCTTCACGTCCGCTCCCACAGGGATGCTACGGATGGGCGAGCGCTGACGCTGTCCGGAGGTGGGTTCTGCAATAAACAAAACAACACATTAATCGATGGCCTACAAGAGTCTTCGAGCAAAAGATTCTACGATCGATCGTTATAAAAACCTTGGAAAACCACTTGAAAATAGATATCACAGGAACCACGTTTTGACCAATTTAAAAATATCCTCGAGAGTTCGCTGGCTAGGCCTAGTATGTGGCCAAAATGAAGAGATATTTTAAAACGTTAGAATTATTTTGAAAGTTCCCGCGCGTTGTATACTACGATTTTCGTTATTTATTTTTGGGATTGTGTTGCGCTACCTCCTTCTTTAGCCATAGTTTCGGACAGCATTACAGTCAGGCGCGTAGCTACCTAGGGGCTACGCGGGGCAGTGCCCCGGGGCCCTCAAGCTCAGGGGGCCCTCAAATCCTTACCAGAAATCTCGATCGAACTGAACTTTTGGAAATTTCTCCCATTTTCAAAATAAATATGACAGGTTGCAACCCCACTTTAATCATGACAACTCAGTTGAGAGAAATTCAAAAGATATGCCTGGGGAATTCCCCTAAATTCTTTCTGTAGGTTGGCAGTGTTGTCAATTTGACGGATCGGGATAGTGATATGTGCGTCATTCCCCAACGACACTTGTAGCGTATCAGTGTGTTGCTCTTTCCTTTTTTACTTTTAACTTTTAACATCGTCAGTGAACAGTGAGTACCTACCTACTCGAGTACAATCTAATATTGTATTGTTTAAATAAATTAGAAAACTAAAATTATGGATCAAAAGAAGAAACCCAGTGGTGCATTTAAACGCGAACAACAACGCCAAGAAAGAGAAGATAGTAAACAAAAATTGCCCAAAATTGACAAGTTTTTTAGTCAGCCTTCTGCAAGTACATCTGGCCAAAATATTTCTATTTATAGTGACTCAAATAATGTGGTAACTGCAGTGTTGGTTGAGAAGCCTAGAATGCGAGCCTGCTAGAATGCGACCTAACGGAAGTATTTACAGCAATGTTATTATTCTTTACAATTCCTGTCACTTCTGCAGCAGTTGAAAGGTCATTTAGCAAATTAAAAATAATTATAAATGATTTAAGAAATAAGATGGGCCAAACTCGACTCCGACATTTATCGCTAATAGCAATTGGAAACAAAACTGCATCAAGCCTGGATTTAAACGAAGTCATTGATACTTTTGCGAAAACTAAAGCTAGGAAAAAACTGTAAATTATATAATTGTTATTTAGTCAGTTGGTAGGCCCGACCTTTATATAATAAACTCTTGAATCTTCTCTATTTCTTTTTATTAGCCAAACCTACACCAAGTATTAATTGTAATTTATGTTGTTACTGTTTAATATTTTTATTACCTGCCCTGCAGTCTGCAGTGCACAAAAAAGAGCCTAAGTAGCTTAGCATTTTTAAAGTATTTGTATATTTCATATTTTTATTTGATAAAACCTAATCACTAATCAGTTTACATAGCAGTGGGGCCCCATTTTTTAATTTGCCCCAGGGCCCTTGGTTACCTAGCTACGCCACTGATTACAGTGTCCATCATCAGGACAGGTATGAACTTTGTCTCTTTTGAATTATTTGTAATTTACATTTCGCGAACCGAAATTATTGAAATATTTTTTTCTTACAATCATTGATCACATGTTACATTTCAAAAAATGCTTGTTCGAATTAAAATGTATATCTGTGATTGTCAACTAGGCTGTAGACAACATATATAATAAATAAATATTATATATCATATATATACGAAATATTAGATACATTTCTTTTAACTTAATACAAAATGAAATAATATGTAAAATTCTCATAATAGATACTACGTACGCTAATTTTAAAGTAAATAATACTCAATTATAATTATAATTTAACAATATGCGATTATAATTTAACGATTTTTTATAATTTTTTTATGAATCCTAAAAATATTGGATAAATGGTTAAATATGGGTGCATTCAATTGTTCTCTAACACCATAAGCAATTTATATGTCTTAATATTATGTATTTTTTTATGAGGACAGGAAATTTCCAAATCAGAGGCTCAAAATTCCCGGACGCTGGACGCGTACTTCAATTATGAACGCGAACGCTCGAGTGGATAAAGAAAAATCTTGACTCGCAAACTTACAGGGGCCCTATTCCTGACGGTCGATCAAAAGTTCCTCGTTATGCGCCTCGAAGAGAGCGAAAATTTATCGTCGTCGCGACGAACTTTGTCGAATCCTTCAATTTTACGTATTCTTGAACGTCGACCGATCGAAGTGATGATTATATTGGCAGCCCTGTGAATATTGTCTATGTTCTTGGTGTTTTTGAGATTTCTATGGTGTGACTGTCATGTCAGACGTCAGACGGGGTTAGTATATTTATGCGTCAGACTAAAAACAAAACAACAACAGAAATGGCCGCGGGTTACATCACGATTGCTCAGAAACAATTACTAATTGAATTAGTAAGTTCGGATGTGGAACTTGTGAGTGGCAAATTTTCCTCAACATTTACCTTCGCCGAATCCATACGGAGATGGGTGGCGATTGCCGAAAAATTGAATGCCATGGCAGGGGCCAACAAAGATTTCAAACATTGGAGAAAGGTTTGTTTTGATTCATTTCCACTTAAAATGTCTATTTGTTACCCTAATGCTTCGTTCAGATTAAGCTCTGCCTACTACAAATTTTTATTCAATAAAACAATCACCATGCTCACATCTAACATGGATTCCATGCCTAATCAAGTCAACTCGACATCTCTTTGAAGTCATTAAAACCCTAACATATTTAACCATTTTTTAATATATTTTTTATCATCACTTTACTGAAGAGGTTCTAAGTTGTTCGGTCACCGCTCACATGGTGTTTCGTTTAGCCTAATTTATATGTTTTGAAAATCACAATATTGAAAAGAATGATAATGGGGCTACGTTATTTCAAAGCTGATTGTTTCAAAATTCAAGTAAAATTGTTTGATATTGACGTTGTCCTGCTTTTTGAATAGTTTAAGATCTTAAAAAGTGTCTTTCCACCAATATTTTGTGTAAATAATTAATCTAATTCAAAAATCTTTTCAGACTTGGCAAGACTTACGGTCAAAGGCCAAGTTAAAGCATGCCTCCTTGAGGCGGCATGCGGCCGGGACGGGAGGCGGACCACCAGAGCCAGCAGTCAGCCTCAACGCGACTGACGAGCTGATACTACAGTCAATCAGCCCAGTCTTGATTACGGGCCACACGGAAGTTCAACATGGGGAGGTCAACTTCGACTTTGAATCACTTGGAGGACCACAGTCTGTTGCTGGCTGCAGCAGATGTCAGACTGTTGAGGTGCCGCTGTTCTCGGAGGCCACAACTCCCCTTGCGCTTTTCACAGCGCTCTTGAGGCGATTTTTCGCAAAAACAGCGCTATATAAGTTGTCCAAATTTATAGTGGTACCTCCTACCCATTTTAGTTTTATCTCGGAGATAAAAATGTTTTTTTTTTTTAAAATTAACCAAAGATAGTTAGTATACAATATCAGGGAGGGTAATGAATGCAAGTTTTATTTGTATCATGTATAATTTTAATGTTTAACTAATTAACACCAGAAAATAATTTACTAGAAAATATCAGACTTGATTAGTTTCATCAGTGTACGAATTGATTATTTTTCGCTTGTAATACAAAATATGTTGAAATAATTACAATTGTAATTGAACATCTGAAACCGTATTGTTTTCTGCATTCTATGATAAAAATTGTGATATTATGCTACTGCATTTTAGTTTTATCGAAGATAAATATAATGTTTTTCTAAAATTAACCAAAGATATTTAGTAGACAATATCAATACATAGCAGTGTTGTAATTGAACATCTGAAACTGTGATGTTTGCTGCGTTATATGATATAAATTGTGATATTATGCTACTGCATTTTAGTTATCTGAGATAAATATAATGTTTTTTTCTTTAAAATTAACCAAAGATAGTTAGTATAGAATATCACGGTAATGAATGCAAGTTTTTTTTTTATCATGTATAATTATAATGTTTAACTAATTAACACCAGAAAATAATTTACTAGAAAATATCAGACTTGATTAGTTTCATCAGTGTAAGAATTGATTATTTTTCGCTTGTAATACAAAATATGTTGAAATAATTACAATTGTAATTGAACATCTGAAACCGTATTGTTTTCTGCATTCTATGATAAAAATTGTGATATTATGCTACTGCATTTTAGTTTTATCGAAGATAAATATAATGTTTTTCTAAAATTAACAAAAGATATTTAGTAGACAATATCAATAGCAGTGTTGTAATTGAACAGCTGAAGCTGTGATGTTTGCTGCGTTATATGATATAAATTGTGATATTATGCTACTGCATTTTAGTTTTATCGAAGATAAATATAATGTTTTTCTAAAATTAACAAAAGATATTTAGTAGACAATATCAATAGCAGCGTTGTAATTGAACAACTGAAACTGTGATGTTTGCTGCGTTATATGATATAAATTGTGATATTATGCTACTGCATTTTAGTTTCATAATAGAAAATATCAGACTTGATTGGTTCATTAGTACTAATTCTTTATTTTTGGCCTGAATTACAAAATATATTGACATTGTATATTAACAACTGTTGTTTCTGTATTATTTAAAAAAAAATAATGATATATTAATGTTAAATACATTTTTTATGATCACATCATTGTTTTCTTACATTTTACATCACTATATTATCACAAAAAATATTGTATTTGAAGTGTTTGTTGTAACGCAGCCTCACCTCACCATTCATTATTTGACTAACTAACTAACCAATCACGCCGTTTCTCCGCAAGGGTGGGCAGAGAAGACGGACCGCCAAACAACTCGGTCTTGGCACACATTCCTTGCCTTGTTCACATTCATACAACGTCTCATACATGCTCTTCATTATTCTGACTCTTGACATGGCCCGACTCAAGTATCTGATTCACTTGGTCGTGCCGTGTCTTTCTTGAGTGTCCTCGACTTCTTCCACCATTCACATTTGCATCATATATTCTTTATACACTCCTTTCCTCGTTCATTCGCTCCACAGGCCCATTAGCTCATCGGAGCGTCCCTTTCTTAATCTTACACATCACGCTGACATCAGCCACATGCAACGCTTCCCTCATATAGAGACGCAATTGCCTGAATGAGCTTCGTATTCACTCTGTACTTGGACAACACCTATAGCTTTTTCCTGTCAACTCGGTCTCACTATTGTTTGTCTAATATCATTAATAATAATACGATCAGACACTTGACAAATAATATACAGTGAACAACAACAAAATGATAATAAAGACTAGTATAAATACAGAAATAATTTTGAACTATCCTATTTCTAACAGCTCTACCAGCCACTAAATCTAGGTTAATTCTATTAACAGCCCCAGGCTCAAGTGGAGCCAATCCTCCAGCCATAAATAAACCAGTCATCCTCCAGCAATTAGACCTAAATCTAGATTATGATCAATCAGGTATTCTGGAAATACAATTGTCGGGTGCGAAAATTGCGAGTGTGAAAGGTCGCGCGGGAAAACAAAATAAAACCAAATTTTGACAGCTAATTGCATAGATACGCCAACTTCACACCACTCGCTGCTGTGTTTCTACTGGGTAGACCCACTCGTTGTTATGTGGAGTGACTTTTGACGTTTGGCGTCTAAGAATGTTACTTCGACCAAGCTCAGGAATAACCAAGTCGACTAACGGACGTACTTTCGATGGAGATTGCGAGCGAGAACGCTTCGGGAATAGCTACCCAGGGGCCCTATTCCCGACGGTCGATCAAAAGTTCCTCGTTATGCGCCGCGAAGAGAGCGAAAATTTATCGTCGTCGCGACGAACTTTGTCGAATCCTTCAATTTTACGTATTCTTGAACGTCGACCGATCGAAGTGATGATTATATTGGCAGCCCTGTGAATATTGTCTATGTTCTTGGTGTTTTTGAGATTTCTATGGTGTGACTGTCAGACTAAAAACAAAACAACAACAGAAATGGCCGCGGGTTGCATCACGATTGCTCAGAAACAATTACTAATTGAATTAGTAAGTTCGGATGTGGAACTTGTGAGTGGCAAATTTTCCTCTACATTTACCTTCGCCGAATCCAGACGGAGATGGGTGGCGATTGCCGAAAAATTGAATGCCATGGCAGGGGCCAACAAAGATTTCAAACATTGGAGAAAGGTTTGTTTTGATTCATTTCCACTTAAAATGTCTGTTTGTTACCCTAATGCTTCGTTCAGATTAAGCTCTGCCTACGACAAATTTTTATTCAATAAAACAAACACCATGCTCACATTTCACATGGATTCCATGCCTAATCAAGTCAACTCGACATCTCTTTGAAGTCATTAAAACCCTAACATATTTAACCATTTTTTAATATATTTTTTATCATCACTTTACTGAAGAGGTTCTAAGTTGTTCGGTCACCGCTCACATGGTGTTTCGTTTAGCCTAATTTATATGTTTTGAAAATCACAATATTGAAAAGAATGATAATGGGGCTACGTTATTTCAAAGCTGATTGTTTCAAAATTCAAGTAAAATTGTTTGATATTGACGTTGTCCTGCTTTTTGAATAGTTTAAGATCTTATAAAGTGTCTTTCCACCAATATTTTGTGTAAATAATTAATATAATTCAAAAATCTTTTCAGTCTTGGCAAGACTTACGGTCAAAGGCCAAGTTAAAGCATGCCTCCTTGAGGCGGCATGCGGCCGGGACGGGAGGCGGACCACTAGAGCCAGCAGTCAGCCTCAACGCGACTGACGAGCTGATTACAGACAATCAGCCCAGTCTTGATTACGGGCCACACGGAAGTTCAACATGGGGAGGTCAACTTCGACTTTGAATCACTTGGAGGACCACAGTCTGTTGCTGGCTGCAGCAGATGTCAGACTGTTGAGATGCCGCTGTTCTCGGAGGCCACAACTCCTCTTGCGCTTTTCACAGCGCTCTTGAGGCGATTTTTCGCAAAAACAGCGCTTTATAAGTTGTCCAAATTTATAGTGGTACCTCCTACCCATTTTAGTTTTATCTCGGAGATAAAAATGTTTTTTTTTTTTTAAATTAACCAAAGATAGTTAGTATACAATATCAGGGTAATGAATGAAAGTTTTATTTGTATCATGTATAATTTTAATGTTTAACTAATTAACACCAGAAAATAATTTACTAGAAAATATCAGACTTGATTAGTTTCATCAGTGTACGAATTGATTATTTTTCACTTGTAATACAAAATATGTTGAAATAATTACAATTGTAATTGAACATCTGAAACCGTATTGTTTTCTGCATTCTATGATAAAAATTGTGTTATTATGCTACTGCATTTTAGTTTTATCGAAGATAAATATAATGTTTTTCTAAAATTAACCAAAGATATTTAGTAGACAATATCAATAGCAGTGTTGTAATTGAACAGCTGAAACTGTGATGTTTGCTGCGTTATATGATATAAATTGTGATATTATGCTACTGCATTTTAGTTTTATCGAAGATAAATATAATGTTTTTTTCTTTAAAATTAACCAAAGATAGTTAGTATAGAATATCAGGGTAATGAATGCAAGTTTTTTTTATCATGTATAATTATAATGTTTAACTAATTAACACCAGAAAATAATTTACTAGAAAATATCAGACTTGATTAGTTTCATCAGTGTACGAATTGATTATTTTTCGCTTGTAATACAAAATATGTTGAAATAATTACAATTGTAATTGAACATCTGAAACCGTATTGTTTTCTGCATTCTATGATAAAAATTGTGATATTATGCTACTGCATTTTAGTTTTATGCAAGATAAATATAATGTTTTTCTAAAATTAACAAAAGATATTTAGTAGACAATATCAATAGCAGTGTTAATTAGTTTCATAATAGAAAATATCAGACTTGATTGGTTCATTAGTACTAATTCTTTATTTTTTGCCTGAATTACAAAATATATTGACATTGTATATTAACAACTGTTGTTTCTGTATTATTTAAAAAAAAATAATGATATATTAATGTTAAATACATTTTTTATGATCACATCATTGTTTTCTTACATTTTACATCACTATATTATCACAAAAAATATTGTATTTGAAGTGTTTGTTGTAACGCAGCCTCACCTCACCATTCATTATTTGACTAACTAACTAACCAATCACGCCGTTTCTCCGCAAGGGTAGGCAGAGAAGACGGACCGCCAAACAACTCGGTCTTGGCACACATTCCTTGCCTTGTTCACATTCATACAACGTCTCATACATGCTCTTCTATTATTCTGACTCTTGACATGGCCCGACTCAAGTATCTGATTCACTTGGTCGTGCCATGTCTTTCTTGGGCGTCCTCGACTTCTTCCACCATTCACATTTGCATCATATATTCTTTATACACTCCTTTCCTCGTTCATTCGCTCCACAGGCCCAAACCATCGGAGCGTCCCTTTCTTAATACATCACGCTGACATCAGCCACATGCAACGCTTCCCTCATATAGAGACGCAATTGCCTGAATGAGCTTCGTATTCACTCTGTACGTGGACAACACCTATAGCTTTTTCCTGTCAACTTGGTCTCACTATTGTTTGTCTAATATCATTAATAATAATACGATCAGACACTTGACAAATAATATACAGTGAACAACAACAAAATGATAATAAAGACTAGTATAAATACAGAAAGAATTTAGAAATAATTTTGAACTATCCTATTTCTACCAGCCACTAAATCTAGGTTAATTCTATTAACAGCCCCAGGCTCAATGGAGCCAATCCTCCAGCCATAAATAAACCAGTCATCCTCCAGCAATCAGACCTAAATCTAGATTATGATCAATCAGGTATTCTGGAAATACAATTGTCGGGTGCGAAAATTGCGAGTGTGAAAGGTCGCGCGGGAAAACAAATAAAACCAAATTTTGACAGCTAATTGCATAGATAGGCCAACTTCACACCACTCGCTGCTGTGTTTCTACTGGGTAGACCCACTCGTTGTTATGTGGAGTGACTTTTGACGTTTGGCGTCTAAGAATGTTACTTCGACCAAGCTCAGGAATAACCAAGTCGACTAACGGACGTACTTTCGACGGAGATTGCGAGCGAGAACGCTTCGGGAATAGCTACCCAGAGCATTCTCATCTACAGACTTTGGTGGGCTGGCCATGAAGCCAGATGATAGGACGCCGAAAATTTCACCCCATTTCCAGATCTTAGCAAAGGTTTTTTAGATTCGGAACCTCTGAGTTTTTTCCTAGTGATGAAGGCAATCATATAAGCCTATTAAAACGCCTTGACAGATTTATCTGTTAATCAACTTAAAAATGTATGTCTTCCACGATGTGATGTGTTATTAATAGTTTTCCTTCGATTTGAATCGTAAGAATCATACTTAGGTAGCTAAATACCTACAATTACTTTCTCAGCACCTTCAATTCAATATTATTAATTGGCGCTAATAAAAAGTCGAGGAGAGCAATAAGAAATAATAAAACCGTAGAACGCGGAATAGGCAGATTCTAAATGTACCTAAAGCCATATAATTTTCTCATCTCACTTCATAATTGCATATAACATTACACATAGTTATGTTATTAAGACAGACGCAAAATATCAGAAATCATAATTGCACATTGCACGGCAGAAAACTTGACATTCCTCAATTCACTTCCTTCTTCCGTTATTTGGAGAAATAATATTACGTTCACTTCCATTGTGAACCCGTTTGGCTCGATACATCATTATCTCCGGCACGCGTTCAAACCCCGTTCACGTTTCTATCTCAACAACGTGTAAAATGGATCGTCATATTATCGGCTTGATCATGAAAATCTCTAGTTTCTAATAGCCCTACTAGCTGTTTTGTTATATTATGTGTTTGAGTCTTGGTATCAATCAACAGTGGCGTAAATTGCTCTTTTACTAACACAGATGGCTAACTAAAATTTTTGGCTAAAAAATCAACGTTTAAATTCAATTTTTTCTTTTCAGTGACCGATTCAAAGTAGATACCAATTCAATATATATTAGCCTTACATATGAAATTGGCGTTTTGTATGGGAGGAACATAAAGTCGATTTTTTTTAAAATATAATATATTTATTTAATCAAAGTATGTACCATTGCAATCTACGCACTTTTGCCATCTCATAGGTAGTTCATCGATCCCTTAACTAAAAAAACCATTCGGACGGGAATCAATAAAATCTTTGAAGGCGGTTTGGACTGCCCCATCGGAGTTGAATTTTTTCCCTTGCAAGAAGTTATCCAAATTTCGAAAAAAATGGTAACCTGTGGGGGCAAGGTCCGGAGACTACGGTGGATGTCTTAGACATTCTAATTGAAGCTCCTCTAATTTGGTAGCCGTCTGTTGTGCAGTGTGTGGTCTAGCATTCTAACGCGCGTTTGTTGATTTGCTACACTCAATTCGTGAGGTACCCACCTTTCAAGCTTTTTCACCTTCCCAATTTGCTTCAAGTGAATTAAAACAGTTTTATCACTAACACCGCAGCCTGCAGCTAACTCGGACGTGGTTTGCGATGGATCCGCTTCCACAATAGCTTTCAATTCTTCATTATCAACTTTGGTCTCCGGCCGTCCACGGGGCTTGTTCTGCTGGTCGAAATTTCCAGAACGAAAACGTTGGAACCAAAAACGCACTGTGTTTTCTTTTGCGGCACTGTCGCTATACACATCATTAATCCTTCGAGCCGTTTCTGCAGCACTGGTGCCACGGTGGAACTCGTACTCGTATGTAACGCGATATTTCGAGTTTTCCATTTTGTAAACTAAGTGACGCAAAGAAAAAAAACAATTTAGGAAAAAACAAATGAATTATAATTTTCGAAACACAAATACATGAGTAAATAGCTGTATAAATTTGAATTTGGAATTCCTAACCAAAGAGAAGATATTTGAGATCAAAGTTGCCAGTACGGCAAAACGCCAATTTCATATGTAAGGACCTAATATTTCTCTCTGCCTTATATATTTATTTTGCCTTATACATATATCTCTTGTTTCCGAAATTTTTATTTTCTTTTCTTTTACTGTTTTTTTTTTAACTTGTTTTTTTTTGTATCCAAAAATAACAAAATGGTCACCACTAGATTTAGGCAGGACCGAGTCAGAAATATTATAAAAAATGCTATGTGAAAATTATGTATTACGAACGCCTTATATATTTCTTTTGTATCCCAAATTTTTATTTTATTTTTCCTTTACTATTTTTCTTATATAATTACTTCGAAAACACTTTTTCTTATATATTCGATGCTTAATTGATTCTAGATCCTAATCTACTACTACTATCCTACTGTATCAATATTATAATTATGTAAAAACTACATATATGAATCATCATGTACCTACCTACCTAATACAAACGAAACTTGTCAATTTGACTGTCCTAGAATGGGAGACCTTTCTAGCTGTTGGACAGTCAAAGCTTCCTTATACTGTTAATGTATTTTTATAATAAATAAATAAATAAATAATAGGCGATTTAAACTACTTCAATCAAGAGCGTGGCTATATCATTCATATGTGGGAGGTTCGATTCTGGGAGGTGCAAGGGAGAAAGAGGGGTTGCAACCGATTGCAATGAACATTTGGTGAATTGTTGTATGCTACACATTTCTATATATGTTATATGAGATATATATTTGAGGCCTCAGCACAGGTGAGCTACCCAGTGAGGCCGACATTGCTGAAATGTATTTGAAATGTTAGATATTATATCAAATAAAAAAATAATAAAATAAATAATGTAATGGTGAGCTCTGGCGTTATAATTTTTTCTATATCATTCATTTACGATACTCGCTGGTATTATAATAAATCTACAAAACTCGGCTACCTTTCAATGTTTATACTCACACCTAAAAATACATTCCTATCTTAAATTTTTATTATCTATTATAACCTACCAAGGTAAAGCTTTATGCCACAGGAGAGCTCAAATTATATAGTAAACAATAGTGTTATAAGCAGAGGAATTATAGTAACACGATCTATTTTCTAATTACGTATCGGCTCCTTGATGGTAAAACGTACATCACGTTTAAAACTTCATGCTTCGAAACGGTATTTAGGAAAATAATAATAATCATCATTGTATAACATCGTACCGCCTATCCTTGTGGCCTCTCTCAAGCAATTTTACCATTTTTGTATAGTTCAAGAGCAAATACTTTGCAGTATTTGCTCTTGAAAGGTTTGGGCTTAATTCAGATAGATATCCAAGTAAAGAAAAATAATTATTGTAAAGAAACTTCTAAAGTCATAGAATAAACAAATAACACCCGCGATAAGAGAAGGAACACTAGTACAACAAACAATTAATTCGAAACGGCAACCGATTAAAATATGTGTCCATCACTAATCTATTCGAGTATATCGCTACTCAAACAAATAGTAAACGGTCCCATACAGTGTAATTATTTTAATAATAGGAAGGTAAGTGTGTTCTACGCACTTGGTAGGTACCCTCCCACAAGAAGTGTGGACGAGGCGCCCCTTGCATTGTTCGTCTTCCATATTTAAGGTTTTAATTACTGCTTGCTGTTCTAGAACTAATATTTTGATATCTCACTCCGCCATGATGAGAGGTGTTTGTCTACAACATTCTGCTAAATGGCTTTTCGTGATCTCCGAAATGCCAGCCCGTTCTTTGTTGTCTGTTCTGTTCATTGTTAGTTGTTAGCATTATTCCAATTGCTAGAATGTGTGGGATTACTATTCATGCGGTGTTATTATTTCTATTTGTTTTATACCACCGTTGGTAATTAATATAACCGATATCTCTATCGGTTACATTAATTCGGCTAACTTCTCTGCCGATTGAGTTAAACGGCCTATTTGCGTAACTGCTTGCTGGAATGCATGCAGGGTCTCAAATCGGATTGTTTGTAGGTAAAACCGCCAATTATGTTATTCTAGTCCTTTGCGTTGGAATAATAATAATTTGGTTAGCGGTTCAACGTGCTGTCCTGCAAGCAGTTCTGTAAATCGGATGGTGAGTAGACCCTATTAATTGATCTATCTGCCATTCCAAAAAACTAACTAATACAAAGGTAGGTACTGCATCGTACGAACAAAGCAATCAGTAATCACTTTGTGGTTTCAAATTAAATTAGTAATGTTGCAGTATTTGCAATATTTCAATAAATTAACTACGAATGAACAGTTAATTTATTGAAATATTAGGAATCTACCGATTTTGTTAAAGGGCACTGGAGTTAATAATTTATTTATATTTGTCAATGGATAAAGCAATACAATAAGCGAGTTGCTTATTAAAAAAATACCATTTTAAAATTATAAAAAAGTTATGAAAAAAGTACGCTGAGGTTATTGCTCTGACCAACTGATTTCACCAATTAAAAATTGCAAATCATTTGCATAACATCCCCAGGATATTTCGCTTTGATTGCTTGCAAATTTTATATTTCAGTCGATTTTCGCAATCACTTTACTGGCAAATGGTTAAATGCACTCAATGTTAACGCAAGTATTTCATTTATAGTATCTTTTTATAATAATGTATTTATACTTACGTAGAATAACGGTAATCCGACAGTTGATCGCTTGACAGTTGGCCCCCCGATATTATAAAAAATATTTTTTTTTGTGTATTATTTACCAATGTCAAACGTAAAATTGACTTCAAAAATATCTTTAATAATATTTTGTTATTAGTTTTTGGGGTATTATGCCGTGTATCGCTACCTCCTTCTTTAGCCAACGTTTCGGACAGCGTTGCAGTGTCCATCATCAGGGCAGATCTTTAATAATAAGTTAGTATGGATACGAATTTATTTACGGTGTCGGTTCTCGAGGTCGGCAATTGTTGTTGGCCTCCAGATTCCTACTCACCCCTTTTACCTTTTTAATTCCAAGAAGTTCCTCTTCTCCCTTTTCCTAAAACGACCCCCACACATCATCTCCAAAGACGACACAGGCTTTGAGCGATTATTTTTCCCCAGGGCTTCCAGTGCGGAGATAATGTTAAAAAAATCCAGGGGCCGCAGATACTTTAATAGTACATAACTGCCAACCTTGTACAAATCACAAGTGCGCCCCATGGTTGAATTTGGCAGCCACCTCTGGTCTGGAGCTCCAAAATACCTGAAAAATACCCTCGACTCTGTGCAAAAACGAGCGGTCCGTTTGATAGATTCTCCCATCTTATAGCTATCTTTAGAGCACAGGCGTCGGGTGGGAATGCTATTCTTGTTCTACCGCTATTACAATGAAAGATGCTCCGAGGAACTAACATCATTGATCCCTTCGCACCAGTGCATAGTTGGGAAACACGCCAAACGCGTGCCCAACACATGTGATTGACATTTGTCACATGAGAACGGTTCGCTTCTTCGACTCGTTCTTGTGTTCAACAGCTCGGCTGTGGAACGATTTGCCGGCCTCTGTGTTTCCTCCTTCCTACGACATGGGTCTCTTCTAGACCAATGTTCATTCCTTTCTCTCTTCAAAAAGACCCTCCACACAGCATCTCAGATGACAGGCCCTGAGGGAAATTATTTTCCTCAGGGCGTCCTGTGTGGAGTTAATGTAAAAAAAAGGTCAAAGAAATCGAATATTGTAGAAATAAAGTGATTCTGTAATGTACATTGGCTTAAGAATAACACGATCTACTGTGAATACTTACTATTTATGATTGACTAACGAGAAACAATCAATAAAGCCTCAAGTCATCAACTGTTGAATAGATTTAATTGTCTTTGTTGGGTAAGACCGTAAGACGTGTTTTTGCCCTGAAGCGAAACGAAGGTTTTGCCACCTTAGATTAAGACTTCTTTAGTTAACTTTTTACTCGGACTTTCGCTGACACGACCCAACGGAGAATTAATAGCTTATTGATAAAATTATTAGTCAATTGATTCAAACTTTTTATCATTCATATTAGGTCCTTACGTATTTATGAAATTGGCGTTTTGTATGGGAGGAACATAAAGTGGATTTTTTAAAAATATAATATATTTATTTAATCAAATTATATACCACTGCTATCTATGCACTTTTGCCATCTCATAGGTAGTTCATCGATCCCTTTACTAAAAAAACCATTTGGACGGGAATCAATAAAATCTTTAAAGGCGGTTTGGACTGCCCCATCGGAGTTGAATTTTTTCCCTTGCAAGAAGTTATCCAAATTTCTAAAAAAATGGTAATCTGTTGGGGCACGGTCCGGAGAGTACGGTGGATGTCTTAGACATTCCAATTGAAGCTCCTCTAATTTGGTAGTCGTCTGTTGTGCAGTGTTTGGTCTAGCGTTCTAACGCGCGATGTTGATTTGCTTCACTCAGTTCGTGAGGTACCCACCTTTCAAGCTTTTTCACCTTCCCAATTTGCTTCAAGTGGATTAAAACAGTTTTATCACTAACACCGCAGCCTGCAGCCAACTCGGACGTGGTTTGCGATGGATCCGCTTCCACAACAGCCTTCAATTCTTCATTATCAACTTTGGTCTCCGGCCGTCCTGTCTGTGTTTTCTTTTGCGGCACCGTCGCCATATTACATTATTATTCCTTCGAGCCGTTTCTGCAGCACTGGTGCCACGGTGGAACTCGTACTCGTAAATAACGCGATATTTCAAGTTTTACATTTTGTAAACTAAGTGACGCAAAGAAAAAAAACAATTTAGTAAAAAACAAAATAATTTTCGAAACACAAATACATGAGTAAATAGCTGTATAAATTTGAATTTGGAATTTCTAACCAAAGAGAAGATATTTGAGATCAAAGTTGCCGGTACGGCAAAACGCCAATTTCATATGTAAGGAACTAATATTAACGATTTATTAAAGTTAGTTATCAAAATTAAATTTATCAAAACTAAAACGTAAACAGGTGTTTTATAAAAAGAAGGATTTATAAATATTTTTAATTTTATTTTTAAATTAACCCCTCACAGGAAGCCATGAGGATAATTAATTATAATTACCCTTAGGGCCATGACATATTTGGGAACGCTGTGTGGGGGGTCTTTTTGAGAAAGGAAGTTCTGGGTAGGAAAAAAGATAGGATTTTAGGGGTCAGTGTGTCCAGGAATGACGGACGTATGAATCAATCCCTCCCACTGCGGTGCAAGGCGACGTTCCGAGAGAGTCCTGCTGGAGATCAAAATGTATCCCTGAACCAGTTTCTCCCGATCCGGCCTGTCACGCAGTAGGTAGGCAGGCGTCAAACCTCACCCCATGAACCCAAGCAGCCCTACTACGTCACCAAACGTGGTGAACCACTTGGGGTAACCTAAGGCAGAGGTGTTGGTTATCCAATAAATGATTCACGGGACGGCGGTATCCATATCCACCTCTAAAATGGATTACAGATCCGTCAATCATACCTTATCTCTATCTCTAGATCTCTATCTCTACATATTATAAATTAAAGTCCTCCGACGCGTCTGTCTGTCTGTCTGTCTGTCTGTCTATCTATTCGCGATAAACTCAAAAAAAACTAATGAACGGATTTTCATGCGGTTTTCACCAATATATAGAGTGATTCATGAGGCAGGTTTAGGTATATAATTTGTCAAGGATTTGTGTAAATTGGTTGAAATATACCGCAAGCGGGCGGTGTGGGTTTGATATGTATGGAAATTAAGAGATGGCGTTGGTTATAAAGGTTGGGTAACCAACCAGTAGATGGCGTTGCGTTTCGTTAGCCACAGCAACGCGTGGCCGGGTCAGCTAGTGTAATATTTTGTTAGCAATCTTATCTTAGAAACACAATCAAACATTTAAAAAAAATCATGTGTGTAGTTCACACGCGGTAGAAGTGAAACCTTCAGAAAACTAAACTTCGATAGAATAAGAGAAATGCATGCAGCATCAGGAGTAGGATAATTGTAGGGTTTATTTATTATAATATTGTTACAAATTTTAAAAATAATTTTACATTTTATTCTATGAAAGAGGAGTCCGATAGGCTACGATGCACCGCACAAATATGACACCAATTAGTCTGTCTCATTCTCTCGCTAATTTCTTTAGATGTATGTGTTTCTCTCTTTTTAGTGTCATTCGCTTCCGTTTTATCGAGTTTCAAATAACAATGGTTGTAAAGAAGTTCTCACTTCAAAAACATTGCAGAAAAAATAGCTATTCATATACAACACGATGCTGAAATTGTAATAACGACTCGAATGTAAAATAATACAATTTTTCGCAATAAATATGAAGAAAATAAAACGTTTAATTTTATTCATCATTTGTCATGCCAATAATAATCATAAGAAAAACGTTGAGTTATATTGTCATAGAACACAAATAAAAACTTACTAACAACATTGCAAATCTTTGTTATTGCGTGCTTAATTTATTGTATTTTTTGTTATTTCGTTGCGATAAAATAAAAAAAAAGAAGTTTTTTCCCAATGCGTCAAAACTAGCAAAGTTTAGCAATTCTAATATTATTATTAAAAAAACTAGCTTTGCAACTATTCAACATTTCAATTTAAAACAATGTGTCTGTTGGCATACATAAATTAATTAAATCCAATGAAGGTGAACTCGCGAAACGCAAAATTGATTTCAAACGCGCTCAATTTCACGGAAAAAAACTAAAAATAATGAAATAATCACAACGCATGACCAAGGCAAACAGCTGGTGTCGAAAGAAAGTAGGTGCACGTCGCGGATTTTATCCAAATTAGGATTATTGAGGCAAAATGCAAAAATCAAATGAACTAACTAAAGAACAATCCTTAACACTCTCAGACGAGATTTGTGCGGAGAGGAAGCTGGTAGGGATTCCGCGACTTTCAAATCCCCGACAAAATATCATACGGACAAAACATCCCCAACAAAATATCTACTAAAACCTAACCTAACCTAACCTAACAAAAAATGGGACAAAATAATACAGACATCCTGTGAAGTGACGTTATGTTTAAGAGCGTTTAACCAGCCAGCGGACGAAAATCCACAATTCGTCGAAAGTTGTTCTTACGATCGTGCAGGGCGGTTACAATGAGAAAGATTAATTATTCTCCGTACCAGCTTTTTTAAATTATAACTCAATATCGAATTTATTTCAATCCAAATTAGCTTTAATTTATACCTTCATCCAAAAATGCTGAAAGGCGTGATGATAAAACTATTAAAATAATGTACTTTTTGTAATTATTTTTTGATTATAAGTATTTATCATTTTTCAATAATGTCTAAATTTAATAAGAATGTAAAAAAAATCTGAAATATATTAGTTTGTAAGTGCGCAAATAAATACACAAATGGACCAATTTTCGTCCAGAAACACATGTACGTACATATTTTTTAATGATTTTATTGAAACTATAATTAAAATTCTACAACATGCGTTTGCTAGATAATGTATTGATTTATTTTACTGCATGATCATATTATTTGAAATGGGTGTGGTATAATACAAAATCTTTTTTGAAAATTCAACAAATCTGCCAACGACCTATGGAATAACCTTATTATACTAAAAAATAAAATAAAATTCTCAAAATTTATTACATGCGAATGCTAGATAAAAGAACAATCTTTCGAAATCCATTTATAATTTTTTGTGGAAAAGAGTCAATACGTCTAAAATCTGATTTGAAAATGACATAATAATAATAATAATAATAATAAAACGTTTATTTGTATATACTATCCATATAGAGAAAGGCAAAATTGTAGATGGAGACGAGGGTATATTTAGAAATTTCAAAATTCAAAGTATGAAAGGGGATGAGGTTTATAAATATTTAGGATACCCGCAATCGAATAGATTAGATCACACTAGTATTAAAAATGATATTAGGATTAAATTTCAAACTAGGATCAGAAAAATTTTAAAATGCAATCTATCTGCTAAAAATTTAGTAAAAGCAATAAATTCTTGGGCAATACCTCTACTAACGTACTCATTTGGCATAATTAAATGGTCCAATACAGATTTAGATAGTTTAGAACGATTAATTAGAACTACGTTAACAAAATTTAATTGCCATCATCCAAATTCAGCTATAGAACGAATTAATTTACCTAGAAATTTAGGAGGTAGAGGTGTAGTCAAAATAACATCTTTGAAACACAATCAGGTAGAAATGCTTAGAAATTTTTTCCATAGGAAAGCTAATAGCTCAGAAATGCACAAAATAATTTGCAAGGCAGATAGAAATATTACACCTTTAAATTTATATGACGAGAATGCCAACATTCTTATAAATACTAACCAGGAATTATTAGATTCCTGGTCAAATAAAATTATTCACGCAAAACACTTCAATTATCTCAACCAAACGTATGTTGACAAACTTTCGTCAAACAAATGGTTGAGTATTGGAGAGTTGAGCGCAGAAATAGAAGGATTTATGCTTGCAATTCAAGATAGAGTCATTAATACTAAAAATTATAGAAAGCATATAATCAAAGATATAAATCAAATTGATGATTTATGTAGAAAATGTTTGGCTTTTCCCGAAACTATAGAACATATTATATCGGGATGTTCTATATTAGCGCCTTCCGAGTATACATTTAGGCACAATCAGGTTTTAAAAATAATTCACCAAAGTTTGGTAATTAAACATAACTTGATTGATTGCCGTAATGTAGTACCTTATTATGAATATGAACCAAATTCATTTATAGAAAATGAATTTTATAAAATATATTATGATAAAACTATACTAACAGACAGAACAATTAGTCATAATAGACCTGATATAGTTTTACATGACAAAATTAAAAAAATAACTTATATCATTAATGTAGCTATTCCAAATTCCTGTAATATTCAAAAAACTGTTTCTGAAAAAATTAGAAAATACACAGATTTAGGAAATGAGATTAAAAGAATTTGGCATTCTCGGACTATAAAAATATTACCATTTGTTATTTCGGCCACTGGCATAATACCTAGGAATCTGATTCAAAATTTAAGCATATTAGATTTGTCAAAGAATTTGTATATAAAAATGCAAAAAGCAGTAATTCTAAATAGGGTAAAGCAAGGTTATTTGGTGATATTTTTGATTTATCGTCATGTACTTTGAAAAATAAGGATATTAAAAATTTACAAAATTAATTATTGCTTAGGTACATTATTTCAGCACATATTTTAAAAAGAAAAAATAAAATAATAACTAACATAACACAAGAAAACTTACAAATGTAAATCGCCAAAAGATATAGGTAATTTGGTTATAGGTAAGGTTATTTGGTTATAGAGGGTGTTTAATTTGGTGATATTCCTACCTTGGACTGTAAATAGGTAAAATAACAATAAATGTGTTTTTAAATCTTCAACGAGATTATAAAATATTGATTGCCACTGCGTCACATGTGTTATCATCTCCGTTTTCTTGCTTTTGTTCGTAGTGGAACAGAAATCGCAATAAACGCACATTACTTTCTTTTTATATTGATCGCCTTCTGAAAAAGTTTTCATAACACTTTTCCAGTCATTATGATTCCACTTGGTTTTAAGGATTTTGGGGAAAAATAATCAATTCTGCACGATGTTGATGGTTCTGACCGTTCTACCTTTTTTGACAAAGAAGGCTTTCCGGCGCGAGGTTTTACGGATTTTGCGGACAATTAATTAATCCTATGTGATGATGATGGTACTGACTGATCTACCTTTTTGGTCAATTTAAAGGAGGTGTCAAACATTTTTGGCGAATCACTTTTAATTCATGTCATAGGTGTTGGAATATTGTGGGGAATTTTTAAAATGTCTTCAAAATTAGTTTCTTTTTGCTGGAACTGTGATGGTCAATGCTTTTTCTGTTAATTGAGAAGGTCCTAAGACTTCTGGACTTCTTTATTAATTTGAAGGTAATTTTGATATTATTTTTTGAAAAACTGCGCACGTATGCTGGTTTACGTTTGGAGACGTCATCATAAATTCATTCAAACTCCGACTCCAGAAGAGCGATTCTATATCTTTTGTCGGATCGTTATGAGATAATGGACGTGATCTCCTGTCAGATTTGTGTGATTTATTTGCTTTTCCAAAGCAGAATGTACATTAAATGAATTCATAATAATGCATAATTGCAGTAATTCAAGTTTAAAACGATCAAAACTAAAATATGTTACAGTAAATATGCAAAAATTGCACAAATCTGACTGGAGATCACGTCCGTTATCTCATAACGATCCCACGAAAGATATAAAATCACTCGGCAGGCTGCTTTCAATGGACGATACACTCCGATAGCTAATGGCTGCAAGAGGTGGCTAGTGAATATAATAAATATTTAACGAATTAGAGATAGGTAACTTGGAGACAGGTAATTTGGTGAGGATAGGAAATTTGGTGATATGTTTAAATAGACCAAAACAACATTAAAACTGTTCACTGACCTAATATGTATGATGATAATTCACCATTAATCCAGAATTCAAATTATAGAAAATAAAAATAAATGTTAAAAATCACAATTCGTTAAGTCCAAAAAAACATTTAAAAAAAATTAATATTACCCACAAATAACTTAAGCTCCTGCCAAAAAAAAAGTAGGACAACTGCCATTTTCTTTAATTGTGACTATGCAGCATACTCTTCTGATTAAAATAAGGTGTAAAACTTAAACATACCTTCAGAAATCCCAGAGTAATAGATAAATTACAATTTGAAGTCGCCACAGCACATTGAAAGTTGTTAAAATATTTTTCGTTTGAGTAAAATTATTTTCTGTTAACTTGTGAAGTTGATTTATTATGGTTCACAGGTCTGTTTTCCATCTACGATTCTAATTTCAAAGCTGTGTACTGCATGGTTAATTTAATAATTACAAAATTCTACTATATCACCACATTACCTGTATCACCAGATAACCTCGCCTTACCCTACATGTAGGATTACAAAAGATTTTTTAAATATTTATATTGAGGGATCAGTAGGATTTATAGGTTCAATTAGAAATGCCACAGAGCCGAACCCTCTGATATGAAAATATCTGGAGTCGGTGAATTATATTCCCATTTGGTCTCTAGTGGGTTGACATGTTGTTCTTGTATTGTTTTGTATTTATAATACTTATATAGTGCAATTGCATAACGTGGATTCACTAGATGATCATTTGGGGAAGTGTATGAAAGGGTTTAGTTTTTCCTTCTTTTTTTTTTTTTTTTTTTTTTTTTTTTTTTTTTTTTTTTTTTTTTTTTTTTTTTTTTTTTTTTTTTTTTTTTTTTTTTTTTTTTGGGGATAAATTTAACCCGGACATTTAAATCTGGTAGAGAATACATCAATACAAAGAAGCTTTGACTGTCCAACTAGGAAGGTCTCCCGTTCTAGGACAGTCAAATGACAAACATTTTGATAGGCGTAAATTTAATTTAGAAATTACCAATTTGGGACACAAATCATCAAATCATCGCCAAAAAACTTTATCTTATTTACTAAAGTTCAGGCAAAAATATTTAATTATTTATAATGTATGCATAATTTAATTATTTACTAATTTAGTTATTATTAATTATTTATAATTGTGCACAAGTGTCCTTTACGTACATGTTTTTTTTTTCAATATAGAAAAAAGAAAGAAATGTAAAATTATAATATATTTCTATAACATATTTCTGGTTTTCTCTGGTAATGCCCTCTTAAGTAGATATTTGAGGATATTTTGTGGCGGGATGAAAACGCGCATTAGGTAACCGGTATATTACAGTTCAATATTGGCCCAGTCGATCTGACAAGGATTTATCGATATAATATGTCGATAACTGTAGATCGCCAACGTACAAGCAACAGTTCACATCGAATACATTTAGAACGCTTATTCTTTATGAACTGTTGTTTGGTAATTGGCGATCTGCAGTCGTGCTCTTTTCAATTTGGGAAGCGGGAGTGGGTGCCATCGTCCCGGAAACCATTTATTGGATAACCTACACCCCTGCTATATTTCATACCAAGTGGTTCGCTAAGTTTGGTGACTCAGCAAGGGTACCCGGGATCGTGGGGTGAGGTTTAGAAGGGGATGCGTTTGCCCAACTACTGCGTGGCGGACCAGATCGGGAGAGACTGGTTGAGGGAGACCTAACCTAGACCTCTCCCGCCGGACTCTCTCGACCCACCGCCTTGCACCGCAGTGGATGAGATGGATTCAGACGTCCGTTACACCTGGACACATTTACCCCCAGATTCCTATCCCTCACCTTTTTCCAGAACTTCCTCTCTTTCCTGTCTCTAACAAGACGCTCCGTACATCATCCATTTTTTTCCTCAGGGTTTCCTACATGGAGCAAAGATAAAAAAACGTTCAGGAACGATGACAATTTACCGACATTATCGATATCTCTATCGATCTACCGTGCCAGATACCGGACGTGATAAAATATCTCGTTCGACTTGCAATATTTATGCACCCTTGCTCATATTACAAGGTACAATTTTGCAAGGTGTTCCAACAATAATAATCCAGTCCTACGATGACTAACACAAAATGCTTATAATAATATTAGGTAGGTTATTCTTGACATTAAAGTAGTAATTCTGGGATATGTATTTCCAGATTAACCCCATGGTCATTTAGACATTTGATATTAATAATAATGAATGCACTTTGTTTTAAGTTAGTGAGTGGAGTGACTTTTAATTTATGGGTCTGTAATGCAGTCGACTGGCGCCGCATGGTTACGATAAAACCGGCATTGCATCTGTACCCACTACTTACGTTTTATGCAACATCATTAATTCAAGTGCAATGATTTATCGTGAATCGTATATCTTGACTGAATTCCTTAAAAATTATAATAATAAGCCCATATCCATACGTCGACTCATTACAATGGCTTACATTATGTTATCCACTGGAGTGTTCAGCAATAAGATCAATCTCTATGAAATTTTTAAACGTTCGGTTTGGCGATTTCCCGCCCTCATTAAAAAAATCGTACCTCAGAATTTTAATACAGAGACATATAAACTGCTTATGGCGTTATAGAGCCATTGAATGCACCTGTATTCGACCGTTTGTCTCATATTTTTAGGTGTCATAATTATTTTTTTTTAAATCATTCAATTTATAAACGCGTGAATTCTGCGTATTATTTACTTTAAAATTGCTGTACGTGGTACCTATTTGAATCAATATTAAATATTTGGACTTCTGTATGTATAGTTTGGCAAGAAAGTGTAGAAATTAAATAAATTGGAACTAAACGTGTTCATTACTATGGCAGCACCGAATTATACGGCATTTCCTATGGCTGTCATATTATCGCATGTTACGGTTGATTTATTGTCTTAAATCTGAGAAGAAGATCGCTGATTTGATAATATTTTTATTCATTGTTTGCCTGAATTTAATTAAAATGAATAAACCATTACATAGTGATGCAAGAGGGGTTATATTCTGCGTTTTTCAATGCTGCTTAGCCGAGTATCATGCGAAGAAGCTTCTGTTTAATTAGAAGATGTTTACAAACGAACTGCAGAAATGACTGGTACGTAGTATAGTTTCTTTAATAAATTTCATTAGTATTACAAGATTTATGCCAATTTTCGAGCGATAATAACCATTACAATCTGATTTGAGGTTATGTTAAAAAAATCCGATTTTGACACTTCAATTTGACAGTTAATATGCGGCCACAGGAAAAAGGGAATAACTCAATAAAAAATAATAATATGCAACTTCTTTAAACTCGTAGAAAAGTTACCTTTTTCTCGTTTTCTCTTTCTTTCTTTCCAAGTGAATATTATCTAGTGTGTGTTTTTAAAACTACCTTCTATAATAATAATTTTAATGATTTTTCACACCGGTAAGACGAATCGCCAAAGAAGGGGAAAAGGCAGATGGAAGATTTGAAACACCGGGAAAACGGGAAATGGGCATTATAATAATAATATGTAATAGCATAAGTGCTGATGATTGGAAAAATTGTTGCAAACAGGTGATGAAAATTGAGGCAGAATATTATGCACGAGGCAGTAATATATATGATGATATCGATGAACTGCCTTTAGATGAAGATAAAGATACGGAAGAAGAAGAATCACACGAGGACGAAGACAATAATTACATGTCGGGTGTTGAATTAATAGACTTAAATTTTTAAGTACCTACGTTTTTATATCGAAATAAACGCCCACTTAAAACTTATTTTGTTTTATTTTACTTCTATTAAATTACAGTTTTTTGTGCAAAATTTTTGAAAATACAAATACGCTATGAAATACGCATTTTGGCAGAAGTGTTTTTTAAAACATGCATTTATTGTCTTATGAGCCATCTTGGTGTTGCCATTTAAAACTAGAAAACGATCGCAGCGCCATCATTTATTTTCTACACTTAATTGCCAAACTGTAATTTAAATTCAAACATGCATTTTTCAATATGTAAACACATGATCAATGACTTGTAAGAAAACGTATTTCAATAATTTCGGCGAGACATCTCTTGTGAAACTACTAAGTTAGCCTTGTGATTATCGAAGACACCCAACATGCGGGAATTTTAAAAATTAATCCATTTTTTTTTATATTTCATTAATTTGTCCACTTTTTCACAAGTGGACGCTCGCGGGTGTTTGCAAGTTGGCCAAAATGTGGCCGCAATGCGGGATAGAAAGATTCAGATAAGGTAACAAGTTGTGCCCAAGTTCAGCCAAAAAGGCTTATTCAGTGACTTGCAATGACGATACCTACAAAGCAGCCACAAAGAATAATTGTAATTACCTCCCAAGCGCAATGTTGCAGCTATACATTATGGTAATCAGCAAAAAATTAAAAAGGTAATTATGCAAGTACCAATCATCATTAAGAAACAGAACATTTTCCGTTTACTTTTCTTTGTAGATACTCGTTAGCACCTTTCCTTTTCAAAGCCAAAATCAGCGGCGAAGATAACACTTTCACTTCGATTGTAACCCCATTAATTAGCCATCGTAATTAGGCAACAATGGAAACTGATGTAAATTAAAGCATAAGATCTGATAAAGACAGGTTTGTAGCCTAAAAAAATCTCTCACTCGAGGCGAGAAATTGAAACAGACAGGTCCAAAGGAACAATATATTACAAGAAATTGATTGATTTGGTCTGTAGCCCGTGGTCTATTGTCTCGTCTGGTTGTTTCAACCGTTTCCCCTTCTTCTGTCTCTTGACATTTAACACTCAGTTCCTTTGCTCTGAATATATCCTTAAAAGCATCCAGTTGCAAGCGGCGAGGCAACATTTAAATGTTTAGGAGTCACGATTCGCCCTCTGGTTCACTGTCATGAAATAATTTGCACAAATTCCGACCTGCCCAGGTTAGGAGCGGTTCTCATTATCCTGTATAAGCTGTCAGCGTTTCTTCTAACACCGCCTTGAACGTGGTTCTATTACAGATTATATGTAGGTAGATACTTTAATAAACCTACAATAATTATTAAGACAATGCCAAAAGCTTTGTTGATGTTATATCACCCACAAATAAAATGGACAGAGGAAAATCAGACATGTTAATTGCAGCTATTTTTCAAGCATTAAGGAACACGCCATAACCGTCTGCTTTAAAAAAATGACACCGCTCAATAAGGGTTCTGTCGGAGTTACTGGCATTACGATCTTCCTCATGTTTGGGGGAATATTGTGAAGCTGAATCAAAAGGGAGAGAAAGGGTGGGGAGTATCTGGTTATTCAGATATGGTAAAGAAACATAGCGTAAGCCATTTTCAGTAAGGTTTCGATTCTAAATGATGGTCTCTCTTCGGGACGATACTAATTGCAAATATCCAATTTATTATTGTGATTTGTTACTGGAGTATTATGTTTCGGACAGTGTCCCTCATCAGGGCAGATTTCTAATTGATAACGCATCAGTCCTGATGATGACCATTGTAACGCTAATGTCAAATGTGCAAAATGTCATCAAAAGGTGAAAAAAATTCTGCTTTTAAGGGGTGGGAAAAAATTGGGTACGATTTGTCAAAGAATCATATAAACAGTGACCTTCCTCTTGTTTTTAAGGTTAAGTTTACAAAACTTTATCATTCTGGAAATAAAACTCTGAAGCGTATAAAATACAAACCCCTATAGATAATTATATGTGACAGAATGCAAACTTGCAAAATCGCAAAACTAATTCGCTATCTTTAAATTGTAATCAAATACTTATTGCAAGTTGGTTCTCTCCAAGTGTAATGAATCGGGTGAGGCAAACCGTATTTATTGAACTATAAGAATAGGCAAAAGTAATAAACTAGCTTTCAAATTGCGTCCTTGGTTAATATAACTTGGAGGCAAAAAGATAGGTACATAAAACACCGCTTCGCCCTAAGGTCCACATAAAACCAACGAGTATCTTTAATGGCCGTATGAAATCACAATTATTGGACAAGCATATTATAACTTGGCCGTATCAATTTTACGATCGTTTCCTTTACAAGTACAAAGCCTTCAAGTCAACAATAACCTTTAATAAATGATCTTATTCAGTTAACAATCCGACTGTACAGTGTCTACTACAGGACACGTATTTAAGGCTTCGAAGCCAACTCCTCCACGATTTCCTGCTTGAAGGATTTGCGTAGGCCTTCTTGATAATTGATCGCTTGGTCATTACTATTCCTTGTTACATATTTTATTATCAGATCGCAGGCTTTGTCTCTTGCGTGTCCATGACTAAGATAATTTTAATATATTCTATTATTTTTATTGTACAAAGGTCAGTGTCAGTGGAATTGAAAAGAAAGAGAAGGTAATAAGAAAAATAACAGTTGGTTGAACCCACTCGAGAAAATTCTCGAGAATAAATTAATCATTGAAGGCATTATTAGATGTTTTTTTTAATTGAATGATAACAATTGGAGTACAAATTGCAAATCAACATAAAATTAACTCTTATGCCCCCGAAAAGATTATATAATTAGCAGGAGAATATATGACGCAAATGTGAATGGTAGAAGAAGTCGGGGATGCAAGAGGAAGACATGGCACGGTAAAGTGAATCAGATACTTGATTCGGGCCATGTCAAGAGTCAGAATAATAGAAGAGTATATGAGACGATGTATGAATGTGAACGAGGGTTAGGCGGTCCGTCCTCTCTGCCTACCCCTGCGGGGAAACGGCGTGATAGTTAGTTAGTTAGTCAATTTAGCCTTTATAAATAATACCGTAAATTTATTGATTTGAAATTGCATCGTTCTTATATATTATACTTGCTGAAGTCCCGGAGCATTGAAAATCAGATTAAAGGCAATAATTTCCCTCTTAATTTGAACGTTAAGTGTGTAAAATTTCATCAAGAAGTATCAAAATTCTGCTTTAAGGGATGTGAAAAAGAAATGGGGGTAAAACAAGATTGAAATGTGTTCTCCACAATTAAGGAGAACTCCTAGCGTGGATGACAATTTACAATTTCAGTAAATAGGTTTATACTTTAGATTTTAGATGAATAAAAAAAAATAAAGTAACTCTTTTTTATTTTTGGTATAACTTCAGGGAACGTACTCATACTACGTGACCAAATTTTTGCAATGTTTAACCCACCCCCTCCCCGGTGACTAAAAACCTAAGCAACCCGCCGCTCATTTGTACCAAGCGTGGTATTTTGAAGACCCCCCCTGAACAGGTCACGTAGTATGGGTACGTTCCCTCACGAGTTAAACTTCGAATTGTAATATATTTAATCATTGAAAACAAGATTAGCGACTCTCAAATGAAAATTTGAAGCAGAAAAACCAGAAAAAGATACGGTCGCGTATAGGAATTGAACCCTTCTCTAACCACCGAAAGGGACATGCTAGAATTAGCTCAGTAGTTAGACCCGGCAACGCTAAAGTCCTAAGATCAATTCAAAGTAATTTTTTCTGATTTCTTCTTTCAAATATTAGTCCGAGAGCCGCTAATATTTTAATATTTTAAATATTTTAAAGAAAGGCAAACATTCCCGGGTTACGAATAACCTGACAACATTTGAAAATCTCCTACTACCACCACAGTGAGCGGAAAATGTTGCTTGTGTCGTGATGGAGGACTTAAAATACAACGCATGGGTGGGGTCTAAACACATTGTCTTCAATAATAAAATATTGCTAAGAATACTTTGAAAAAAAATCAAAATATGTAATTCACACGCGGTAGAAGTGAAACTAGATGTTGCTTTCTTTTCTTTTGCCTGTTTTTTTTAAAGTGATTTGAACATTGGATAATGATTTCACGAAACCCAAAAATGTTTTTTTTTGGATTTCGTAGGATTCGAACCTCCGTTGGCATGATGTCTGTCACTCTGGCCGCTGAGACTTTTCAGGCGTCTTTCCCACTGCGCTACGGGAGGCACGCGCCGAGGTGCGAATTAACAGCATTATATTAGAACCGAGTATTTGTGAAGATCTGAGTTATAACGCATTTCCGTTTCATCCGAATTTCAAATCACTAAAGAAGTTTCACTTCAAACATTTAATTACACGGTTCTTTTTGAAGATTTGATCATCCTTATAGCACTTGTAAAAAAATACTAGAAATTAGATGATTTCACCATAACAAAAACACTATACTGTAAGCATTATAAAAAATCAAAAAAATTACTTTGGATCACATTTTTTTCCTAGTCAAGTGAATTAAACGAGACATGAATGATAGAAAGATATACATTCAACTAAACCCCATTCAACAAGAATAGAAACATTTTTTGCTCAATCGAAAGTGAAAATTAACACTGTTTGTGTGAACTCTCGCTATTTGAAAAGAAACCCAGTGAACCGCTGAAATGAACTCTCAGACATCTGTTCTCCGGATCACCGATGTTGATATTTCGCCGCAAGTGTTCCGTTAAGTTCACCGGACTTGCAAAACGTTATTTTTGGGAGGCGGACATTCGAGACTTGAATAATTCAACGAAAATTTATAAAAAATGACGCAAATCGGCGATAACCAAATTGGAGATAGCTTGCCCACTCATTTCACGTAGAAAGCCGCCTTTGCACTTTTTATATTAATAAATAAATTGTGTGCAGTTTACACGCGGTAGAAGTGAAACCTTCAGAAAATTAAAGTAGACAAGAGTGGGGAGACTACGAAGCACTTTTTTTATCAATGTGAATGATGATTTTTTTCAATATTTTTGTCGTCGAATTCCAGTCTGTTTTGCCGTCGAGTTCCACCTTTTTCTATATAGTTGGTCATTTTATTAGTATTTGTGTTTTCTTCTTCGGAGTCGCTGGTCGCTAGATGTCGCTTTCTTTTGTGTTTCCTTTTGCCTGTTTATTTGGGAGTGGTCGGAAGACTGGATATTGATTTTACAAAAATATTTTTTTTCGATTTCGTAGGATTCGATCCTTGGTTCGCTGAACGTTTGCAGAGGTTCGTCAGGCGTTTTATACCAATACATCAAATGAGACTTGCGTGGGACCGTGGATTTACCGTATTATATTGGAACCGAGTACCCATAAATTAAATAAATATTTTATTGCTATCTCATTCTGTCACAGGCTAAAACCTATATATGTGGTTGACTCTTTTTTAAGTCGTTTTTTTCGTTTCTTCGAGTTTCAGATCCCAACGGTGCTAAAGAAGTTTCACTTAAAAAAACGTGAAAAGTTTTGTTAGATGATTTGCGATGTTCTGTTATTTCGTTGGTCGCTTTTCCAGATGTCTTAAAAAGTTATATGCCTACTCGTATATGCTGACATTTTGCATTAGCTTCCTAGGTACTTAACTAGTAGTCCTGTGAACAGTCAAAGGTATTTTGTGATTTATTTTTGGGGTATTATGCCGTGTTGCGCCACCTCCTTCTTTCGTCAACGTTTCGTTACATTATTAACTAGCATACCCGGCCACACGTTGCTGTGGCTAACGAAACACAACGCCATTACCCAACCTTTATAAAATCCACACTATCCGCTTGCCAGCGGCCCGCTGCCCGCTGCCTGAATTGAATATTTGATTTGCTCGTCCTTTCTCTACTATAATAAGCATTATACATATAAACCTTCCTCTTAAATCATTTTATCTATTGGTGAAAACCGCATGAAAATCCGTTGTGTAGTTTAAAAGATCTATGCGCACAGACATTTTGAGCGACTTTATTTTATACTATGTAATGATAACACATCTGCCCTGATGATTTATGATGTAACATTTCCCGAAAGGTTGGCTAAATAGAAGGTGGCGCAACACGGAATAATACCCCAAAAATAAATCAAGATAAGATCTAGACCTCCCGTCCAAAAAAGCAAGTTCACGCTTGCATGATTCTAATTTTCTCGTATTTAAATCATAACATTCATAACCAAAATTTCCTCTGAGATCATACGATTTTAAGTAGGTACCTACCTACCACATATTATGGGTAACATTTTATTTTGTTTCAAATAAGGAATTATTATACAATTTGTCCGAAGAAAAAGACAATTCGATTTATCAAACTTTCAAATCATGTATATAAAATATTGAAAGCCAAATCAAAGTTCGCCATCTAGTCAAAGTAAGGCTTGCTTGAATTTCGCAATGGTAAACGGAATGAACAAACAAATATGCAGCAAATCAAATATCAAACGGTCCAAATAAAATATGACTTCACTAAGCTCAATCAACTAATCATTTTCGTCCACTTTAAAATTCGCTTCGTCATGCGTCACCGCTTGCTTCCCCTTTATTTGGGTAATCTGTAATCAGTAAACCAACACCCGCTCATTAGATAAAAAAAACAACACAACGTCACTTCCACGCAATATCAATCAATCTAATGATAGACTTTGTTACCGATCGATTGTTCCACACACCGTTTTAATCCTGAAGTTGAAGGTTTTTCGCGATGACTGAGATCATTAAAAAACTAGATTACATAGAACCTGATACATATTTTTAAGTTTCAAGAGCACTCCTTATAAAGCTAGCATTCGGGTAATAAAGTATTATTTACTTGGAACGTGACATTTAAAATATTTAAACAAACTTCCTGACATATTGATATAGATCTGGCGCCTTTTTGGCGCGTAATTGCCGCTATGATTCAAAAGTGACACTTTTGATGTATGCCCCATTATCGAATCTTTAATGGCGCCCTAAGGTAAAACATGTTGACAATTTTCAATTTACGTAAATAACATGTATTCATTAATAACTAAGCCCCCGCATTCCGAATTTCTACCGATTTATGATATATTTATCTTGAACTAAGTTTTTAAAAAATAAATGTTATTTTTGAAGATAATAACAAAATAATTATTTTTAAAAAGAATATAGCAATATACTATATATATAAAATAAAAATAAAACATCTTTAAAAATGCATTTCGAATTTCAATATATAAACGAAAGTTTTTGTATCAAATTTACACCCATCAAAATGATTTCTTTACTTAATCAATTTTTGATTTGTACTAGCTGACCCGACAGACATTGTCCTATGTAATACACTCTCTTTACACTCCTATTCAAATAAATAAATTGTTTCTCACTGCATGTCCTTTCCCGTGCTTCCCCGTTCCTCTCTCGCATCCCCTACCCTTCCGCGTTCCCTTTCCACTTTCCCCGCCAACCCTCTCCGCTCTCCCGCTCCCGTCCCGCAAACCTCTCTCCCGCGTTCCATATATTCAGTTTTTAAACAGCTTGTGTGCCACCTATTACAATTTTTTTAATTAAAATTTTCATTTTTCGTGTATAAATATAATCCGTTTTTGTATTTTATAAGAAAAATCAATCAAATCTGATACCTAACATAGGTACCTATTTAAAATAGCTATTATTTAAAAAATCCATAAATAATTCTTTTGTTGCAAAAAATAAAAACAGCTGCCTGCTAAATTCAATTTCACCAAACGCGCGAACTGACAAACGTGCGAAGTG
This sequence comes from Limnephilus marmoratus, assembly GCA_917880885.1. Classification (NCBI taxonomy): domain Eukaryota; kingdom Metazoa; phylum Arthropoda; class Insecta; order Trichoptera; family Limnephilidae; genus Limnephilus; species Limnephilus marmoratus. The sequence continues at coordinate 55,017,389 of OU862910.1, forward strand.
GAAATATTCGTTAAGTTTTCTGAAATTATCCAATTTTCTTAATTTTTCTTTCCGTAAGAACCTTCTACAAAGTTTTAGAAAACTTTAAAAAAAAAGATGAATGAAATAGGTAAAGTCGTTCTGAAGTTATGGCGTGACCCAGGGAAACAGGGACTCATTTTTACATATAAAGATTTCTTCTATTTTTATAACAAATATAAAAAAAACTAGCTGACCCGACAAACGTTATTCTGCCATATAAATTATTTGTAGTGAATAATTTGGTTGTTAAATAAAAAATAACGAATGTATTGTAAGTGTGTGGGGATGGGATCTATGACAGGGTGGAGCGCTGTAGACGATGACCGCCGATAAAAAAAAAAAACACCAACTAAAGTAGGAAAATGAAATGAAGAAAATCAATATGAATTTCGAAGAGCAATTGAGTGTGCGATATTTTTGCCAGTCCGTGTTTAGCCAACACAAATAAGCTCGATGGTTTGCCCACGCGAGAACATGATGCCGAATGAAATATCAAAATGACGCGACGCTTCTCATGAATGTCTTGCGCATGTGTGGATGAAAGTTCGATGAGGTGGACGTAGCGCCATCTGTCATTCAACAACATAAATAATTTCGTTCGGTTTGAAATACGAAAGACGGTTAAATTTGTTCATACAAGGGGTAGGAGGGTTAAAATTTGGTGTTATAAGTATTTTTTGATGCCAAATTATTTTTTTTTTGTTTTGTTTTTATCAAATAGATTTTTTTTTCTGGATAGGGACACCCCAATGACCTAGCGGAATGAAATATACTTTAAAACCTATTCTCGGATCTACAAAATATACATAAAATTTTTTATAAAAATCGGTCAAGCCGTTTCGGAGGAGTGCGACCACAAACACCGTGACACGAGATTTTTATATATAAGATTATTATATTTAGATGTTTTTAATTTTCTCACAAATAACAACCCAAGTTGCTTCTATAATAATGAAACCCTAAAATCTCTAATGGCCTATATCTACAATTTAAAGCAAAATCAAACGCTCATATCGGTACTAGATATTTGATATACCTTTGATTATAAAAAAAAAATAATGTTTCAGTTTGGCTGTTTGGTGTCAGTATTTTGATCCCAAATCCAAAATTAATATTTGTACGAACGGGCTGAAATGGGCTGAAACGGGCCGCGCAAACGTTCCTAAAAAATGTAAGTTTTACCATTACCCCTTTCGGAACATGTGAAGATTAGCCGCTTACCTTGAATATCGATTACTTTTGACTGTAAATAAATAAGTCATTTTGATACAGTAGAGACACCGTTTTATAATAACGATCATTCGATAATGTTATTGAACTTGTACCTTGTACTACATGAAATCATGGTGCGTAAGCAGTACACTACAGTACAGTGCAGTACATTACCTACACATTATGTGGATTCACCCACGCGTTTCACATATTTATTTCATACTCACGGACATACGATTATCAATCAAGGTTATGCATTCAAAAGATTACTCAAGGTAAATCTTTTTAAAAATTTCTGCTCAACGTGTGATTTTCGCGTCTTTATACCGAGGATTAAATTAATTTATATCATGACGGGCTGTCATACTAAATAAGTTTTTTTGACTTTTCAAGATAAATTCATTATTTTTAATGCTTGCCATATCCGTGCGAGATTTGCTTTGTTGGTTCCTTAATAATGGATGACATAAATTAATTTAATGATCCGATTGTATTGTATTTATGTGTATTTTGGAATGTTTACATCGTTTATCAAATATTCTGACCTTGACAAAGCAAGGCCGCAGAACAAAGATCACGAGTACCTAGATTACGATCATACATTTCCAAGTTCTTTCATAAATGACTGCCCACTTAACCCTTCACTTTTTTATTTCATAACAAAAGATAAATACCCTTTCACTCGAAGCTGTTGTAATATCAGTATCTGTTTATTTTACTTTCGAAAGCACTGTTTAAGGAGGTATAACATAAAGCCAATGTAATGTTATATCCTGGAATTCCCAATGTTGCATAACTCAGAAATAAAGACGCCTTTCCTTATCTCTAACTGGGCACTATTGCATAATTCATTGTTTTACTTCTCGCGTGGGTTTGTTCAAACACGAAAGGGTTTGAATAGTGAACAGTTCCTATCCATTATCACCCTGTATAATACCTGTATATAGATACACGGGGTGTTGGCAGTTCTACAGACTCCAATGGACCATGTTCTTCTACTTCTTCTTCCTCTGGCGTTCAGCTTACATATATATAAACACACTTGGCAGCTCTCATCAATATGACACCTGCGGTCCTCTTTAGATCGTCAACATATCTAATCTGTTGGCGACTTCTTCTCCTGTTTCTCAGGCAAGATGACAATGTGGTTTCAATGATCTTTTAGTCCAGAGTACATATTCTGAAATCCAGTTTCCATCCCGGAAATCCAGAAGAGTTCTATTAGAGGTAGAAGATTGTGGTGACCATTTTGGCCACCTTAGTATATCGTAGGGAGATATATCTAGCCTCTATACTACGGCCACTTTTTTAACAACAATTTTGGGTAGAGTCATCGACCAACTATATCGTTAGAATACTTACAATATATGTTGTTAGCGCTCCGAACATTTAATAATGAACCATGTTATTAATCATAATTAATCCTTGTCAGAAATGCCAACAATCGATAATATCAGAATCCAGCTAAACTTTAGAAGTGGGAAGCAAAACAATAATTAAAATAAAAAACATCCTTGTCTAACACGGTTTGACCATCAGTTAGACACAATTGCCGAGTTATTTAAAACTTTATTAAGATGAAGACCAGATTCGCCCAGGTGAAATTCCACCATTAAGAATAGAAATGGAGTTTAACCAGTATTTAATCAGTGTTTAACCTTTCCCTAATCATCTCCTTTCCGGAAAACAATTTGAAATTTGGAACTATTGCAAGAAAATAGTGCAAATTCGAGGTCGAAGGTTTTGAAAAATTAGGTCAAGCAAGTTTTTGGTGTTTTTCATGTAAATAATCTCATTTTTAAGTAAAAAGAAGGCATTTGACTATCTTGGAAGTACGAACATAACATCATTTAAATAATATCATTTTAAGTAGGTACTCATTCATTTTGTTGTGGCGATAATTATCTCGAGATATCGCGGTGAAACTCAATATATTATATTGTGGTTGTGTTGTGGGCTCCTCCGAAGAGATCTGCGAAGGGTGTATTTACAATGGTAAGTGATTGGTTATCCCATTTTCCTTCCATATCTTTTTCTTTCCTACGCATTCTATCATCCAATTCCAGCATTCAAATTACATTGTGGTTGTGTTGTGTGCTCCTTCGCAGAGATACAATGCTAAGTGATTATCCCATTTTCCTGCCATACCTTGTTCTTTCCTGCACCTTCTATCACCCAATTCCAGCTAACACTAGTTCATTTCGTATCGTTTAAAATATTTACACTCCATTACAAGTGCATCTTAAGCTGAAATTCGTAAGCAGTTTCGGATGCAACAAGCGGAGTCAAAATTGCTGACTTTAGTACAATGATTGGAAACCATTCGTCAAGGAGTCGGCCATTATGATCACAATCTTCAGTTGTGAGGCAACCTCTAGCCAAAAGGTGGGCGTCTAACAACTTCAGACCGAGCTTTCAACTCATATAATATATTATAATAATAACGTGTGGATGTGGAATCTTGAATCTATAATGCTAACATTTTACTCCCACACAGTTTTACATACTGTTATATACAGACTCGAGTGTAGGCTTGGGATATTTGCAATGATGCGCGATTTGGCGAGATGAACATTTATTGTAACATATTGGCTATAGTACGTCCTATCTAACGTGCTGGCGGTAGGAAAAGAGAGCGTGAGGAGAGGCCTGCATCTCCTTTTATATGCGGGATCACCTGTCTCGCTCTTGTATGGCCGGAAACAGGTGTGCCACCCTAAAACCTCTCTCACATCCTCCCCTACTTAAACGGGAGAATCCTGGCTACATAAGTGATACCTATAGCTACATATTTCATACAATATATTTTATATTTCATATTTCACATTTAAAATTAACACATTACATTTAAAATTAACAAAACATTTGTTTTTGTTCTTTCTGTTTCCCTTCTGTCCATTTCAACTGCGAAGTGCTGTCACCTGGGCCGAAGCCTTCCTTGCCATGGGTTAGACCTGAAACATGGAGAAACAGAATTAGAGACACTTCTATTACGTAACATACCGGAGAGATCTAATTCGTCCGTCGACAATTCCAACGTGTCAGACGCGAATTCCTGGTTATCTTCCTCCTGCCATGAAACATGTAATTCCTTTAGCTGGTCTAAATGTCTTTTCCACACCATATTAGACTTGTTAATTTTTATGAAATATATTTTACTACCTTTTTTATCCACAATAACCCCAGGGACCCATAACCTATTACCCTGAGATCTGAAATCTCTAGTCATTACTTTCTGACCTATATTAAAACCTGATTTAACTCTACCCTTATATTGTCTTTTCTGATTGTTTTGGCTCTGAGTAACCTTTTTTATTACTTTGTTTCGTCGAGTAGAACCTGAACTACCCGTTCTATCCTCAATTTTCCTTGGAATCAGAGAGTCAAATACTGTTCTAATTTTTCTACCCATTAATAATACAGATGGCTCACATCCTGTTGTTGCGTGAACTGTATTCCTATAGTCTGCTAAAAAGTTACCTAACTTTTCTTTATAATCTGAAGGAAATCCATTATGTTTACAAATTTTTTTAAGGAAATTTTTACAAGTCTTTACTGTAGCTTCAGCTTGCCCGTTGCTACTAGGGTGATTGACTGGACTAGTGATATGTTCTATCCCATTTTTCTTACAAAAATTTTCAAAATCCTCAGAACAAAAACACGTACCATTATCACTAACTAAAGTTGCAGGAAAACCAAATTGCGAAAATAATCTATGAAGTATTTCGATATTTTCTTTTGAAGACAGACTGTTTACTTCCAGACACTCAATCCACTTTGAAGAAGAGTCTACCACCACTAAAAAATTTTTGTTATACAAACTACCATGATCAATATGTACCCTGAACCATACTTCAGGTTCATATGGCCACACTGCTAAAGAACTCTTTTGTGATTCTGGTTTAATTTCTAAACAATCTCTACAATTTTCCGTTATTTTCTCCAAATCTTGATTAATTTTTGGCCACCAGACAAAGCTTTTTGCAATACCTTTAGTCTTAAAAACCCCTAAGTGAGATCTATGTAACATCTTTAAAACCTCTTGTCTTAAAGACTCAGGTACAACAACCCTATGTTGATATAAAACACACCCATTTATCAAAGACAATTCTAACCTTTTTTCCCAAAAAATTCTAATAAAGTTACCACTTTGTGCCTTTTTTACTGATGCTGGCCAACCTTCGATAAGAAAATTTTTTACTTGACCTAACACATCATCCTTTTCGGTTTCGCTTTTTATCACGTCTAAAGACAAATTAAACCCATTATTCTCGAAATAATTAATGTAATCAGACTCTATCTCATCTTCACAGCTAACCTTTTCAATCGGACACCTGCTCAGAAAGTCTGAACAATTATTTTTCGATTTTACATATTCAATTTTAAAATTAAACGAACCTAACATAATAGCATATCTCTGTAACCTTGACGCGGCAATCTTAGGTACTTCTTTATTTTCACCTAAAATTCTCACTAACGGCTGATTATCCACAGCTAAAATAAATTCTCTGCCGTACAAATATTGATAAAACTTCTTAATTCCAAAAATAATTGCTGTTGCTTCAATATCTAGAATAGAATAATTCTTTTCCGCTTTAGTTAAAGTTCTGCTTGCGAACCCAATCGGTCTTTCTACGCCATTTTGAAACCTATGAAGTAATGTTGCTGCTACCCCATTAAAACTACCATCTGTGACAAGTTTCACAGGTATATTTTCGTCAAAATGCGTTAAAATCCTATCCGAAGTTAATATTCTTTTAATTATCGCAAAACTATTTTCTTGTTCCGTACCCCATTGAAACTTAACATCTTTTTTAAGTAATTCGTATAATGGTGACAATATATTTGCCATATTTGGAATAAAATTACGATAATAACTAATCATACCTAATAAACTTCTTAAATTATTTAAATCACTAGGTGCTGGTGCATTTAAAATGGCTTCTTTATTCCGTTCACACGGTTGAATTCCTTGTTCACTTATTTTATAACCTAAAAACTCAATAACTTTTAAATTGAATTCACACTTGTCACTATTCACTGTTAGATTACAATGTTTCAACCTTTCTAACACGACACATACGTTTTTCTCTAAATCGTCTTCGTCTTCCCCTATCACGATAATATCATCCAAATAAAACGTCATGTTCTGTAATCCTGACAAACAATTTGCCATTGCCTTTGCAAATATAGCTGGCGCGGGAGATAACCCGTACACTAACCGCTTATACTGAAACAATCCTAAATGGGTATTGATTGTTGTAAAACGCCTACACTCCTTTTTTAAAACAAATTGACTATACGCCGATTTAAGATCGATTTTTGCAAAAACTTTCCCACCATTTACTTTCGTTAATAGCTCCTCTATCCTAGGTAATGGATATTTGTCAACTAATAACTGATTATTCACTGTCGATTTATAATCACCACATAATCTAATACTACCGTTTTTCTTAATTACTGGAACAATTGGACTTGCAAACTCACTAAACTGGACTTGTTCTATAATACCGTCTGACAGTAAACTATCTAACTCCCTTTCGACTTTTTCTTTCAAAGCGAACGGCATAACTCTGTGATTACGAAATATCGGAATAGCGGTCTCTTTTAAAGTTAAATTCACTTCGTACTTATTAAATTTTCCTAGTTTATCCGTAAAAACTTCCGGGAATTTTTTTACTAATCGCTGCTTCAAAGTATTCTGTTTTATACTGTTTACGATTCCGTTAATCCCGACGTTAAAAAGATTCATAAAATCACGCCCCACTATCGATAACGAAGCACTTGTGACAACAACAAATTTCAAATTGTGACACTGACCGTTAAATTCCACTTGTGGCGTAATTGTACCTACCACTTTCACGAGCGTATTGTCAAAACCCCGTAGACTAATGTCTTCGTGCACTAGCTTGATTCTACTGAATTTACTGAAATAACACTCCTTGGAAATTACGCAACAAGATGCTCCAGAATCTACCATGAATTTACTCTTGATCCCGTCTAGTGAAACTTCAATAAAAAATGGTTCGACACTATTAACTTCACCCAACTTTGTGTCCGACAACAAAGTATTCACACTCTTACGTGTTGAGGAACGCTTGCACTGTTTTGCGAGATGACCCTTCGTACTGCAAATTTTACATAAATAATTTTTATATCTACATTCCGTCGCGATGTGATTATTGTGACCACAAACGGTACAATTTTGTTTCACAGCGTTCGCTGGCGACTGTGACCGTGCCCTGTTGCTATGCCCGAAACGCTTCACGTCTCTGTCTTTCACACGCGAATTATTAAAAGAGAGTCGACCGGCCTTGAGCTGTACATTAGCGTAAACCGTATTATCAACTCGGGACTGCGCTTGAGTTGAAGCTACGAGGTCAATGCACTCGGCGACTTGTAAACATTTTTCGAACGAGTGTAATTCACCCTCGAGAAATAATTTTTCCCTTACCTTTCCTGGTTTACAACCCAAAACAAAGAAATCCCTTAAATTTACTGATAAACTATTCCCAAATTTGCAATTAGTAGAAAGAGACTTTAACCGCACTGCAAACTCACGGATTGATTCGTCATTTCTTTGTTTAGCACTGTAAAACTTAGATCTCTCTTCAAAAAAAACATTTCGTTGAACAACAATACTCATCAAGTTTAGATATCAAATCTTCTAACTTAATATCTGTTACCTTTTTAGGAATGCACAAATTAACCAATAAGGAAAAACAATCATCTTTCAATGCATTCAGGAAAATAGCCCTTTTTTTATCATCCGATGCAAACTTTTCATCATTCACGAGGAGAAATTGTCCGAGGCGGACCTTGAAGTTCTCCCAGTTCCCGTCACGCAAACTGAAGGACTCCAATCCTCGAGACTCCATGTTCCCAATGCCCAGAAGGTACCCAAATAGAGAGAAAGAAAACAGAAAAAACAAAAACTTCCCAATGAGGCTTCTTCTTCTGCCGTCTGCTCCCTGGACCCTGCTCCGGAAACTGCTCCTTGACCCTATGAATTGATGGCTCCTTCCAGACCCGTCACACAGTAACACCGATGGCTACCCCAGATCACTCCTGCGACCTGGATCTCCGATCCTTGACCCTCAGAGATGTCGATTGACGCTGGACCTCCCGTGCTTCCCCCTTCCGAAAAGCTGGCTGGCTCCAGTGTCTTCTTGCACTTCACTCCTTGCAGTGAAGTGTTGGAATAATTTCGGTCCGGCCTTTCTTACCGACCCGAAATAATAATGTTACCGCGTATTTTTGCCAAATTTTTGTGCCAAATTTTTTTGCGCGTCGATTCTTTACGCGATCTGCCGTATTGTCAGAATCGTGTACCGTAGGCTGCGCCACTGTTATATACAGACTCGAGTGTAGGCTTGGGATATTTGCAATGATGCGCGATTTGGCGAGATGAACATTTATTGTAACATATTGGCTATAGTACGTCCTATCTAACGTGCTGGCGGTAGGAAAAGAGAGCGTGAGGAGAGGCCTGCATCTCCTTTTATATGCGGGATCACCTGTCTCGCTCTTGTATGGCCGGAAACAGGTGTGCCACCCTAAAACCTCTCTCACACATACAATGTAATATTAGCACTGGGTAGATGACTGATAGTATCGATGGTAAAAAATGAATGGTGGTCATGCAATCTAGATACCTGGAATGATGTGTATTAATAAAACAAAGTTCACTACTGATTTATGATTTATTTAAGAAATTAAATTAGAAGATAACCACTATTTAAATATTGAAACTAAAACCAACAGGGAATCGCGTAGCAAGGAAAACTCGTGTCGGAGAAATGCCGAGAAAATTGGGCTGTCATCATTGAAGTAGAGTCGGTGTTGCCACCTCTCGATGACAACTAGGGATGGCAATGATTAAATCGCTACAGCGATAGTTTACGGAGCTCTAGTACGGTGAAATCGATAACTTTACGATATCGGATCGATAAGCGTAACTTCCGATGATTTTATAAGCACGCAAGCACGCTTTAACTGTTGACAGCCAAACCAATATTGACAGGGAATAAATAAGAAATCAATTTACGCTGGCTATACTGAAGGTATTTTGTATTTTCTAAGAATCGACACTACGAAATGTCGAACGCCAAGCAATTATGCAAAAATATTAGTGAATTGGCAATGTTGAACTGAAATACTAACCTAAATATGCATTGGCCGTACGCATTTACTTTTTGACACTAAACTGGAGACAATTAGTTAATGAGGTCTTTATTTATATTTTAATCATTTTCGTTACTCAAAGATCAAACGGAATAAATTGATTGCGTCTTAGATGCATCATTTTTGTCTATGAATCGCGTATATATGGTACAAAATATTTACTCAGCATATATCTGAGTCTGAATATAAGAGGAAAGTGGAACATAAACATAATACTAGGGCACAAGAATGAAAGAATGCTTGTTCCAAAATATAACAATAACTACGGACAGCGAATCCTGGAATACAATGTGCCCAAAATATTTAACATGTTACCAAGTACTCGTATTATTAAAAAAATGCGATTCTACAAATAGATTGAGATGTATGCTGAAAATAGGGTTACTAAATAGAAATGATTTATATTAAGTCTGTGTGTTAATTTTGACAATCTGTATAGTTACAGTAATAATATTATGTATATGTAATTAAATTGTAATTGAAGATTAACGTCCTGTTAACAAACTGCTTAATTGCGGTTTAACGGGATTATACTTTGAAAAACAATTAAAAAAACGACTTCTTTCATTTCTATGAGCGTCGTTAGTTCAATACGTTCATTAAATAATAATTTTTCATAACGAAAGACATAAGTCCAGAATATGTGTATATTGATGGTTAACCGAAACTTATCTGATGCTACGGACGCGCTAAAATTTATCTGTTAACAATCGTAGACCGTGCTCGCAAATATTGATAACTGACCATAGATGAAGGATTTGGTCAATATTGTATTGATGTAGGGTTTTATCGATCGACCATGCTAGACTTCCTGGCCACAAGTGAATATTTTTGACTCGCAATGCTTTCATTACCAACCGAGCACGAGATGGCACAATAATATTGATAATTTAATCTCGTCTAAGTAAAAAGCATGGCGAATTTGTAGACCATTGCAACAAGTTATTTCAGGACGTGTTTTCCATGCCAAAATGAATAGATCTTTGGGTTCGTGTTGTATGCAAATTTAGAGCATATTACAGCCAAAGTCTTTGATGTTATTTGAATACAATTTTAAGATTTGCAAACTAGATATTGGGAGCATAGAGAGCATAACAAGTGGACCGACGCTAGGATGATTTCGTCTACACTCTACACGATTAAAAAATGTTTTGTAATAAAAATTACACTACACGTTTTTGTAATGCTTAAATCGTTTGAAGAATACGTAAACGAAAGAGTCGTATAACAATACCTACATTGTATGTGAAACACCAAAATATCCGTAATAAACATCCATTTTACGTGTTTTGCCTGTATTTACATATATCACAGGAATTCTCGTCCAGAGAAATTCAGTCCTTCAGGGAAAACGAAGGAATTTGTTAATTTTAGACAGTAAATCATCAAAACATTTGTTGTAAACTAACCATAGATGCCGTTATCATTTAAATCGTTATATTCCAGGAAACAATTTATGCTTAGAGTCATCGAAGTATTATTGAGAACATTGATTTTCAGATAATATCGTCGTCAAATAGAGTTGTACAGTTAGGGATCGCTGAACTCCCGACTATTCGAGGAGTTTCTAGTCCTTAATCCTTACAAGGAGCCTGCTATTGAAGAAAGACAATAAATTCTATCAAATGAGTGGGTGACAACTACAACTTCAAAGTTCTCCAGTCCTCGGTTCATTGGCACCAAATGAACTGCGTTTAAGTTCAAACAAAAAACGAAACCAGTCACCAGAACCCGTTCTTCACGTCAGGAAATAGTCGATGGTCCAGGACGTATTTGGTGCAGGTGGGAGGAGTTTAATGGAACCACTGCCAAAAAAGTTACTATAATTATAGCGGATCAAATGGCAGCAAGGGAGATTACACGAGAAGCAGTACAAATTAGTCCAGAGTTATTAAGGGTAAATTGTGGGAGGCTGAAGAAATAAAGATCAGTAATTTATATTGTTTTTATATCCGATGAGACCAGCAAAGTTCTGTATGGGTACAGTGGACATTTACGTAGGAGGGAATCAAGATTAAATTAGTATCTTCCGCTGGCTTTAAAGTTTTGAAAAGTTCAACTTGTAGCTCGCTTCTTTTAAGTCAAGTAATTGCTTGTCGTTTATTTATTCCCCGCTTTTACGCTGACATAAATTATGTTTCAACGCTAAGCGCATAATTTAGAAGACATATTTCATTTTAAAAGCGCAGGGTCGTCTCCCATAAATCGCACTAGCGAATACACGTAATTTGTCGTCAAGTTATAGAGCGCAGTCATTGTCATAAATTGCAGGCTGCACCAATAGAAATTGGTGACTTACCTGTAAAGTGTTCCCATACTTCTAATAGATGTTACCACTGTAAATTATTTGTACTTACGACTTTTTAATATTTCTATTTTTGAACATAATAACGATTTGACAACAATAAAATTAGGTCATTAATAATTCATACCACTTGTAAGGTATTCCTCAAACAATATTGAATTAAGCTACAAACCCGAGGTAATAACAAAATAATTAGAAATTCGACAGTCAAAGACGACTAAGTAAGAATTGAAAGAAAAACCACATAATTGAAAAAAAATCTTGTAGACTACCCCTTTCCTACTCCCCCATTTGTCCCAAACTGTAGGTTAAGAATAGTTTGTACCAGATGCCAGTCTGAAGATGGCTTAACAAGCAGAAACCGGTTACGGTCAAATCAATGAAAGTGGAAATAATTTTAATATAAGTTTTATTATATTAACGAAACATAACGCCACGCCATTACTCAACGTCTTCGGTTAAATTAAATCCACACCGCCCGTATGCCAGCCCGCTGCCCGCTGCCGGCTCCCCGCTGCCGCTTGGCCAGATATATTATATATTTCAACCAATTTTTACAAAACCTTGACAAATTATATACCTAAAAACCTTCCTCATGAACCACTCTATCTACTGGTGAAAACCGCATGAAAATCCGTTGCATAGTTTAAAAGATCCAAGCCCATAGACATCGGGAGCGACTTCATTTTATACCATGTAAAGATTTGTACGACTATTTAATAAGAACTAATAATTATTAAAGAGCGGAAACATTTCTCAGACGCTGAAAGCTTTGATTTGAGGGACTGCATTACTAACTCAAATATTATATATTTTTTTGTTTGTTGGCCATAAACCATTATTTGAATCCTATTATGCTTAGATTGGCCGCGAGATATATAAAGGCCTTTACATCACCTACGTAAGTGGCTACGGGTAGGTACCTATTTCACATTGAAACTAGAATGGCTTTAGTTCCCAAGTTTTGCAAAATCCTGAGAAAATTATTACGCTCCATTTGTTCAAAGTAATTGCATGAGAAATATGAACATTATGGCTGTGCGGAATAATGAAAAAACGTGACTATATGAAAATAGTATTCCATTTCGTCATACATCGTGGAGGTGGTCTAATCCAGTACTAATTCCTGGCAAGACTCGCAGAGAAGAAAACGTAGTAATGTTGTCATTTTATGAATATTTGGCTCAGATTTAACCTTGATATGTGACAACTGGAGCGATTTTCATACATTTTAAATGCCTACTTAGATGAAGGGCAATGACATGCGGGGGTAGCGAGGTTATGTAGTGGAGTTTGCAATAAAATCATATTTTATGCTGGTTAAAAACATAAATTTATAAATAATCATCTTAGAAATATAGATTCGTATTATTTTATGCAATTTAGTATCTGAACGACATTTTGGCGTAGAGTAACGCGAACGATTCGATGTTTTTATTTTATTTTATTCTTTGAAGTTTCCATCTGGATTTTGCAAGTAACTTCAAATTTAAATGTTTCGGCAAATCTTACAATAGTTATTGTCTGGAGTTTAGTGTGGAAAAACCGTGTGACGTAAATTTGTAATTTTATTCATGATTTCAAACTGAGCTATGATGTACCTACAGGCTGTATATTTTAAGGTTTCTTCTTCAAGTTCCGCTCCCATCAGAAGTGGGATTACAAGTTCGATATCTGAAACCTTGTCTTTACCAATCTAATCCTGCATGAAGACGATCTGCGACTAAACCATATTCGGATAATCTTCTGCTAGAGAGTAGACTTCCGTCAACACCGTTTTTTACCCCGAATTTTCCCTGGTTTGCTGTAGTGCATTGTGCATTTATAAAAATAAAGCACTAAAAACCTCCAGAAAAGCTAAAAACTTATAAATCTCATGTCTATTTTTGGATCCGGCTCGAAGGACCACTTTTTCATTCCTGTTGGAGTTATACATGTATCAAATAGATTAACACGTAAAACTCTGATGCTCCATCGATCCGATCGTTTGATAATTGAATTGATTTTCTATTACACAATAACACAAGTAAAATGACTGATGACGCAAACTCTGAATACTCATCTTTGAATGCAATAAATCGTATAGAATCGTGCGAACATATTAGGTTCATTCGTGCATAAAGCAACTTGGAGTGAAAATCCGACAATTGTTATGGATGCTACTAAGATAAACAAATAATGTTAAATGCTAATTTCTCTTTACAAAAACACACGGGCCTCTCGCATCACACGAGTATTAATGAACCAATGAAACTCATTAGGCATCGTTAATTGACACTTAAGGTATGGATTTATTGCTTTATTTGCGATGACTTTCTCAGACAATAAATCATCGCTGATGATCTTCGTTGTTAATCACCTAAAATTAATCATCACTTCTGATATTCCTTGCAAATCTGATTTGAAACTAATGAATATGTCAACCGTCATACGATAATAATATAATAACGAAAATTTAGATAATTTTAAAATCTGTCCTTAGAAAAAAAGAGAGAAAAATCATTAGATAAAATATTTTTAAAATTAATAAATGATTTATCTTAATCTAATAACTAGTAACTTAGGTGACTACAATATTATCAAAAGTTAGGCGTCTTAAGGATATATCAGAGCCAAAATTTGGTATATCGATACATTTTGAATTTCAATTGTAATCGACAAATCACTCTAGCTAAAATTGTAACATTTCTTGTCAATTTGCTTATAATGATACAAGTGTTAGATAAAGATTTGTGTGCAGTTCACACGCGGTAGAAGTGAAACCTTAAAAAAACCAAAGTAGACAAGAGTGAGGAGGCTACGAAGCACCGCACAAGGAGGAAACCGATAGGCTACGAAGCACCTGACAAAGAGGAGAACGATTATTCTATCTCATTCTCTCGCAGGCTAAATCCTATAGATGTATGTGTTGGTCACCTTTAGTGTCGCTTTTTCGTTTCGTCGAGTTTCAAATCATAACGGTGCTAAAGAAGTTTTCTCTTCAATGTTGGTTTTCCTAGAAAATTATTTCAATCCGGAAAAATATTTACCTTTGTCATGTTTCAAAGTTAAATTAAACACAACAGTGGTTTATTCTTTTAAAAAAGGTGCAAACATCAATAGAATCTGGAAACAACTTCTAAATTTCAGAGAGAAACAATATTTGAACACTGTATTATATTTTTTGGATCTGGAAATCTGAACTTAAAAAGCTAATAATGAAAGAAATATTTCAATGAAGAAAAAATTTCTCTTTATCATGTTTCAAAGTTAAATTAAACACAAGAGTGGGTTATTCTTTAAAAAAAATGTGCAAACTTCAAAAGAATCTGGAAACAATTTCTAAATTTGAAAGATAAACAATATTTGAACACTTTATTATATATTTTGGACATGCGAAATCTGAACTTTAAAAGTTGATAATGAAATAGGTAAATCGTGAAACGTTAAAACGGGTCTAGTAGTGGAATTTTTAAACAATGTGTAAGACAGGAAAACATTCGTGCTTGTTTTATGTCCAAATTGTGAAATCGCCGATCGGTTATCTATCTCTCACTTGCTGAGTATGAACAAAGACCTCCAATACCTACCCATTTCCTCCAACTAACCGAACTGACTATAGCATCTGCTGGTATTGTTTCCCATTCATTAAACAGTTTCCATTCATCTGCAATATCTGCAGTGAGACCTGTAATCACTATAAATATTTATGGCTTTATCATAAACCTAATAATGATTGAAGAGTGTTGGATGATTCAGCAATTTGACCAATTTTGCGAGATTTGAACGAAGTTATTGTGTAACACTTATTTAGCGTGTGCGATAAATACGTTTCAACTGAATTTATTTGTCTACTCTTCTATTAGCTTTATGTCACGTTTACTGCAGTATTTTCCTCTTTAGTGAAGAACCTCCCATCCAATTTTATATTTCTCCCACTTTATAAAAATGAAAAAGAATTATTACGAAGCGATAAAAATTTTGGTGTCATGTTTTTTTAGACCAATGTAACTATTTTCAGGAGCAAAGCAATTTCCACCTATGGGGCTTTTAAATGTTCCTTTGTTTGTCAAAAAATAAGACAACATTCCGTATTCAATTTGGGGGGCTGGAATGGGTGCGCCGCTCCGGGAATAATTCACTGGATAAACAACACCTCTGCTTTATGTCAACCATGTGGTTGGCAACGTCTGGTGCTTAATAGAAGTGCCCTGGTTCATGTAGTGAGGGCTTATTGGCGGACGCATCTGCTTACCAGATGCGTGGAGGGTTTGATCCGGAGAGGCCTGTAGAGGGAGACCCTATGATATCACCAGCCGGACTCTCGATTCAACAACGCCTCGCACCGCAGTATGAGGGATGGAATCGTACGTCACTCCTGGATACACTGTTCTCCAGATTCTCACCCACCCCTTATACCTTTTTCATTCCTAGAACTTCCTCTTCTTCATTTACTTAAAAAGACCCCCCAAGATCACACAGTTAAAAAAAATGTTTTAAAATCGTTCATATTGTGATTCCGATGACGTAGGTGTCACAGATATTGTCATTGATAATTTTTTCGATTCGGAACAAAACATAATTTTCGCAACATTTTGGCATATTTACGATTCTCATTGTTATTATTTCGTTTCAAAAACCCACGATATTCGACATAAAGCCATGGAAAAGTCACAAATCGCTTGTTATTATTGTCCTGTGAATTTTTATTGTTCGGCTAAGAACCGGCAGTTTCAAAAAACGCACGGTTTTCGATTTTTTCTCGAGATTTTGAGATAAGTCAGATTTGAATAATGGTTTTGCAGTGGGTCGTGACATTGAGCATTGTTCAGAAATCTGATAGAGCTGGTAATTGTGAGCCATTCATATGTTAATTCCTCCACATCCCAGGAGTGGAGATTGGAAGGAAAGATTTACGGTGTTATTGAGGGAAACCGTTCGTAGATATTGTTGATTATGCGCCGTATATTCATCGCCTTCATTGTTTCGCAAAGTTATAGGAACCAGCAATAATTCAATGGAGTATTTTAATTTGTGACGTATTGTCTAACATGACAATGCAAAAAAAATAATACAAATCTTGTCCTTGTTATTATAAATATGTGAAAATTAGTTCAAGAAGTTTTTGGGTTATGTTCACAGAACATAAGAATTCATTTTCAACTACTTTTAGGCAGATGCGGAATTGATTTCGACCAAACTAATCGCTTGGTCGTTAGCTATTGATTTAAAAAATATATATATAACTCCACACAGAATGTTCTGAGTTAATAATTTTCCTCAGTTCCTATGTCATCATCTTTGGGAATACTGTGTCTTTTTAGAGGAAGGGATTGTGGAGCCCGGGTTATATGAAGGAGGATAAATATATGTCGATAGCTCGTTCCACACACGAGCTGACACGGCATTTGATTGCGTGATTTGCGGTTATTTGACTAACCAAACCTATCCCAACCTAACCTAACTAAACGTATATCCGCCGCTTAACCTTCAAGAGTAGGTACGTGCAAGCAGGATGCACGTGTGTAAAATGAGAGGTTTTTTAATTTAAATTTTCTACTTTATTTATCCAGGAAGATTCACAACGCGAAGATATTTTTTTAATGAATATGACATATTCCTCAATACACATGTAGAAAGAGGTCCGCTATATCTACTCACCAAGCTTTTGCATATTTTGTATTTTTAGTGTGCCTTATATCGCTACGAATGTAGGTATAGACATAAAAATCGCATGGCAAAAGGAGTCTAGAGGTCACGATTTCAAGCCATGCCAAAGTAGTTTTTATTAATATTGTGAATTTTTAATAAGAAAAAAAGAAGTTAATCGATGGAAACAGTCACAGATAATTTTAGCCAGAAAATCGTGATTTTAAGTTGTTTTTTTACATTTGTTCGTACATTTCTAATGAAAAAATATTTTTTTATAAAAAAATTAAAAATTTCATTTGAATTATTCTCAATGGAAACAGTAGGAAATGCTCCAATTTATCCAAAGCATATTTTTTTGTATTTATAATCTAAATCGATTCATAGTTTTTTTTATAATAAATATTTTTTTTACACACAGGAGGCCCTGAGGAAAATATTTTCCCTCGGGTTCTATGTGTCTTTGGAAATGTTGTGTGGAGGGTCTTTTAAAGGAAAGGATCGATAGGAATTTATGGGAAGGATAAGGTATGAGAGGTGGATAGGAATCTGGGGGTCAGTGGGTCCAGGAGTGACGGGCGTATGAATCCATCAATCTGCGGTGCAAGGCGATGTTCCAAAAGTGTTCTGCCTGAGAGGTCACAAGGCCTCCCTCAACCAATCTCTCTCGATCCGGCCTGCCACGCAGCTGGTGAGCAGACACATCCGCGGTAAATCCCGGCCAAACCTCACCTCATGAATCCGGGCACCCCTGCTAAGTGTGCCCGGACCTATGGCAGAGGTGTTGGTTATCCAATAAATAGTTCCCGGACCGGCGGTACCCGTACCCGCCAACCAAATTGTATTAATTGTTATAAAGATTATTAAAAAAATCAGCATTAACCTTCGACAATCCTGAAATCGGCAAATGTAGCAAATATGTGCTTATAGGTATTTCAAAATTTAAAAAAACTAGTGAGCAGAATCGTTAAGTGAATTAAGTTGCTAACGTTATTAGTTGCATCCATACAAGGTATAAGTTAATGCATATATTTAAAAACATTGAAACATATAATTATGGAAGAACGTGTGTATTGCAATACTAAAAAATAATATAAAGATTCATGAAATAACGTTGGTAAATACGAGATATCTTTTTGAAATGATCTACCGTAGGTCTAATTAACCTAGTAAAAATGATATTTTTGTATTGCACATGTGTAATGCATGTTCGAATGGTTTCCTATCATAAATTCTTTACGCAATTTCCCTCCAATCGCCTTTGATTATTATTGGCACCTTAATATGGAATACATAGAGTGCAGAGGCGTACAGACTAGAGGAGATGAAATAATCTACTTTACGAGGAATACTGACGTAATAAGTAATAAGAACTGCTAGTATTTCTATACTTGATACTGACAATAGAGAACTCCAGTCCATTTTTTAAAGTTTTACAATGAATAATGACCTTCTAACTCAAATAACTGCATTTATATTTTTATTTTTAGAGTTAGTTTTAATAGTTAAAATAATTCTCAAAGTTTTAATTTTTCAAGACCCCCTGGAAACCACCGTATGTATGGTGAACCGTGTGACGCCATCACTCCTGAAAAATTACTATGGGATCGGGCAATCAGCTGATCAACTACCGTCATTTTGAATTCCGTTGTTCGAAGTATTCTCCCTAGAAGAAGCATTACTATTTTTTTTTGTGCAGCAGTTTTTGAATATTTTCAATAATAGAGATAAACTAATAAAAGATAGCTTTATTTGTGAAACATTATTTATGCCAAAATAATGTTTCAATAAACACAACTACTAAATCTCTATAAGCAATATGTAAATCAACGAATAAATTAATACGCTGGCTTGTGTCATATCATACATTCCCATACAATGACTTTACGGTGACATCACGACACGTCGAACAGTGACGTCACCACTAAAATTTCAATAATGCCATCTTGACGACGTATTTTTACGACCCGATTAAAAATGGACTTTAAATAATTTTTTAAAAACTCTGCGTTCAATATTATTAAATAAAACTTATATATTCAGAATCAGCGTTTATTGGTCTATATGAACATATTTTTTAAAGCCATAATATTTTTTACTAGAGTTATTTATTCATGTACATATAATATACTATTAAAACAATTGTGGCAAAACAGACTGGTCAGTGGTTGAGTGGGCATAGCGCTTGGGTCCCACCCGAGCGTCGCGTGTTCGATTCCTCGGCTGGCCAAGTCCTCCATCACAACACAAGCAACATTTTCGGCTTTCTGTGGTGGTAGTAGGAGATTTTCAAACATTGTTGGGTTATTCGTAACCCGGGAATGTTTGTCTTTCTTTTAAAAAAAAAAAAAAAGTAAAAAAGTAATTTTAAACTTTTTTCCACGATCACTACTAGATTAATCTTTACTACAAATCAGTTTACATTATAAATACAAAAAAATATGTTTTGGATAAATTGAAACATTTCCTACCGTTTCCATTGAATAGAATTAAATAAAATTTAAGTAGAATTAAATAAAAAATGATTTCTTTGAACTATATTTCCCCGGGAAGCACAGTCAATCGAATAAATTATGTTTAATATTTGCTTCATTATTTTTTTTTTTATTTATTTATTGACAGATATAGGTACGGCATAACATGTGCCATACATAATTGACAAAACATGTAAATAGTTCAACGACATGAAGAATAACAGTATAAATGTAAGTTAAATCTAAAAAAAGGTAAAAAGAAAATAATGAATAACGCACAAGAGTGCCAAATTGCTCCCGTCTGGAGCCAGTGAGACTGTAGCATCCCCAATTAGGGTATGTTGTGAGACTGAAGGTAGTGGGGAGGGGAAGGATATGGGAAAGAGAAATGCTGAGATGTACTTGGTTATTCAAACCTGGTAACCAAATAGGCTAAAGTCATATCAAGAAACGTTTCAATTCTGAATGTTGGTCTTACACCAGCGCGATACCGAGACTGTATTCCACTACGGAACGTGCCGCAAATATACTATCTTTAACTTTACAAGTGAATCAGATACTTGAGTCGGGCCATGTCAAGAGTCAGAATAATAGAAGAGAATGTATGAGACGCTGTATGAATGTAAACGAGGCAAGGAATGTGTGCCAAGACCGGGATGTTTGGCGGTCCGTCCTCTCTGCCTACCCCTGCGGGGAAACGGCGTGATGGTTAGTTAGTTAGTTAGTTAGTTACATAGTATAAAATGAAGTCGCTCCCGTTGTCTGTGCGCTTAGATCTTTTATACTACGAAACGGATTTTCATACGGTTTTCACCAATACATAGAGTGATTCGTGAGGAAGGTTTTTTATACATTTGTCAAGATTTTGTGTAAATTGGTTGAAATATAAATAAATGGGCGGTGTGGATTTGATTTAATAGATGGCGTTGATTGTAAAGGTTGGGTAATGGCATGGCGTTGTGTTTCGTTAGCCACAGTACCGTGTGGCCGGGTCAACTAGTTTGTTATATTTCAAATAATTAATTGTGAAATAACACAAATTAATCAAGAGGCCTACCTTGCGATCACGAAGGTAAATATTTAGAACACAGTTTATATTTATTTTTCAAATGACATTATATTTCAGAATTATTTAGTGGTCAAACTGCCCAAGAATGTGTCTGAACTTAATTGAATTTTAATAAACTACACAACGATAATAAACTACAAACTTTAATAAACTACACAACGTTTTTTCTTTCAAATAAATTACCTACCCAAAAAAACATCGAGTGTTTAAATTAACAATGAATGTTGTATAATGCACGCTACTGAATCAAATAGATACAAGTGGAATGCATGTAGAGTAATGCAGCTGCAGGAATGATTGATTGGCGGGGAAACCTGGCGACCCAGATACAGTACCGATCCAAGTACGGCTTAACAAGTAGGTACTCTCTCTGTCTCCGGAGGCTCAGCCCTAATACGCCCAACCTCCCAATTAGAGCCTGGTCCAAAGGATGTTGCAAGACAGATCTGATTAAACCATTAATTAACAGCATCCATGATGAAGAAAAACATATTTTTAACGTATCTGTCCATAAATTTTTTCTATGATTTGGAAAGTCATATCGCTTTGTAAAGTAATGTAATATCGATCGATTGTCCAAATGATTAGTCAGACATCTCCAAACACTATGTTTTGAGATAATGAGGATTAAGCAATATTCGAATGTAAAACAAATATTATTTACTCACCGTAAAACAAATATTATTTACAAGGGTCTGTATTTTACATGTTAAATATCCCATAAAATAACACCGGGAGGCATAATGGTCCGGTACATTAGTACGATGTTTTGAAATATCGCACTAGTAACCAAGAAAGTATCAACATATTGTTTAATTAATTGCAAGTTTTGTGCATTATAATTGATTTGGTGGTGTTTATGAGTAATCTGATTATTGTACCAGATAGAGGATACACTTTTACATATAACTTCATACTCAGCTCAAATTTCGTTTTTCGGAGATGTCTGCCTAATCAACTGGGAGATCGATATACCTATTATTTTGTTACTTTTATCGTCGTTTACAATATACGTTATACTGCTATCCCTGGACTTACCTGTACAAATCTCAAGCACGTCTAACAATTGAATTTGAAAGCCACCTCTGGGCTTGAAAAAAACTTGATAAACCTACTTCATTCTGTGTAAAGGGGGGCGATCCGTTTTACCTAGAGGTACGTAATAAGAGAAATTTGCCCAATTAAATAAAATTAATATATAATTCTCCCCCCCCCTGTCTGCTTAACTTGAAATGATAGCCAACACCCTTGTGGAAGGAAAGTCAGAAACGTGGAGAAAAAAATACGTTTTTTTAAATTCACATGGCAAAAGACATTTAAAATATAATAGTTCAGAAATAACCTATTCTTTTCTGTTAACAAAACTATATTAACAACACGACATTATTTGAAAGATTAAAACTGACGAAAAGTAACACAAATAATAGTAATTACGTTGAACTGTACTACCTATAGTGAATTGGTCATTAGAATAGAAATTCCGTACAAAAAAAAATTTTTTTATTGAAAGAATAGATATACATACATATTAAAATCAACAAACAAGTCCTGCTAAGCCAATTGAATTGGCTTGTCAACAGGTGCTTATATTTTAATTACATATAGATTTTTTACATTTAAAATTTGCATCTATATCTACAGATTCAACTTTTTTTTTATACATATCAATATCAATATAATTTTTTTTTCCGATAACCAATTTTTCACCATATATTTAACCTTATTCATAGAATTATATTTCTTTATATTGTCATAAAATATCACATGTCAAAACTTTAATTTTGCCGCGCGTAAAAAAAAATATGGCGGATCCGCGCATGCGCTTATGACATTTTTTATTAGTAACGTTACGAAAAATAAAATGTGCAGTCTTTATACAATGTTTATGTAATTAACGATATTACCTATCCTAGTTTAGTTATATGATTTCTTTCGCTCTTAAAACTATTTGTAAAGCTGCAGTTAGTTAATCATTTCATGTTTGAAAATGTTCAGGACCAATTATAATTCCGTAGATAGTACAGCTAGTTTCTTGCATAATGCTGCGTTATTAGTTATAAGGTAGTGAGTGGGTGGTTATTGGGTATTAGTTATTAAGCGCTCTCCGGCGATACTCGATGGGCCGTGGAAGAAAACAATGTATTATTTCACATCAAACCTAATGATCGATCTGTACATAACATCGATTAAACTAATCGAGGAAAAGAATCTAGTAAACAACTCATACGTGTTTTCGCAAAGAAGAGTGCTGAAGAATTTAGTTTTCTTCACAACAAGCAGGGCTGGGCAAAATACATACTTTGCTGTAATTGAAATACAAATTACAAAATACTTTTACTCATGTATTTAAAATACGAAATACAAAATACTTTCAAGTCGTGTATTTAAAATACAAAATACAAAATACAGTATTTTAGCAATTTTTTAATTTCAAATACAAAATACAAAATAACAAAATACATTTGGTTTTGGTAGAACCTTTGGTTGCAATAAATTGTCGTAAGTGCCCTTACCTAAGGGTGCGTTTCCATAGAAGCAAAGCTGAGCAGAGTGAAACAGAGACGTGCAAAAATTGACCAATCATATTGCTCAGAAGAAACATCTCGTCTCCGCTCCACTTGTAAAGTTTTGTGGTACAGGACTTAGGTGTTAGATAATAATAATTATTATTATAATAACACTAGCTGGTTCCCGGCATGCGTTGCAATGCCACAGACAAAGAAATAAATTGTTTATCCCTGCATGTCCTTTCCCGTGCGTCCCCGTTCCCCTCCCACATCCCATTCCCCTCCCGCGTTCTCCTGCCACCTTCCCCGCTTACCCTTTCCCCTCTCCTACTCCCCGCCAAACCCCTTCCGCGTTCCACATATTCAGTCCCAGTACATTCAGTTTTCAAACAACTCGCGTGCCAGCAATTAAAATTTTTTATTAAAATTTTCATTTTTCACATATTACAAATATTCATTTTTGTATATTTTAAGAACAAGCAATCAAATCTGGTACCTAACATAGGTATCTATTTAAAATATCTATAATAAAAAACCATATACAATTCTTTTGTTACAAAAAAAAACAGCGGCCTTCTAAATTCAATTTCATAAAACGCGCGAACTGTCAAACGTGCGAAGTTAAAATAGTCATCAAGTTTTCTGAAATTATCCAATTTTCTGCGTAATTTTCTTAATTTGTCTTTCCGTAAGAACCTTCTACAAAGGATAAGAAAACTTAAAAAAAATGAATAAAATACCAAGACAAATAATAATGACCAAGGGAAACAAGAATTCATTTTTATATACATAGATGACATGTTACTAATCAATGTAATCAGTTGTAGAATGTTAACAGTAAAAAACGTCGTGAAAATTTGATGGATTTCTCGAATTTGTATTTATTTTCACACGCATAAGGCATTTAAATTATTAACATTATTACTTTCATGAAAGTTTTATTAAACTCACGCGGCAAAATACATTTGAAATACTTACAATGGTTCAGAAATAACCAACTTATTCTGTTAACTAAACTAAATTGACAAGATGACAAAATGTAATGTATAAAAACATACGAATCGCGCTTAAAATATCACATGTCAAAACTGTAATTTTGCCGCCCGTGAAAATAAACATGGTGGATGCGCATGCGCCTATGTACCGAAGTTCGATGTTGCGACATTTTTTTATTAGTAACGTTCCGAAAAATAAAATGTACAATCTTGACACAATGTATAACAAAAACACCGTTCAACGGTCGTGAAGCATTTTTTATAAGTAAGGCTGTAAGTGAGTCGATTAATTTATTTTTAATTAATTTTACATGTGACCACTAGAGCGATTTTTGGCATATTATGGGAAGTTTGCGAAACTTCTTTGTAGTACTACGTACTACACAGTACTACCTAAAATACTTATATTGTTATATATATGTTACATGGTTATAATATTATACGTAACAATTCTCCTCATACTCTAGCAACGAATCGGTCCACGGCTGTGATTTTAATTGATGACAGGCGACACAATCAATCGTCTCGCAGCTGACAATTTCTTGAATTCATATGCAAATAAGACGATTTGCACAACGGCCACAGTTACACATTGTTATTATTTATTCAAACCAGCTTCTATCCAACTTACTATTCGCAATCAATTCATTATTCTGTCTCTCTAACAGATGAAGTCTTTTGTAAGTGTTGGAATTTCATCAACACCAATGTAAATGATCTTTTAAGGCTTCGGGTCTCGCGTCATTGACGCATGCGTTTCCGTAACAATCTGCAGATACTCCGAGATAAACGACTCTCTTTATCGTTGTGCATCTATACATTTTTTTAAATTGTAGGCACTGTGATAGGGGCCGGTTTAAGATGCCCATATTTTCACCATGTTGTTACCTAATGAGAGATTGAAGATTGTACGATCATTCTATCACGGAAAAGCTACTTTTGTATCGTTAGAGTTCTGGTTCCCAGCCAGTCTGCGACACACTTTATCATTTTTCTTCAGTGGATGATGTCTTTTTAACTTCTGATTGGCCGGAAAGGAAGGAGAGGAAGTCCTGGAAATGAAAACGGTATGAGGGGTGCGTAGTATATGGGGGTCTGTGTCCAGGAGTGACGGGCGTATGAATCCATCCCTCCAATGCAAGGTGATAGGTTGAGAGAGTCCGGCTTGAGAAGTCAAAAGGATTCCCTCAACCAGTCTCTCTCGATCCAGCCCGCCACACAGCAGGTGGGCAGACGCATCTGGCCGCCAAGATCCGGACAAACCGCACCCCGTGAACCCGGGCACACCTTTTTATTTTATTTTTTATTTGCTCACAAGAGTCCCCAACTGCTCCCGTCTGCAGCCATTGAGACTATGGCATCCCCAATTGGGGTATGTTGTAAGGCTAAAGGTAATGGGGAGGGGAAGGAGATGAGAAAGATGAAGGTGGGGAAGTACCTGGCTATTCAGATCTGGTTACCAAACACGCCTAACGCCATTTCAAGCAACGTTTCAATTCTGAATGGTGGTCTTACACCAGAGCGATACTGCGAATATCTTCCCCTCTGGAACGTGCCGCAAATACGTTATACATTATTTTAAATGAGTTAATTATGAAATAACACAAATTATTCAAATAAAATTTATTTGCCCACGCCGGGAATCGATCCCGTGACCTTCAGAAGAGTTGAGTCACCAAACGTAGCGAACCACTTGGGGTAACCTATGGCAGAAGTGTAGGTTAACCAATAAATGGTTCCCAGGGCGGCGGAACCCATACCCGCCTGCCAAATTAGTTACTTATGATTGCAAGATTTTTCCCGAACTAAATACAATCTAGATAGTGTCTTGGATGAATACGAGTATTTGAATTTTATTTTAATGCGTGAGACATATTTTGACTTTTTTGCAAGTCCAGGATGAATATTTTTATGTATTTTTGGAATGACATATTTAACTCTTTCATACTTCGACCAATTTGGGAGGCGGGATTGGGTACCGCCGCTCCGGGAACCTTTATTGGATAACCAACACCTCTGCCATAGGTCACCCCAAGTGGTTCGCTATGTTTGGTGATTTAGCAGGGGTGCCCGGGTTCATGGGGTGAGGTTTGTTTAGGTATTGGAGGCAGATGACTAGGACACACTGAACCCCAGATTTCTACCCACCCCTTAAACCCTTTTCCTTCCCAGAACTCTCCTCTCCTTCCTTTCCCCAAAAAAACCCTCCACACAGCATCCCCAAAGATGACATAGGTCCTGAGGGAAATTATTTTCCTCAGGGCCTCCTGTGTGGAGCTCATGTAAAAAAAAAAGAACTACCAAAGTTATCTTCAAATATTAAATGTATTATTGTTGGATTTTAGACTAAAAAAAATACAAGTATGTATTTAAATATTGGCTCATTCCACTAAATACTTATAGTTAAATCTAATCGATGCATTTCACAACTATCTAAATTACAGAAAATACCAAAGGAATCATCTCTATTTCCTTCTATACTTTAGTAACAGAATTTAATTTCCGCAAAACATCTAATTGCAGATACCCTGGTATTCCAACTATCAATTTGTGTCATCTGAAGGCAGGTATCAGAAGCGGGACAACCTACAATTAATATTAGGTATTACGATATCGCTGCAATACGTTTGCAGGCTTCGGTGATAATATTACAGACAGCAAAATGTCGTAAGAAATTTTCCACCGATTAGCTTCCAATCTGGAACTGCATAATGGGCAGTGAGTGAATTACGCTAACACTGGGTATTTAATAGCCATTGGCTATTCCCAAAGATAATAATATAATGTATTCCAATATCGTTGGCTATTCCATTAGCATTTGCTTTGTATAAATTATTTTAGAAAGAAGTGTAGGTACGCGTTGTTAAATGGGAGATAGAAGAAAGATTGATCTTTTGGGGGACCATTAAACAAACGGATTGATCCGTCAGCAACGCAAATGAACTTGGTTTTGTTGAAGATGGTCAATGTAGAGAACGATACTCAATAGCCATATAATTGTGTTTTATACGCGGGCAACTCAGCCGACGCGCTTGCCCGAATTCCGTTCGGCGAAGTTAACGGAATTCATTCGTTTCCCGGCTACCTGACGTGCGGCTGTTTGCTTGAGTATCGTTCCTTATAAATCTTACAATTTAATACTTGTCGTGTTTCTAAACTTAAATAAATCGTAACTTCAGTATAAAAAATATTTCTTTCAATCATGGTATATTTGGTAACCCCGTGGAGTCAGATTAAGAAGTGTAGTGAAGTAAGTATATCACCACGCGGTTCGCTGAACAGAGCCAGCGGACGCCATTATACAAAATCCTACCCACACAACATCTCTCTTACCAAAAACGGAATTGGTATGGGCATTTATCTGGACTCGAAGACAACAGATGATTGAGAAAAGTGACTGAGTGGATTTGGATCAGGTTGTAGAATCCAACAGTTGAAGATACTCTCAGTATCACCCTGGTAAAAGACGACTATTTGCTTTGCTTGAAATAGTTTTAGCAATATAAAGTGACTGCGTCTGAAGAGCCAGTGAGTCTAGCACAGTGAAATTGATAACTTTTCAGTATCGGATCGATATGCCTAACTTCTGACGATTTTATATCGATTTCCCGAGCACGGTTGCACTGTTGATAGTCAAACCGATATTGATAGGGAATAAATAAGAAATCGATATACGCTGGCAACGCAGGCTTATTTGTACACGGATTTACATTCTTAAAAGTCAAACCTCTACGAAAAATTAAAAATACTAATAAATTCACAATTTCGAATTGAAATACTGACTTTAATATACATTTTCACTTCGCAAGTACTTTTTTACTCTAAACGGGAGTTCATTGGTGAATGAGGTCTTTAGTCATATTTGAATCACTTTCGTTACTCCAAGATCGAAAGGAATAAATTGATCGCGTCTTAGATGAATTAAGTAAGTAAATCTATGAATCGCTTATACTATTTATTTCAATTCTAAGAGCTTGTTAGTTCATCTCCATAATAAGTCAGTTGTTTTACATAAGAGTGCACATTGACATGCCGCGCTAAAATTGGCGATTTTTGTCGACCAGCTGTTGGAATCGTATTATGTTGACCGTGCTCGCAAATAATGTCAACCGACCATAGATGAAGAATTTATTCATTATCGTATTGACATAGTGCTTTATCGATCGACCATGCAAGACCTCCCGGTAAATCCTTTTAAACCTTCCATTTCCCCACTGCAAAAAATTGCAAATTTGTTTACCGAAAATAAATTTGATTGAAAAAGCCGCTTGAAAAATGAATCTCACGAAATCTATTGCTATTTTTTTTGTCGCTATCGACCTTTGTAACCTTATAAACTGAAGCCATATATTAACCATCGATACGTTCAAAAAGGTCATAGAAAACAACCATACTGACAAAAAGTTCTTAAATTACATCCAAATGATGATTTATGATAAGTTTTTGACTTACCTGGGGTCCGTGTTAATTAATAATGATGATTTTCATTATTTTTATCAAACCTTCTGTTCGATGCGTCACGGGTTAAAGAGGTGTGCATACCTGAAACAAAAAGAACATACATTAATAAATGTTTTTAAATTTCGAAAACGAACATGACTGTGCAACGAATGGTTATCATATAAAACGGGACAATACGATGCCATTAATTACAACAAGTTTATTTCTTGTTGATCCAAAATTGGTATTCAAAGAACAAATATAGGTATAAATAATAAAATAATATAATTACCGCAGTATTATTATACTAGTATATTAGTGTTAAACCATAAGCTTTCTTAAGAGAAAGTCAAGAATACATATATTTTGTTTTCATTTACTTCACACAGGACAGGAAGCCCTTAGGAAAATAATTTCAAACACGGCTTATGTCATCTTAAAGGATGCTGTGTGCTGGTTTCTTTTAAGGAAAGGAAGGGGAGGAACTTCTGGGAAGGAAAAAGGTATGAGGAGTGAATCCATCCTTCCAACTGCTGTGATAGGTCGAGAGAGTCCGGTTGGAGAGGTCAAAAGCCTCCCTCAACTAGTCCCTCTCGATCCGACCGGCCACACAGCAGGTGGGCAGAAGCATCTGTCGCCATGACCCGAACAAACCTTACCCCGTGAACTAGGGCATAATATGGTATAACTTAAGTCAGACAACACTTTGGAAAAGTCAGATATAATGTGCAGATAATTTTACCAAGTAGCCTTGATAAAACAAAACTTAAATTTAATTATTTTTAGACCATCGTAACATCAAAACCTGCCATATCAAATTATTTAGATTTAGGATTAGCAGAAACTCCCTTAAACAAATTGGGAGAAGTTAGAACATAAAATTAGTGAATTAGTGTTGTTTAAAAAAATTTAACAATTCATCAAATATTTTAAGTCAATTTTATCTTTCTGTCTAAGATCTATTCAAGTTCTGTGATTATTTAAGTTTTATGAGGCAACTGGTCTGTAATTATATAATAATAGAACATGAATAGAACTTACACAGAACGTGAAAATTAACCTAAAAAAAATTATGAATTATTTGTTAAAATTTTTCGAAACAACCCGTTCTAAGAATAATGAGAGAAACATGTTAAAAGGTTATTTTGTTTAGAGTCTATTTTAAAATAACACGATATTAATGATAACGAATTAATAACATTAATTTAGGATAAAACAGCATAAGTTCTAACGCAAAAATATCCCAAGCCTGACCTCGTGTTCTCAATAAATATCCTGACATCCAAGTTGAACTCATGCAGCAAAGGAAACAAACACACTGACTATTCTGAAATTCACGCCTGTCAAATGTGACAAACTCGTTTAATTACGTTTATAACACATTCCTCAATGAACACAGTACTTAAATTCCAGATATCTGTTAATATTTATATTGCGTAAGGAAATTGTTAGCCTATTTATACACACAATTGCATTTGGCGGAAGTGATTGTAAACCCCTACACATGTTATGCAAGTACTTTAACTCCGCCATTGTATACACGTTGTACACAAATTGTTCAGATAATTATTAATAATACTCGTCAAATTGTTCTGCTTGTAAACAGAACGGAAAATCGGAGATAATCTCTCACGAGCGTTCAGGTTTCCCTAGTAGAGGTTAACCTAAACGTTACGTTACGTTTACGTTAACTGAATTTAATAGACAATTTGCAGCGTAACTAATAAGTGATTAAACCACAGGATTCAACAAACCGATTATTGGTTGTATTAGTGGGCGATGTAGGATATAAAAGGGCAAATAATTAACCCCTCTTCAATGGCCTCCATGAGCGAGGGGTGAGGCTCTCGACTAGCAATATAAGACTAAAAAATAATATAAGTTATATTTGCGGCACGTTCCAGAGTGGAAGATCCTCTTAATATCGCCTTGATGTAAGATCACCATTAAGAATAGAAACTGTTGCTTAAAATGTTACTTTAGTCGTGTTTGGTGACCAGATCTGAATAGCCTGGAACTTTACCATATTCTCAATCTCCTTCCCCTCCCTTCACCTTCAGCCTCACAACATGCTCCAATTGGGAATGCCATAGTCTCACTGGCTCCAGACGGGAACAGCTGGGACTCTTGTCAGGTATTCACATTAAAAAATACATGTGTAATATGGGTAGTAAATGCACCTTCAACCATTTCAAGCAACACCAATCTTTCGATTCAGGATCATTGTGGTCATATCTAAGGCGATCTGAGAGATTATATATCATTATTTAAAATACAAATAAATAAAGTAGCAACTATCCAGACTAGGTATTTGCTGTAACTTTCGATTAAAATAATAGTTATTCAGGTTGGTTAGGTATTTTGGTCACAAATCCTAATTTAAGATTTGTAAGAAAAGGTAGCACAGCCTTTCCTCTTAATTCAAATATAAAAATAATGTGTTAATAACAAACTTCCTAATGTATAATGTAGAATGGTACGTCCAGACCAAGTGAGATACACAGACAAAAACCATTGAGTGAGATACACAGACAATATCCAGCTGCTCCCGTCTGGAGCCAGTGAGACCATGGCATCCCCAATTGGGTATGTTGTGAGGCTGAGGGTAGTGATTAGGGGAAGGAGATGGGGAAGAGGAAGGAAAGAAAGGAACTTAGCTCTTCAGATCTGGTCACCAAACACGGTTAACGCCATTTCAAGCAACTTTTCAATTCTGAATGGTGATATTACACCTGGATGATAGTAAGAGTACCTTCCACTCTGCATTGCCAGGGTGGAGCTCTACCAACTGAGCTCATGTGTCCCTATCCTATTTGGACATATTTAATTGTTTGATACTTCGACTAAGAACTACCAGCATTATAAAAATAAATATTCTTCCTAGACTTGCGGAAAAAGTCAATAGACGTCGCATATTAAAAATAAAAATGAATAAAAAAAATTATCCAAGACACTATCCACGTAAATAGCATTTAGTTCAGGTTTAAATCTTGCAATCGTACATAAAGATAGCAGCCAATAAATAATATATGCGTTAAGGAAATGAAGAAAACCATTCAGCTTGTTTTTGATGGTTGTTTTTATTAGACAGATTTATGTGGGGTTACCAATTGGATTCAATGCAGTTCAGAATTTATTTAGATAAACATTATAATTCACGATTTATGAACGTTTTTATCTGACACATTTATTTATTGTTATTAACTGAACCTTAAATATACCTTAATAAGTCTAAATGTTTCAGATCCAACCATCCAACCTGCTGTGTGGTGCAAATTGGGTTCGATTTAGAGGGCACTGTCAAGTTTATTGCCAAATTTTGCTAAAAGGTGGGTTATTTTAACATAATTGTGGGTTTTCAGACTACCCTTCTCACTTTATTAGGTACCTTCTTTACATTTGTTATCAACACATAAATATTCACATAGACAAAAAAAATAGTTTATATTCTATATGAAGATATTTTTAAGTGCACAAGTTACATTAACGTACAGGCTAGTTATTGACAGTCGTAATACAAATAATATAAAATTATGTTTAAAAACATTAAGCTCGTTATATAGGTTAAAAAAACAATAGATTAAAAGAATATATATTGATACAAATTAAATGGTTCAGTGGCTGAGTGGGCATCGCGTTAGGGACTCGAACCCAGGACCTACAGCTTTATTCATTTCTTTTTTATATGAATATCCAGCTGCTCCCGTCTGGAGCCAGTGAGACCATGGCATCCCCAATTGGGTATGTTGTGAGGCTGAGGGTAGTGATTAGGGGAAGGAGATGGGGAAGAGGAAGGAAAGAAAGGAACTTAGCTCTTCAGATCTGGTCACCAAACACGGTTAACGCCATTTCAAGCAACTTTTCAATTCTGAATGGTGATATTACACCTGGATGATAGTAAGAGTACCTTCCACTCTGCATTGCCAGGGTGGAGCTCTACCAACTGAGCTCATGTGTCCCTATCCTATTTGGACATATTTAATTGTTTGATACTTCGACTAAGAACTACCAGCATTATAAAAATAAATATTCTTCCTAGACTTGCGGAAAAAGTCAATAGACGTCGCATATTAAAAATAAAAATGAATAAAAAAAATTATCCAAGACACTATCCACGTAAATAGCATTTAGTTCAGGTTTAAATCTTGCAATCGTACATAAAGATAGCAGCCAATAAATAATATATGCGTTAAGGAAATGAAGAAAACCATTCAGCTTGTTTTTGATGGTTGTTTTTATTAGACAGATTTATGTGGGGTTACCAATTGGATTCAATGCAGTTCAGAATTTATTTAGATAAACATTATAATTCACGATTTATGAACGTTTTTATCTGACACATTTATTTATTGTTATTAACTGAACCTTAAATATACCTTAATAAGTCTAAATGTTTCAGATCCAACCATCCAACCTGCTGTGTGGTGCAAATTGGGTTCGATTTAGAGGGCACTGTCAAGTTTATTGCCAAATTTTGCTAAAAGGTGGGTTATTTTAACATAATTGTGGGTTTTCAGACTACCCTTCTCACTTTATTAGGTACCTTCTTTACATTTGTTATCAACACATAAATATTCACATAGACAAAAAAAATAGTTTATATTCTATATGAAGATATTTTTAAGTGCACAAGTTACATTAACGTACAGGCTAGTTATTGACAGTCGTAATACAAATAATATAAAATTATGTTTAAAAACATTAAGCTCGTTATATAGGTTAAAAAAACAATAGATTAAAAGAATATATATTGATACAAATTAAATGGTTCAGTGGCTGAGTGGGCATCGCGTTAGGGACTCGAACCCAGGACCTACAGCTTTATTCATTTCTTTTTTATATGAATATCCAGCTGCTCCCGTCTGGAGCCAGTGAGACCATGGCATCCCCAATTGGGTATGTTGTGAGGCTGAGGGTAGTGATTAGGGGAAGGAGATGGGGAAGAGGAAGGAAAGAAAGGAACTTAGCTCTTCAGATCTGGTCACCAAACACGGTTAACGCCATTTCAAGCAACTTTTCAATTCTGAATGGTGATATTACACCTGGACGATACTGAGAGTACCTTTCATTCTGACTTGCCAGGGCGGAGCTCTACCAATTGAGCTAATGTGTCTCTATCCGATTTGGTGATATTTAATTGTTTGATACTTCGACTAATAACTACCAGCATTATAAAAATAAATATTCTTCCTAGACTTGCGGAAAAAGTCAATAGATGTCGCATATTAATAATAAAAATGGATAATTTTTTTTATCCAAGACACTATCAATGTAAATAGCATATAGTTCAGGTTTGGATCTTGAAATCATACATAAAGATAGCAGCCAATAGATAATATAAGTGTTAAGAAAATGAAGATAACCATTCAGCTATTCTGTTTAAGAATATTTTTTAAATGTATTGTTGAAACTCGAACAAAGCCTGGTAGCAACTACTACCTGGTAAGACTAACATAATGGCTTGTTTGCTGTGTAAAAATACCAGGACGAATCAAATTCTATGTCTAAAACAATTCTCTACGCAATTCGTGTTTTCGTAAACTTGTAAAATAAACAGCAATGAAATAATCAACGTGTTTGCATTCCTAAAACATTGGCGGTTCCGAGCGTGACTGCAGATGCCGGAAGAATTTCCTCGCCTGTTACCACAAAAGATTGGTTGCTACGAAATAACCTCAACGGTGGCCAATGGCTAACAAACAACGTATAAAAAATATTTGTATTAAAGTCACCATCGTGAGTGTTACTGAATAGGCGCTTTTATATTTATCGTGACGATTTATGGTTACGATACCGTGACGGCATAAAAAAGGCGATTATAAACATGCGTTCCTTATCACAATAATGCTTCAGCTCTTTCAGAAGATGAGATACACAATGTACGTAGGTCTGTTTCCTTCAAAGGAAAAAAGTAATCATATTTTTGCATCTCTCACACCGCACAGTCTGCACGTCTCCGTAGACCACTATAATACTACTTGCCGAGGACGATAATTTTAAAAGTATGGAATATAGTTATAGTTACAAGGATAATATTGAAGAGTGAGTGAATTCAAAAAATTCAAAATCTTTGCTGATGGTTTTGTTTTTGTTCTTAAACATATAATGTAGCAGTTCTTTCTTACACGCTAAATAACAACAGTCAAAATGTGAAGATATGTCTGCTTCCCCCCAAAGGAAACCAACAATCATTATCATACATCTCCTTCACACTTATAAAGAACATGAAACACAATTCCCGTCGCCGTAGCCGAGCCGTAATAAGATATGTCTGTTTTCTCCAAAAGAAAAAAAGTAGTACTTTGAAAGAAACAGACACACTTATTTTGTGTATCTCATCTTTTGTCTCACCATTATTTAATGTATAAGAAAGAGCGCAGCATTATAACGATAAGGAACGTATGTTTTTTGCCCTTTTTTGCCGTCCCGATAACGCAACCGTGAATCGTCATGGTAATAATAACAGCGTCTATGTCTATCGACTAACAACCAACAAGTAAAAAAAATATTTGAATTATAAGTCACCATCGTGAGTATTACTGAATGGTCAAGCCAGAGTTTGATACGCGTGACCCATGAAATAAAAGTTACTATTTTGTATAGAGATAATCCACTTTTGTGTAGATTTGCCAACTATTTTATCTTTAATTATTTATGGAATGAAAGTACGCCTTTGAAGAGTGAAAAAACTATCTTAAAAACATGACAAATACCTTTTTTGGCAAATAATCTTTTTTCATGTTATTGCAATAATGTTGTAATGAAATGATGAATGTTTGAAAACTGTAAAAACGCGTTTTATTTTTCACGGGTAATTTGTATGCGATTATGCTTTGACAGTTTAAAAAATTATTCGAGGCGGTTTTAGTCAATGTCAGTTGTTGTTGCAAAATTTAATTCAAATGCCTTGTAATACTTGCATAGATTTATAATTGCAAAAAAAGTGTATGCAATCAAAATTCTTGAAACGGGTGTTTGATAAGGCATTTTCATTTTCACGCGT
This sequence comes from Limnephilus marmoratus, assembly GCA_917880885.1. Taxonomy (NCBI): domain Eukaryota; kingdom Metazoa; phylum Arthropoda; class Insecta; order Trichoptera; family Limnephilidae; genus Limnephilus; species Limnephilus marmoratus. The sequence goes on from OU862910.1 coordinate 55,053,227, forward strand.
AATTTTTTTTTTGTTTCTATTAATCATTGATTAGAAAAAGTCAGACGGTTTTAGCAAATGTTGATTATTGCAAAATTTCAATTAATATATATTTTTTTAAATTTAATTGTTTTTTATTGTAGAAAAGTATTGAAATGAGACGTTTGAAACTGAACAACGCATTTTCACGGGTAATTTATACATGCTTATTGCATATTTCCCATTTACAGAGAAACAAGTTTTAATAAAAGTAAATTATTGCAAAAATTTAATCAAAAATCTTGCAAGAATTATAATTGAAGAAACAATCTGAAATTAATGTACTCAACGAATGTTTGAAAACTGGAAAACGAATTTTCACGGGTAATTAACACGTGTCCATTCGACATTGATAAGGAAAAAATACAAAACAACATTTTAGCCAATATCGATTATCGCAAAATTTGAATCAAAAATCAATTAATAATAAAAGTTTATAATTGCTAAAACAGCGTGAAATAAATTCTAAAGTTTACAAATTAAATATCAAAGATATTTTATTACCACGAGACCGTGCATTAATTTACAAAGATTACCAGTTTTTCTTGAGAAATCAACACTTTTTGCAGTAGGACAGTGTGCGGCTGATTTTGCGGGCTTTATTGACTGCATTTTCGATGTGCATTGTTACGGCGCAATGCACCCGCCAAGCCATTACGCATACATGATCCAAATACAACATTCTCAATACAATTTCCTGCAAAATCCAGTCCAGATGCTGATCTGTTCACGTAACTCCGCACATTGTTAGCGGCGCTCGATTTAAGTCAAATAGTGTTACGTATTACAATATAACAGTCCCTTCACCGGTCATTGCAATATATTATGTGTATATAGGAGTATAGGAGCATGTCCAGTCCATATCCTGCCGATAACGTCAAAGGTACTGTAATTGTTACTTCAGACTTGAGAACATAATAATAGTGTGTGCGATATACTCCGTAATACACCTATTCGAATAATTATTATTATATAATACAGTTTACTTATACCAAAGTACATCACCTACATCAGTAGGTACGTAATTATGCTGCTTAAAATATATGAAAATTGTGTATTACCTATATTTTTTTTAATATATATTTTTCTTCGCTTGGTGGCCTTGACTATGCCCACCAGCTGATTAGCGGGCCGGATTGGAATAGACTGGTTAAAGGAGAAAATTTGACCTCTCCAGTAGAACTCTCTTGCACCGCAGTGGGATGGATACGGCCGTTACTCCTGGCTCCTGGACACACCGACCTCCAGATTTCTACCCACCCCTCATACCTTTTCCTTCCAAGTACATGGCTTCCTTTCATAACACCCTCCACACAACGTCCCACAATATGTCATAAGCCCTGATGGGAATTATTATCCTCCTGTGTGGAGATAATGTAACGTAAAAAAATCGTGCATTGATGGAACTTATTGTAATGAGACAAACTGAACATATTTGCGTTTTTCACACCTACTTCAACAACATACAAACTAGTTTTACACCTGTAAAAGTCACCGAAGTCATATTACTGGGGAAAATATATACTTTTCTATACATGTATTCATTTTAATTCAACATAAAATACATATGTTTTCCTCGTAACCCCGACACCATTTGTTTTTCATGAAAAATATATGTTTCCACGAAGGATGTTTGGGATCCTAACGAGTTGATTAACTTTATCCCTCAGGCTAATAATTTGTACGCTTTTCGGAACAACTCACATAGGTCACATGAAAATCGTTTTGTCTCCAAAACTATCATGGTTAGAAACATGATCTAAAGGCGTTAGAAAGGAAAAACACAACACTTTATGTTCACCTTTATGAAACCAAAGTTTCCGACCGCAATATGAAAAAAAATGTAAATTTGTAAATTTTTTATTGATTATTTTTTCACGAAGCGATAACGTTTATAATACATTTGCCTAATAAAATATGTGTTCGTTTTTATTTTTCATAGCAATTTTAGTTGGAAAAAAGTAAGGTGAGTCATTTTTAAAACTTTTTTATGTATGCATTAAAAATATGTTTATTTCGAATTATAAGATTCGAAAGCGTATTTCATCACCTTTCAAAACGGTTTTTAGTTTTTGGGTGTATTCATAAATTTTCCATATATTTGGATTTTATTGCAACGCGGAGATATTCCGACGAAATAGGTCTGAAACCTGAGGGGCTAAGTACACATTAAGAGGGCATTACCAGAGAAAACCAGAAATATGTCATTTTCAAATCAGATTTTAGACGTATTGACTCTTTTCCACAAAAAATTATAAACGGATTTCGAAAGATTGTTATTTTATCTAGCATTCGCAAGTAAAGAATTTTGAGATTTTTTAAAATTTTTTAGTATAATAAGGTTATTCCATAGGTCGTTGGCAGATTTGTTAAATTTTCAAAAAAGATTTTGTATTATACCACACCCATTTCAAATAATATAATCATGCAGTAAAATAAATCAATACATTATCTAGCAAACGCATGTTTTAGAATTTTAATTTTAGTTTCAATAAAATCATAAAAAAATATGTACGTACATGTGTTTCTTGACGAAAATTGGTCCATTTGTGTATTTATTTGCGCACTTACAAACTCATATATTACAGATTCATTTAACATTCTTATTAAATTTAGACATTATTGAAAAATGATAAATACTTATAATCAAAAAATAACTACAAAAAGTACATTATTTTAATAGTTTTATCATCACGCCTTTCAGCATTTTTGGATGAAGGTATAAATTAAAGCTAATTTGAATTGAAATAAATTCGATGTTGACTTATAATTTTAAAAAGCTGGTACGGATAATAATTAATCTTTCTCGTTCGCTGGCGAAATGTGGATTTTCGTTCGCTGGCTGGTTAAACGCTCTTAACCACGTAACTTTACAGGCAATAATTTATGTTTTTTTTCTTGTTCATGTTCTGTGAAAAGCATTATCCTGTAGCGCAGTACTCTGTAAGCCATTTTGAACGATTCAACAATGCAGAAGAATTTTCCTGCATCCCAAGAGGCAGGGTTTTGTTGTGGAGGGGTACATGCGTACATGAACTGTATTTTCAATTTAAAGCAAACCTACCCACCTAATGACTACTTACCTAGCTCTTAAAGAAAACATAAATTAAAATCATTTAGAATCTAAAAGCCATTTTATGTTCACTGGTTACCACGGTGCCGTTTATTACAAAGAAAATAATGTGAACATTTGAATTGTGAGGATTGAACGCTCAGTGATTTTTAGTTATTTGATGTTATCAGAATCACAAGAATACATTAATTGGATGGTTGTTTTCTACAAAAACCATTTCAATATTTTATTATTCAAATTATGTACTAACGATGATCGATAACGCGCGTTTCATACAAGCAAGTTTGCTACTGTGACTGTAATATCCGTTGAAAGTAATGTCGATTAAGTCGATCAATTAAATCACAAGTGTTCTCAATTCAAATGATTTACAAATGACAACATAAATGAAATATCATTATCTTAAACACCTGTTTTGTGCCTATCTGTCATATTTACAAGTGACATAATTTTATATCTACAAGCTGTGAACGTTGGGAGTTTCAGTAAGAAAATTACTTCGAGTTTCTTTTGCCATACATTCCATTAGGAGGAGTACGAGTAATTAGTAATAGTTTTTGTGCTTCATTAGTAGAACTACATTTAATTTTTAAAAATCCAATTTTAATTTTATTTAAAAAAAAATTTATTAGCAGATAATTTTTTGATTCATGCAGATAGGTACATACATAATAACATAAAATATAAGAGAGTAACAAAAAAAGATCCCACAAAGGCGAAGCCTGAGCGTGGGTATTATATTATGTGGATATTAAGTGGAATTAAATTTAATAATGTTAGTGTTAAGTTCTACAAGTATTTTAGTTATTATTTTGGTGACAGTTGTTTCGTCTTACAAGGCCATTTTCGAACCGTGGTTTTTATTTTTTAATTAAATTTATAAAATATTCATTCGAGTGTTAAAACATAATACAATAGACCCTACAAATCAACCCTAACAAATAACGAAAATGCTTTTGGCCGTGAAAATCTTAAAACATATCTAACTATGATCTTATGCTAAATCTCCGCTCCTACATCCATTATAATTTTACCACATGTTATAAAGTAAAATGCGTATTGGTTTAATCGTAATGTTATTCCTACTTCCATCTAAAACATGTGTTCTTTCAAAATTTAACTAACAATGTAAAAAAAAAATCAGAATATCATAAACATAATAACATTGAGACAATATACATGGCAATAATAATATGGGTTGTTACAATTAATTTACTTATCAGTCTTGTCACTAAGGTATTCCTCAGACTAACCAGTAATCTATAAACTCAAGAGTCTACTGCTAATAGCCAAATAATTAGAAATCCAATCGTCGAAGACGACAAGGCAACAAATATGGAAAAACCAGATAAATTGAATAAAATCCTTGTCATCTACCGCCCTTCCTCTCACCCATATGTTATTTATATATATAAACAGACGATTAAGAAATATTTGTGCCAGTCTGAAGACGGCTTTAACAGGCTGAAACCGGTTACGGTAAAAAATAAATTAAGTGGTAATAAGTTTTATATGTGTTTCATTACATTATTAAAACGTACAACAGGTTTCAGAAAATAGTGGGTGCTGAGTTTAGGTCAATAAATCTAGTCTGTTTAAAATGTCAACATTGTTCTCAACTATCCGAAGCCGGTGGAATTATGGCATCCCCAATTGGGACGTGTTGGGTAATTAAAGGGAGTGGAAAGGGAAGGAGGTGGGGAAGAGGAAGGTGGGAGTTATCGGGCTGTTCAGGTTTGGTCGCTAAACACGGTTATTGCTATTTTAAGCAACATTTTGACACCAAACTTTCACCAGGGCGATACCTACTGGGTATATGTGACACCCTGTTCCTGTTGGAAAAGATTAAGTTAAAACATTAGCATTTAAATTGAACAGTTTAAAACACAATTAATCGATGTTGACAAAAATCGCAAAAACACTAGGTACTGACCACTTTCAAAGACGGCTAAAAAAATTGATTTCGATAAAATCCTTTTTAAAATATTATAATTTCTACCGGAAAAAACGCCTTCCAAATCTCCAGGGTTGGATTCCCAGTTGCGACCGTTACCTTTTGAAGTGAAACTTCTAAAAGCACCGCTGTGATTTGGATTTTGGATGAAACGAAAATGACGATTACTGCACCTGCGAAGCATCAACTGCGCTCATCGGCCGCTTTGATAATGATGTCACTTTTAAAGGCACCTATTGGTTGAGATATGAAACGGAAATTACGCGAGGTCTGCGCTCATTGGTCGCTTTGATTATGACCTTACTTTTCAAGTATTGGTTGAGATTGTTTTGGTAAAATTTCACTTCTACCGCGTGTAAACTGCAATCGATTTTTTTTATTTTTGTTCTGTTTCATGTTTCGTATATATTTATTAGAATTATCTTCTACTTCAATGATACATTTGAATGATGGGAACAGCTTTCAAAGTTATTAAAAAATAGTTATTACAATAAAATTGTTATAATTTTGTTAATTACATGTTTTATTTACATTATCGCGATGAAGAAAATTTAATAATCCTTTCAAATTCATCAATCTTGTATTTATCAATAAATTTCACGCATCGTCAAACTTGTTTACCATTTCGTCAAATGTTTTTTTAAAAGCCAGGCACCTCATTTTTCGCTGCGGATTTCGGTCACTCGATTTCGTACGAGTTTACAACCAGTTTGGCAATTAATTTACCTTACATAACCTAAAAGGCTGCATACATTGCTCGCCGCGGGGCCCGTGCTAGTGGCTTACTCGGACCCCTATCATATTATGTGTTACACCACTGCATAATATTATGTAAAAATCCATTTACGGTTTCATGACCATTTGATATATGTGTACGTTATTTGGCGTTTATGGGCAGTTTTGGAGTCATAAGGCACGTTTTTACGTGAGTATTATTGTTAAAATAATGATACGGCTAATTTGAAAACGACCGAATTCGTGCAATGAATGTTTTTTTTTTAAATTTATTATATTTGATTCTTACGGTTGATGATTGAACAAAACCATATTAGTCCCAATGGCAGATCGTCCTAGTGTCTTTGGTTTTTCGTTTTCATACAAGACGTGTGAGAAAAAGAGGAAGATTATCGATGACCTGTGTTGAATTTATTGTAGGTACCTACTCGGCTGATCCTAAGATGGTGTTAACGGTTGGAAAGGATTTTATATCAGTAGATGTGTTTCTGTCATGGTTTGTAAATGGCTTTAGCCGTATTTTTTGAATCTGTAGAATGACTTGGAATCTGTAGAAAAAAATAAATAGAAGTCTGTATCTATTTATTTATTTAAGCCAAAACAATTAGCAATAGGTACGTATTTAAAAACATCCCCTATTGGAGTAGTGAAGCTGCAGCGAGTGAGGAGGGAAATAGATGAGAGTTTGTAAGGGTTCCGAACAATGTGGCATTTAAACAACATTTTGAAAAGTCATTAAAAGTGATGAAAACAAACAAAAAATCATACATAACCTAACCTGACGTAACCTATTGAACTTATTTTTTTAATCATTTTAGTGACTTTTAAAATGAGTGGTTTCAAGTGAGTGCCACTTTGTTAAGATATCCAGTAAGTAGGTACGGCTCCTGATAACTGATCACCAAACACAGCTAAAGTCATTAAAAAAAATCCTTCGATATTGATTAGTGGTCTTTCACCAGGGCGACACTGAGGGTTATTTAACACACAATGAAAAAAATTAGACGAGGGATGTGATTTAAGCAGAGGTTTATATCTTTGTAAAAGCAGAAGTCAAAGCCATAATTTTAATTACTACTGACTCTAATATATCTATTCGGAATGCCTAAAATCGTGGCTTATATCAGTGATGGTCGTGCAAAGTTTTACAAGCAAACCCTGTTTTATAAGTAGTTAAAAACATTTTTACAATCAAATTACAAATAATTTTGTTTAAAACGTGAATATGCAATGATTTCCGTATCTTTTCTGATAATGTTATGAAAAACCGGTTTTACGTGTCTCCTGAAACTTGGCTAAAATTTGAACTAACACGGAAATAGATTTGCATCGACGAAATAAACTGCGAGTATAAATTGCTTATAAAACTGACACCAATTCAAGACACTTTATTCCCATATGTATTCAAAGAGCATAAATATATAAATACCTACTCGTACACCAAAACAAAATGCAATAATAATTTCAAACCTAATTTAAGATACTTTCTACTGGAGGGTTTATATCATTTATTATATAAACTCTTACGTATTTTAGATTTTTTTTTATTCAAACGAAAAACTCTCCTAAAAGCGACAATGACTTTCAACTTTTTCAAATTCCGACGGCCATTGTGTTGTGGTGAAAAATGGAGACCTTGAAACTAAAAACGAATATATTCTACAGAATTATTAATTGAGTAACGCAGTCAGTTTATTTGATTCTAAATGATTGGATTACGCGAAAAGTCACAGATTTATGGTAATTCGTTATGCAAATACCAAAAATCCACCAATTTCAGGTTTCGAGGAATTCACTTGATATTGTGCGTACGAAATTGAAAGTTCTTTATCTGTCTATACTTAACTTCGTTGGTCAGTTTTATTGTTTATTCTAACGACTCTACTTACATAATGACTGACTTTAAATATCAAATTCCTGTTTAGCGATAAAGATCACCCATCGATAAATTCAACTAACAGACTATTTCACGAGTAATCAAATTACCCCCATAGATTATTAAAGGTAATAAATCGCTGTAAGGAAGTTTGTATTTTCCCCAATGAAGAAAGGCCTATTCAAATGGGCGCAGAACTCTTATAACTGTGCAACTAGTTGCCTGCATAATACCCAATTTAAACCTACATATATGTACAATAATAATTCGTAAAGGTATAAATCTTTGCAATCGTAAATTCTCATAATGATTAGCTGTGTAAGTTTTCTTATGTAACTCTCCTTTGCAACTTGCCTAAAACACGGCGTTCTACAAACTAGTGGGCATGTCGGAATGCCGGTCTGATTCGAGTATTAAAAAAATTACAAATGTGGTAGATATTTTTAACACTTCAAGGTGTCTGACTATGAATTGTATTATTTTATACCGATAGACCGTATTAGGACAAACGTAGGTACCCATAATCGTGTGTACGAGTAAGACTGAGCTGAACAATAAATGTTGTCCATAATACACGTTTTTTCCAACTTGTAAGAATAAGATTGATAGAAAATAAAATGAAAGGTTTTGTAAGAAGATGATTTTGGTCGAACTCCTTGACAGAGTAGTAAGAGCTTTGACTCCGAACCCAGAGCCTGCGGGTTGAAAACCGTCAGACGATAAAATAGTTTGTACACCTGTCTTTAAATTCCAGAGAGAATGACCCTATAAAACCGTTTTCGAAAAGGTGTTCGAATGTACGAGATTTTGCTCTTCAAAGCAAATGTTTTAATGCACTTGATACATTTATTAAGCCTCTACAAATAATTCAAAAACACATAATTAAAGTCATATATAACAAAAATAAAACATTCTCGACCAACTTATTATACAAAGTACCTAACTAAAATATTTAATATACGTAAATTAATAATTATTTATATTACAAACTTTGAAATATGTTTTTAAAAACAAAAATAATTTCGAAATAAATGAAAACAGAATGAGAAAACAATAAATAATATATTTTACACCCCACAAACCAATACTAAATTATTGCAGACACACAGCAGTTTCATTGGTCCTCGTTCATTTAACCTTCTACCACTACAAACTCAAATGATAAATAAAATGATAAAATATGTAAAAGAGGTAAAATTATGGTTGAATAATATAGATTTTGAAATGCTATTTCTATAAATTTATCCTTCCTTCTACAACTCACTTTTTGTAACTTTCTAAACTGTAGTATAATATTTTTTCTGTTTATTTTTTGATAATAACTAAAAAAAAAAAAAAAAAATAAATAAAAATCAGTATGTTTTTTCCATATTTTTATTTTTATTTTATAATAGCTGAAAAAAAATCTTTTTCACTTATTCTAACTATGAAATACTAAATTTTTATACTAACTTTATATTTTATATGTTTTTTAAGTCTGTTTTATACTTTGGGTACTTGGAAATATAGTATTTTGTTTTAATATTACCCACACTCAGGCAGTGCCTTAGTGGGTTTTCATTTCTTGTTCATACTATTTGTTATTATATATTATGTTATTATATCTATACTATTTGCTATTATTCATTATACGTACAAAGAAATGAGAATAAAAAAAGTAAAAAAAAAAAATAAAAATGCCTGAATATTTTATTTTTAATACTTTTTAAAATACTTCGCATTGCATTGCTTAATTGTGTAATTATTGAAGTTAAATGGTACAGATTATCAACATTTAAAACAAATAGGTTGAGAGTTGCAAATGCACCACTTTAGTCATTGCTTTAATTATAGGAAGCTTTCTAAATGGTTTGTTGTGAGGAATCGGTGTTAAAATGCATATTTCAGCCATGCGAAGAGTAAATTATTGTACAATTTGGGTGGCGGGTATGAGTACCGCCGCCGCCCCGGGAACCATTTATTGGATAACCAACACCCCTGTCATAGGTCACCCCAAGTGGTTCGCTACATTTCGTGATTTAGCACGGGTGCCCGGGTTCATGGGGTGAGGTTTGCCTAGGTCTTGGTGGCGAACGTATCATGAGAGACTGGTTGAGGGGGACCTGACCTACACATCTTTAGCCGGTCTTTCTCGATCCATCACCTCGCACCGTAGTGAGAGGGATGGATTCATACATCCATTATCCCTGGATACACTGACCCTCAGATTCCTACCCACCCTTCACAACATATTTGCTCACAAATCTTCCTCTCCTTCATTTCCCTAAAAATACCATGTAAACAGCGTCCCCAAAGATATCATGTGTGGAGCTATTCTAAAAAAACTTATTTAAATTTATTGTATTATTTATTTTGCAAAATTAAAATAAACACTATTTTTTTTCAACCAGTTTGTACGTGGTGAACACACGTATATGGCATTCATTCTTTGATTTATCTACCTGCCACATGTCTTTTTTTAAGGTTATTCCCATCAATGTAATATATCATCGAAGAAGAAGATAACAATAATAATCTAAACGAAAATATGAAAGAGAACAAGGCACAGAAAAATATGTAGAAGGCGTCTCGGATATATTTATCCGAGACGCTATCTAGGTTACAAACCAATTCTCAGAATGATTGTTTCCAATAAAAAGGGTAGTTGCCTATAATATGGAAAAAACAGTCGAAGGATAGTTTTCTAAAATTAGAAATATAAGATTGTCAAATATGAAGGTTTGACAGAAGGTGGCAATGGCGGAATTGGTAAACTCGCACCTCCCGGTTAGACAAGAGGTTCTGGGTTCGAGTCTCAGTTGCGACCATTATCTTTTTCTATTTTTCTGTGTCTTGTTCTATTTCATATTTTCGTTTAGATTATTATGAGATATATTTTTTATATTGGTGACCGGCCAACTCAGGATGAAACCATCTCAGAAAGGTCATTAAGAGTGATGATAAAAAAAGTATTTAAAAAATTGGTTAAATAGGTTAAGTTAGGTTAGGGTTACCGGCTTTTTAAAATATTTTTTTCATAGCTTTTAATGACCTTTCTGATGTGGTTCTGAGTTGGTTTCATTCTGAGTTGGCATGGAACTATTTCTATTATAGGGGTGTAAAAGGTACTACATAAGTTTGTTTCTGATGGTATTAGCATCACAGCGAAGTTAGGATCATAACATGTGGTTTTTCATTACATAAAACCCAGCTTACATAAATCTCACCGATAAAACGTAATGTGTGTTGTTATTTTATTCTAATTCTTCAAGATTTATAAGTTTAAGTTGACATCTTCCTTTGTTCAATACGCTAAAGGTCTAATAAAACCTATAATTTTATCTTACAGTGCTTATTAGCATAAAGGTATATTGACACAAAGCCAAATTAATAACTTTAAGTGCAATAGTAATTATATGTCGCATATAGCCACGAGCAGGTACTTTGGCTGATAATGAAGTCGATCATATTCTGAAAGCGGCTATATAACAGATAACAGGTACAATAGTACTGTTATTACGATGGACAGTGATATGCTATTCGACTCACGCACAAACGCACAGTAGATAATGCATCACGTATTAACACAGATCGATTTACGAGGGGAAATTTCTTTTAACTTCGGATATGCCGTCCCGACATCTCTCATTGTGCGTACCTCCGTAATGACGACCAACGAAAGCGATTTTTTAAAAAATCTATTGAGTATAAAGGAAATACAAAAGAAAATCAACATAAAGGGAATATTTTACAGAATTGTGTGGATTTTTAATGACTACCATTAATTACGGACTGTGATATGTATCAATATCCTTGCATGTTTTTGTAGATACCATACAAGATGTAAATTCCATATTTCCGCTTTTCAAATAAAATCCTAATAAATGGAATATTTCTTAATATATCTGAAAACTAAAAACTGTTTTAGAAGGTGATAAAATTTCCTGTCAAATTTTATTAATCGAAATAAACATATATTTTTTTAAGCATAAAACTTTTGCATTAGTTTTTTCTAACTAAAGTTACGGACAACTTAAAAAATAAATTTATTAAACAAATGTTTTATAAACGTTATTGTCATCACACTTTTTTGTTGTTCCCTGTAAAAATAATTAATAAAATATTCTCAAAATTTCATAAATATTTTGTGTATATTTTACTTCTTTTGTGGTTAACTTTTGATTTGAATATAAAGCGTGATGTTTTCTCTCTCTCTAACACCTTTTATATCATATTTCTCACTAAGATAGTAAGGGAGTAAGGGAGATACAACGATTTCTATGAGACCTATGTAAGTCGTTTCGAAAAGCGAACAAATTAGCCTGATGGGTTAACAGAAATTTAGTGAGGTGCAAGTAAAATAGGATATGTGAAGAATAATTGACGACCTCCGTGGTCGAGAGGTACCTACGGCTCTCGACTAGTGATCCAGATGTCGCGGGTTCAAATCAAGGCGTGTGCAAGTAAACTTTTTTTTGTGTTATTACACAATTTTAGTGTTTAAAATAATGTGAGGTGTATTTTTGGCACTTTCAGAGAGAAAGATACTTTCAGTACTACCATTCAGCATTAAAACATTGCTTGATTTAGCTTTGACCATGTTCGGTGACCAGATCTGAATAGCCAGGTACTTCCCCACCCTACCCTTCCCCATCTTCTTCTCCGTGTCAGCTTTACATTTTAATAGAAAACTGAAACGCACGAAAAAAAAATGAAAACGGCGTTTAACGAAGATCTTTCAGAATATCAAAAAAAACTACATGTGCGCTGAATGGCCATTTGATCATTTTGTCACGCGTGAATTTCTGCTAGGCAATAATTTGGGCTATTATTAGTTATTGCACGGTGAAACTGGTATTTAAACAGTTTGATCCCTTTACAACCACGTTTAAACTCAAGAGATAGAATTAGTGTAAACAAACAGTCAAAATTTACACTCTATTTGGGTGCTATTAGCGAAGCCATTACTGTTGAAGTGTTTAGTGCCCACATGGATGGTTACGCAAAAGGCCGTTCGTTGGTAATGAATAATCCGCCATTTCTGTAACGATGCGTGCCGTGTCTCAATTGATGTTACTGTTTATCCGCTTTCTCTGCACTGCACGACGGCTCGCGAATGTAAATATAGATCGGTGAAGACCACTTTCCTTATACTTCCACTTCCACGGAACCGGGGGTCGATGAGGCAAGGCAGGTAGCATCGTTACTCGTCTACGTTAATGCGTTGGCGTAACAATCACCTGGGTAACTTGCATATTCATATCCGCACATTAGCACCCCTAACACGTACACTTCGGAGCGCGCCACTTCTGGCCGCCGCGCAGAAAAGTAAAGACCGAAAGTAAGTTAACGATTTACAGCGCAGTTCACTGTTAGACTTTTCTGCGCGGCGGCCTGACGAGGAGCGCTGCGAAGTGTACATGTGGGGGGTGCTATTGGATCTGTGTTCGAGGGCATCAAAACAATCAAAATCAATAACATTTACGGTCCACTAAGAAATTATGAAACTTTCCATATTCTTTTTCAAAGAACCTACTTAATCTTATCTCAACCTCTTACTCATTTGTTGTGTGTATAAATACAATATTAGTATTGACTGTTTTACATGTATACCGCACAAGAGTCCCAACTGCTCCCGTCTGGAGCCAGTGGGACTATGGCATCCCCAAATTGGGGCATGTTGTGAGGCTGAAGGTAATGGGGAAGGGAAGGAGATGGGGAAGAGGGAGGTGGGGAAGTACCTGGCTATTCAGATCTGGTCGCCAAACACGGCTAACCCATTTCAAGCAACGTTTCAATTTTGAATGGTGGTCTTACACCAGGGCGATACTGAGAGTATCTTCCACTCTGGAACGTGCCGCAAACATACTATATATTATTTTAAATGAATAAATTGTGAAATAAGACAAAGTAATCAAATAAAATTTATTTGCCACGCCGGGATTCGATCCCTGTGTAATTTATGCACGAAAGGGGACGAGTGCAAGCAAGACAGAATGCTTGCAGGATTCGTATAAAGGTATGAATGCGTGATCTGTCCTCTCTTACTAATTAACACTTCCCAAATAAACACCCGTACCAGGATACCTACATGCTATTTATTTCATACTTTACATTGGCGCAGCCGGTACAATATTATAACATCCATTGTTCATTTATTAGGCATTTTTTGGATATCCAACACCCCTGTCATATGACCCCCCATGTGATTCGTACGTTTATTGACTTAGCAGGGGTGCCCGGGTTCGTGGGGTGAGCTTTGTCTAGGTATTGGCGGCGAATACATTTGTCCACCTACTTTGTTGTGGGCTGGATCGGGAGAGACTGGTTTAGGAAGGCATTTTGACCTCTCCAGCCGGACTTTATTGACCCATCACCTTACACCGCAGTTGGAGGAATGGAATCATACGTTGAGCACATTGACCTCCAGATTCCTACACACGCCTTATTCCCCTTTCCTTCCCAGAACTTTCTCTCTTTTCTTTCCTTCAAAAGATTCTCTACACTGCATCCCCTACTTCATATCCGCCTCGGAACAGACTTAGTCTAGTGAGGCGGGCTACTAACTTGTGTGTTTATGATTATTATTACAATAAACGACCGGGTTGCCGGCATTAAAAAGAAAAAAAAAATATCGACATACACATTTGCTATCCACAACTTCAAATCTCCTAGCCTTTCCAAATTTCCACGACACCATAGCAAAAGATGTGACTAGTGACATTTATGTCATGAACAATGTCGCGCTTCTTTTTGATTTCTTACATCATAAGCCTATGTTTATGAACAGAGAAACGTCAGCCGAACAACGCCTCCTGAATGTACGAATCATCATCCTGCGTGATGGGAGAAATCATCAATAATTATCTATTTACATTAACAGTCATCGGTAGACCCATTATGTATCCACACGGATCTAGTAATTGCTTCACATTCTCGTGACGCGTGGTGTGACGTGACGAGTAATTGAATCATTTTGTTTACAGTTAAACATCTGAATAAAAGTCTACTTATGATCTCAATGAAGTGCTTTTTAAAAACTACACTATGATTTATTTTATCGATGAATGAAGACTAAACTAACTAAATAAGTAATTAGAAAGAATCAGGCAGAGATAACCTACTGCAAAATAAGTATGTCTGGGTACAAGAAATAGAATTCCCTCAGAGCCTATGTCATCTTTGGAGATGCTCTGTGGATGGTATTTTTAGGGAAAAGACGCAGAGGAAGTTCTGGAAAGCTAAAATATATGAGGGGTGGATTGGAATCTGGGGGCAATGTTCCAGGAGTGACTAACGTATGAATCGGTTCAATTCCAACTCAGAATCAAGTCAGAAACTTAAAACCTCTTTGAAAAGTCATTTAAAGCTACGATTTTTTTTTTAAAAAGCCCTTAACACTAACCTAACGTAACCAATTTAACCAATTATTTATATTTTTTTATCATCACTTTAATGACTTCTGAAGAGGTTCTGAGTTGTCCGGTCACCGCGATTGATCGAGGGGGTCCGGCAAAACCCACCCTTGTTCTGAAATGGAAAGTATAATATGTTAAACTAAAACACTTTACACAAGATTTAACCTTAAAATCAGAAAATGTTGAATAGATTATGAGAAATCGCCTTTGCAAACTTTGAAATCTCACATCTCAGAACATGGTATAGTATAGTCAAATTAGAATCCTGTTCGACCAAAGTGATGTACTGTTGGGTGATTTAACTGCCTATACCAATAAGTTTGGTAAAACATAAAACAAAGTGTTAGCATTTCTCAAATCGTCCTCATTAATAATTCCCAATGTCGCCAGCACTCTAATATTGATGACTTTAAATTCGAAACCAAATCAAACTGACCTTGGAATTTAATTATGCCAGATGAATAGTGGAAAACAGGTTTATTCTTGGAAACTGGGTAATAGGCACTTTTGACCCCTAGTTCTATAGAAGAACGCAGGTTGTGTAGATTGTACGCGCAAAAGTTCAAAGAAGGTGAAGTTTAGATGAATAAAATTACAATAGAATTATTTTATTAGTGTAGTTTTATGTTTTTGAGGTTACTCTTGAAATATAAAGCACGCTTATGACAAATTTCGTGTTTACATTTTTGAAATGTCTTTGCCTTTTGCACAAAAAAGGTTTTACAGTACCGTGATATTGATAAGCCGGAATAATAGTCAAGAGGTGTAATTGCAAATCCAAACTGCTCGAGATACTAGAACCAAAGGGCATAATCTCTTACTTATCCTCTTTGCTAAAATAACTTTTGGCCAATGAAATTTTAGATAGGTACTTTGCAACAAAACTAGAATGCACTTCCACTGACCATTAGACAAAACACAATGTATCTTAAATATAATTCTAACACCAAGTCCTGGATTACCAGCCAAAACAGATCAAACATCAAAGATATTATAAAAACCCACCTATGGTATGATATGTATTATCTTGGATGACAGGTGATAATGAAGAGAGAAGAGGCGATAAAAAAAGAGAAAAAAGTCGTCTTTCAAGCCATCTCTCTCATACAAGACTTCATGGCACGTTCAATACAATATAATACCAATATTGCTACCCGGCTTCGTCCCTGGCGTTTTCAACATTTTCCTTATTGAATTGAAATCATCGAAAATTGTCTAAAAAGATTCTACCATGATAATTCCTACTAACAAGCCGCATTATGCAACTTCTACGAAAGGTAAAAAAAGTGATTTAAATCTCAAACTCGTCATGACTCGAGACGCCAAGATGTTCGGACGATGAACACATGAAAATATTTTTTCATCCAAAGAGAAATTGATTAATATTGAATACACACTAACTTCCTTCATGTTTTATTTTTGTTTGAAACTGATTTCTCCCTCATTTATTTATAAACTAGCGAGTACCCGGCAGCGTATTTACAATCCCTACCGCGTTTCAGTCGCTTTCAATTTTCAATATCAAAAATTAAATATTTAGAAATAAAATTATTAATTTCTAATATACACATTGGAAAGATTATTTTATCTTGATTTTAGAACAATTTTTGTTTTTGCAAAGTGATAAAAAAGTATCAATATAGAGGTATATTTAAAATGTAAATTGTCGTTGCCGCGACTGAATCGGTATAGGTTTTGTAAATACGCTACCCGGCAAGCGTTGCAATGCCACTCAAAGAAAGAAAGTGCTTGTGTTTTAATTCTGTTTATTGAAATGTTTTTGGTAGCTGTCCGTGTGAGATGCATGGATTGTCCAAATTTAACCCCTGCTATCCCCTACTGATACTAAGTCTCCTTTGCAATTCGTCCCCGTGTCCCTCCCTCGTCCCCAATCCATCTCCTGCGTGCCCATTCCATCTTCCCCACCTTTCCCCCTCTCCACTCCCGGATTCCCCTCCCCCTTCCGCCTCTAAACTATATGAAGTACACACATTTTTCGAACATTTCGCGCGCCACCTGTTGTAAATTTTTATCCAAATTTCATAACGCCAGAGCTCACTTTTATACATAGAAGCATTCAACATACGGATGAACGGTTTAGGAGCGCATAAGGAACAAACAAAAAAACATTCATTTTTATATATTACAATAATCTTCTAAATGAAATGAATCGCCGAAATGTATGTACGCGCATAACTTCTGAACGACTGCACCAAATTGGATAATTCTTTTTTTGTTGTGTTCGTTATTGTCAGGACAAGGTTCGTATAAAACTACAGGTGAGTTCTGGCATTATGAAATTTGTATAAAAAAAATTGCAGTAGGTTTGAAAACTGAATGTACCGGGAATGAATGTATGGAATGTGAGAGGGGGGAGGGGAACTCTGGTAGGGAGTCGCGGGATGGGGGGGAACCTGGGAGGGGGAAGGGGAGTTCGTGGGACAGGGGAAGGGGGGAGTGGAGTGGTGAGAGGAAAGGCGAGAGGGGAAGGGGACGCGGGGGAGGAAGGGGAACGGGACTAATGGGAATGGACACGCAGGGAGAAGCAATTTATTTATTAAATGCTTCGACCAAATGGCATAGCAACGCGTACCGGGTACCAGCTAGTATTCAATAAACGGATGATTACAGGTATGATCCAGTTCATTCAGGAGTTATTCTCACGTCAGATTCATATTTATTACATTCGGTCATAGATTTTGCAAACGCGTGTAAGTGTAAAATCGTAATTGAATGGAGAAGATTACGCAATGAAATTATTACATAAATTGAACAGAGACGCGCCATTTCTATATTTCCCACGAAAACAAAACACCATTTTGGAAGTTTTAAGCATTTCGAGACGCAAAATTGGGACATCTCTTTACGCCGCTTCTATAATGGTTGATATGTAGGCTGTATAAAATTAGCATAGAGGCCTTAACGACATTGTTTGACACACTTGTTCTATGGGTCCATTGCTGTGGACATTCAAAGTGACTCATGTTATAAGAAACAGATTACATTTAGCCATTCAAATACGGCTAATGTTACCTCAAAACTGTATTAACATTATTTGTGTTAGAGATTATTCAACAAATATTGACTCATCATAATACATTTTACAACAAAAAAGTTTACTCCGATTCTTATGTTTTTTAGAATTCCATGATAGTTGATTTCCAAACAGTTGGCCCCCCGCCTTTTTTTTAAATAAATATCTCACAAGAATCTCAGCTGCTCCCATCTGGACCAGTGAGACTATAGCATTCCCAATTGGGGTATGTTGTGAGGCTGAAGGTAGTGGGCAGGGGAATGAGATGGGGCAGAGGAAGGTGGTGAAATACCTGGCTATTCATATCTGATCACCAAACACGGCTAAAACCATTTCAAGCAATTCTCAATGGTGGTCTTCCACCAGGGCGATACCGAGAGTGTCTTCCACTCTAGAACGTGCCGCAAATGTACTACATAATTTTTTTATGAATTAATTGTGAAATAACACAAATTGATCAAATAAACTTTATTTGCCCCCACGGGATTAGACCTTTGAGTCAAGAGCCTTACCGGCCGGCTTACTTACATATATACGATATGCAGCCGGTAATGTATGGTGTACCTACTTACACAAAATACAACTATGTTTCACCGAAGGGGTGCGCAGAGAGGATGTACAAACGAATGACTAAAGTATTACACATATTTTCATTCAATGTATCAAGGATAAAATTACTTGTCTATTTACTGTAAAAACCAGC
Organism: Limnephilus marmoratus; assembly: GCA_917880885.1. Classification (NCBI taxonomy): domain Eukaryota; kingdom Metazoa; phylum Arthropoda; class Insecta; order Trichoptera; family Limnephilidae; genus Limnephilus; species Limnephilus marmoratus. The sequence goes on from OU862910.1 coordinate 55,072,017, forward strand.
GTATAGGTACAAAAAATCGACACTGCAAACAATTTCGTTTGATATCCATGCCAACTTATTATTAAAGGTTTTTCAAGTTTTTTTTCGTTATTTGTTTTTGGGGTTTATTTTCAAGTTGATTTTAGGTTTGCAATTGGTAAATAATGCACCAAATTATATTTTTATTATAATTATAGTGTTGACTTAACTGCAGGGTCACCATTTTTTATGTTACACAGGAGCAGAGATGCGTCGGTGTCAAGTTTCTATTTGAAGTTGTTTGAATTTGATCTGTAAGATAATGTGAACATAAATATTTAATAGTTAAATGCGTACTTGTTTTCATCGAGTATATAAGAAAAAAACCTTTTGACTTGGGAATACTTGGTAGCGATTCAGCCGAAGCTCAACATGTCTATTCCTAAGAGTGGAGTGGAATCTTGTTCAAATTTATTGTAAAAAATATCACATTGTTACCGTGCTAATAATAGCAACTATTGGCAACACTTTTTATTTGTTGTCAATGGCTGCAAAAGAACTCTCGAATGCTTTTTTAATACTTCGAGAGTTTTGGTATAAATGAAATTATTTGACTTCTCACAAAGTGGGCGAATAGAACAATATTATGTATAGATTTCTGTTTTGCTACGCTTACCATTTTCCTTCACATAATAGAGCCATATCTGTAGATTCCTGTTTGATCATCTCCATCATTTTTCCTTTATTTTTTCAAGACTGAATTATCCCTCTTCAAATTTTCAAATTCGTGTTTTTAATATTATAAAAGGAAGATGTGTGATTGACCTAACAAACAGTGTCCTTTGTTTAACAGTGGGACACAAGAGAAATAATATCCACCACACAAATACACTGTTAATTTATTGTTAGGAACAATTGTGATTATTGAAGCAATTACTGTGATGCCAATGCACATTAAATACATTGAAAGAATCACAAAAGTAATAACGAACGCCAGTTAAAAAAATTCAAGATACCTACTATTGAGAAGTAACTACTGTCAAATTAGTTTCAGATTAAATAATGTATATTGGAACGCGATTTTCGTGAGCACTTACACAATAGAACCTTATTTAAACAGCGCTATGGGATAATCTATGTACTTCAGTGTGTACATGTACATTGTACATAGAACCTACTTCTTTTTATTTCGTTATCCATTCAGTTTGTCACGCCGGGTACTGATGGCGATTGCGCCTTCAATGGTTTGAAGATCACCGAATGACTGGCGAGACTTTGACGGTATGAACGTGGCGCAATGGACGCGGGCAGGCTGACCCGAGAAATGGAAAGTTGCCTTATTGTTTGATGACTGAACTGTTTGGATAAAGGTTACAATAATTGGTCTTTTTAACGCCTTGCAACCGGAGTAATGTGCGCTGGACCATGCAGCCGCGGCCATGATGCAATAATGGGACTGCATGAAATGTAAATGATCTGGGTTTACCTACTTACTCTTTTTTCATTTTACTCTTTTACATTCTCTCGATGTTTAACGCTTAAGATAGGTACAATAAATAAAATAAAAGTAAGTTAATTACATGCAACAATAGAATCTATCATCTATTAAAAACTAGTTGTCACTTTTCACCATAGAGATCTAGTGATTGATATGTATTTAAAAATCTGAAAGCAGAAAAATAATGGGAAACAAATTTATTCGCATTTCTACAAAATAAGTCGTTTTTTCGAATAACCTCAAATTGTAATATTGAATCATTGAAAACAGTGTTATTGACAATCTAAGGAAAATTTAAAACTGAAAATCCAGGAGTTGAACCCGGAACCTTAGCTTTGCCGGGGCTCGAAGCACTGAACTAAATCATCTATATCTCTTTCGGTCATATTTAACTGTTCATACTTCGACTAAGGGCTACCAAAAATATCTTCGTTTTCATAACGGATGTTATGACTGCTTTCTTTATCTCTGATTTTTTCCGAACTAAATGCAGTTAGCAGCTAAGCTAGATAGTGTCTTGGATAAATGCATCCATTTTTATTTTAATGTGCGACATCTCTTGGCTTTTCTAGGTGTCTTTTAGGGATAACTTATTGAGTAACACTTTCAATATTTTTTACAGTCTTCAATTATCAAATATTACGATTTGAGGTTTTCTCATTAACTTATTTGCAGTTAGAGCAGAGTCCCGGTAAGGTTAAGGTGCTGGGTTCAATTCTTAGATGCGACCGAATCTCGTCTTAATTTTTCCGTTTCAAAATTTCATTTTTCAAATTTTAGTTTGAGAGTCACTAACATTGTCTTCAATAATAATAATAACAATATTTGGATGATTTATATAGCGCCGTTTTTATGAAAAATCACCTCAAGGGCACTGTACAAACTTATAATACATTTCTAAAATCTAAAAAAATTACAAGCTAGACAAACATTAAAACAACTTATGGCTAAAAATTGCGTACTCCGGTTCATTGATCAGCGATACGAAAATATATGTACAATTTTTTGACCAATGAACTCGATGCTGCCTATAAATGAATGAAAACAGGACCATACTTACCTGGGAGGTAGCTTGAAATTAACACTGTTTATTGTCTATTTAAAGAAATTTAGATAGAGTTCGCACGCAGAGGACGTAATTGTGAACACATGTTATTTAATCCTGAAAATATTTAAAAATTAATAAGTAATATATTCTTTGATGAGTATATTTTGGAAAGTAAAAGCAACATTTAATGGTGGGTGATTCAATGATACAAAAATGACATATTTAAGTCGCAATAAAACGTTAATTGTTTGCGAACCAATGACCTAATTTACTCTTTGGAAAAAGTATACAAATATCGCTTCTATAAAATAAATTCTAATTTCTTAATAGTGTAAAAATTTACAATTAATTACTCGGCTCTCTTAATAAGACAACCTTTTTATTTGCTTTTTATTAGTTGGTACATTTACACAAAAAAGACAATTAAACAGTTTTTAAATTACATCATATAAATCTTGACTAAGATATGCTTTATTCACTAAATTCCTAAGTGTCAATAGGTAGGCAGTTGGAATATAACAATGCCTTATTTTACTCATAACGATCGTTAATGGGGCATTACACGATGCCGACGGTATTGGCACCTCAAGCACAAATAAACGCCTTTTTAATGACAAAACAAGATAACGACAATCAAATTTGAGTATATATCTAAAAGCCAACAACTGTAATCACTAATGTTCCAAAATAAATACAAATACGTCATATTCAGTCCTGCTGACGCCAAAGCTATCGAATGTCAATAGGTCATTGGATTTGCATGCTCTAATAACTTGATATCAAATGGATTTTAATTAAGGCTAATGAAAAATCGATGAGTAATCTATTACCTGGGTATTCAATATAAATCTTTGGAAATAATTGTTTTGTAATCGACATAGATCCGCACAGAAGTCCGAGTAAATCTAACCACCAAAAAACTGGGCCTCTTGCATAGGGCTAGCACATTCTTTAATGGTGACCAGCTTCTAACTCTACACAATCTGAAATACATAATTGAATATGGGAGCCATTTCTGGATTGAAATTGAAACCCCACAATGCTTGATAAACCTACTTGATTGATGAGGGCGATTCGATTGATTGACAATCTGTTGTTAACAGACCAATTTCCATCTCTGATGCACAGGCGCAAAGTGGACACGCTGAGTCTGCTCTACTGGGATTTTAACGGAGCCTGCTATACAGAGCTGGCAGCATGATCCGACTCCAGATACTAATATCTACAGCCTGTATGTCGGACGAATATATACAGCTCATTTGTTGAACTAATATCTACGAACTTCAGAGTGTTGACTAATATCTACAGAGCTAAGGTCGGACGAATATCTACGACGGTCCCAGTGTTGACTAATATCTACAGAGCGTAGGTTGGACTAATCAGCTAAATGTGTCAAATAGTCCGGTATTAGGGATTTTTACATACATACTTACATAAATTACGTTTTGTAAACTGCATACGCAATATTACGTTATTCCAATATGCTATACATAATTGCAAATCCAACCTCTGCCAGTGCTGTAGATATTCGTCAACACTTTGGTTCTCATAGATATTAGTCAGCATTTTGAGCTGTAGATATTCGTCAACACTTTAGTTCTCATAGATATTAGTCAACAGTTTGAGCTGTAGATATTTGTCAACACTTTGGTTCTCATAGATATTAGTTAGATTTTTTGCAGATTTTGGAATTCCTGTAGATATTAGTGGACGCCTCCGCATGATCCCTTCTGCACCGGTGCACATGCGTGAAACTCGACAACAATTATAACATTCCGTGAAAATCATGGGATATTATAATTACAAGATTTGTGAAGAAAATGTTTGCTCCAGATTCATTGCCATTCAAAAACAATTTTCTTTTAGTCAATTTTCTATATTATGAAATTATGTTTTTGTTGACAAATTAAAGAGAAGATGATCAGAAACTTACCATTTGAAAGAGACATGTGAGTAAATTTGAAATAATTATGAAATCTATCAAAAATATGAACGTAAGAAACACACATTTCAAATATGTAATTATTAATTAATTAATTCACATAAAATGGTTTTAGTTCCTATCTACTTTATCGCATGTTATTATTTATTCTTTACAGAACAGATTCCAATTTTGAAAATAATACGTTAAAAGCAAATTTGAGTTAATTGAAGGTTAAAACATATATAATAACTAACGCACAACATTACACACAAGTGTATATTGATTGATGGTAAAAATTATGGGAGATATTGTTTTTTTGAAATCAAATTAATTAAAAAAAATATCTAGATTAGCAATAATATCTTGACACCGCTATTCTCTCAAATCGGGCGTTATTAATAGCCTTGCGCCTGTACGGTCGATATTTATTAATCCGACTACGAATACAACTCTGACGCCTTACGCAAAACCAATTTCGTACATAGAGTTTGTTACAAATCAACTTTTGTAATTTAACCAAATTAAAGCAGTACGAAAAGATGGCGCCTAATGGCGTGAACAGCTAGTTTTATATTTCTTGTCTAAATTTTGTTTTCCCCGACAGCCAAACTTAGCATAACCTCCCAGAATTATAATTTGTTTATGCCATTATTAAATCACGAACATTCGTCAATAGTTTGCACCAGAAAATTGATTATTTTTAAGAGGCATGAAAAGTTTCACTTTACCACTTGACTTCAGAACGGACCCCACAAATAAACACCTCAGAACCTTTCTTATATAACCATGGCAAAGTTATGCAAAAAGCATCGATTAGTTTATCGAATTCTTGAATATAATATTAAAGACCGGAACATGGAAGTATCTTCTGTATACGAGATCGTGAAATTGTACATAATTGGGTATTAAATCTAGTTACTTACTCCATATTTCGTGACGAGAAACAAATTCACGTGAGAGCTTCCTAACTAACTTTCCACTTGCAAAAAACGAACAAGCTGTTTATCTTTTCTAGCTAGGTTAGTTTTTTTGGTTTGTAGTATTCAATCTTGCTCGTCTTAATATTTATTACTTCATTTTAACGTGTGTTTTATAAAAACTGAGTGTTGGTTATCCAATAGTGGTTTACAAACAAAATAACAAAGAAAACAACTACCAGACAGCATTCACAAAGGCCTCCTATGTGGAGCTAATGTAAAAAAACGAGACTGCTTTAGACCACACGACTGAAGTAAAACTTCACTAACTCATATCTTCGCCTTGCCCGACCGTTCGCCTCGTCCGATCACACTTTTCGTAACGCTCTCGTTAAGAATTCACCAGCTTACTCTCCAAGTCAAGCGTGCGCAAAAAAGTTTTACTTCAAAAAAGGAAGGGTAGGAGAGGAAGTTCTTGGATGGAAAAAGTATTAGGGGTGGATAGAAATCTGGGGGTCAGTGTCCACGAGTGACGGAAGTATGAATCTATCCCTCCCACTGCGATGCAAGTCGATGTTCCGAGAGGGTCCTGCGGGAGAGGTCAAAAGGTCTCCCTCAACCAGTCTCTCTCGACTCGGTTTGCCGCGCAGTTGGTAGGCAGACGCATCCATCGACAAGATCCGGTCAAACCTCTCCCCATGAACCCGAACATCCCAATAAATGGTTCCCGGGCGGCGTTACCCACACGAGCCTCCATATGATATATATAAGACAAATTTAAATAAATGAAATATTTTTGAATGCAGCTATAACTTTGTGACAAATTTAAATTAAAATGGATATCTACGAACCAAACTTGAAATAAATAAATAATTTACAAGTTATTCATCAATACAAGACCACAAAACTAATAATTCAGGGGAAGATTGATCAAAGTGGATGAAAAGCCCATTATTGGCTTCGATACCAAAACAATGGCCAACCTCGGGCAAGAGAGGTCGTCGAAAGAATATGGCGATTTAAAAAAAATGCTCTTGTCATACAAAATTTTTTGTAAATCTCTCCGATTTAAAGAGATGATTGATTTTTATTGATTTACCAAGAGCCGAAAAGGAAGATTGTTAAATTACCGGATTTGCCTAACTTCGGCATAAGAAAGTGATTTAATATTTAATGTAATTTTGAATAAAATTTTTGAAAGATTTCCATTTTCGGATAATGTGTCTGTAATAAATGGCTAAGAAAATTTTCACTTTCCAAATAAAGACCATGGAATACGATATCAAGTCCTACGTAAATAAAAGAATTTACACTTTTAATAGTGACTGAAAACATAAAAAAATATTTTGAATTATTCTTTAATATTATGTGATGTTTCTATAACATAAACAATGTTTCATTATTGTTGCAATTTTATGATGAAAACGTACTCGTAATATTTCACACAATCGTGCATAAATTAATATGCACGTATTACCGATGTTAATACAAATTGTTTTCTCATCACGGGATATCCAAATCAATTTCAATTTGCGTGTATATTACAACAGGTGGGAGTTTTTTGAATTACTTCTTTATTTCTGATATTGCAATACATTAATTCAATATATTTTTGTAATGAAATAAAGCCATATGTTATTTATGAAACTAATTCAGTAATCAATTTGAATATTAGAAACCGAGTTATTAAAATTTGTATTTCTCTCTTTGTAAAATACCATTTAGTTTTCCAGTAAACTGGTCTACACAAAGATGTGTTTTAATTACATTTGTCGCCCACTGGTTTAAACTTCACCTAAGCAGAACGATTACGCCATTCACACTCATTTACATACAACGCACATACATACGAAAACCGCTGGCTTGGGAGAAATTATTATTGCACTCCCGGATTCCTAAAATTCTACCTTGTCCCTTGTGTACTCCACTATTTCTCTTTTAGCCAGATAGTTAGCCCTCGAAATTATAATTTTTTGTGCATTTTTACCAATATCAAACCTAAAATCGACTTCAAAATACCTTTAAGGGCATTACCAGAGAAAACCAGAAATATGTCATTTTCAAATCAGATTTTAGACGTATTGACTCTTTTCCACAAAAAAATATAAATGGATTTCGAAAGATTGTTCTTTTATCTAGCATTCGCATGTAATAAATTTTGAGATTTTTTTTTTATTTTTAGTATAATAAGGTTATTCCATAGGTCGTTGGCAGATTTGTTAAATTTTCAAAAAAGATTTTGTATTATACCACACCCATTTCAAATAATATAATCATGCAGTAAAATAAATCAATACACATTATCTATCAAACGCATGTTTTAGAATTTTTATTTTAGTTTCAATAAAATCATTAAAAAATATGTACGTACATGTGTTTCTTGACGAAAATTGGTCCATTTGTGTATTTATTTGCGCACTTACAAACTAATATATTTCAGATTTTTTTAACATTCTTATTAAATTTAGACACTATTGAAAAATGATAAATACTTATAATCAAAAAATAATTACAAAAATTACATTATTTTAATAGTTTTATCATCACGCCTTTCAGCATTTTTGGATAAAGGTATAAATTAAAGCTAATTTGGATTGAAATAAATTCGATATTGAGTTATAATTTAAAAAAGCTAGTACGGAGAATAATTAATCTTTCTCATTGTAACCGCCCTGCACGATCGTAAGAACAACTTTCGACGAAATGTGGATTTTCGTCCGCTGGCTGGTTAAACGCTCTTAATAATAAGTTGGTATCATAATATCATTGATATCAAACGAATTTATTTACAGTGTCGAATTTTTGAACTTTTTTGTTATTTTAGTATATAGACAAGTAGTTTTATCATTGATAAATTTGAATGAAAATATGTTTTAAGCTTTTGTTCTTCGGTGGTATCCTCTATGCACACCCTTCGGGGATACTTAGATGTATTTTGTGTTTTATGTTGTGTATATATTTTCGTATTTTATACAAATCCGACTGCATATTGTATATAAGTTTTCCCGGGGGAATCAACTATCATGGAATAGTTTTGGCGTATGAAGATTTAGTTACGTTCAGCAGATGTACAAGTGAATGAAAGAAAAATCGAGGATGGTTGGACCATATTGTACCATCGAGTGTTTCAAATATTTAAATAAAGATAATGAAAAACACGACAAAAGGGAATGAACGAATTTGAATGCAAAAAATAGTGTCCTAATTATAATTAAAAATAATAGATATAATGAGAATTTTTCACTGCCAAAAGTATTATCGTAATAATTTTAGGGCTATTCTGTCGTGTTGTGCTTCCTACTTCTTTGGCAAAATTTTTGAACGACGTTACAGAGTTCACCATCCACATCTGCCCTGATGATGGACACTATAGTGCTATCCTAAACGCAGGCTTAAGAAAGAGGAAACGAACATAGCATAATAATACAAAGATTAATGACAGTAATTAAGATCACAATGAAATTAATAATTAAACGAACAATTCAATTAATTTTTGAATGTATCTATAACTTTGTGGTTATCCATTGTAGATAAATGGGACAATGTTATTTTGTTAAAAAAAATCCCTTAAAAATAATGAATCCATTATCAACAAACAAAAAATATTATCTTACAGCCCAATCTTGGATAAGTTCCCCCACCCACTCTTCATTAATCCCTAGCAACGCCTCCACCCCTATCACAATCCTTAGTAATAATACATTGTTCCCACCCACTATTTTGTAATTGTCAAATCAGTATACGTTTGCCCTGAGGAAGGAATGGTCGTTCCGAAACCGGTCGGCTTTAAACAAATATACAAATGGTTCAAACAAAGTAATATTGTTTCATTTATCTATAATTCAATTAACTATTAAACTACAAAACATTTCCAAGTGTCTTATTTTTCAACGAGTTGATAGGATTGTAAAATGCGTTTATGAACTTTTCTTTAAATCGTCTGACCTTAAAGGTCATAAAAGATTGTTTCAAAAGACTTACTGACATATCTATTGAAGAAGACACACGGTCTTTGTACCTTTGTGGTTTCACGAATCATTGATCAGCCGGCCCTGTGTTTCTAGTTTGCTCATTAAGGAAATGCGTTTGCGTGCTGCGTGCGTTGCCCGTTGTGTGAAATGACGTCACATACTAAAATAATTACCTGTCAATCACGGGTACTTTCTCTCGATTCATTCTAGACCGAAATTTTAACCAGGTGCTGTGTATTCAACACACGGGACTGTTTACTGCATTCATTTACTGCGAGGGGCTAGATCAATAAAAATGGATCACATGCTCCGCTATTGCGTCCTCAGTTAAAATATACAAATCTGTGTATTAAGAAATGTTAAATAAATTTGTTTTTTTAGGCGTGAGTTACATTTGGGTTGAATTTTTACCGCGGAGAGCCGAACGTTCTTTACAAAGAAAATATATCAACGCACGTATAACGAAACCCGTAGAAAATGCAATCGAAATGTATGTAAATTCAAATGATTTTCGGGCAAGAACATCCTTAATCTGGAATTTAGCAATTCTATTACAGATAGATTTTGGTGTATTATTTGTTGTATTGTAGCCGAGGAGTATTGTAGGAGGTTTAAATCCCGGGGTGGTTTGTGCTTATTTGTGTTATTTCACAATTAACTAATTAAAAATAATTTGTTGCATATTTGCAGAACGTTCCAGAGTGAAAGATTCTCTCAGTATCACCCAAGACCAACATTAAGAATTGAAACGTTGCTTTTTTACATTAGTTCCACACAGGATGTCCTGAGAAAAATATTTCCCTTCGGGATCTATGTCATCTTTGGGGATGCTGTGTGGAGGGTGTTTTTAGGGAAAGGAAAGAGAGGGAGTTCTGGAAAGGAAAAAGTTATTAGTCTTACGAGGGATAGATATGAATCTGTGGGTCAGTGTGTCCAGGAGTGGTGGATATATGAATCTATCCCTTCCAATGCGGTGCAGGCCAATGTTCCGAGAGAGTCCGGCTGGTGAGGTCAAAAGGTCTCCCTCAACCAGTCTCTCCCTACCAGGCGCGCCACGCAGTAAGTGTGCAGACGAATCCGCCGCTAAGATCCGGATAAACCTCACCCCATAAACTCGAGCATCCCTGTTAAGTCACCAAACGTAGCAAACCACTTAGGGTGACCTATGGCAGAGGTGGTTCCCGGGATGGCGGTATCCATTTCCACCTCCCAATTTGTTTAAACGATTACAAGGACTTTGTAGCAGTATCTTCCTTATTTTGGAATATTAGCAAGTCTATCGTAGATTTGGTTTTGGTAAGTTAACTATAGGCGGGAAAACATTGTTTAGTAGTTAGAATAAAAGGTAGCAGAAATTATGTAATAAAAGTTTTATTTGATGATAATAAACAGGAGAGAAAGACACGCTATACCTATCAGAAAAATGTTAACTATTACTGTAATCAAAATAAACGTCTATTCTAAACACGCAATAATATGGATTCTCTCGCTGGCAGCGATGATAATAACTGCAGCACGCATTTCGAGACCACTTAAAGTTATTTTGCTTCGAACTCATAAACAATAATTTGATGTTATACAATAAATCACAGATAACGCGACGTAAGCAACGCGTGATAAGGCGACACTAAATAATAATTTAAAAAAAAACGATACCGCGAAGAAGGCTGACTAAAAGATGATAACTGCGAAATTATTTAAATCATACATTTACTTCAGGATCCAATTCGATCCAGGACGATAAGCGACCAATGTTTCATTTTTTAAATTTGTAAACTGTTGAATGTAGTCAATTTAAGAGAGGTAACTACTGAACTCACTAGGCATAAGGAAGTACTTAAATGTCACCATTCGCAAACAAATAATGTAGCAAATTCGCCAATTCCTCGTTTATACAGTTTAGCAAAACAAATATACAAATGATATCGATATTTTTAACGTAACAATTACGACTAGCATTTAAAACCCCGATTCGCGGGATTTTGCTACTAGGCCCTGCGGGCGGCGGCGAAGCGACAGTAGCTTTATAACAAACGTCACGTACGAAGACTGTTTTGCATAAGGTGCGTTCTTAAATTTCAACCGTACCAATGCTAGCTTATTAATACTATCAGATATTTAAAACATATTTTTATGTCACTTTATTCGTGATAATTTCAGTTTATTTTTAAAATTATTATTTTTCTTTGAAATTTTATCCCATTGTAAAAAACTAAAAAAATAACGCATTTAATGAAAATCTTTATATTGCTGGAACTAAACTAAAGAAGGTACAAAGTATTGTATACTTGGGCTGCAATTTATATGATAGATGGGACCCTTCGGTTGAAATCAAATGCCGCATTGAGCAAGCTCGTGTAACCTTTATCCCATGAAAAAGATGTTCTGCAGTCATGATCTCAACCTTGGATTACGAACGCGAATGGTCAGATGTTACGTGTTTTCGATATTATTTTATAGAATGGAAGCACGGATGCTTACTGAAGAAATAATTAGGCAGTCGAGATGTGGATCTACAGAAGAATACTTAAAATAAGCTGGGGATGGACAGGGTTACGAATGAAGATGTTATGGTTCGAAAGAATAAAGAAAAGGAAGTTATTAAAACAACCAAAATCCGAAAACTTCAATATCTTGGACATGTGATGAGACATCCAGAGAAGTATGAGATCTGCTATGATTGATGGAAGACGGGCCCTGGAAGAAGGGAAACATCATGGCTGAAAAACCTGAGAGAGTGGTTTGGCCAGTCTACTGTAGAGCTGTTCCAGTAAACAAAGTCCGCATAGCCAACATGATAGCCAACGTCCGTTGAACGGACAGGGCACAAGAAAAAGAAGAAGAAGAAGTAAACCACTGTAATGAAGTAATTATTTTTGCAACCTATTGTTAATTACTAACTCATCTGAAAAACACATGTAAATATTTTATGCCCAAAGTAAAATCCCCATGGGCGTATAAAAGATTAAATAAATAAAACTAAATTATTAAGTCACTATCCGTAATATGATGTAATTTGAGTGGAATTAAAACTCACAACAGATAGGTAATCGCTTACTGCCATTGCACATTGATTATAAAATTTTAAACAATAACACTTTTAGCGTTCACTTTCCATTCAGATTTTGAGACATAATTATATAATACGATGAGCGCATATTCATGAAAAAATAAATCAAATTGCAGCAATCGGCCTTATTGTGCGTATTGGTAATTGCCCTCAATTATAGGCAGCGATAATTAATGCAAATTAGATGGCTAATTTATGGCTTTTTCCTGCAATCTTCAATAAGCACAACAATCGGACAGCGTTGAGGATAATTCTAAACCAAACAACTTGTGAACATGCCATCCGCAGATTAGCCGCAAGACCAACCGCAAGGTGCGTTAATGTCATAGAACAGAAACAAGCGATTCACCAAACCACACGAACCATTAAAAGTAGTATGCGTCACGGGAATTTGTAATAGGTTTTGGTTATTGGTTCGAGTATAGCGAGTATTTTATATTTTTTCACAGTGTTTATGTATATTTGTTTATGAGAATGAGACAGAATTGTTTTTGCGTATAACTGCAAAACGTCTAACAAATTCATAATATTAAAGATTAAAATCGAGTCTGAAATTGCAGGGACATAAGAATTAATTTTATAATAGTTTTCTGAGCCTTTTTGATTGGGTCTAGTGCAGATGCAGTGCCACTTCCCCATGCTATGATCCCATACTCAATAATAGAATCTTGAAAAATTATTATAAAAAAAGTAGAAGATGGCACGGCAAATGAAAGTATTTTTTATTTGGGGTGTTGGTAGACCCAAAGGAAGGGTCACAGTGCTCATATGCGATTTGCAAGTGCGAACGATGTTGGCAACACGAGCGCGATTTCATACTAATCATGGTTAATGGCCAATCTCCCTTGTTTCTATTATATGAACTCGACGCAATGGAAAGGAACTATAATAATATAATTTGACCGCTCAGTGGTTGAGTGTGCATAGCGCTTGGGTCCCACCCGTTCGTTTTCTCGACTGGCTAAGTCCTCCATCACAACACAAGCAAGATTTTCAGCTTTCTTTGGTGGTAATAGGAGATTTTCAAACATTGTTGGGTTATTCGTAGCCCGGGAATGTTTGTCTTTATTTAAAAAAAAAATAATAATACCACTAGCAATAATTCTTTAGGTGACATAAACATATGTTTCTATTATCATGTGAGGACATATTATACTTGTGTGTAGTGTGCCTTATATCATCAAAGCATTTTTTATTTATTTTGTAAATGATTTTATGAGAAAGAAACATAAATTTATTTAAAACTTATTATTTACTATTCAGAATTTAAACCAATTCCTAATAAAGATTAAGCTTCGCCACTGCAAGTGTGTAAAATAATTCTATTATGTTTGTGTTTAATGATTGTAAAAGATTGTAATCTTGCTAGTGTGAACATATTTTTCATTGAAAGGAGAAACAGAGAAAAGTGTTAACTTACCTCAAAGATGCCGTAAAATGTTGGTTGGGAAGCGATCTTCATTAGCGTTATCGTGATACCAAAGTAATAGTTGTTTCTTACCTGCAAAAAACAGAAAAATCATATTAGTGAAAGTATATCAAAACACACATACATTAATGAGATTACACGGGTAAAAAACGAAATCATCTCAGAGTGCAAATTGCAACAAAATTGCCAATTGTTTGCACAGATAAGCTCATGGGAAAATTATTTTGATTAATGTTAATTGAAATTTACGACGCTACTTCCAGAAGTCAAAATGTTATTTATTTAACCCCTCAGGCCTCGACCATATCCTAAAACTAAAAACTGTTTTTGAAAGGTGATGAAATGCGATTTCAATGTTTATTATTAGAAATCATCATGACATTTTTTAATTATAAGAATTTTGGATACCAACTTTAAAAAGTTTTAAAAATGGCACAACATTTTTTCTCAGTTGTGTAATTTAGTTTTAGTTTAAATTACATAACTGGCAATGAAAATAAATAAAAAAGACTTCCATATTTTATCCAACAAGTATATTATAAAGGTTACCATCACCCCACTGTTTAGTGCAAAAATGATAAAAAAATCCCAAAGTTACATTTTTTTTTAAATTGCGAAACTTTGGTTTCATAAAGGTTTTTTTTTATTTATTTGACTACTTTTGTGGCTAATTTTTCGATTTAAATGTAAAACGTGGTATTTTCTCTTTCAATGCCGTTTAGATCATATTTTTCACTATTATAAGTAAGGGAGACACAATCTCTGCATACATATTTTAAATTAAAGTTCTCCGCCGCGTCTGTCTGTCTGTTCGCGATAAACTCAAAACTACTGAACGGATTTTCATGCGGTTTCCACCAATAGATAGAGTGATTCATGAGGAAGGTAAATGTATATAATTTGTCGAGGTTTTGTGTAAATTGGTTAAAATATATAATTAAAGGAGAATGTCTGTATATGGTGGACGAGTGGGCTGGCAAAACGGGCGGTGTGGATTTGATTTGTGGGCAAATTAAAAGATGGCGGTGTGAGTTAATAACACCTTGGTTGTAAAGGTTGGGTAACCATCCAGTAGACGGCGTTGTGTTTCGTTAATAGCCACAGTAACGCGTGGCTGGATCGCGTATTTCCAAAACCTATACTGACAATTTGCATTTTAAATACACCTCTATATTGGTTAATTTTTCTCACTTTTTAAGAAAAAAAAAAGTTCCAATATCTAGATAACATAATATTTCTAATGTGTATATTAGATATTAATAATTTCATTTATAAATATTTAAATTTTGATATTGAAAATAAAAATTGTCACTACCGTCTTACTGGTATAGGTTTTGGAAATAAGCGGCCGGGTCAGCTAGTGATTTATAAGAGCTCTATACGCGTTGTTCCGGAAAGCGAAAAAATTGCCTGACGGGTTAATAAAATGCTGGAAAAGACATTAAAATTGCATTGTCATTAATAAACCTTCGTTTAATTGGTACATGGATTGATTAACCAATTCTTTCAGCCTTCTTTGTTCATGCAAAAATTCTCATGCATATGGAGCATCTAAGAGCAGTCACTTTATTACCAGTCTTATATCACTGTTTTGTAAGATTCTTGCATATATAAATAAGCGGAGGTTTATTATCCTTGAATGCAAATGATGCACTTTGGGACCTACAGCAGTCAGTGGTATTGAACGGATTGCGTCTTGCAATGCAATAATGCATTTCTTACGTAACTCTGAATTCCAGATTAATTATTTGCTGGACTAGAAAACCATTGAACGTGATGTTACAAATTTATTGGCGTAAATAATAGTTGGCTCATTAAATTCACACTTAAATAAACTTATTAATTATTGCAAAAATATTGTAGTTATACCTACAAGAAAGTTTAATAAACTTGTTAAAAGGTGCGTGTTCACTTGTGATCTGCGGTAAACGTGATTACGATGATAAACCATCAATCACCTTAACATAATTAGATGCGATTAAAAAAAATTCTACCACTAAGTTACAAATTTTTCCATTGAAATCGATTGTAGGTACTTGATTTTTGTATTCAAGATCATCCGTGGCTCTCAGAGAGACAATTTTCTAAAATATTTTATTAAAATTTGTATAAAAATGTATTCTAAAAGACAATATAGATATTTTTCTAAAATTTTTGCATTTCTATCAAATTTCAATTTGAGAGGCGGGTATGGGTACCACTGCCCTGGGAACCATTTTTTGGATAACCGTCACCTCTGCCATAGGTCATCCCAAGAGGTTCGCTACGTTTGGTGACTTAGCAGGAGAGCAAACCTCACGCCATGATGGCTGGGATCATGGGGGGAGGTTTGTACGGGTCTTGGCGTCGAATGCGTCAGCCCAACTGATGCAGGCCGGATCGGAAAATAATGGTTGAGGGAGTCCCTTTGACTTCACCAGCCGGACTATCTCGGAACAACGCCTTGCACCGCAGAAGGAGGGATGGATTCATACGTCCGTCACTTCTGAACACGCTGACCCCCATATTCCTACCCATTCCCATCTACCATAAAAGTTTTAAAATGTTCAATGAACTCCCTGTAAATGTTACCTAAACAAGCTAAAAGTCTTGCAGTTTTTCGTGGATTATGTCTCAATGTTGTGAAGTCCAAATATTAGTAAGTAGATACGAATAATAAATAATCTAATAGTAGTTTTAGAGTATTAGACATTAGATGTAAAATTTTATAACACAATAAAAAAACCCTCACATCCTTTTCTTTCCAAGAACTTCCTCTCCTTCCCCTCCTTTAAAAGACTCCCCACGCAGCATCCCCAAAGATGACATAGGTCCTGAGGGGAATTATTTTCTTCAGGGCCTCCTAATGTGTGTGGAGCTAAAGTAAAAAAAAACAGTTTAGCAATGATTCCATTCAACTATTTGCACTTATACAGTATTCCGTGTGTCCATATGGTCACACGTGTGAACACAAGCATATCCAATATATCCACCATAGATACATTATTATTATGTACGCGGAGTGACGTTCGAGAGATCGTGACAGAAATCACATAAATATTCTCCACAGAGAAACACATTGGCATTCCGTCAAAGCCACAAAAAACAGTATTGCCAAATAAATGCAAACAACTACCACATCTTGGAATTGTGCCTGCATTATTTTACACAAAATAAACCACTTCAATAATTTTATAACAGAGGTTTTTTGTAACGCCAATGTTAGACAGTCTGATAATTAATTAATCGTGCTATTGAGTTGTTTCTTTTTTTAATGTTTAAAGATCGTGAACATTACTGAAGATTTATTTATTGATGATTTATAATTTACTATAAAATACCTAATTGCATTGCAAATACGCAACATCCTTTTCATGGATTTATGTCATATTTATATAAAGACCTTCTCTACCTTACCCATATCTTTCCGCTCTGCACTAACTTCAGCCTCACAACATAACCCAACCGGCAAAGCTTTAATAACATTCGAAAGATACATTTCTGATTGTCTTTAGAGAGACATTTTTTTTAATAAATTTACTACTACAATAATAACCCATGATATTTCACGGGTCTGCGCATGTATTATAATACACAAAACCAATCCAGACAAGTTGAAGTAGAAGTCATAGAATCTCTAAATAACGAATACATCCGATATGTACATAATTATAAACAATTGTAGCGCGCCGTTTTTACGCTTGCCACTACACCATCTCTTTCCCCCGTACAGCGCCATCCTGCTCACCCACCCCTAAGCAAACCAGGATGCGCCGACGCCTTCTGCGCATCTCCCACCCTCGAGCCGCTACATAAACCACACCCCGCAACAAGGAATGGGCTATATAACAGGCTGCGCGCCCTAAATTAGTCAGTTCGTCTGCAGCTCGCTCTTGGCTAGTACGCTCTCTTAGTTGCGCTTCGTCCTCTGGCACGACCCTCTAAGGAGTATTCTACTACCATAAGTAAAGCACCAACCAGACCCCCGACTGCTGCCTTAGTTGCGCTTCGTCCTATGGTACGACCCTCTAAGCAGAACCACAGTCAGCTTTTGTTGTTCCCAAAGCCTAACGGCAAGGTTCCCTCCGATCCCTTGCTCAGTTAATTAGTGAATTGATACATTGTGACTATTTTTACCATATTATGTGATCTGTGAACTTACTTTCTTAAAAAAATAACCTTTTACCAACAATTGTGTTATACAATAGAAATTCTATCATTTATGGTACAAAGTAGGATGCGACAATTAAAAAGTTTATGTTAACATACTCGTACAGGTATTTTTACACAAGTATAACTTTAAACTCTAAAAAATAAGTATCTACCAAGATAATTTCTAATGTATTTAGGTATAGGTCCATATAATGTTACTAATTTTTATCTCCTTACGCGTTTCTTTTAAAATCTTAATAGGTTTTTTTGGAAGAGTTTTATTTTCCATACACGAAACCGGTAGCAGAAAAATTAAAATTTGGAGTAACGAATGTACACGGAAAATTAAACTCTTCAAAACAAAATGTCTAGAAATTGTTCCATAGTAAATACCCAAGAAATACAACTTAATAAGGGATGGAGACGATTAGATGGAAACTACATGAATTCCCACTAACGTGGATTTTCAATGTCATCAACAGACGATACAATAAGCCACTTGCATGGATTTCATAACGACTTTGAAAAAATCGTGGGGATAGATTTTTTTACTAAAATTTAGAAATGTTTTACAATTTTATTTTTTATTTTTAAATAAATAAATCCATTATTTGGGCTCGTGACGTCACCACATGAAAATGTCCCATCTCCGAAAATGTTCCTATTAATTTTATAAAATCCCACACTGATTTTTTTTTTTATATGGATCACTTTGATTTCAGGCGAATTTTTGAATTTGACATTTAACGTTCACTAGATTTATTGTTTGTTCTCTGCGAACGTATCATTTGGTTTGACTTTTTGACAGATGTTGTGAAGAGAACCCCGTATATTTTACGTTGTCCGTACGTGTTTTAGAGGTATAATGATAATGGTGCGGAATTTAACAAAATCAATTTTTTATAATATTCTTATTATTATTATAATTTACAAGTACAAGTATATTACATTTGATTTAGTAATGTAGACGTTGAACATTATAATGATTTATGATCAATGAGATGGATCAAGGAAAAAATATTTATAAGATTTAATATTTTTGGTATGCTTCGTTTTTTTCCTGTGACATTCGTGTGGAAAACGTTTTTTTTAAATGATTTTCGGCTATGTAATTATCGTTTTTTCGCACCTATAAAATTATGTCCCGTCTTTCCGGTTTATAAAAAATGGTCTGATTTTTCGGATTGAAATTTTCAAAAAATCGCCAGCGTTTCAAAAATACGACTATGAAAATACGGAATGTCTTAGAATATTTGCCTAAACCGGAAAAAAAATTCAAAAATGCTATGCAAGTGGCCTATTGTGTGTCAACATTCATGAGATTTTTTATTGATAGCTTGTTATGAAATATACACGAAAAGAGTAGGTTGCTGTGCCATTGTCCTTACACCAACAACACAAACTCGTTGAAGACCAGACATATCAATGGACCGACTTTAATTTTTGATGATTTAATCTATACAGTGGTTACTGGTAACTACGTAGTGCGAGTTCAAGGGACCAAACAGCACAACAATTTTGTTACTTATGCAGGCGAGAGATGGTTGCAACATGTTTTGGCAGGCGGACCTAGCGGATTTTTATTCGCTGAAGGTTCTGTAACGGTTTCAAGGATTGATTGTTTTGCAAGTTGATAAATAAACAAAGTACGTGATCCGAAATCGCAATCCTTACGACATTTATTATAGTAATATTTATCTTTCTAAGGTCCCACGTCACAGAGGAATGTATACGTTGTTGCACAGAAGCAATAATCCAAGGATACGCGTGAAGTGCATTTTTACATGCCTGAGATAAACGCTCGCTTTGCGACATCAACAATTCATTAATGTATTAATTTCTCAATGCTTTTTCTTCAATTAATGGCCCATTCAGGGCAGATAATTATCTTATCAATCGATAAAGAAAATACGTAATATCAACAACTTATCTTAATGAAAATATTATCAGATGAAGGAAAAAAATTAGAGTGAGTAATTCACACGCGATAGAAGTGAAATTAGAACGTCGCTATATATCGCTTTCTTTTGCCTGTTTATTTTAAAGTGGTTTGAAGATTGGATGTTGATTTACAAAAAATAAAAATGTTTATTTTTTTTAATTTCGAAGGATTTGAACCTCGGTCCGCAGGATTTTTCTGACCGCTGAGATTTGCAACGCGCTATACCGCTGCGCTATGGAACGCGCTCGGCGAAGCACGAATTTCCGCAT
Organism: Limnephilus marmoratus; assembly: GCA_917880885.1. Classification (NCBI taxonomy): domain Eukaryota; kingdom Metazoa; phylum Arthropoda; class Insecta; order Trichoptera; family Limnephilidae; genus Limnephilus; species Limnephilus marmoratus. The sequence goes on from OU862910.1 coordinate 55,092,174, forward strand.
TATTTTCCGATGACTCGTAAAATACAAAGCGGCCAATGAGCGCAAACCTTCGCAGGTGCCATAGTGCGTCATTTCCGTTTCATCTGAATTTAAAAATCACTCTAATGGAGCTAAAGAAGTTTCACTTCAAAAAACAATAAAAAGGTACTTACTTGCTTAGCTAGTAATTTAAAAATGGGAGTCTGAGATTGATAAAAATTACGGAATGTAAATAGGTGGAAATAGTTAGGTAAGACTTGAGGCTCTGTGTTTGAGTTTCATTTGTAGTAAAAGTAGAGATAAGGGGAAGGATATAAGAAAGAGGAACGTGACAAAGTACCTGGCTATTCAGATCTGGTCCCAAAATACGGGTTAAGCCATTTCAAGCTAAGCTTCAATTTTGAATGGTGGTCTTATGACAGGAGATATCTAGATAGGAAGAGTATCTTCCACTCTGGAAAGTACCGCAAATATACCCTCAACTAAATCACATAAAACTTACTTTGGGCACGCGATCTTTTAATATCGAATCGCTATTCGAAATCCTTACCCCTCGAACACGGAGACCGATATAACAATGCGAACTTTTATCAAAAACTAAGTCATATTATTATTATTATTTTTTTTTTTTTTACAGTGAATACCGCACAAGAATCTCAACTGCTCCCGTCTGGAGCCAGTGAGACTATGGCATCCCCAATTGGGGTATGTTGTGAGGCTGAAGGTAGCGGGGAGGGAAGGAGGTGGGGAAGAGGAAGGTTGGGAAGTACCTGGCTATTCAGATCTGGTCACTAAACACGGCTAAAGCCATTTTCAAGCAACGTTTCAATTCTGAATGGTGGTCTTACACCAGGGCGATACTGATAGTATCTTCCACTCTGGAAATTAATTATTACGAATTATTACGATGTTTGTTCATAATCTTCTTGACGAGTAGTTACCTACCTAACATAAAAGCATGAATATCAATTTCACCATGTGCGAATATTCATACAATAGTGTCTAGTGTTTACCTGTACGTTGTATGCTATATTAGTCAAGTAAGCGTATCCGTGTCAACAGCTAATAAGAGTCTGTCTGAGAGGTGTTAAAATGTCTCTACGGGCTACTTAGTAGTAAAATATACGCATAATGTACTTTACGAGAAATGAGATAAGCGACAGATATATAATAAATTTTACCTTGAACTCTCATAACCCGCAGGATCAAGTTAAAGGCAATTCTGCAAAGGCGCCAGTTGCAATCGTAATTGTAATTATAATAAAATATTTTTCAAGCACTAGATAATTGATTGATTTTATCGGTATTTTATTCAATTTTGTGAGAAAATTAATTAATTATTTTAAACACAGCATTCAAGATTGCAATCTTCACAATGCTGCATTATACTTTCTGAATCTCATTCGAGTATTTTACCTTTAAATAATGGCTAATAAATCTTGTTGCCCGCAGAACGAGATAAAGTTATATAGAGAGAGGCTTTTTCGGAGCGTGAATTTATTTGAACATATTCGAAAATTAACGTAGTGTTTTTACGTGTTAAAACTAGTAACCTGACAATCTCTGTTTTGCAAAGCTGTAAGTTCCTTGGCTCTTGGCCATTGCAACGAATTGGCATACATACACTTTTCTCACATAAATTAAAATAAATAAAATACTAGTACATTCCAGAGTGAAGAAAATTAAATTAGTTTCAGAATAATTGAGATGTCGATGCCAAAAACAATATATATTTTTTTCATTAATTCCACACAGGACGGTCTGTGGAAAACAATTACCTTAAGGCTTATGTTGTCTACGGGGGTGCTTTGTGTCACCAAAACGTAGCGAACCACTTGGGGTTATCTATGACAGAGACGTTAGTTATTTAATGAATGATTCCCGGAGCAATTCACACAACCACTTCCTCAAATATCGTAAATATCACTCAATAGTCTTTTTGGAGCCAGTGCCATTAGGATTAAAGCAAGCAACACCGTTTGGGGTATATTATTGTAAGTTGGGAGGCTTAAGGGAGCGGAGAGAGGAAGTTTGAGGTTAGATAGCTGGAAATGGATTTAGTTTATGTTAAGTTACCAGACGGTATTAAATTCGGTATATAAAGTATTTCGCCTACCTCACCCCTAACCAGTTTTTTTGCCACTGCGTCAATTGTATTGGACAACGTATTTAGGGATACGATGACTCCAGATAGTTGTAAAATAATAAAAAAATGTACTGTGCGATACATCAGCAACGCTGTCCGAAACGTTGGCTAAAGAAGGAGGTAGCGCAACACGGCATAAAAAACCACGATAAAATGTGTACCTACTCACAAAAAAATAATAAATTCTAGTGTTTATTTTAATGCATTTTCCTATTAATTACAACAATTAACATATATTCGTGAGATCCTCTTCATCGTAATTCATTAAATAAAAACAATATTATTTATTATAAAATCCTTGTCTACATTAACATATTTTATCTCAGTACATTAATGTTCATCTTATAGATAACATGAAAGTATTACTCGGATCAATTTAATGAATATGATAATTTATTACTAGAGTAATGGCGATATCAATACAGTTGGAAGATATTTTAATTTCACTTTCGTGATCCATGTTCGCAGAAAAGATTTGTTCACAACAGCACAAAAAACGCTGTCATTATAACTTTTAAAACACGACATTTTTTCATTGCTTGGGATTACTAACTATGGGTCTTTTATATTAATTTAATACGTAAGTTGGTTTTTTAATGTGAATATCGTATGATAATATTAATGCTATCAACCATCTAGAGCCAGTGAGACTATGGCATTCCCAAATGAGGTGTGTTGTTAGACATGTCATCTGGTCACTGAACATGGCCAAAGTCAATTGAAGCTCGCCTTGGTTCTGAATAGTGGTCTTTCACGAGACCGATACTGATATACCTTTGGATATACCATGTTAAACTTATGCACCCACATGAAATGTCAGTAAATTTATATTGTTTGACCACATTGAAAGTCATCTCACATGGAACATGGAACCAATGCAAAACCACTTATTGCAAACATGAAAAAACCAGTCAAGTTATCTGTAAATCTTATATAGAAAGGGTCATTTCGTGAATAGGTCACATAAAGTTCATATCTCCCTCGTTAAGTACAGCTTTCTCGCTTGAAAATGTCAGATAGTTCGGGCATTAACAAGGCAAGGTGTGCGTTCTTACAGAAGCTGTCGCGGAAATGACAATTAGCAGCGAAATATTAATTGATATTAACAATAAATTATTTATTGAAACATTTATTACAATTATAATTTTACAACAAAATATATATTTTTTTACAGGTTTTTTTTTACTACCCTTCCATTTAAAGCATTTGCTTGTGTATGGAAGGGGATAATAATACGGGAATCATCGAAAGGGCGGTTGCGTGGACTTTTTTCACACACACAAGGTAAATTTCACACACAATAGGACGGTCTGTAATAAACAATATCCTTCAATCATCTATGGGGGTGCATTGTTTCACCAAACGTAGAAATCCACTTGGAATGATCAGTGACAGAGATGTTGGTTATTCAATGAATGGTTTCCGGGACGGCGGTGCACATACCCTGATTTTAGAGGCAGCTTTGGTAATTAATAGTAATTATTTAATTATTAAAAAAATAATTTCACCCAACTACTACTTTAATATAATAAAGAATAAATATGACAAATTTGTTAAATTTGAGTCGATTAAAAAGCATTTTTTTTAAATTATTTTAATAAATTTTTATTTATTTATTTTAATTTATGTCTAAGGCATTTTGCTTAATAATTATAATTGGGAGTACCTGCTTCACAAAAAAATCTAATTCTACCTCCGAATGTGGTCTACATAAGGTAATTTTTGATGAAAAATACAAATTATTTTTTTTATGAAAAAGGTAGTTTCTCTAAAAGTCCCAGGAGTGACGGACGTATGAATCCCTCCCTCCCACTGCGCTGCAAGGCAATGGTTAGAGAGATTCCGGCTTGAGATTTCAAAAGGTCTTCCTCGACCAGTCTCTCCCGTTCCGGCTCACCACACAGTAGATCGACAAAAACGCATCCACCGCGAAGACGGAGATAAATCTCCCAACTCACGAACCTAAGTCATCAAACCACTTGGGATGACCTTTAGCAAATTATTCCCTAGGCGGCGGTACTAATACCCACCCCCCAAATTGATATCTTTATTGTTCGCAGTTTCTTCGTCACTCGACCAAAAAATTGGACCATGCAGTCATATATTAATGGTCTGCCTTCACTTGTATTTAAAAAAATGTTTCTATGGATACGTTATAGCGATTATAACAACTTTGCGACCGACTCGTGCTGTAAATTGGGTGCGAAAAAAATCACTTAAAAATAATTATATTGATTTCTATTTGCGATGTAGTTCGCAACGTACGAAGGTCGATCGATTTTACTTTCGCATTGATTTATTGCTCAGATTTCTATTAATTAGGGATCCCGCGTTGATACTTCGCATTTTGCGGATTAAAATATGTGAAATCTTGAGGCCGAACCTTAAACCTACAAATTATACCAAAAATCTAACTAACCATGCAACGAATTCACCACCTCTTTTAAGGAAGAGAGGAGTAAATTTGACAGATTCGACTCTTTCTGCCTTTCAATAAATAAATTCATTATTTTTTTTTAATTGATAAACTAACGTTGGGACAAGATTTTTATGCATAGCACCAAGGGCGGATCCAGGATTTTTTTCTGGGGGCACAATGGGCGGAAGGGCAAAAAATGAACAATTACTCTTAGAATTTTTTTCTGGGGCGGGGGGGGGGGCACAAGGGGCGGACGGGAAAAAAAATCAACAATTACTGTTAAGATTTTTTCTAGGGAGGGGGGGGGGGGGGGTGGACGGGCGAAAAATCAACAATTACTGTAAGAAATAAACTTTAAGTATACACTTCAAGTTTATTTCTACAAGTTCAAGTATGTATAGGAAGGTTTATGAAAGTGTCGAAACAATAGAAAAAATAAATGTTTAATAAAGACAGTTTTCTGTACTGTGACGGAATCTCCACAGTACACAAAAATACCGTCTGGGGGGGGCACGAGCCCGCGTGCCCCCCCCCCCCCCCCCCCCCCTAAATCCGCCCTTGCATAGCACAAAGGGTAACAATTATTATAAGCAATATTTATCAGCCTGAAACACTCATCTGCATTGAAAAAATCTCCTGAGAAAAGATACATGACGCCAACGAGAGATTTAGCACTAACAATGCCTCTCTCACAAAAATAAAGTTGGTGTTTTCAGGTGGAAAAATGTAATAAACAGTAATTGTTGAATGAAACACTAGTATATATTGAATTATTTGGCGGATATTAGATAAGCCGCCATAGCTCAGTAGTGAGAGCACTTGATCGGCAATCTGAAGGACACGGCATGTATCTTTTCTCGGAAGATTTTTTCAATGTAGATGAGTGTTTCAGGCTGATAATTATTGCTTATAATAATTGTTAAATAAATTCATGTACATTCATGTAATGTGTGTGTCAATAAAATAAAACAAATGTTAATAATCATTAACTGCATGCATGTAATTGGGTCTGTAGGTACTAGTGTTTACTGAACATCTCACTAGGAAAAACTGTGCTGAGGTGTTCGCACGTTTTAGATAAGCGTTAGTGAAGTGTTATTCTGCCGTCATAAGTAAAAACACAGCATCGTCATTGAGTCTCTCAATTTGTGTTTGGTTCGAGCAATTTGCTTTTGTTTTATTGCAGGTAATGAATCATCTTTATACGACATTTTCCAAGTTCCGAGCAGACAATGGTCACGGGCGGTTGCATATCCGGCTCACAGGCCACAGGCACTGAAATAGTAGAAAACGGACTGTTGTATAACGTGTAATTATTGTTATGTAAACAAAACCAAGTATATTTTGATTATTGGTCTGCGTTTTTGCTTTATAATGACTGTTGGGACATAAAACAACGGAACAGCACCAAATATTACTGAGGTGTTCACTGTGGCGTAGATCATTTTGCTAGATACGAACAGTTTTTCAGGAATTTCAAAGGCACAGTACTTAAATTATGAATATCATTAAAGAAGGTAATGCTAATGAAAAAAAAATACACAGAAAAAAAAACACTGAGATGTTTGTCTTTTTTTAGTGTCGGTATTTTTCAACTGTTTACTTACGTGTCATGTTTTGTATTAATATATATCATGTTTTCTTAGGTACCATCTTCAACAACCGTTTTAACATCTAAAGCTTGTCTATTACTTGTTTTAGTACTTTGTTTTTTTTTCCTTTTTTATTTAACTAGATATTATCAAGAACCTTACGCGTATCCTAACTATACTTGCATTTTTCTAGCACTCTATTTCTAAATCTAAGATTAACAAGTTTTTCTTGTCTGGATTTGTATCATTCAAGTAGCCGGAACTGAACTACCTTCTCATTTTTGTATTGTCCTACACCCCATCAAGGGGGTGGACTAGATCTATGTCCGTGCAACAACCGAGAAATGACTCCCAAGGTAGCCGCTGCATAACCCGCCCGCGCCTCCCCCGTCGCCACGAGCGGGCCAGAAGACCAACTGTAGCGGACCGGTGCCCTTCTGCCCTGCCTCCGGTGACCCGATGCTCTCTTTTATCCCTAGTGTCTTCAGGTCTTTCCGCACTTAATCCCAATACTTTCTTCGAGGGCCTACCGGGAAGCCGGCTTAGGGGCGCGGACACCGAGTCTCGCTTGCGACTGAACTGATGGCTCCGCTTATCCTCGACGGGACTGCCGGATGACTGTAGCTCAGCTGCTTTGGTTAAGTCAAAAAATCTCATCATAATATGTATTTTTTTTTTCTATTAATTTTTCTCCCTCCATAGTAACAAACTTTTATTTCAGCTACATCAGGTGGCGGAGATGAGACGTTATACTGTGAAATAAATAACTAACAACATGTACGCACTCGCATACTGCCTGCTAACAATGTATGCCCGGACATTGGGGGTCTAGAGTCATTTTAAATAAAAAGTATTATAAATAAAAAATTAGAGTCCTGACGAGTACGATGAAGGAGGAAACCATCTGTTTCCTTAGAACGCCGTGAGAAAGAGGTGGGCAACCTCCAATGTCGGTATTTTTCGTTTCATAGAGTTTCAAATCACAACGGTGCTAAATAAGTTTACACTTCAAAAAATACGAGTGTGCAGTTCACACGCGGTTGAATTGTAACCGTCAGAAAATTAATGTAGACAAGCGTGTAAGGTAAGCGTAATTGGTTTATGTTTTAAGTCTGTAGTTCTGAAGAGATTGGGGAAAGAAATGTTGTGAAGAACCTACCTTGCTTTCCAGATATGGTTACCGAACACGGCTAAAGCCATTTCAAACAATATTTCGATTTTGATACTGATTCTGAATCACTCGCCACCAGCCTTGGGAAATTGTTACTCAAAATTCATATAAAAATGGTACCCAGACCAGCCTCTTCAGAAATAGTGGACAAATGGCTTCCTTATATTGGGAGTAAGTGTGTAGTCGAAGGAAATTGAGGAAGAACAAATATAGTTATAGTTATAGTTAAAAGAGGAATTCATTATTTATTTATTTATTAACGGTATAAATATACCATAAATACATATTACATGTCACAAAATATTTGTTGTAGGTAATTAAGAAATAATAAAAAAAAGAGTTATAAATTAATTGTGGCATTTGATTAAGAAATGACACAAAGAGCTACAATTACATTCAATACTATAGTATAAATAAAATTAATATTGATTGAAAATATATGACAGAATAGCCTTCTTGTACCTAGCTTCCGTGCAGTTAAATAGATCCGCCACATCTGCGTATCTATTACTAACTTCATGTAATCTAGGTAAAAGCGAGTGTTTCGTGTACTCAGTCCTGTTGTTGTTACAATGAAACAAGATTTTGGAGCGAGTTGCTCTAGTGGGTATATGAAATTCGATGAGCTTAGTTAAATCAGGACTGTCTATTTTACCATTTACAATTTTGAACATAAATATTAATTCAAACTTTATCAGGTAATTCGTAAGGAGGGTTTGTTTGTATCTCAATTTAAAGATAATATATAATAAACTTAAATTGCTACATATTTGACTTCCTTTGAAAATGTAATATCCGATATTATTTTTATACCAAGATTAAAAACAATTACTTGCACAGGCTCGTTGTGGACAGCTTCTAATTGGTACTTATATTCTAATTTAAATTTAATAGCTACCAGACGGTAAACCACATCGGTAAAACCCGGAAACATTTCCAAATACTTCGAGGACACTGGCTGTAAAAAACAAACACCAGCTCTTGTGAACCGAACCATACTAAATCATGTAAGATATAAAATAAGAAACCACTTTACTGACTGGATTTCCAGAAAAATAATTGGTCTGTATATTTTTTACAATGATAGATCTCGCTCATGTAATAAAAAAGCCGACACAATAAAAGAAAATAAAAAATGGAACAGAAATGAAATTAATTTAATCGGATCAATAAAATCGTAAACACGTTTGGACGTCACGAACAAAACACTTCTGAATGTGTGATTTATTATATTATAAGATTAACGATATTTCTGAACCAATTTCTAGTTATAAACCGTATCCGAATACTAAATCAAGCCAACAATAATTTCTGCATCCTATTTTGAAGGTTAACAACATCCTACGATCCCATTTGTTATAAGGCTTTAAAATAGATTAAGGTTTTGTTATATTTTAGCTGTTGTATGTTCCTTTTATAACTAATTCGATTCACTTTAATCGCCTTCATGATGCACAATTAACAATGAATTAAAGTTTCTATCATGTATGAAAACCCTTATATTTTATTTGACCTTGAAATTGGATGTTTGTGTAACCATGTCCTTCTTTCACCTGGTAGGCTTAAATTATCTTCATGCTGTTAATAATGAATATTGATGATGTATACTTGATTAGTATTATATGTTTAATATACAATTTAAACTTTGCTTGAAATGGCTTTAGACGTGTTTGGTGACTAGATCTCAACAGCCAGTTTCCCACCTACCTCTACCGCATCTCCTTTCCTTTCCCACTTACTGTGCCTCACAACATACCGCAATTGGGAATGCCATAGTCTTACTGCCCCCAGGCGTTTAGTAGCATTTAGGACTCTTATGCAGTATTCACATAAAAAAGTCATACTCTGTGAATTTTGAAAAAAAAATTATATTAATTTTTGAAACGACATAAAAACTCTCAAACGCGGCCTTATTCATAACGGTTGCGAATTGCTTGCATTCCAAAAAAGTAAAAAAAAATCTGTTTTCTTGTCAATACCGATATTTCAATATTCTTAACCATAATATTCTCAGATCTGGAGAATCTCTCCAAATAATATAATTGAACATTTTTAGGTATCCAAAATATCTATTCTTGGCTTCAATGTCATAAACTGTTCGTTTAATATAATATGTACATCATTAATAAATACTATGAATTAGGATGGCGGATGATGGATTGTAATTAACAAATGTAATATCCACGTAACTGGTGATGAAGAAGTGACTTTGAACAACCGTTTTAGTGTTCACACTCTGTTACAGCCCTTTCTTCGGCTCTCTCATGCCGACTAGACTCGTCACTAAACGCCAATAGTTACACGGTCGTCATATTATATAAGTCAACTTTGCGCTCTACATCAGAAACAGTCAATTGTGATCTTGTCTATAAAAATACGTGGCATCCAATGGTTTTGCTTTGACAAATTGAACTATATTGCGAAATTATCTCTACAAATCACGATCAAGGATATCCTGGCTTATATCAAGCTAGGGCGAAGGTCTGAGACAAAGGATGCGGATGTACGTTAAAGGAACAGCAGGTTGTAGAACAAACACTGGACAGTGGTTGTTTTGGGCGTTGCCTGACAACAACTGCGAGTTTCTTGTATATGTAGCGGACACTGCAGACTGGACGACCTTGCTTTCATTAATCCGGGTACAGATCTACTGATACCAGGTACAAGCAAAACACACAGACCTCTACAATATTACTTCTTAATATCATGACTCGGTAAAAAATGGTCTCTAAAATGTCCTTGCGTAGATCAAGATATCGACGATACTAATTCAGGGGCTGAACACAATAATAGTTAATCACACTATCATAATATAATTACGCATGATTATTAATGACGACCTCCGTAGTCCAGTGGCTAAGACTCTTGACTCACATTCCGGAGGTCGCGGGTTCGAACCCGGCATGCGCAAATAAATTTTATTTGATTAATTTGTGTTATTTCACAATTAATTCATTTAAAATAATATATAGTATATTTGCGGCGTGTTCCAGAGTGGAAGATACTATCAGTATCGCCCTGGTGTAAGACCACCATTCAGAATTGAAACGTTGCTTGAAAATGGCTTTAGCCGTGTTTAGTGACCAGATCTGAATAGCCAGGTACTTCCCAACCTTCCTCTTCCCCACCTCCTTCCCCTCCCCGCTACCTTCAGCCTCACAACATACCCCAATTGGGGATGCCATAGTCTCACTGGCTCCAGACGGGAGCAGTTGAGATTCTTGTGCGGTATTCACTGTAAAAAAAAAAAAAAAAATTTAAGGGTTTAAAATTTCACCGCTAATACAGTCTTAATTGTTAAGACTATTATCAGTGAAATTTTAAACCCTTGAATAATCATACGTAATTTTTTATTTTTTTTTTATTTATTTATCTATACATATAAAGTATGTTTACATTACATTATTCGATGCCTGTCTCACTAGGGTATACCTGTGTTGAGACAGGCGAATACTAATAGTCTAACAATAAATTGAGCTCTTAGTTAACCATAATATCATAAGGACATGGAAATAACGTTCATTATTAGTCTGCTTTCAAATCTATTCACAGTTGTAATGTCGGGTCTAATCCCACACATCTAGCCCAATGAAAAACACTGTTTATATTATACACTGATACACGGCACTGCATTTTCCCCAGGACCTCTGTGATATTGGGAATAATGTGTTGCGGTTATCTAAGGGAAATGATGCAATAAACTTGGGTTTTGAAAAGATCCACGCTATAGGAGGGAGTAAATCCAAAATCATAGCCGGGCAGTTAAACACAAGAAAGATTGGTTCTCGCGAGGAGATATGTCAACCGTGTATAATTGTGGATCAAGTTTTTGGTATGCATTCCATCTTAGTACCGGTATTTCGAAGGGTCGCAATGACACTCGCTCTTCAAAATTGCTCACACTGCAGTACCGCAACTGCAAAGCTCCATAACAACTTGATATTTTATTTTGAAAAGTCAGCAGTAATAATGGCTAACATATTCATTTGATCAGGCTCAAAACGATTAACGCAAGAACTGCAGCTTTTAAATAAGTAGTTACTCTTGACAAAAATATTAACTTCAGCACTAATTTATTTTAATATCAACCACCTCGAAAAGGCAATAAAATTAATATTTATGTAAGAGTACATAAATCTGATTGTTTGTGCTTAAAACAATCTGAAACCACTTTGAGAAGTTTTGGAATCAATATTATACAGACGCAGGTGAATGTTTTTCCCAGCCTTGAAAGTTCGAGTGTCAATAGGACTTGACGAGGTTTTATAATAGCACAATCATTAAACCCGTAATATTGTTGAATCAACACATAATTCGCCCCGTCAAGGCCGTATCACAATTGAAATAATTGCTTGATTGGATCGGACATTGAAGCATGCCGCCAAATAAATTGACTGGACGATAGTTCAAAGATATCTCAACCACAGAAAATAATCATTACAAATCATCAGATAGTATTGAGGATTAAAGAACTCAATTTGAAATTATATACATTAAAGAATAATTGTAAGAAATATTGGAAGAAATCGTGTAAAAAAGCTGACTACAATTCATCATAATGGAACTGTATTCTTTATTAGCAGTGATCATTACTATTACTGGCTGCTATAACTATGCTATAAGTATAAAAAACTTGGCTCAAAGCAATGATAGATATTATTGTTAACGAATATTACATCCATTGAAATGCTGTCAGATTACATTAAGGTGAGATTTGTTCCAATTGATAATGGTTAGATGCCTACTGAATCTAAACATAACAAGATTTGCATAGGTACATAACACAATAATGCCAGTTATATAATCGTATTTCACATGGTGAAACATCTGTTTTACAATTAGTTCTATTAAGTAGTGAGCAATTGATTTCTCCTATCTGAAGCCTATCCATTTTTTTAATTTGCCTGGTTTTCATCCTTTAAGGGGTTAGAGGAAGAGAGGGAATTATGAATTTATGTATTCACATTGATTATTAGGGAAAATTTATTAATTACATGGAAGATTTTAGTCGAGTTATTAGGGGAAATTTGATAATTACATAGAAAATATTAGTTGAGTTCATACTTAGAAGAGATGAGATGTTGAATGAAGGGAAGTCCACATTAGATAAGACTTGATAGAAGAGAGGATATTTGTTCAAAGAGGGATAACTAAAAAATATGTGATTCAAAGTTTCCGCTTCTAGATCACAGAAAGTACAATTTGGGAAGTCAAGCACGTGAATTTTATGAAGGTTGGAAGGAATGGAAGAATATCCAATGCTCATTCAAATAAGTGAGGAAATATCTTTTTTGAAAAAAATGGGGGAATAGTTGAAATTGTTGAAACCACGGATTTGATGGGATAGCCATTTCCATCGAGTATGCCCATTTGCCCAACATTGAATGATCTACCTTTCAGGATGAAAAAAATGTCAGATAGGGGAATGTGGTTTACTAGGGTAACGATAGGGTTGGATGCTTCTCGTTGTTCAAAAAATCCGCAATATCTTACTTAACTTAAAATTCTAACATGAAACTATTATTTTACTTTTTCGTTGTACTTATTAATTTATCACAATTTCTTCACACTTAACCAGTAATTATCGTAACACCCTGTTAAAAATGGTTAAAAATAAATTACAAGTGATATTAAGTCCTTGTATTATATAAGCACGCAATGGTCACGAGCAAGAACACCAGATAATTTACATAAAGGTTCACAACTTCAACTGATTGCTCATCGCCGATTCGATTTTGGCATTGATATACGAATACATTACTGAGGTTTTTGACAGAGTTCCTGACACATGCTCCAGACGTTGACCTCTTCACCACAGTATGACATAATTATCCATTATTTCCATGCTTACATGGATGTGTAATTGAAGGTATTGACGGAATAACAAAAAGTGAATCATTTTTAATTCAAGCAATTTTTGATGATTCACTCGAATAATCTAAGTCATTATGTAAAGTAGATCAATTTAAGGATGGGTCATTGAATCACTTCGATTTCTCGATAAACAATTTCCACTTAGCAACAAGAGAAGTTTAAAAAAAAACATAACAAAATGGTTGATATTGGCAATCGTGTTTAGAATTAGGCACACGTACAGTGCGTTAAGAGTTACTTAATAAAATGTATCCACAATTTCTCCGGTGTATTGCTTTCATTGGGAGCTTGAAATTGATCACCAATTGATTATGTAGAAAACTACAAATCAATTTACATAGGTTATTCCTACGCAGAACGCATATTGTTAGACTTATGTACCAAATGTTTGTCCTGTAAACACACATAAACAAACCATTATGCCGAACAATTGCTGAGATTGCCCAAACAACTGAATTAATTTCGTAATGCACATGTCCAATATGCAACGAGATTGGCTGCCAGCCTACGGAGGCTGTTGCAACAGACTTCCTCTGGCTGGCGACCCACACGAAAGAGAACCAATCGGCTACCGTTCGAGAAACCTTTAATAATTTTTCGTTTGTTGTATCTATATCACGACACTGACATTCAGCGGCAACACATAACGGAATAAATAAAGAGAAAAAAATATAAGTATATTATTCATTCCTCGTGAGTTTTATCAAATTTATGGGCAGGATCAAGCAGCGTGTAAACACAGCTAAGTTCTGTATCTGTTTGCTTCGTGCAGATTAATCTTTAAAGGAAATCGTGATTTCAGTAAAGCGAGTATCATAATAAAAATATTGTAAATCAAAAACAATTCTGCATAACGTTATTAACATTGTACACGTTTTTTTCGCTCTGCGTGCACCGATCGAAAGTAGAAAAACCAAGTTAACGTTCATATTGCAAGTTAAATGGAAGGTTACCGGTAAGTGAAGTAATAAACTAACCCAGTTAACATTCCACAAATAACTTACATGGAACGTTTAAGCGAAGGAATTTTGTGTGGCTTTCGACACGACATTGTTCGATATATTGTTTACCATTACGTATGAATTTATTACAATTTTTTTAACCCCTTAGACTTTGTTCGGTTTTCGGAACTACCTGTATATGTAGGTCTCATAGAAATCGTTGTATCCCTTATTATATTGGTTAGAAATGTGATCTAAACGGTGTTAGAAAGAGAAAATACTACGTTTTACGTTCAAATCTAAAAATTAACCAAATCTAAAAATTAACCTCATAATTATTGGAATGTTACAATTTGAAAATTTATAAATTCAAAGTTTCCCGCTGCAATCTGAAAAATAAGTTGAAACTTTGGGAATTTTTTATTCATTATTTTTATACGAAACGATAAAAAAATGCATTGACGGTAATGTTTATTATACATTTGCCAAATAAAATATATAAACTTTTTTACTTTTTTCGTTTTCAGTCATTTTAGTTCGAAAAAACGTAAGGTGAGCCATTTGTTAAACTGTTTTATGTTTGCATTAAAAAAATTATATTTCAAAAATTATAATATGTTTTTTTAGAATTATAAAATTTGAAAGCGTAGGTAGGTACTTCTTCAACTTTCAAAAACAGTTTTTAGTTTTCGGAAGGGTTCAGAAATATTCCAATTATTTGAATTTTATTGAAAAGCCGAAACATTTTGACCTTCCGACAAAACAGGCTCGATGCATGAGCGGTTAAAGTTCAATTTAGATGTAAATTTAATGCCGGTAATGTTATTTTTACCCGATAATTCATCTACAGACCCAATTATTTCAATTTCAACAAGTCAATTATATTTGATTTCATTATCGAACACGGAACGATAAGGTCTGCTCACAATATTATTGCAGAGATCTTGCACAACGTCGGCACACCTTGAATCATGCTGACCTCTTTCAATAAAA
Organism: Limnephilus marmoratus; assembly: GCA_917880885.1. Taxonomy (NCBI): domain Eukaryota; kingdom Metazoa; phylum Arthropoda; class Insecta; order Trichoptera; family Limnephilidae; genus Limnephilus; species Limnephilus marmoratus. The sequence continues at coordinate 55,107,289 of OU862910.1, forward strand.
CTCACACATTTTAACAACTTTCGACAAAATATTAATCTTAAAGTTCACTTGCAGTCGTTTCACATCTTTGTTTGTTATTAACTGTGACAAAGCTTTCATCGGGCGAAATGAATCGGCAAATGTCAACCGTCTCCAAATGATGGGCACGCGTTTGTTGTGTTTCCAGGATGCTCACTGATGCGGAAGGAATCAATTATTCGAGAGCTTTGGTGGACTTTCTAATGAAATACTGGGACAATACGTGTAGCATATCCTAATGTTAATAAGTTGGAACACATCACACGGATTGCCGGTTTTAGCACGGAGTTGAGATATTTTCCAGGACTTGCAGCGCTTCATAGAAACTCTGACCCCTGTGGTAGCCAATATCCACCCTGTTCCTAGATTTGTTATGCTTCCCGTCAATGGCGAGATTGAAATTCTTATACCGGAACATATAATCAATTTCATTGACCTCCCTGGTATGGGATCCAGAATGGCTCCAGGCCAGATCCAGAGGTAGCTTCATAGCTAACTCAACAATAGGATGCACTTGCAATAAAACAAGACAGTTAGATATTTTCACAAAGTTGTACTTATAGATATAATGAGAAGGGATGAAATGTGATTAGTGCTAAAGTTGAAGACAAAATCCATAACCCATTTGAAAACATCTCTCTAATTAAGCAACCCAAAACAAACACTGCTAAACATTTATTTACTGTAGAATAAGACGTGTTTCAAACGCTCAACGTATTTCGCATTGTATTAAGAAAAAAACTTGATTAATTTGATAATAGCGCATCGTTATATTGATGTTACATCACATCACAAAAATAAAGAATAATCGATGTCGTCACCTGACCACACCATCGGCGATTTCGAAGCCAACAGACTTAAAGTCATGATATACCAACACTTGTAACAGTTTAATGTCAGACGATGACCAAACCTGCCCGAGAAACGGTGAACTGATGAGTCGGAGAATGGTGTAGTTATAGAATTACCTCACGAATGAAATCTATCAAAAATCCAAATGTTCAAATCCATGGAGGTATTTCTAAGTGTCGAACATCCCATTGTAGTATTGCATAAATACATACTTGATTGATTATGTGAATGGTCCTCCTCGGATTTTGAGATGAATGACAAAATTGGCATACTTTACGTTTAGCTACGGTCGTACAAACTGCGGTCAAGTTGCGTCACTTTCGGCATAGCCGAGTTACGCTCTCTGGGCACATTATTTTCATTCAAGATCTATATTTAATTTTGTTTACATAATTATGAGATTCTGATGTTTTAAAATTATTAATATAGCGAAACATTTAAAATAATATTATATAAACAATCTTTTGAGTGACAAAAGGGATTTAACGTAGGTAAGCTTTATAACCATGCGTTTTGGAGATGCATTTCTCAGAAGTAATAAACAAGTAATACTTTAATGTTTTGTAATAACCTTCAGAACAATACGATTACTCAACACCTCTAGAACACGTGTTTTTGAGAAACGTGTTGTAGGTATCAAAATTTGCTCTTGAAGCAAAAACATGGACTCTCACTAAAAACGTAGGGTCGAAAATTGGCAATTGGCAATTATAAAAAACAAATATAAAGATTCTAAGGTATTTAATATATGTAAGTGTCTCCTTAAAATACTTATCAGAGATATACAGACTTATGGGATTAGAAGGAAAACAAAGGTAGCCGACACCATAGCCACAATTTTCATTCCCAATTGGAACTATGCTGGGATTTTTAATACCATCAACTGACATCATTGGTTGGGAAGGAGATAAAAAAAGATAAGAGAAGGAATAAATACCAGCTCCGAATGGCTGAGGGTTGCGAAAATTAGCTCAACTTGGAAAAATTTTAAGGAAGCCTACACATTACATTCGCCATAGTTGGGTGCCAGATGTCTGATAAATAAAAAAGGAAATGAAAACATTATTATTCTAACCACCGACTGGCCACATTTTGGCCACCCGCGAACACCCGCGAGCACCTGCTTGGTAAAATGTGGCCAATTTGAAGAGATCCTTTAAAAAATTTTTAGAATTTTTTGAAATTCATTCAATAAATGGACCAAAGGTCAAATATATTTGCATTTAATGGCTCTCTAACAGTATAGGCAATTTAATGTCTTTATATTAAAATTAGGAGTTACAATTTTTTTTGATGAGGGCGGGAAATTTCTAAACCGAACGCTTAACAATTCCCTAGCGCTCAATACTGAAACTGATCATATTCCAGAACACTCCAGTGGCTAAGAGTGTAATCTATTAAGTTTAAACAAAAAATCACTATTTAAAGCTAACTTAATGAAAGGAAAATACTTGTTGATCATGAAACAATATTGTTGAGTGCTAAAATATTTGTTTTCCTCAGAATACGCTTTTAGAATACGGTGAATGTATGCAAAGCTACCTTAGCAAATGTTTACCCAGTCAAAGTAGAAGTCAGAAATGTAATTTCCTTCCATTGAAATATAAACATGTTCTTTGACTTTTCAAATTACAGTTTTATTGAAATCGAATGACTGGCAGTTCTTTGAATTTACAAATCGACTCATTTACTGATTGACCATTAAGAAATATTAATTATTTCTATAAATGCAGGTTTATTACGAAAAACCATACTAAAGCTTTATAAGGAGAGATCATGGATAACTCTTGCTGCATAATTTTTCTTTTGCAAAAGATATGCAATCGCAAAGACTACTTATTAACTTATTATACCTATTTTTTACTCTTGTAACATCTCTGGGGCGTTAGAAAGTATGTAGGCATGTCAAAATTTTTAATAATGGCATTTTTATTTAATATACACGAATATTTCGAAGTCTTCCCGCGGGTCGGTAAGGAATTGATAGAGACGCTGGGAATGTTCGTGATGTATGTTGTATGATCTCTGCAAACGGCAGATGCTCAGTAAACAGTCGGTATTGAAGATTTCTGTTTTCGTATTTACCGCCTTTTTTAAAAGATGGCGATGGCTGAATGTCATTACTCATTATCCTCCGATATTTCACGGGTCTGCGCTAATATTAAATATAATAGCTAATATGTTGAAAGACACAATCAGTTAAAATTTGTAGTTGGATTCACTAGAAACAGAAATGTATACAAGGGAATAATAATATTTTTATCAATTTTAGATATATTTGTTTAATTCGAAAAATCTTATTTTCGTTATTATATAGTAGTAGTACTTACCCAAATTTGCCTCGGCATTTAACGATTTCAAGCCTTCCCGTGATGAAGAGAATACACACCGAGAATTCTAACCAGAAATGGGTCTTACCTGAAAAGATAGAGAAACAAAACATTACTAAACAATTCGCACGTATATTTTTCTTGAATGCGTTGTGCATTGGCACACAAATCAAGTAGGTACATAATCGGACACTTATGTCCAGGACCGTATTTAGGTCGAAGCAACCTAGACAGCTGCTACAGGGGTTGCATTTCGCATTCTAAATAATACATTTGTGTAGTACAGTTTTGTGTTATTACACTTCAAATGCGTTTAAGACTTTATAGTTATATTTTATGTGTATTTCATTATACAGGCAAGTTCAAAGAGGTAGCTTTATTTCTAGGACACGATAAGAGAAAACAAAACGTATATTAATTTTAATATTTTCCTTGGGAACATGTGGGTAACTATCTTTAAAATATTGTATCAAGAAGAAAATCCGCCTGTGGTGCTTCTTTTGGGCTCTGGAACTAAATATTGGGATACTTTGGTCCCATCATGAGTGATTTAATAAATTGCAATGGTGGAAGGAGGGGGGCGTTCAAAATTATTATCCTTGGATGAGTGGCACGATAACCGCATAAAACAGAACAATATGATATAAATAAAATAGGTGCCACAAATCACCTGGTGGTTTGCTAGGTTTGGTGACTTAGCAGGTGTGCCCGGGTTAATAAGGTGAGGTTTGTCAAGGTGTCGGCCGATGTGTCTGTCCACCTGCTGCGTGGCGGGCCGGATCGAAAGAGACTGGTTGAGGAAGTCTTTTGACCTCTCCAGCCAGAATCCCTCGACCCATCGTTCGTCGTCCCTCGTTGAAGAGATGGATTCATACGTCCGTCACTCCTGGACACACTGACCCCCAGATTCCTACCCACCCCTTATACATATTTCCTTCCAGAACTTCCTCTCCTTCATTTCTTAAAAAAACCTCCACACAAAATCCGCAAAAGATTACATAGGCCCTGAAGGGAATCATATTCCTCTAGGCCTCCTGTGAGGAGCTAATGTAAAAAAAATAGGTTAGTGTAGATGTGTTGTTGGTTTTTAAGTTTGTTCTTTTCACCTTTTTTCAATATTGTTATTTATTTATTTATTTATTGTTGTTATTCGCCCGTAGGGGCTTTTACATAGATTAGAAAATAATATTTAAGATATCTAGGATTACACATACATAGAAGTTATACCAAAAGTTATAAAAGTGAAAAAACTTTTAAGAATATACAAGTAGTTTTTAAAGAAAAAAAACCACTTGTATAATCTTGTGGAAACCCGTGAAATATTTTAAACAATGTAATATTTAACAATAACATAGAACAAAATAGAATATAAACATTACAATAACAAATCAAATCGTTAAATATATTATACCCATGTTACAATAATTTGTAGGATTCAACAAAGTGTTGGTTTAAATTGCATTTTAGAATGTAAAAGGAATCAGCAAATACATCTACAATACCACCAAACTTGTTGCCTAAATAATGCATCCTATTGGTAAGTGAGTGTGATTGATAGTTAGTTGTGTATGTGTTGCAAAAGAATGTTATATTTTGTCTAGTATTCATTGTCGGTACAAGAAGTTTAATAGTAGAAACGATGGCAGGGCTGTCAATTAGGTTGTTCATAATTCTGTACAATAAAATTAGGTCTGAAATGATTCTTCTGTCAGACAGCGTAATTAAATTTAGTCGATTCATTAAACTTAAATAATTAATGTTTTCTATTGGAATGTTGAGTTTGAAATTTAAGTACCTAAGAAATTTGTGTTGAACTGTCACTGTTGTGTTTTGTCGTGGCCTGGCTGCACAATACCTAAACACGGCCCTGTTAATATCTGACATACATCTAATTTAACGTCAAAATAAATAAGATAAATTACCCGCAGTTGTAATACATAATACTTTTGAATCTGGGTCTCGAAATCCTATGCGGTCGGAACTAACAGAGGAATTTAGTATCCAAGGCGATATGTTGTATGGCTTGCTCACTTTGTAGATTGGCTAATACTAATGGCCTGTTTACTCGAGGATAGTGTTTAGGACAGTGGTTTACTGGCAACTAAACCATTTACTTAAATGTATAGTCACTTTAGGCGCATGGACAGTGCTTTTATGTAATGAGTAGTAATTTAGTAGCAATTTTGTAGACAGAAATATAATTTTCTTATTTTATGGGTTTTTTTCGATTTTAACCCTCTTGTGCGCGCATCCATGGAGTTAGCTGAGGTTTGCTGTCTTTGTATTATCGGCGTTTGACACATAAATCTACTTAAGCATTGTTTTGACGACCTCCATAGTCAAAGAGTAAGGATCTAGACTAGCAATCCGAATGTCGCAGGTTCAAATCCCGGCGTTTGCAAGAACATTATATGTGATAGAATTGTGTTATTTCCGAATTTCACCATTTAAAAAAATATAAGGTATGGTGTATGCACGTTCCAGAGTGGAAGACACTCTCAGTATTACTCTGGTGTAAGACCACCATTCAGAATTGAAACTTTGCTTGAAAAGGCTTTAGCCGTGTTTGGTAACCAGATGTGAGTAGTCAGGTACTTCCCCATCTTCCTTTTCCCCATCTTCTACCCCTCCCCACCACTCTTTCCGATTGGGTTTGCCATAGTCTCACTGGCTCCATGTGGTTAGGAGCATCTAAAAAAATCGACTTAACAAATGGGGACCAGTGGCGTAGCTAGCATGAGTAGCACCCGGGGCGGATAACATGGTGTCACCTCCCCCTCCCCATTGACAAACAAAAATTTCGACTTCATAAAAAATTGGTCCGTCCCGGGGGGGAGGGGGATTTTCGGGTGGCATCCGGGACGCGCCGCCTCCCCTCATTACGCCTCTGGTGGGGACTACTGTTGCGCGGTTTGGACACGCACACAATCAAATTGAACAAATCTCTGCTTATTTGCATCTATGGACAGTGATTTAACCTCAGGACAGTGATTCAAGTACCACTAATCACTGTCCTCATGTAAACTTGCCGAAACAATAAGCTCACTTTGTGCGTGGCCGCCGTTTGCCGCCATTACTGTTGCTGCTAACTCAATCTGCATATGCTAATCGCAATCTCTTGGCGTTTTCGTTAGCCATATATTAAACAGCAAGACTTTGAATATCTTCACAATGTAGGTATTGATTTTACAATTCAATGGGTTTAACCAACGTATTGATGTAATTAATGACTACATTGTACTTAAAATAAAAAAAAAATAGGCGATTTGTGCATATTTTGTACTGTACGATGCCATATATAGTCATCGAACAGTATTAATACGGTAAAGTCTGTGTGGTTGAATTTCAGAACCCAGCTTCGAGTGCATGTCTGACGCCACGCAATATGCGTCGCGCCACAAATAACATCTATATACGTGGAATTCCACACAAAGCTACTATTATAATTCGGTTTCGAATTCAAGAATTCGTCACAAGTTGTCGCTGCTTCCGTCAGCAGATCGGAAGGGGACGTCTCCCCCCTAGGAATAACTGCTACGAATTTGTGAATAAATAGTATCTCTCCGGATATGGAAAGATTGACGGTAATACATGTTTTATCAAGCGGCTATATATATATTACATATGACGTCTTTGCTCTGTCTCGGTTACTTTGTCCCGGTGACTAGCTACATTAGATGACAGTGGATCCGAGTAACGGGCTATTTTTGGAACCAGTTCTTGTTGGATTTATAAAATGGTCAACAACACTAACTGCGCAAAAAGCCGAAACAAAAGCCGCCCGCGGGGCCTAGGAGCAAAAACCTGCGGAGCGGGTTTTTAACAGCTAAGTATATATTTTAAAACAGCTAAGGGAACGTACCCATACTACGTGACCAAATTTTTGCAATTTTTAACCCCCCCCCCCCCCGGTGACCAATATCCTAAGCAACCCGCCGCTCATTTGTATGGAGCGTGACATTTTGAAGACCTCCCCCCCCCCCCCCCTAAACGTGTCACGTAGTATGGGTACGTTCCCTAACAGGTAAGTTTAAAAAATAACATTTTTCTTGTTAAATCCTGCACAAAATCCTCACAATATTAATTAATTTATTTATATAGTATACCGCTTTTTCTGGCATACATAATAATTTTGTGGAACAATAAACGTAGTAAATTCTTTAAATTATATAGAACTCATGCAGAAGAATAGTATTATACTAACATTGATTATTATTTTTGAAATATATAGATATATTATAGCCTTCTTATAACTACATTTCGTGCAGTTGAACACATCTACTACTTGTGAGAAAGTATTGCTAACTACATGCAATCTAGGTACAAATGAATATCTAAATTACTCAAAGTGGAATCGAAAGTTTTATATGCAAGCGATTCTGATTTTGTCCTCAAAAAGAGGAAAATAAAGTTTTCAAAGCATAAATTTCGGTCGTAATTAAAAATGTTCACAATTAAAAATGGTCCGTGAACTTTTAATGTGATTCCACACTACCCTTTGGAATTATGGAATTCCTATTTGGAGAAAAATCGTTGAACTGCAAGAAATCGGGTAGGGGAGAAGAAGACAAAAGGCAGGTTAGAAAATAACAAGCTATTCAGATGTTTTGGGCTATATTGAGCGTGATATTTGGGTAATGCATGATGCACATCAAGCCATAAATATACTAATCCCTAGATCGATATCTTCGGGCCTTCTCCATACAAGCACTTTGTCATCAACTTAACCACGGATGAACCCATAATATGAAACGAAATGGCGCAAATAGACTAAAGATAGAGGAAGTTTATTTGTCCACCATAGACAATATAATTGCAATCGACCTACTGCCATCCATCAGCCCAATAAACTATTTAAAAACAAAAATGCTTGGAATCAGAAAACGTTTGTTTCTTATTACATTAGACAAATAAAACACTCAGGGTACATCTTTAAATATGTTCATTTTCAGTAAAGACAATCGATAATAATACATAAAACACTGGGTCGCAGAACCGACTGAAATATGAAACCGACTGAAGTATCCTAACCTTAAATTGATTTACAGACGAATTAAGCTGAATGTTGATGTTTTATATAATTATCTTATTCCCTGACGAATTCTTGACACATTTTAATAATTTGTTACCTCTGGAATTTAATGTACCTACAATGATTTTTCGATCGTAATACGCAAGATAAACTCGCGAACGAAAAGTGACAACAAGCACGTACATAAATATACCAAACCACAGCACGTAGCAATTGATGAAGTGTGTGTGTGTGTGTGCGATGCGATGCTTTTATTGGTTAAGTAACCTAGTGATGTAGGTATAGGACTATCTCTTTCTGTTACACGTAGAGAGCGAGCGATGGCAAGTAAAATTACAGACCTATCTAAATACAATTCAGTTTTTTCTATAAGAATATGGCACTTCTATGTCGGGTTAGTTGGTAAATGGTCACCAGTTTCAAAGTTTTAGCAAAGATGCACGCCTCTGCATCAAGCGGAGATCGAAAATCGACTCACAGTGCGGCTTGTGACAGGTACACACAGGAATAAGGTAGGAAGGATTTCGGGATTTGCTACAATATTAACTCTCAAGTACAATGGTTAATTTTACGATGTACATATAAATGTAAGTATGTGTAAATGATAGGTGTGCTGTCTAAATAACCCAATTAAAAGGTTTTGTCTAAAAGGGCTACTATACTGAGAATATCTTCCACTCCATGAATGATTCAATATACATGCAGCCGCAGGCCATCTGTAATATATTAAACATGTTTCTTCGATGCATATAAAATACAGATTTTATAGCGGAAGTTTTAAAAATATAATAATTATAATCGGATATATTAATCAAGTCATTAGTGATGTTAATGTATATTTCATACTACTTATCATAAAGCATTCCCTTTTCTCGCCTTGGGACGTCGTAATTTTGATCTGAATAAATCGCATATGTTGTTTTTCTCGTCCATTTGCTTACTGATTTATTTAACATTATCTTCCTCGTTTAAATGTATAACAGAACAATTAATATAAATAAAACTATTTACATAACACCTTGATCAAGTCTTAGACAGAGGAGTGGCGGTCGGAAATAACTCCGGAATTAGTGTAAAGAAACATAAGATGAAGGAAAAAAAAGTGATGATTTTGCCGAGAAATTCGTTATCCGGAGGTGCAAAACCGGTGTGCTCTGGTGTCATGTAATTTGCACACATTTTTTGTGAAATCTCATAGAAAACCTTATTTCCATCATCAGCTATGAACCTTTAGAGTATGTAAATATTTATCTTCATCTCTGTCTGGAAAAAAATTATCTGGATCTCCGCTCCTATATCTCAATATAAAAAAATGTATGTTTCTTTGTTTGTCCCTTATTGTCCCAAAACCATTCTTCCGATTGCGATGAATCTTTGGTGATTTGATGGGCGCATGCTCGCAATGGTTTCTATCTTCGATCAATGTTTCTATACATAAAAGTGAGCTCTGGTGTTTTGCAATTATTTCTTATACTATACATTTGACTGCGAAGAAACTTTGCTGATTTGTCGTGCGCACGCCAGCGAAGGTTTCTTTTTATATTGTGGTGAGCTCGGGAGTTATAAAATTTGTTTTAAAATTTTACAACGGGTGGCACAAGATTTTCAAAAAATGTGTATGTTTAGTATGTAACTTTGAAAAATGTATATGATTTAGTGGCAATGTGGGAAGGGGGGAGGGGGAGGGAAATCTGGGAGGTGGGGATGGGGATGGGGAACGAAGGAGGGGTAGGGATTGGAGGAAGGGAAATGAGGGGTGGTAACGGGGAGGCGTGGAAAAGGACACGCAGAAAGAGACACTTTATTTCTATGAGTGGCATTTCAACGCATGCCGGGTATTCGCTAGTCCATTATGATTTTACCACATGTTCTAAAGTATAATATGTGTTTTTTTTATGCAGAGTTCATTAAATGTACCTAATATTATTCCAACCCCAATGCATTATACGTGTCCCTTTAAAATTTAACAATCAACCAAAAAAAATCCAGAAAATCATAACCATAATAACATTTTAATAGACAATATATAGACATGGCAACAATAATATTAGTTGTTAATAATTCATATTTCTTATCAGTGATGTATTCCCCAAACACTAATCTATAAACCAGAGATAATTATGTCTACTGCTAATAGCCAAATAACTGGAGATCCAATGGTCAAAGACGACGTACGTAAATATGGAAAAACCATATAAATTGAATAAAATTCTGATAGACTACCCCCTCTCTCTCTATCTCTCTCCCCATATGTTATGTACAAAATGTAGACTAAGAAACATTTGTACCAGTCTGAAGACGGCTTTAACAGGCTGAAATCGGTTAAATCAATCAATCAATCGGTCAAAAATAAATTAAATGGAAATAAGTTTTACGTGTGTTTTAATTTTTACTGTCGATATTATTAATCACAGTTTTTCTATTCGGCTTTTTTGAAAAGCCTGTTAGCCTGCCACATAAGAAATCATTTTAACAGTTCCCAAACATTAAAAAAAGCAATTAAATAAGACTACAACAAACGTACTCGTTCATTTCATGTGTTTATAATCACTGAGACTTGTAACATTGCCTACTTAACAGCTGAGGCTTTAAACACGTAAAAAAACTATAAACCATTATTTATTTACGTGGCTTCCGTTAAGTCTTAATTTAGGTATTTGGAGCAAATATTTACATGTAAGTTCGCTAATAATCGGACAGGTGCGCCACAGTCAAGTTCTGACATTTCTATTACGCAAGTTTTACACATTGGAAGTGAATGAAAAACTGTTTATGGTCTCACGAGAAACACTCACTCACACTTTCAATATTTGACCAGCGCGGCGGCTACCATTTCTACAGCATTTTCTTAATTGTGGCAAATGAATGCATTTTTGAGAAGAAACCGTTGTCCATACAAACGTATTCCCCAATTCTTCTCTAGATTTTGACACTAGTGCAAACTTTTTTTAAAATATGAGATATAGATGTCAACCACTGGCTGGTGGGTAAATTTTGCTCTTTTTGATAAGTTGTTTCTTATCGCAGCTAGGACCCTCCAAAAATTGTTAAAATTTCCATTGTTTGAATGCAATCAAGAGACGTTCAGTATGCAAACTAAACAGTGTATTTTTAAGGATAGCAAAACGTACAGCCAGAATATTTTCTTCTAATATAGTTGGTAAAAAACAAATCTTAAAAATCGGTCCTGTTTTGGAGGAGAGAAATGGGGCCACCAAACCTAGATTTTGACGATTTTATTCAGGCATATCAATCAGCCTGAGGTGAGGTTGTTCCCTTGCGCTCGGGGAGGAGAAGGGGGGGGGGGGGGGATAGTGGCAGCAGCTGTTTCAACATGTAAAGTTTCGGAGATGTACGCAAAAACTTTTGACAACTACAGTTTTTTTCTTATTCAACAAATTAAAATATAACAATCTGGTGTCCAGTCTTATCTTGTTTATTTTGGGTTTGTATATTAGTGCGTTTTTTTCTTTTTATGCTCCATAGTTCATGATGGAATTGACGTTGTGAACTAAAAATAATTATATTGACCTATAAAATATGGAAAAAGAAGCTGAGCCAAATGTATTATGCCAGAGGTCATCGTTCGAGAGATTTTGACGTTGTTTGTGGATATTTTAATCGTGCGTCATGTTGCTCTTAAATTGCATCAAGAGCGTCTTACGAATATAATAATTTTTATATTTTTTAGTTTTTAATGAAAAAGAACCTTTCAGAGTATGCAAAATTCATTTTATTATTTTTGCACACTGGCATTGACATTCACACAAACAGCATTTTAATTTGACAATGACAAACACTTAGTTTTTTTAATTAAATTTGCAAACTCTAATATATTTTGTGCCATTACTGACATTACAATAAAATAGTCCTCTAATAAAAAAACGAACACTAATATATTCAGCTTTAAACATAATATAAATTTGTCGTAAAGTTTAGACACGTCGTTAATCATTGATAGATATCCGCTTTGTTACTTCAATGCGATGAAAAGCATCAAAACCAAATAAAATAAGGTTCAAATTCAAGAAATTAAAATGGCACTATTCGACAGATTGAATTTAAACTAATATGACGTACTTTATTTACCAACCGAACGCCTTTTACAACATTTAGAAAACCTGAAAAACGGAATGAAATGTCAATTTCATCCGAAATAAGATTTAGGTTTGTTAAAAAATACCTACACCACCTGCCTATGAGCATACTACACGAATAGATTATATGTGCTTTTTAACTGGTTATATAGTTATTCATACCAAATACATGGCCGTAGGATGCGCCTACAACTCTCATGTGGAAGCCAAAATTTTGAAACGAGAATAATACCACTTAAGAGATCCAGAACACACAGTAAACGCAAATATACGCCCACAAAGCCAAATAAAATCCAGCCTGCTGTCCAGAAACACCAAGATATTAGTGTACAAAACACTTATCAGACCAGTACTCACATACTCAGCTGAGACTTGGGTACTAAATAAGAGGAATCAGCGAGCACTGGATGTTTTTGAAAGGAAAATTTTGAGGCGTATCTTCGGACCGGTTTCAGAAAATGGATTTTGGCGCAGACGTTATAACAATGAGCTATATACTCTGTTTAAGGATTTAAACGTCACAAAATTTATAAAACTGGGAAGACTTCGATGGCTGGGTTATGTAGAGATAATGACCGACCATCAAGCACCAAAGTCCCTGCTGAACTCAAGACCGACATCGACAGGGCGAAGGAGCGTGGGAAGGCCAAGTTTAAGATAGAGCGACAACGTCCTCAAAGATATATCCACCTTAGAGATTGTCTGGAGAGAAATGGCACAAAACCGTGATGAGTGGAAGAAGACTCTTGAGGAGGTCAAGACGCACCAGGGGTTGTAGAGCTAAGAGTGATTATGATGATGATGATATATAGTTATTCATAATGATAGCGACCTATGCTTCTTTTTTAAAATTGCGAATTCAGAACTCGACTGTAGCGAACTTCTGAATTCATTCATTTTAAGATCATTACAAAATTTATATTTCAAATCGTTTTTAAAAGATAGATAAAGAAAACAATAAATGCCTTACGGGTAAATTAATTCTAAACCATTCACAACTGAAAACACATTTAAGCGCCTATCAATCGTGCAAAATCCAAAACACGCCGACCAGCAAGGAAAAAACGTAATTAAGCTGATTTATACTAACAGCAACAAAGCTTCCCGTCTAAATTCTGCTTCATAGTTGAGTGTAGTCAGTTTAAGAGTACCTACTTGACTCACCAGGCGTAAGGACCTACGTCAATGTCACCATTCGCCAACAAATTATGAAGCAAACTCGCCGATTCCTCGCCTACTTAGTTTAGCAAACGAATATACCAATGTTATCGACATTTTTTATGTAAAAAATTCGATGTTTAAATCAATTTTTTTTGACAAGATAAAAAATTGACATTAAAAAATAATTTAAACATCGAATTTTTTACATTAAAAATGTCGATAACATATTTAAATCAATTTTTTATGTCAAGATATTACATCTGATTATTTCACTTTATTATTATTATTATTAATTAATAATAAATTAAGTATAGGCAACCCGTATTATAATATCACCATTCAGTCTTCGAAAATAAAATCTACTACTAGTCATTTTTAAAATGTCACGCAAATTGCTGGCTGCGTAAAAAACTTAACTGCAAATCCCAAATCGGGTAAAAAAAGGATCGGGCTTCTTTTCAAAATGTTGTACTTGTTAGGTACACTATCTAGTTAGACTCTTTTACAAATGTGTCATAATTCACCAATATCACACAATTTTAGCGTCGCTAACCTTTATTTGTATTTTAAATTAGGTCCTAACCCTTTTGTAAACAATATGTGTACCCAATGCAAAAGCCGCACGGGAATATAAAAGAGTAAATAAATACATAGATTTATCTTACTGGAGGTATCAAAGATGCATCCAGTGACCTCGATACATTATAAAATCAAGCCCTTTTCAAAAACCTTGAAATGGTTTATTGGCATATTGAGAAAGCAATTAATCCGGCCTATCTAGTCCACGCTTTTACCTGTACGTGACCGGCGCAAAGGATCTAGAACAATCTTACAGACTCTTGCTTAATTTGAATTAATTAAAGGTGAATGGGACATTTAACTGATGGGAATAAAAATGCCAGGAAACCCGACCTCTACTTCAGATAGCATATTATTACAGCATATAAAACAACACCACCATTAGGTCAACATTTCACAATTAATATTATTGCACACCGAAAAGTTTGCATTTCTAATTGTGTTCAATATGTCAATCAGTTGTGATAGCTAATCCAGTTTTTGCACTTAGAACGCAATATTTTTTTAAGGTGCTTTTATTTATTTCTGTCATTAACCGAGATAATTACGAAACGCGATTGACTTTATGTAATACGAACATAGTTAAATATTTGGTATGTTTCCCACCGAGCCACTGCTCTGAGTTACTGAGCCATGGAGAGACCTGCACTACATGTTATTTTTAACCGTGAAAAATGACGGGATACTCTGAATTCTTGACAAAACAGTTTCAATTTTTAAATAAAATATTATATTTTCACACGTAGCAAACACTTTGTGGATTAACATAATTATAATGATGACAATAAAATAACTTTTTTAATTCTACTTTATTATATTTAAAAAAACCAACCGGTTTCTGTTCGGCCTGAACCATCACCAGTGTAAATAAAATATTTTAAATATTTAAAGTATACTATATATTTAAATGAAAAGTAGAAGAGAGAGAGAGAGAACATCAAATTTGGTGAAGGATAAATAAATATTTAATTAAATGAAGACAATATTAGCGAAACTCAATCGAAATCTGGAGACAGAAAAATCAGAAAAGATATTGGCTCCGCTGGGACCAGAACCCTTCTGGGTTCGAGTCCCAGCGGAGCCAATATCTTTTCTGATTTTTCTGTCTCCAGATTTCGATTGAGTTTCGCTAATATTGTCTTTATTTAATTAAATATTATAATTTGAGATTTTACTCATAAAGTTTAAAAAATTAATAATAGATAAATAAATAGTTAGGTATATCAAATTGCCCCATTTTTTACATATTTCCCTTCCACCTCCCTATTGTGTACCTTCCACTCACCCCCCACCAAAGTTAATGTTCTCTCTCCTTCTTTTAATTTTAATTTAAATACTGTATTTTGTTTAAAATATTCATTCAATTGATGAAGGTTCAGGTCTAACCGAAACCGGTTGATTAAAAAATATTATATATTGTAATTAAACAAAGTTATTTTATTATCATCATTATAAAATAATATTATTGAAACTATTTTATGCATATTGATAGGGAAAAGAAAAGAACATTATTAATTTTCCTCAAAGGTACCAGACAAGACTACCAACTACCTGCAAACAGTGAGGTTATGTATGACCTGATGTCTTCTTGATCCTTACAACTAATTAATCATCACACCGTTTCCCCGCAGAGGTAGACAATGATGGATCGCCAAACAACTGCTACGCTAACATTGATTATTATTATTGATTGGTTATTATAGCCTTCTCATAACTATATTCCATGCAGTGAACAGTTGACCGGTCATTGGCTGAATTGGCGTCGCATTTGGCCCCATCCAGGAGTCGTTTGTTTTATTCATCGGCTGGCTAAGTCCTCCATCACATCACACACATTTTCCGCTTAATGTGGGGGTAGTAAGAGATTTTCAAATATTGGCAAGGTTAGGTTAGGTTAGATTAACACATCTACTACTTCCGAGAAAGTATTATTTTGCCAACTGCATGTAATCTAGGTATCTACAAAAGGTTGGAAAGTACGGGAATATTCATATCTGAGCATCTTCTGAGCATCTTGGCGATCAGTTCGTGTCTTTCCATTCAAAGATTACGTATTATTACTAATTTATACTATGGTGTCATCCACAACGTACAATCTTCATGTTCGACAATATTTTTGAACGATTCAAATGTCGATTGTCTCAGCTTTTATTACATCTTACATCACGTCGCAGATAAATCTCGTGAAGGCAGAAATAACGAGAAGCTAGCAACAACAGTTGACATTTGAATAAAATTTCAAAGTAACAACAGAATGCATTCGTAAACACTGCTTTGTTTCTCTCAGATGAATATTATTTGCATTTTGTATAGCCCTCATGGCCATATCTTTGCATTCGACGAAAGAAATGTAATAAAAAAGCTTAATGAAAAATGACTAATAATTTTCGTGTTTATTGTCATTATTTTCGCTGTCACAAACATAAGCGAGTGTTAAATATAAAAATGGTTATCCTTGTAATCAATAATATTTTTAAAAAAAGGTAGTTATGTACGCATTTAACCTTATTGTGGTGTAAAATTTATTCGAGTTTCCAGCATGACTGTTACGTGGTTGATAATAATTAAGTTCGATTTATCTTTTAAGGCTGTCATACCAGCAAATCATAATTTCGATTCCGACTGCACCGCTCACACATCAGCCGTTGCAAGCGGACGTTTTTGGAACTAGAATTCGTTCCGCTAGAAGCCGGGTTTCACGTACCTATAGTTCACGCGAAGCTGGACCTACAGTATGGTTCAGATAAAGATGTTGAATTCTCGCTTCCAGAATTTTAATAAGTAGTAGTTATTTGTAATTTGTGTATTGAAGTGCGTAGACATAAATAGATACATAAACACAGTAGGTATAAAGTAGATACCTACACAAAAAAACAATTTGTTATATTTTTTTAATATTTTGGTTTTTGTTTTTTCATTTTATTTTACGGCCATTAGAGTGGAAGAATTGAAACGTTACTTGAAATGGCTTTAGCCGTGTTTAGTGACCAGATCTGAAAAGTCAGGTACTTCCCCACCTCAATCTTCCCTAACTCCTTCCCCTCCCCCACTACCTTCAGCCTCACAACATACCCCAATTGGGGGTGATAGTCCCACTGGCTCCAGACGGGAGCAGTTGGGACTCTTGTGCGGTATTCATGAAAAAAAGAGTACCTAATATTCAGTTGGATTGTAAAAAATATCTCATTTTGAAATATTTATTCGTGTGCATAATTTTTAATTTTATATTTATGTGAATACCGCACAAGAGACCCAAATGCTCCCGTCTGGAGCCAGTGAGACTATGACATGACTATGGGGTATAGTATGAGGCAGAAGGTGGTGGGGAAGGGCAGGAGATGGGGAAGAGGAAGCGAAGAATTACTTGGCTATTCAGATCTGGTCACCAAACACGGCCAAAGTAATTTTTAGCAACGTTTCAATTCTGAATGGTGGTCTTACACCAGGGCGATACTAAAGTATCTTCCACTCTGGAACGTGACGCAAATATATTATTTTTATATGAAATAACCCAAATTAGTCAAACAAAATTTATTTGCCCACGCCGGGATTCGATCCCACGACCTTCGGATTGCGAGTCAAGAGCCTTACCTCTTGACCACGCCGGCCGTCAATAAATAGTATCAGTAATTTGGAAGGCGGGTATGGGTACCGCCGTCCCGGGAACCATGTATTGGATTATCAACACCGTACGGGTAGCCCGGGTTCATGGGGCGAGGTTTGTCAGGATCTCGGCGGCGGTGGAATCTGCCCCACCAACTACGTAGAAGGCCGGATCGGGAGAGACCTTTTTTTACAATCGCTCGACACATTGCCTATCTCTTCTTTGGGGATGCTGTGTGAAGGTTCGTTTCAGGGAAAGGGAGGAGAGGATCTTCTGAGAAGGAAAGGGTATTAGGGGTGGGTAGAAATGTGGGGGTCAGCGTGTCCAGGAGAGCGGATGTATGAATCCATCCCTCCCACTGCGGTGCAAAGCGATGTTCCGAGAGAGTAAGGCTGGAGAAGTCAAAGGGACTCCCTCAACCACTTTCTCTAGATCCAACCTGCCATGCAGCTGGTGCGCAGACGCATCCGCCGCCAAGACCTGAAAAAACCTCACCCCATGAACCCAGGCACCCCTGCTAGTCACCAAACGTTGCGAACCACTAAGGATGACCTACGGCAGACGTGTTGGTTATCAAAAAAATGGTTCCCGGGGCGGTGGTACCCATACCCGATTCTCATGTTTGTTATTTTTGTAATACGAAAAATGGATATAAAAAAGCCTACCCCCCATCCCTCTCAACCCCCTCCCCCTCTCACCCCACAACCTCTAACCACCCTCCACCCCCCCGCCTCTTTTACCCCCCCCCCCCCTATATAAAAATCAATTGCTGTTTGTTAGTTTCACTAAAACTCGAGAACGGCTGGGCCGATTTAGCTGATTTTGGTTTTGAAATGTTTGTCGTAGTCCAGGAAAGGTTTAAACGTTGAGAAAATATGGAAAAGTTGCGAGGAAGATAGTAAAATCAACAATTTAATTCTCCCATATAAACTGTTCTACATACTTTCCTGTGAATTGCTAACCGTTCATCCGATTGCGATGAAACTTTGGTGAGTTGTTGTGAGCACGCCCGCAAAGTAGTCCAGTCAATAAATGCTCCAAAAGGAGGTGTAGAGTGCGTGAGCAGGGACCTAAGCGATTCCTCCAGAAACTTGTTTAGGGTGCTTAGGGTGTGAACATACTAAAAGTCCTGACGTCTTGGTTGTGAGCTAGGGGGAAGGGGGGGAGGGGGAGGTCCCAATTTTCGGGTTTCCGCTTATATCTCAAAAACGGTGCGTCACACATGAAAATTTCCTAAGGATAAGTAAAAAAAGCTCATAAAATTATCTACAACTTTTATTCTTTACGTAATTTTCGAAATCACGTCCATTTTTGACTTACACGCTCCACAAATGTAGATATTTTTGAAAAAAATTATTTTACCTCACATTTTTCATCAAACATTCCTTCATATCGTCTAAAATATTCATCAAAGAAAGAAATTTATTTATAAGAAGTTGTAATAAATTTAATTCCCTTTTAGAATATATATACATATGCAAATAAGTCTCCAACCAGTAAATATTTACAGCAATTTTAAGGTTTTGCGTAAAATGTCGTCATTTTCAGAAAAAGCTGTTTTTATCTTATTACTGACACACCGACGTGCAACGACGATTATGCGACGCTCTTTTAGTAAGGCGTATGATCAGATATGACCATGGAAACCACATTGATGCTATCATTCAAAAGCCGAGAAGGCATAACAGGAGGCAGAGGTATTTTGCACAATGTACTAGAAGTGGTTAGTTGGTATGAGCGCAACTCATGAGATCTGCACTTCCCTTGAAGAGTATTGTGGAGTCTTCACGTCCAGTAACAACACAAGGACCTCGGACAAGCCCACCGAAGTAAAGATGCAGCAGACATTTTCAAACTCAGTCAGTGGTTTGATGCACATCCTCCCTTCCCACAAGCCAATGAAATAATGTCAATTCCCAATGTCTTCTGTCAGCTCGTCGATAAAAAATCACGATGAAAAGGTTGCAGTTGACCCAACATTTCTGTTTCACCGGATGTGTATAATCAAACGATCAGATGAGGATTTGAAGAAATTCTTTGAGTATGAGTTGGCCCCATTTCCCTTGGCACTGTTCAATGAAGGTGGGATGTGGAAGACAACTAAATCTGTCCTGTACAGCTTATTCGAGCCTACCAAAAAACTGGTCTACTGTCTCAGGTGAACATAGTTGTGGACGGAAAATTTCTACTACACAGAGTAATTTGGCAAAAAGATTCCTTGTCACAATTTGTGATCGTTACATCAACTACGTCAACCACCACTATCCTGGATGACTCACACTGTGGTATTTGATTGGTACCCAAACCCAGCCAACGGTACAAAATCACAATAACAGATGCGATGATACAGACTGAGAAGGTCAGCTGACATCAATTTGACTTGGAACACTTCAATACCCGTTAAAAAGGAAGATTTGTTATCCAATCCTACCAACAAAAGTAACTTCATCTCTTTACTACAGACGAAGCTTCGGGAGAATGGGATACAGACTCTTCAGGACATGATGCTGACTTCCTTGTTGTGAAGATTGCTGTGGAACATTCCTCTCACAGTTTTGTGAGAAGCTTTCACTTCCTTTTGATTGCTTCCACTCCTCCCACCCAAGATATTCTGCTGCTGACAACGGACGAGGGAAAACCAAAACAATGCCACTGTCCATCCAAAAGATGCAGCACCGTGCATTTGAACACATCCTGTTCTTACATTCATTTACCTGCGACACAACATCTGCAACTTTCAGGAGAAGCAAGGTGGGCTTCTCAAAATTGTACTTGGAGTCAGAATTCATCAAGCAAGCGGCAATGATCTTTATAACCCCTCCTCTACTCATGGCGAGGTTGAAGAGGCTGGAAATAAATGTTTCCTGAAATGGTATGCGGCGCCAAAAAGACAGACCTTCCTTAACCAGTACCGCTTTTAGTCGTTCACAGGGTTGGTGGCAAATATGAAGCCTGACATCAGCTCCCTCCCTCCAACAGAGAACGCAGTTAAACAGCATTCCCAGTGCACCGATTGAGCTGCCCCCTGGGGGTGGAAACATGAAGGAGAGACCCTGATGCCAAATACAACAAAAGATCCACCAGCGCCGGAGGTCCTTCTAAATATGATATTTTGCCGCTGCACCAGGGATTGTGCAATTGGCAAATGTGGATGCCGAAAAGCAATGCTGACCTGTTCTGCAGCGTGTCTCCGAGTCTCCTGCCAAGGGAGATGCCTCAATAGCGTGCCTGTTGCCGAGGACGACGATGACGACGACATAGAGCCCATTCAGCAAGAACCATCCAATACTGAGGATGAAGATGCCATGGATGAACAACGCTTGCGAGGACCCCCACGTCCAAGGAGGATGAGAATGTAACATGATGTTATTGAGAACAGTGATAACAATGAGATCTATAATTTTATGTGCTTAATGTAACGAAATAGAATAAAAATTATGATTATAAAATACAATTATGTATTTTTCAAGTAATATGATTTTTTATTTTTTATTTTTTTTATTTTTGAATGTAGCTATTACTTTGTGGTTATCCATTATAGAATAATGAAATAATTTTACTTTGTATAAACCACTTATTTGATGTGCAAATCCGACCGGTTTCGGAACAAACGTTCCTTCGTCAGGGAAAGTAAATTAAAGTAAAGTAAATTAGTATAAGCTTTCCCTGACGAAGGAACGTTTGTTCCGAAACCGGTCGGATTTGCACATCAAATAAGTGGTTTATACAAAGTAAAATTATTTCATTATTCTAATATGATTTTTACCTATTTTATTTAATAACTGGTTTTAAAGTGTGGTCACACATATTATTAGGCGAACGAACAAGTGTTGTGTGTCAGTAATAAGATAAAAACAGCTCATTCTGAAAATGACAACATTTTACGAAAAAACTTTAAATTGCTGTAAATGTTGAACGGTTGAAGATAAATTTACATATGTCTATATATTCTAAAAGAAAATTAAATTCTTTACAACTTCTTTCGAATAAATTTTTTTCTTTGATGAATATTTTAGACGATATGAAGGAATGTTTGATGAAAAATGTGAGGTAAAATGATTTTTTTCGAAAATATCTACATTTGTGGAGCGAATAACTCGAAAATGGCTGGGATTTCGAAAATTACGTATAGAATAAAAGTTGTAGATAATTTTATCAGCTTTTACTTATTATCAAAAAATTTTCCTCTGCGGCGCACCGTTTTTGAGATATAAGCGGAAACCCGAAAATTGGGACCTCCCCCTCCCCCTCCCCCCCCTAGCTCACCACCTAGACGTCAGGATTTTTAGTATGTTCACATCCTAAGCATCCTAAACAAGTTTCTGAAGGAATCGCTTAGGTCCCTGCTCACGCACTCTACACCCCCTTCCTTGACTGGACTAAAGGTTTCTGTATATACTGGTGAGCTCTGGCATTATGAAATTTGTATATAAAATTGCAATTGGTGCCACGCAAACTGTTTGAAAACTGAATGTACCGGGAGTGAATGTATGGAATGCGGGAGGAGGTGGCGGATGGGAGAGGGGTGAAGGATGAGGGAGGGAAGGGGAGGGGGACAAGGGAGGGGAACTCGGGAGAGGGGGCCCGCGGGATGGGTTGGGGAGGGGAACCCGGGAGGTGGGAGGGGAACTCGGGAGGGGGGAGAGGAAAACGGGTGGGGGTTTAAGGGATAGGGGAAGCGGGCGAGGGGAGTGAGGAGAGGGGAAGGGGACGTTGGAGAGGAAGGGGAGGCAGAAGGGGAACGGGACGAATGGGAAAGGACACGAGCTCTGGCATCATGAAATTTGTATAATAAAATTGCAATAAGTGGCACACGAGCTGTATGAGAACTGAATGTATCGGGAATGAATGTATGGAATGCAGGAGGGGGGAGGGGAACCCGGGAGGGTGGAGGGGAACTCGGGAGGGGAGAGGGGAATTCGAGAGGGGGATCCGCGGGAGGGAGGAGGTGATTATGGGAGGGGGGGGGGGAACTCGGGAGGGGGGATCGCGGGACGGAAAAGGGGGGGAGTAGAGTGAGGAGAAGGAAGGTGGAGGAGGAGTGGGAACGCGAAAGGGGAAGGGGACGCGGGAGAGGAAGGGGAGGTGGAAGGTGAACGGGACGAATGGGAAAGGACGCGCAGGGAAAAACAATTTCGTTATTAAATGGCAAAGGTTGGTACCCGGCATATATATAAATGCTAATAAATGAAAATGAATCGCCGAAATGTATGTGCGCGCATAACTTCCGAACGACTACACCAAATTGGATAATTCTTTTTTTGTTGTGTTTGTTATTGCCAGGACAAGGTTTGTATATAACTACTGGTGAGCTCTGGCATTATAAAATGTGTATACTAAAAATTCAATGGGTGGCACGTGAGCTGTTTGAAAACTAAATGTACCAGAACTGAATGTATGGAATGCGGGAGGGGGGATAGGAACTTGGGTATTGGTGCCGCGGGTGGAAAGGGACGGGAACCAGGGAGGGGGAGGGGAACCTGGGAGGGGGGAAGGGAATTCGTGAGGGGAGTTGGCGGGACGGGGGAAGAGGAGTGGAGTGGGGAGTCGGAAGGTGGAGGAGGCGGAGTGGGAACGTTTGAGGGGAAGGGGACGCGGGAGAGGAAGGGGAAGCGGAAGGTGAACGGGACGAATGGGAAAGGACACGCAGGGAGAATCAATTTTTTGTTGAACGGCATAGCAACGCATGCCGGGCACCAGCTAGTATATAAATGAAAATGAATCGCCGAAATGTATGTACGCGCATAACTTCCGAACCCATGCATGCCGGGTACCCGCTGTATATAATTTATTTATTTACGGACAAATAGTCCATTAACAATATAACAATAACACGAATAACAAGCGAGCCTAAAGGCCCGACCCGCCTAGCAATTGATCACTGTTCGCATCGATTACCGTTCGCATGTCATTTTTTGTAACCAGCACCACTTTTCGTAACAATCACCACTTTTCGTAACGATTCACCAGTTAACCCCATGTGTCGAGCATGCGTAAAGAAGTTTTACTTTAAAAAAATGGGGCATTTGGGACTCTTGTTTTTTGTATCGTATAATAAGGGACAAATAAAAACATTTATTTTTAAATATAAAACTTTTTGCATAAAAATATTCAATGAAAATGAAATTCGGTCAACCCTGTAGATTTTACGAACGTGAAACAAGGAATTCGTATGTATTTACATTTCGTTTCCAAAATATTATTTCAAACTGTTGTAATTCAGAGCGACGCGGACACGTCCTCGTCTGGCCACGTTTCGGACCGTAATGAACTGCGAAATTTTGTGTTTCGGCGCTATGATAAAATCGTCAAATGCGAAGCTGTTAATTAATTAAAATTAAATGCTTCCCAAAATTATTTTTCGGTCAAACTTATTTATGATTTGTCAATAATGTCTTAGCACAATAAGTATGTAAAAAAATATGAAATATATTAGTTTATAAGTGCGCAAATAAATACACAAATGGACCAATTTTCGTCAAGAAACACATGTACGTACATATTTTTTAATGATTTTATTGAAACTAAAATTAAAATTCTAATACATAACTTTGCTAGATAATGTATTCATTTATTTCACTGCATGATTACATTATTTGAAATGGGTGTGGTATAATACAAAAACTTTTTTGAAAATTTAACAAATCTGCCAACGACCTATGGAATAACCTTATTATACTAAAAATTAAAAAAAATTCTAAAAATTTATTACATAACTATGCTAGATAAAAGAACAATCTTTCGAAATCCATTTATAATTTTTTGTGGAAAAGAGTCAATACGTCTAAAAACTTTTTTGAAAATGACATATTTCTGGGTTTCTCTACCTATGTCCTCTTAATAAGTATTACCTAGTATTATTAAAGGTGTCGCTGATTGTGTTAATTTTGTACGTAATGATTCCAGGAAAAAAACAGCGTAATGCAAAACAATACATACTATTTAACCAATAGTTGCAGTTATTGCCTAAATAGTTGACTCCTACAAACTTATTTATAATATTGCATTGCTTTCTGCGATTATCCTTCCAATTATAATATTATAAAGGCGAAAGTCTGTATGTATGTATGGATGTATGTTTTTTATTCTTTCACTCAAAAAATACTGAATGGCTTTAAAAACTATGTCACTAATAGAAGGCTACATTATTTGTGAGTAATATAGGCTGTACATATTGGTAAGCTCTGGCGTTATGAATAAGCTCTGGCGTTATGAAATTATTATTTATACATTTATTGACCAGACGAAAAGCAAAGCGTTGCTTGGTAACTATAAGTAATTACTTGACACGCGCTGGCATTTTGTTTTTTGTTTAGGTTACTATGGAGATCCCTTTGATAGTTAAAATTATACTAATATTATTACTGCGTGAGTTTGATTGTTACGCTTCAATAGGTGGCACGCGAGCTGTGTGAAAAATGTAAAAGGTATGGAGGGTGGGGGGGGGGGGAGTGGAGTAGGATGAGGTTAGGAAAGGTGGAGGAGGCGGATTGGGAACCCCCCTTAATACTATGCGAGCGAAGCCGGGGGAAAAAGTTAGTATCACATAATTGTGTCACTTCATTTTCTTAAGTAAGCATGGCATTAAAAGATAAATGCCCACAACTAACAAAAATTGACGTAATTGGCTAACAATGTTAGAGAAATTAATATCTGTACAAAATTGTAGTAGTTATTGTCTAGTTTCTGTAACCGCATTGTCTCCATCCATGATCTATGATTGTTACTTAGTTTAAGATTACTAATTTATTTTTCTTATATAATCAATTCAGTCAACGATAACTTTCATATTAATAATGCATCATTTGACATTTTATAAAACCACACCTATAGAGTCGTAATGCGACATTTTCAGCATTATTGAATGCGAGACATTTAGATCTTATAAAAGCCTAAATAGGCAGTAATCACTGCTAATTTATTCCGGAGAAGGTTGTCATAAAAAGCTTTTCCTTAAAAGGAAGGTAAACCTGTGCCATTATTTCACTCCGTTGGAAACTAGTTTCTCTGCAATGCGGAATCGGCGCAGCGTAACTCACTACATTAATTTAAATGTCCCGGGAACAACCTCCAACGTCCTTGAGACGCTCCTGAGAAATAGGTAATTGAATACAATTACACACAGGTGAATGTGTTCTACCTGCACACGTACCACCTGTGTCACCCGGAGATTGAAATATAAATGGATAAATGTCGAATTTAAAAAAGAATTATTTGGACTCACAAGCAATAAATAGCACGGCTTACACTTACACCTCGCTTAAAAGCATTTCACTGCAATCACTTTAAAATGTTTCGTGAAAATAATTGATGACGTAAAACGATATGTTTTTTGTGGGTTTTGAGAACATTCTTCTTCTTCGATGGCGCTACAGCCCATATCGAGCTTTGGCCTCCTGCAACAGTCGCCTCCAACTCCTCCTGTCCTCAGCGGCTGACTTCCAATTTGGTACCTGGAGAAGCTGTGCTGCATCCCCTCTTACTTCGTTTTCCATGTTTTGAGAACATTAGACAATATAATTTAGCTGCTTTGGAATAGCCAGAACTCAAAAAAGAATAAAGGCCCATTCTGTGAAAGACACACAAGGAAAAATGTTTACTTTGAATTCATACAATAGATTTATATAAAAACAGAGATGAATATGTTGAAATTGTTGAGTCATTAGCTCCTTCTGTAATGCATTCCACTTAACGGGTTCTTCCGATTTTTTTAATGTAGTAACACAACGGTATTAGTATTATTATTGAATAAAAGTTTGTCAGGTTGCTGTTTAACAAATCAATGGATGATTATGATCGATTTTTCTGCAATAATTATCAAGACTGGTGGTCAAGTTATAATCCTATCCCTGGTGCTTATTGAATATGGTTCACTTTATAAAATTAGTTTAATCAATACATTGGTCAATCCGCAGTAATTCAACAGACAAGTTAAACACGAGTTAAGCAGACATTCTGACTTACTCTTAAAATTTTCTTTGGCATTTCCGCATCGAAACACGGTGCACTGTGCAAGCAGTTTCTTCCTATAATCGCCAGAGTTCATCAGTTTCCCCGTCTGGCATTGAACAACCTGCTTCAATTACCCCCCACCAAACTAGTCATGACATCTTATATGACTACCTAATGCAATATACAAGACTGCCGTAGTCATTTAAATGCAGGACGATATATGCGGATGCGAAGTAGGTGGCTTGCGGAACCTTTCGAAATGTGAACCACTTTTAAATATCCTTTTAGCGCCAGGTGTATTGGGCCATAACTAGTCACTTGCCTTTTGTCGCTTTACCGCGTAGGAAATATCTGCCATATATTTTGCTAGTGTGTGGGTTAAAAATTTGTGAGTTATCGACACAATTAAATAGATCTTTATGCATAAGAAATTGATACAAGAAAATGTATGATGGCTACAGAACTACAATGAACATTGAATTCGAAAATCTAATTAAGCATGACACCCTTGGAAGATTTTGTAAGTCCGTAATAAAGGGATTTGCTGCCTATGTGGAAAGAATTTCAGATGATAGGGCACCGAAAATCATCAAACTTTTAGGTTGTGAGTATATCTGCGAGTAATTGTAACTCTGGTTCAATGAAACTGATCGTGTCCAGGATTCAGACAAACGATAACGTACCTACCTACGATATAATATTTTGAAAGAAAATTATTTTCAAGAAAGCGTTATTTATTAAGCTAGATTTACTAACATAATATCAGTGATTTTTCACAGGTCTTCGCTAGTACAGAACTAAAATTAAACATGAAAGCAAGAATGTAAGTGAACTTGACACCATATTAATGGGATTAGCTTAGGGAGGGAAGCCCTGAGAATAATAATAATAAATTAATGTTTTCTTATCGTTCCTTTTTCTTATTTTTCTTTTTGGTGTTAGAATGTTTTCTATTTTAGATCTCCCTATGTTTTATATCCAGATTTTTATTTGAGTTCTAATTGTGATTATGTTGTTGTGATTTTTAAATGAGAGTGAAATTTTGTTGTAGAGTTTAGTACTTTGTTGTCTAACTGTGGGATTCGTAGTAAGGTAATCGTTAGATATATTTTTAACCTTGAGATCTACTGTAATATGCGTGTTGTTGTAATTCTTATGTTTTGTATTTATGAATGTAGAGAAGTATTGTTTTAAAGTAAAGAGTTTGCTTTGAGACTGGAGCCGGTGGAGGGCATTCTTTGTAGATGTAAAATTCCACGTTGAGATGATTATTTTGGGTATATTAATTCAAAACTTGTTGTTGATTTGGAATTAATGGCGAAGAGTGTTATTATGGATGTAATATAAAAGTCTGGTTTCCTTTCAATATTTCTAACATCATACAAATATTTCTTGTGCTAAGTGTTATAAGGTTATCAGTAAATTACTCTTGGATATTATGTTTCGCTTGGATTCACACGTTTGTAAATGTATCGATCAAATTAAATACTAATTATAGTGTTCTCGAATCATCATTCTATTTATACTGAGTGTTTTTTTTAGTGAAGGTCGGCCATTGCTTTATAATAAATCCACCTCACAAAACTGGACCTTCAAGGTAAACTGAATTTAAATAGGTACCCACTACCAGTCGGAGCGGGGGTTCAATGTAACTTAGATAATATGATACCTAATTAAAATTCACTCAAAACGCGTTTTATTTTAATTTTAAATAAAGTTAACTAATTAGGTGCTCTAAACAACATTTTTAAATTTCATCATTCTTACTCTTAATAATGTTAAAAATATTATTTGGTTGTAATAAAACACTAGCAAGAGTCTTTCGAAATCACATGTAGACATAATTTTCCACTTATTTTAATCTTCAAGTGTACAAAATTTCATCAAAAAGTATTATTTCACCATGAAGAGTAATTTTATCACGAAGTGTAATTTTATAAAGAAGTGTAATTTTATCAAGAAGTTTAATTTCAACAAGAAATGTAATTTTATCAAGAAGTGTAATTTTATCAAGAAGTGTAATTTCATCAAGAAGTGTAATTTCACAAGAAGTGTAATTTCATCAAGAAGTGTGATTTTATCAAGAAGTGTAATTTCATCAAGAAGTGTGATTTTATCAAGAAGTGTAATTTCATCAAGAAGTGTAATTTCACAAGAAGTGTAATTTCATCAAAAAGTGTGATTTCATCAAGAAGAGTATTTTCATCAAGTAGTGTAAGAAGGGGTGGGAACAGCGACCTTTCCCTTATATTGAAGAAGCATTTTTTTATTAATCTGGGAATAAGTGTATTAATGTAGATTTGTGTACAGACTTCGCATTATATAAGTAAATAACTAGATAGATAGATGGACTAGAAAACTAGACTATTGGTGTGAATATGAACTCTTTACTGAATTTTAATATTATTAGTTGTAATTCGAACTGGCAATGATCATGAAATCATCTCTGATAGAATTTGGTATAACAATTTTTTTTTTTAAATACTTTTTGTCTCTCAACCAATTATAGTGATCTTGATAATGTTAAAGCTGTTAGTTATAATAGTACAGACTTTTTTTAAAGCAGTTCAATGGTTTTAACAAAATTACAGTTACTTAACAGGGTAAACAGAAAGAATATAATGTAGAACCAGATACATTAAAAAACCATACATATAGAATGTAAATAACAGTTAGAATACAAACAAACTTATTTATAACAAATACAACTAGGTGGTAAGTGTACATGAGTGTGTATATACATGTAATTGATTCTAGAAAAGTGAGAGTTATAAAACAATTTATATAGGTCGTAAAAACATACTTTTATGTGTGTAATTTAAACCCCAAATGATTGTATTTTTTTATATAATTGTACATGGGTAGATTATGCAAATGCTCTGTTAATTTGAGTGTTGTAGAGACTCAGAAGCCAGAGAATACCGTTTAGTACCTAAAACGGACTAAATCACGAGATTCTTAATCATGTTGCAACATTATACAAACAAAACCCAGGAGAATGGATATTTTATTAGAACGACCTTCACCTACCAGTAGCTGATAACGAAGACATTGTTTATTTAGTGAATGACCTACACCTACAAAACCTACAGAATATTTTCAGTAAATAATAGCAATGGTCACAAAAGATTTTTTATAACTACGATTTGCCTAGAGATTAAAACACAATGGCCACCATACTAAAGTAGTGCATCGGTTGGTGGTCATGTTCAATCTAAAAAATTAGGCCAACAATCAATACTTTCGATTCGCCGGCGAACTTAGAGCCGATGCGAAAGTAAATTAAAAAAATCAATCATTATTTTGATGCCAGAAGCATTATTACTCCATGAATGGATTGCAAATAATAAGGTCTTCGCATTTTTTGCTCTCATTGCTTCGGACTAAACAACAATTGTTAATTAAAATAATTGATCAATTCATTATTCATAATGTATTGAAACATAATTTCATAATTTGTTCGACTTTAAATAAGCTTTTAATTGAAACTTTCGCGTTGTCAGTTCTCCGCAAAATCTAATATCCTTTGACCAATTATATTTTGTAGTTATCCATCAACGATAGTCTTTCAATGGAAGCAATCTTCTCAACATTGCTTGGTGTAACTCCTCAGGTACGGCACTCCTTCGAAGCCAGAGTCAAGTTAGCCTCTCAGAAACTGGGTGTAAATACTGTACAGGGACCGCAGATACTTTCAAGTACACAATTGCTGACTCTGTACAAATCGCAAGTGCGGCTGTTTTGGAACCCCAAAATACCTGAAAAAAAACCTCGACGCTGTGCAGAAACGGTTTGATAGATTCCCCTATCTTAACAAACGAATTGTAATCTTTAGAGCACAGGCGTCAGGTATGCTGTCCTTGTTCTACCGGTATTACACCGGAAGATGCTCTGAGGAAATAGCGTCATCGATGCCTACGGCACCGGTGCATAGTCGGGAAACACGCCAAACGCTCTCCCAACACACGTACATAATTGACATTTGTCACAAGAGAACGGGTCGCTTCGACTCGAGCTGTAAGAACTCGGCTGTGGAATGATTTGCCGGCCTCTGTGTTTCCTCTCTCCTACAATATGAGACCCATGACCCAAGACCCATGTTCACCCTTTCCTCTCCTCAAAAAGACCCTCTACACATCATCTTCAAATATGACATAGGCCCTATAGGGTGTAGTTAAATTTTAAAAATATCGAGAAACCGATAAAATAAAATCACTATTCCCGAATCCCAAGAAATCTTACCTAAATTTTCATGATGTAATGTTTCTTTCTAGGGTTTGCGAAAGATATTACAGCATTATTTAAAGAATGTTATATCATATTTAAAAGCTCGTATTTTTTTATAAGAGTACCTTTTTCGGATGATTTTAAACGATGTAAAATGCAACGCTCGTCCATTATAATGTCTCAAACATTTACAATACATAACATAAGCACGAAGTTGATCCACTTTACACAAGGAAAAGGATTTCCTTACCGCTGTAAATGGACAGTGGACCTATTTTAATATAACAATGATCCCGGATATTAACAATTTGAAAACTGGTCCATTTTTAATTTGGAAAGATCACGTCGTGTCCAGGTGCAATACTAAATATAAAGGTCATGGGTTTAACTCAACAGATGAATATATCATGTTTATAAAAGGCTGGGCGGAGCATTTACCGATTTACGATGTGAAGGTCGAAGTTAAGAACATAATAATTATTTACAAAAATACGAGAAAACCATGTTTCCGTGTCCTGTAATTGGGCGGAGTTTTGCAATTGACCAAAGCCTTGAATACACAATTATTATTTTGCGCTCGTTTTACTGAGGATTATCTTAATTAAGGCTCCGCAACCGGGCTCGAAAAGAAGAAGATGGAGAGATACGAAATTACGAATGTTAGAGGAGAGCGCTAACATTTACAGCGACAAAATCGATGCGAAAATTGCGAAAATGTTTAATAAAACACGACTCGTTTAAAATAGAGCAAAAATCTCGCGGGCATTGTCTTAAACAGCATTTAAAGAAACACTGTGATTTTTTTCATACATATAACTTGTAAAATAACTGAAACAAACGTGTTTATAATAATTTTTGGAGCATACTTTGCGATTTTTTTCTATCGAGGGAATTTCATATAATTTGCGTTTCGGCGCGGGAAATGTCTAGATATTACCTTCAAGAATAACATATATTTTTTTAAGAGCTTTAAAACTTAACGTGTTTAAGGGAGATATGTAAGAAATCGGTAGAAATTCGGGTTGCGGGCCATTAATTTATCGCAGAATAAAGAAGATCACAAGAAAGGCGAAATGGGCATGTTTCGTGATACAAAAGTCCTTATCTTGGGAGTAATAGATGTATTCAATTTCACGGAATATAATTATAAGAAGGCTATAATGGCATATCCCAATAATAATGTTAGCATAATAATAGTGGGTTCTGCGTGGGTTTTAAATAATTTTAAAGTCGTATTTTACCCTTGAGGGGTGAAAGCCAGAAATAATTGAAAAACATATCGAGTGCAGTTCACATGCGGTAGAAGTGAAACTTCACCCACACAATCTCAACCGAAAGGAGCCTTGAAAAGTGAGCTAATGAGCGCAGCTTGATGCTTCGTCAGGTACTGAAAGTGGGTAAGGTTTCATTCTGGCTCATTCTCTCGCAGGCTAAATCCTATAGATTGTCTTTTTTTAGCGTCATTTCCGTTTCATTGAGTTTCAAATCACAACCGTGCTAAAGAAGTTTCACTTAAAAAAGTATACTTTAATTCGTGATTCCTACTGTTCTACAAAATTATTATGTATGTCATATGTTTATAAAATGTATGATAGTATAAAAAAAATTCAAATACACTGCACTGTACCTATTTCATCATTATGAATTTGTAATTTCGTTGAAGTGGAATGGCGATATACGATTTCAGACAAGTGTAAGAGAGATAGAGCGTGTGCTAAATGGGTTAGAGCCAAAAAGTACTAAGTCAGTTGTGGCATTGTTTCCATGCATGTCTTCGTGGAAGATATTTCTTGTGTGTACTATCTACTGAGTTTCATTTACCTATCAGAAGAATCTAAAAAAATTATATTATTACTTCTCAAGATTATCCTCCAGAAATTTAAACAAAATTAATACAAATATCAAATATAGAATTAAAATAATTTTGTGATAAAAAAATATTATATTACAGGTACCTACGTGGGTACTTTATCGATTGCCTGAATTCTTCACATTGACACTAACTTCCAACGAAATCCGGGTTCAGAACCAGAGTTAAAATCGCAGTCAGATCCACAACCGAAATTAGTATATTTGTTGAATATATATAAGCCTAAGCAATGTGGAGTAGAGTAATTTCATCATTATAAGATCCTCGAGTATTAACTTCCTGCTTTGATCCAAATGTGGCCGTTGGGACAAGATTTAAATATGTGCATTGCTGCCCGCTACCGTCCAGTCAATCTTGTGCCTCAAACGGACACATAAACACATTTTTTATTAGTAAAGGATCTCATAATAGTGAAACTGCTCTACCTACTTACCTATTGAATATGAAAATGGCTATTAAATTGTATGCATCTTTTGTGGATGAATCATAACAGCGTAGTAAGGCGTTAAGTTTATGATGATCATTTTATCTTTTTGCAATTCTGTTCAGAATTTGTTCAGAATGTCCCCGCCCTTCTACAAGCAGACTATAAATAAGTACAAATATCCAGGGGAGGTCATTTGGGCCAAATAAGTCAAACAGGTTTGATCACGTACGCAGAAATGTGCGTGTACGATTATGTATGCTAATCTAGTTCTTCGTCCAATTCTGTACGGATTAAGGAAAACTACCGCACGTATCAGGAGTGTGAGCAATTCTTTTATTGGAAAATGGCCTTGTAATATTCTATAAATAAAAATGATCTTGCAGACTTTTTTACATTTGCTTCATACAGAAGGCAATGATGGAAATCATTTACTTTTTGTTGGTGTTGCTTTGTGTTGTAGCGGGTCTTTCAAAAGGAAATGAAGGAGATGAAATTTTGGGAAGAAACATGATATGAGGAGTCGATAGGAATCTGGGGGTCACTTTGTATAGGAGAGACATATACATCCATCCATCCCACTGCGGTGCAAGGCGATGGGTCGAAAGATTCCGGCTGGAGAGTTCAAGGGTTCTACCTCAGTCGGTCTCTCTCGATCCGTTCTATCACGCAGTGGGCAAACACGTGAGCATTAATTATTTTCTGCCACCAAGACCTGGACAAACTTCACCACGTGAACTCTGACACTCCTGTTCAGTCACCAAACGTAGCTAACCATTTGGGGTGACATATGGCGAAGGTGTTGATTACCCAATGAACAGGCCTATAAATAATAAGGGGCCATTCATTTATTACATAAGACGAATTTTGCTAGTTTGCAACCCCCTCCCCACTGTTTATAAATATTTATTACATTAGAATCTAAAGAAAAAATGAATACACGTTTGGTTTGTTTTAATGTTTGTTTGCGCGGGTCCATTGCCATGGAAATGGAAATCGTTTACCTATACGCATCCGAGCAAACCTCGGCACTCGCGCGGTTGCCCGGGCTATTTCAAAGTACAATTTAATTTTGCGCATTTTCGTGATCTTACTTAAGAACTATCGAGTCTCCCTCCCACCCCCTTGTAAGAAAAAATAAACATGCTCGACCCCCCTCCCTCCCTAAATCGTCTTACGTAATAAATGAATAACCCCTAATCCAAGGGCGACGGTACCTACATCCGCCACCCGCCATCCAAATTGAAGAATCAGTAGTCGTTACCTCGTACAGGCATCTTATCGAAGCGATAGGTTCCCGACCCAAATAGATAAAATGAAACTGTCCTAAAACGGGATCTCAGTTGGACAATGAAAGTTCTCTCATATATGTGAATGTAATAAATAAAAAAATAGACAAGAAACAAGGCTCTAGAGCAGAGTGTATACATTTCATCTCCAGTGCTAAAACAATGTTTGATTCATATCTGTTTCCTTTATTTATTTGCTGTGTATATATTTTTTACATGCACGTTTGTTGTTTTTACGTATCAACAATCAAAATATCGTGTTTAGAATTTCAGTTAGGTCAGGAAGGAACACCTTGCAAAACGCGTTGCTATATTAGAAGCCAGTTTCGTGCAACGTTACCCGTTGTTAATTATAAAACTATATCACCCGTGTATCACGATACAATACAACTCAAAGATAATGCAACTGTGTGACCTTGCTTTCTCTCTCGTGTGGCGGGCTGTGTGTATGTGTGACACACAGTAGGTACGTAAGTGTGAATGTTCGGACCCACACACACACAGACAGATACAACATCGTTTATCCGTGAAACAATTAGTTATCTAAATTCTAGCAGTCTTGTTATTTTGTAGTCTTGAAAAATGATTTATACTACGATGCATCGAGTATTTCCTAAAGAATTGGTCCTCGTAGTATACAATGCAAAACCATTCTGCTTATTAAACGGTTCCACGACGAATTCACAATCAAATCAATTTGAAGCCTCTTTGAACAGTCATTAAAAGCAATTTAGACCCTCCACACAGCATCTTCAAAGATGACATAGGCCCTGAGAGAAATTATTTTCCTCAGGGCCTCCTGTGTGGAGTTCGTAAAAAAAAAATTAAAAAAATTTGAAAAATAGCCCATAAGCTAACTTAATGTTAAACTAATGAACCAATTTTTTTCGTCACCTTTATTGACTTTTCAAAGGAGGTGTTGATTTGAGTTTATTCTGAGTTGTCCGGTCACCCATTAAAACATATCGTCACAATGAAAATGTAATAAAGCAGTTTTATTTTTTCTTTTTGTTTTATACTATGAGATAAATAAATAAAGGAGGTCGTAGGTGTTCAATACACACTCCAAAACGTTAAGGGTACTTATGACAATTAATCGCTGCGAGTTTTACAATAGCGCAAAAATATAAACTCTGTAGAAAACGCTACTATGTACACCGTTTTTCACACTGATACCGATGAGACTATACACACTGTTTTTCACACTCACACCGATGAGACTATATACACCGTTTTTCACAATCATATCCGATGAGACTATATACACCGTTTTTCACAATCATATCGATGAGACTATATACACCATTTTCACACTCATAACCATGAGACTATATACTCATATATACCGTTTTTCACCCTCATAGCGATGAGACTATATACACCGTTTTTCACCCTCATGGCGATGCGACTATATACACCGTTTTTCACACTCATACCGATGAGACTATATACACCATTTTTCACACTCATACCGATGAGACTACATACGCCGTTTTTAACACTCATACCGATGAGACTATATACACCGTTTTTCACACTCATACCGATGAGACTATATACACCGTTTTTCACACTCATTCCCACAACTTTGGGGGTTGTTTTTCGTTATAATCTAAGAAAAAAATCTTAATGAAGTTTTTCTAATTGCAAACGTACCTTAGTGTTGAGTTTTGGGCTCCTGAAAAACCGGAATACAGCACAAGAGTCCCAACTGCTCCCGACTGATTGGGGTATGTTGTGAGACTGAAGGTTATGGGAAGGGGAAGGAGATGGGGAAGAGGAAATTGGGGTGCACCTGGCTGTTCGGATCTGGTCAACAAACATGACAAAGGTCATTTCAAGCAAGGTTTCATTTCTGAATGGTGTTCTTACACTAGGGCGATACTGAGAGTATCTTCTACTTTTTAGACAACTTTTAATTATGTTTTTGCTTTATAAGCCCACTTTTTGTTCTTTCTAGGTACAAAAATAAAATGAATATAACATTACCCACGCGCAGGCCTTAGTGATTATGATTTTACATATTTACTCTTATGATTTTCATAATATTGTATTTATCAAATGTAAAAATTGGGAAAAACAAAGAAAAAAAAAACGCCGCCTGTATTTTATAAAAATAAAATGGGCTCAATTTATTTCATAGCAAAGATAAATAAACATCAAATCAATTCATGAACTAGATGTAGACGCCACATAATGTATTAAGCAAGCTATCATTCTTAATAACTAACGACTTGACTATGTCTCTTACTAGGTATAAGTTGCGCCACTTATAAACAAAAGTAACATAGAGCTTTGATATCAGACTGTACTGAGCCGTGCTGGTTAATGAATTACGTTTGTGATTTATGTAATAGTTGTAATAAAAACCCGTTCTCGTTAATATGCTCGTAATCGGGCTTGTTCAGCTTATTGGCGAAATTATCTAATACCACTTTGCATGCCTTTTTGTAGAACGCTTTGAAGTGGCCCAGGCGCTAGGCTCACGTTTCGAAGGAAATTATTTTAATAGCCAGGTTTTTATGTGAACAACACGCAGTTGCAATGATTGGAGCCAGTGAGACGTGGCACCTCCAATTGCCAAATATTGTGAAGCGGAAATAATTGGGTAGGTATATGAAACACCTCATACAGAATACAGAAACAAATCATAGTACATATCGAATACAATTTTTTGTCGGCGGCGCCTTCTTCCTCGTCTTCGTGAAAATTATAATTCATCTCCCAAACATACCCCTTTTGGGGTTGTCATAGTTTGACTGATTTGTGAAATTGGGACAAGCGCAAAATTTTCACATTAATTCAGAAATAATATCTAAAAAAATCGCTGCTAAAAATAATGTTTGGGATGAAATTGGAGTTCCGTCAATATCCAAGAAGCTTTTAAGAGTTCCCTGGCCGACAATGTTCGGAAACCACTGGTTTAGAATTATTGCACATTTTAAAGTAACCGAACAACAGTAGGGATTAGGGAATGGCTCAAATCAATGAGAAACAATGATATAGCGGTTAGAAATGTTGATATTCATCTCCATACAGGAGGCCCTGAAGAAAGTAATCCCCCTAAGGGCCGATGTCATCTTCGGGGATGCTGTGTGGAGGGTATTTTTAGACAAGGATTTAGAAGAAGTTTTGGGAAGGAAAAAAGGATGATGGGTGAGTAGGAATCTGGGGGTCAATGTGTCCAGGAGTAACAGACTTCTAACTGGAGAGATCAAAAGGTATTCTCAACCAGTCTTTCCCAATCCGACCCGCTAAGACACCCCTACAAAGTCAACAAACGAGGCAAACCATTTGGAGTGACCTATGGCAGTGGTGTTGGTTATCCAATAAATGGTTTCCGGCGCAGCGGTCCGGTCGAGGTTTTGCTGAATTTATCATGATTTTTACAAGAGATATAATATATTGAGTTGAAGTGACAGTAGAAGGGAGAAAAGGTAAACTGGGCAAATTGGGGTGAACTTTTTATGACCTAACTGTAGGCAAAAAACCCATCAACTTTGACCATATATCCTAGTTCCGAATAAATTACTTATTGTGAAAGATGAAAAGTTGCATAGTGCGTCAGCTAAAAATATCGTGAAAGAACAAATTGTACATGGAGAAACGTAGAAATAAAAGGTTCACGTTGTAGGTTGTGGTACTTCAACAATACGCAAAATGATGTCAAGACCAACACAGCTGTGTCGCCGATTGAGTTTAATGTATGTAAAAGCTATAACAATAATGATAATATTATTTAACGCATGTGTTGTGACCTCTGACCTGAAAGTAAAAGTTGAAATCTTGTTAACATTTGTTTATTTGACAAACGGTCACGACTGAATTTAAATGTCAAACATTGTGATAAAAAGCGCGTGGTTCGGAACGGTCACAATTTTTTCACAGGTTTGAATTAATAATGATTTGGATATTAATGTCAAAAAGCCCTTGAAAAAATATAGCTGTGAAGTGATAACATCTTAATTCATGCAGTAACGATTGTATTACGTGATCATTGGAGACATTTATTGAATAATGCATTTATATTTCATCAGAAATGCAATTCTGATCAAAGCAGGTATTGGGCTGGTGTACATACCTCAGATAGACGAAGAAAGGTATGTGACAAGGGATCTATTAATGTGATTTGGCAATAAATGGAAGAAGTAGTCAGGAATATCTCTGGAAGACATGCATGCTAGAGTGAATCAAATTTGGAAGGACCTCCATTGGATGACCAACACCTCTACTATAGGTCTTCCCAAGTGTTTCGCTATGTTTGGTAGTCTGGGTGACCGGATGTATGTACATGGTGAGGTTTGCCCAGGTCTTGGTGGCGTTTAGGTCCGTACAACAGCTGCATGGTTGGCCGAATCAGGAGAGGCCGCTTGAGGGAGACTATTTCACTTCTCCAGCCAGACTCTACCAACCTAGAGAGGAGTGGATTCATGCGTAACTCCTGGACACACCGTCCCCGCGATTTCTCCTACTGATCCCTCATACATTTTTCATTCTCAGAAATTTCTCTCATTTCTTTACTTAAAAAGGCTCTCCATACAAATCCCCAAAGATTACGTGGCATCCTTAGGGAAATTATTTTCATCAGGGCCTCAAGTGTGGATTTGATTTAACAAAAAAGGGTTCACGATAAGAAACGGTGAGATCAAAAAAATCTTTATTAAACAAGTTGTGTGGTTGAAAACGGTGAGATTATATTAGTCATTTAAAATAAATAAAAAAAAACGTGCCGCGTAAGTTACGTATTTGACAAACTAGTATTTTGGAAATGTAAAAAAACTTATTTTTTTATCTGCTGGTATTACGCATTCATACGACATTATTAAGTAATAGGCATTGCCATAAAATAAACCAGTATTTTACTCAATGTCACATCATCATAGTTCCTTCCTACGGATATAAGTAGATACCTAAAAATACCCAAGACACCTGATTATGTCATTGCAAACAGCAACATTAATAAAACCATTTGAAGAATTTTTGTAATAGACACATTTTGGCCGGTCAGAGAAAAAAAACATGCGCTGACATTAAGCGGTAAGTGTAATTGGAAACCTTTCATACATGAGCAAGTTTTGTTTAATAATTCATTATGAAATATATATTTCGAATGAATAAAAGAAAATTATGTTTTTTGTTTTATTTTTTATTTATTTTATTGGGTGTGATTTTTTTCACAGGACACAAAGACGCCTCGAGGGAAATAATTTAGGACATCTTTGGGGATGCTGTGTGGATGGTGTTTTTAAGGAAAGGAAAAAGAGGAAGTTCTGGGAAGGAAAAGGGAACGAGGGGTGGGAAGGAATCCAGGATTCAGTGCGTCCAGATCGTCCACCGCCAAGACATAATTTATTAGACAACCTCACCCCATGAACCCTCTTAAGTTACCAAACGAGGTGACCCATTTGGAGTGACTCTGTTAATTATCTAATATATAGTTCCCATTCCCGATTCCCAAATTGTATTTATTTATTTATTGTTTATACGAATACCTCACAAGAGTCCCAGCTGCTCCCGTCTGGGTATGTTGTGAGGCTGAAGGTAGTGGGGAAGGGAAGAAGATGTGGAAGAGGAAATTGAGAAAGTACCTGACTATTCAGATTTGGTCACCCAACACGGCAAAAAGCCATTTCAAGCAATGTTTCAACACTAAGAGTATCATCCACTCTGGAACGTGCCGCAAATGTGCTTTATATTATTTTAAATGAATTAATCATGAAAAAACACAAATTAAACAAATAAAATTTATTAGCCCACGCTGGGATACGATCCCGCGACCTTCGAATTGCGAGCCAAAAACCTTACCGCTAGACCACGCCGGCCATTATGACAACTCTTCTGGAAAAAACGTATTATTTTGTACCAACTGAATAAAAAAAAGAAAACTAATCCACTGGTTACCAAAAAGTTGTTGACAACAACTTTCAGATTGCGAATGCTAATGTTTTTTTATCTTGCATCTGTATTGTTAAGTTTATCTGATATTCACTCCAGGGGGCACTTTAGATGAATTATATTATCTTATCTGATTTAAAAATTAAAAACTGACTTATAATCGTGTAGTAACAATTTATTATAATGGTTTGTTATGACTTATGACTAGTATTCAAATTTTTAACTCAATGGGCGAAGATTTTTGAGACGATTTCATTAGGTATAAAAATTATCCAATTTCAGCATATTTTTTTCATGTCTAAGATGAAATATGATTATTTAAATATAAACTGTATAAAATTTAAAAAAACAGCAACATAGCATGCCTATGTTAATTTATGCTGAATTTAAGAAAATCGTTAAAAAATATCTAAGTTCAGGTTTCGTTCTTGACCGCGCGTTGTAGTAATTGACATGAAAGTTTTGGCAATGTAAAATAATAATGAAAAAAAATTATAATGTGTTTATCCTTTTTATAATGAATTCTTCATATATCGAATAAGTTTAAAAATAACATTTTTTTAATGCGAAAACCGTACAAGAGTCCCAACTCCTCACAACCATCTGGAGCCAGTGAGACTATGGCTGAAGGAGTGTGGAGAGGAAGGAGATGGGAAGGGAAAGGTGCGGAAGTGCCAGGCTATTCAGATCTGGTCAACAAACACGGCTAAAGTCATTTCGAGCAACGTTTCGCTACTAGTACATACATATTATTATCTAAGTCATTTCCTGATTTTTTTTAAACTGTCGTTTCTGCCAATTAAATAATAATTCGGCACCGGTGCGTAGTCGGGAAACACGCCAAACGCGTGCCCAAGATTTGTGGTTTCTTCGACTCGTTCTTGTGTTCAACAGCTCGGCTGTGGAATGATTTGCCGGCCTCTGTGTTTCCTCCTTCCTACAACATGTGTCTCTTCAAGACCAATGTTCATTCCTTCCTCTCCTCAAAAAGACCCTCCACACAGCATCCCAGATGACATAGGCCCTGAGCGAAATTTTCCCCTCCTGTGTGGAGTTAATGTAAAAAAAAAATTAATAAAAAAAACATGAACGAAATATATTCTTTCAACCAAATTATTCAAACAGAAAAGATGCTCCAAAATCAAACCTTTTATACTATTTACACGGATCCAACCAAAAAAATCTTGTAATATCATTTTATCGCATTCAAATTATATTGTATGGAACAGAAAAGTCAATAGATGTCACACATACAATTGTATTAAATAAAAAGGGACATACATATTTATCCAAGACACTTTCTAGTTGCATTTAGTTCGGGAAGAATCTTGCAATCATATATAAATGTAGCAGCCAATAAAAATATGCTTTAAGAAAATTAAGTTCATGTTGGTAGTTCTTAGTCGAAGTACTCATATAATATACTTGAATATACCGAAGGGGATAAGATCAGAGAGGTAGTAATTAGCTCAGTTCCTAGATGCGACCGTATCTGTTTAAAATTATCGATCAAGAGTTGCTAACATTGTCTTCAACGATTAAATACGAGTATCTTGTTCAGTGTAATAAAAAGCTGGATATTATAGGCAGATTTTTCTTGAAATTCCATTGCAAGCGAAACATTTGAAGTATTCTGGTTGACTTCTATTAAAATAGTTCAACATTACGTTCGCTTTAAAGAGAACGGACGTATTTCGTGGCTGTATTATTTTACGAAATGTGAGCAGAATTATTACTTGTAATTTGCAATGGTCTCACGAATTGTTTTTTCTCACAGTCCGTTTGTTTATACCGGAGTCGGTTAAACTGAGCTTAGCGACGTGAGAATGCAATGTGGTTTCTGGTTGCCACACCTTTAAAATAACCAGAGCGCCCTTGTTCGCCTTTATTCATAATTATTATAGCAGTGTAATCAATTATTCTTATTATGTGCATACGGATTTACAC
Source organism: Limnephilus marmoratus (assembly GCA_917880885.1). Classification (NCBI taxonomy): domain Eukaryota; kingdom Metazoa; phylum Arthropoda; class Insecta; order Trichoptera; family Limnephilidae; genus Limnephilus; species Limnephilus marmoratus. The sequence continues at coordinate 55,149,566 of OU862910.1, forward strand.
AGCCCTTCGAATAGCCATCGGTCAAACGGAAGAGAATTGTATATTTAATGTCACGATTTATTTATATGGGAACTGTTTATTCCACACAGTTTTTATAGCACGTAATAAAGGTTTTATTCTCGTTTTTAATTAATAGTTTTTTTGTTTTTGTTTTCGTTTTTTCATTACATTCAACAAACGAAAGATTGACATCTATATTGGTTTCATGCAAAGATATTGGAATATAAGTAGATGTACTATCTGCTGTTTTTACTATGTGGGTCTGCGCTTCCGGGTGTCGCCGATATTGTTTACCAATTAACAAATAAACCAAAAGAACAAATAATTAACGAATAAACCAAACGAACGTTAAACTAAATGAACGAATTCTTTCCTTATTCAAAATATATTGTTAACCAATATTAATGCACATTTTCAAAAAATCAACGAAATGAACAAATTCTACGCTAATTAGCGCGTAGACCGGCGACAGTTGAGCGGACACCATAGCATATCTCTTCTGTATTTGAATATCTTTGGTTTCATGCAACTTTACTTTATTTTTGAAGTGAAAAGTTTTTCAGCACCGTTGTGATTTGAAACCCGATGAAACGAAAAATAGCGACACTCAAAAGAGACAAACACATACATCTGTGGGATTTATCCGGCGAGAGAATGAGATAGTATAATCGGTCTCCTCTTTATGCAATGTTTTATTAAAATTTATGCTTCGTAGCCTATCAGTCTCTCCTTTGTGGCTTATCAACTCTTGTCCACTTTAGTTTTCTGAAGGTTTCACTTCAATTGCATACTCTGATTTTTTTTTAATGTGAATACCGCATAGGAGTTTCAACTTCTCCATTCTGGAGCTAGTGAGACTATATCATCCCAAATTGGGGTATGTTGCGAGGCTGAAGGTAGTGGGAAGGGGAAAGAGACGGGGAAGAGGAAGGTACCTGAAAAGTAAAAGGTACCTGGCTATTCCGATCGAAAGTACCTGAACAATCAGTTCAAATTTTTAAAATAACACTTAAATTCACAGCAAATTTGAGTTCATTACGGAGGAATTTTTAGAACACGCACAACATCACAGACAACCGAAATTAATGATGCCATGTTATATGTATGAAATTATGTCGTTAATGACATTAATTTATTGTATTCTAATTCCTTATATTATTACTGGTTCCCATTAAAATGATCATGGATTTAATCAAAGTTGCCAAAACACGGTACAAAAAATGATCTCTCCTACGTATTTCCTTAAAGGTTACATTCTGTATGTTCCAACCAAATTAAACACAATAGACGCTATTATAATAACCGATCTATTCACGGTAACGCTATCGTGTCAGCATAAAAAAAGCAATAAACATACGTTCCTTGACACAATAATGCTGCAGCCCTTTCAAAAGATGAGATACACAGTGTACGTAGGTCGGTTTCCTCCAAAGGAAAAAGTCATAATTTTCTTGCATCTCTCTTAGACACCGCACCGTGACGTCAAACTAGAGCCCTACCAATACTACTTGCCGTGAAGATAATTTTGAAAGTATGATGTATAGCTTCAAGGTAAATGAATTCCGAAAATTCAAAAAAGTCAAATGTCAACGCGCTGATGGTTTACTTTTAACATATCTTAGCAGCTCTTTCTTTCACGCTAAATAACAACAGTTGAAAATGAGACAAAAGATGAACGTACGTCTGCACCTCCCCAAAAGAAACAAACAATCACTATCGTACATCTCCCCCACCATTTATTGGATAACCAACAACTCTGCCATAGGTAACCCTAAGTGGTTGGCTACGTTTGGTGACTTAGCAGGGGTACCCGATTCATGGGGTTAGGTTTGTCCGCGTCTTTGCGGCGGATGAGTCTGCCCACCAACTGCATGGTGGAGAGAATGGTTGAGGGAGTCCCTTTGACTTCTCCAACCGAACTCTCTCGGGACATCGTCTTGCACCGCAGTGGGAGGGATGCATTCATACGTCTGTCACTCCTGGACACACTGACCCCCAGATTCCCACCCACTCCTAATACCCTTTTCCTTCCCAGAACTTCCTCTCCTTCTTTTTCTAAAAAGACCCACCACACAGCATCCTTAAAAATGACACAGGACCTCAGGAGAATTACTTTTCTCAGGGCCTCCTGTGTGGAACTAATGTAAAAAAATACGTATAAAGAAAATGAAACGCAATTCCCGTCGCAAAAAAGTAGTAGTTTGGAGGAAACAGTCATACGTATTTTGTGTGTCTCACCTTTATTTAATGTTAAAGAAAGAGCTTCAGCATTACAGCTAAAAGGAACAAATGTTTATTGCCTTTTTGCCGTCAAAATACCGTAAGCGTGAATCGTCACGGTAATTATAAAAGCGCTCATTCGGTTGTATCAAGACATATTTAAATGCGTGGGCAATCGCTTATTGATTTATGATGCCTTTGAGTATATGTGATTTGCATAAGTCCGATTAGGATCGGAATTAGGCTTTCACGCCGAACCTTGGAAATCTCGCGTCGCTGTCACCGCTGAATGGATTTGAACCAATTATTATCTTTCCAAAAAAGACCAATGCCTTAAAACTTAAAAGACCCCGACATTTATCAATAATTCATATCAGTGCTAATAGCCGGGGTCAAAATGTGAACAAAAAGTACAACGCATATGTGAAAGGCGAAACTTTGTCAAGGACACTAATTTAATAACAGTTTGTAATTTGCCTCAGCTGTTATTCTGCACATTAATTTTTAATTATTTTTTATATCTACAAATTCCAGTACGTGAGAGGTAATACATAATTACAAAAATATTATTGCTATATAAGATCGTAAATCATTACAAACAGATATATTAAATAATACATAGGCCTTGAGTCGTGATTGCAATTCTCATCAATCCCTTTTATAGTAAACCCAAGTGGTTCGCCATGTTTGGTGACTTAGCAGGGTTTTCCGGGTTCATATGGTGAGGTTTGTGTATGTCTTGGCAGCGATTGTGTTTGCTTGCCTACTGTGTGGCGGGTTGGAAAGGGAGAGGGAGATCTAACCTAGACCTCTCCAGCCGTACTGTCTCGACTCATCGACTTGCACCATAGTGGGAGGTATAGATTCACACGTCCGTCACTTCTGGATACATTAACCCCAGATTCCTACCCCTCATATATTTTTCCTTTCCAGAACTTCCTCCCGTTCCTTTCCTAAAAAGATCCTCCATATAGCATACCCAAAGATGACAAAATCCATGAGGAAATTTTTTTCTATCAGAGCCTTTGCCGAGATGAAATATTAAGTATTTACTTGGGTGAGTTACTAATGATGACATATGTAAGTTTTTTTTTGTTTGGTTTTGAAGAAAAAAATAAGTACATCAAATAAAGTCACCGGGGAACAAAGTTTCGACAAATTTACTTGGAAAATTAAAACTCCTTAAAACCAAATGCCTAGAAATTGTTACATATTTAATGCCCAAGAAATACAAAAAAGAATCAAATTTCATATACATTTTTTAATCCAAATATCAGGAATCACTGATTTAAGTAGGTCAAAATCGTCCCTTAATACCCTGTTTTAAAGGTAGGTACTTTACATTTCTTGACACAATCAGTTCCAATTTTGAAAATGTCACTTGAATAACTCAAAATAAATCCGAATTCATTGAACCACAGTTACAATCACTCAAAGGCAGGCCCATGACCGAAATTATTATATAATTATATTCCACATGTTATAACATTTTGCATACATTTTACTTCTAGCGAATAATGATTCACCTGCTCAAAGTTTCTCGTTATAATATAATACATTTGAAGTATTGTTGTGCAGCCAGATCTACCGTTATTCGAAGGACAATATATAATAAGTATGGGAAATTCTCACGACCAACACTTCGTACACCTGTTGGCCAAGAGACGAACTAATGGAAGTTGCGACTGTAATAGAATCGTGACGTATCATGAAACTGTTTTTCAACTATTATTTCACGTGCTGCTATTTCCGCATATTTTACAACTTTATAGTCAAAATTAAATAATGATGGCTAATAATACATCTTCGGAAGGTTTACATAAAATAATGTATTATGCTAGCCATTTGTGTTTCTTTATGCAGAGTGTTAAGGGACTAAATTGACTTAATTTTTAACCAGTGATGTCTCGTAGTATTTGGAAGAAAAATGTTTTTTTATTTTTTTTTTTCAAAACCAAATAAACAAAAATACTTCCACATTTTCTCGTATTCCGACTCTATATATCCAGTACCCACTATTTTTTTTATTAAGTTTTCAGTTAAATATAACATATGCCTCTTAATCTACAAAATACAAAATGGATTTATACACACAAACACAACATTTATAAAAACGTCACAAGTACATGAACATTATACTAGACAACATAATAACTTGTACACAAATACTCTCAAGACTGAAAGTGGCAAGAGAAGCATTGGCCACGAGGGCGTATACATGTACAATCTCCTCCCAGATAACCTAAAAATGGAGAAGAATATAAATACCCTTAAAAAACTATTTAAACTTTAATTGTCAGAACAAATTTAAAAATATTACTACTATACTATACCCTATTTTATATATATACTACTAAACTCTGTACTTAAGTTATGAAAGCGAAATATTATATTTCTTTTAACTTGATAAAAAAATATGAAGAAAGGAACAACATCGAAAATGTCACCGGAGACCAAAATTTCGTTTACACTTTTTACTAATAATGTCAGGAATTAGCGGTTAAAGTAAGTCAAGTACGACTCTTAACACCATGCATACAAATTTCCGTAGAGGTTTGATTTTTTACACGAATCTAGAGTTATATTACGAGATTTATGAAATTTTGCACACTTAACTTTAAAAACAAGAGGAAATATAAGTCTACATGATATTTTGAAAAAGTTCCCCATATTACATCCATATCCATGTAATATAATATTATGAGTACGTTGCTTGACACCCTGTGTATAGGTTTTACTTGGTTGTAATATTCGGAAATTAAATTTAACGATAAAAATAGCGGATGGTTAGGTATTATAAACGTGAGTAAGAACAATAATTGATTTTTGAATCACGAATATATATTTTCAGGGCCACACTCTTAACACAAAGACAAATAATGAACACTAAGGACCAGTTGATTTCAATGTCGATTCTCCGCCCCTTTTTAGCTTTTAAACGATTTGTATTAAGTCGAAGCTTAAAGCTAAATCACTATCTTAAATTTATTTTTACTACCAATCGGTTTACATAATACATATTTAAAAAAATTCTATTGATAAATTTAAGCTTTTCCCATAGTTTCCATTGAGTGAAATTAAAATAAAATTGTTAATTACTTTGTAAAAAATATAAGCGTAATACTAAAAAATCTGTTTTTTAATTAGAAACAACTTTTATAAATTAAATTTATGGCGAAAATTATTTGTCCTTATCCATTGTTTAACTTTTTTCTTCCTAATAAAATTACTCACAAAACAAATAAAACCCACTTTTGCACTTGAAATCGTGAACTCTCGACTCCGTTTGCCAAGCCAAATTTTTATGACTAATTACCTCTATTCGTGGCGATATAAGGCACACTAAAAATACGTACAATTTTTACCGGCGGCTTCCTCGTAAGCTAACAAGCGTAACGGATATGTTGTTATACTTGGAATATAAGGAATTTAAGGTGGACATATAATAACACTGCATTACACAAATTGCAAATGAATCTTCGTCAATTAATAAATCAAACTTCATAATGCAATTAAAACAAATAAAAAATAACGAATTTAACGAACACAAGCATTTTTTAAAATTTCAATTTTTTAAAATCATTCAATAGTATTATATAATTTTAAGAATGGCTGATTTAACTGTTGCCTTAAGAAATAAATCACAAAAATCAAAGAATACCTAACCTTTGATCCGGAGACTTCAAACCTGTATTGCACACCTACCCAAGAGGTAAAACCTATTTAAATGTCAAAAGGTAAGTCATATTCTGTGTACATGTAACGCTAATGTATCCAGTGGAATCAATCATTAGGTCATCGGCCAATCTAGCATATGGGAAATGATGTTGCCATGTGGTAAATTGTTGTAAAAATATTTTTTTTTATATGTCAGTACGATAATTATCATTACTTACATACATGTAAACTTAAAAAAAAACAATTAATAAATTCTATAAAATTTATGTGAATTCTTCACATTCAATGTTTAAAAGTTTCGCATGATTTTCAACGATTAAAACTAGAAGTATCGTAAATTGTAAACTGCACGGAATATAGTTATAAGAAGGCTATAATAACATACCTCAATAATAATAATCAATGTTAGCATAATACTATTCTTCTGCATGGGTTGTATATAATTTATATTTCATATTTTACTTCATTATTACTGTTACACAAAATTGTTATGTTTTATTTTTATTTTTGTTATAAGTGAAAACTCCTTTAGCACCGTTGTGATTTGAAACTTGATGAAACGAAAAAACGACACTAAAAATAGACATACACCTAATCTATAGGATTTGGCCTGCGAGAGAAGGAGAATAATCAGTCTCCTCTTTGTGCGGTGCTTCGTAGCTTCTCCACTCTTATCTACTTCAGTTTTTTGAAGGTTTCACTTCTACCGCGTGTGAATTGCATACTTGTAATTTTTTTATTGGGGATGTCTAACAAAATTCCCAATCGCTCCCGTCTGGAGCCAGTGAGACTATGGCATCCCCAATTGGGGTATTTGAGGTATGATGTGAGGCTGAAGATAAGCGGGGAAGGAGATGGGGAAGAGGAAGGTGGGGAAGTACTTGGCTATTCAGATCTAGTCACCAAACACGACTAAAGCTATTTAAGCTTCAATTCTGAAAGATGGTCCTTACACCAGGGCGATACTGAGAGTATCTTCCACTCCGGAACGTACCGCAAATGTGTATCTATAACATGTTTGTAAAAGCCTGTATAGGCGTATAATAATATATATAAATTATTATCATCGATTAGAAAGGAAAATAGTTATCAATATACATACATAAATATTTGTCATTGCACTAGAAATGTCAGCATTCAATAGAAGTCATAACAATATATAATAACAATAATAACGGTTCTTTTATTCATCACGTAATGTCATTATTGACACTTGGAATTTAATATGACTATGTGCTCTTTAGACAGTAACTGACCCCATAATCGAGACAATCTTTTATCCTTGACATTCATGGGAATGGGTTAATTTTATGACAGTAGGTATGTACGTATTATATATTTAGATACTTTCTGGTTTCCTATATTTTTCTTAATGACGGGTTATTTAAAAAGTTTGACGGATTCATCAAATATTTTAAGTTAATTTTCCCGTTCTGTGTAAGTTCTATTCAAATTCTGTAAATATATCAGTTTTATGAAGCAACTGGCCAATAATGATAGGTATAATAAAAAAACTTGAATAGAACTTACACAGAACGTAAAAATTAACTTCAATCCGTCAATTTTTTTAAACAACCTGTCCTAATACGTTAGCAATTGTTCTGACCAGTTCTGACAAAGTCATGATTAAAATGTAAATATGATAAAATGGGGTAAATATCCAATTTAGGAGGCGGGTATTGGTACCGCCGCCCGGGAACCATTTATTGGATAACCATCACCTATGCCGTAATAGGTCTTTGAAGTACCCACCACTGTCCCACCCTGGTCGCCCCTTCGGAGTCCTCGCAAGAATCTATTTTTTTTTTAATAAACGGCTCTACATTTAATGTAACGAATCTAGACCTTCAATGTCCCATCATACTGTGTTAGGTGGCGGTATGCGGGCCCGCCTACAGGACTGTACTGTAATGGACAATCTCTACAATTCTAAAGCCCATGGAGGTATCAATGCAAAAGCAGTGAGCCTCATAGACAGTCAAACAAGTTGTAATGGGTCAAAAGGTGGTTCATTACATTTGGAGGGTGTGCAATGGGTGTCTAGGTCTTGGTGGCGAATGCATTTGCCCACTTACTGTATTGAGGGCCGGAGAGACTGGTTGAGAGAGAACTAACCTAAACCTTTCCAACCGAACTCTCTCCCAGATTTTTACCTTCATCCTTTCCAGAGCTTCCTATCCTTCTTTTCAGTAAAAGACCCTCCTCGCAGCATCCCTAAAGATGACATAGGCCCTGAAGGAATGTTTTCTCCTCAGGGCTTCCCGTGTGGAGCTAAAATATTGCTTGCTTTAATCAGAATAATTTGCCACCATGATGAAATGTAATTAGTCATCTTTAAAAGTCGTGTAATTGAACGAAATATTAATTGTGTAATTCCCGATGATAAATTTCCCCGTCAGCAGTTTGGTTTAATTTTCAGTGGTTATCGATGAACATTCTATCACTGGCGATTCAACTAATTTGGCACGCTAATTTATTTATAAAAATTTCGCTGAGTTTCTGAGAAATGAAGTTATTAAGATGTTATAAAATAAGTAAATCTCTCCATGAAAAATCGCTCGAATCGAAGCTTTTCTTCTGCAATTAGATAGATCAGTTTTGGTTGACGTATTAAATTGCGTCAATTAATTAACGAGATACTTCATAAGTTGTCAATACAATTTTTTTATTCAACGATTAGCTGCTGTTTTTAACAATATCAACATCTACAATGTTATAAGCTAAAAGGCGGCTGGAAATTTACAATATTTGGCTCGAAGCCCATATATTAGAGTTTCAGGTAACATTCAGTTTATTTTACAATAATACGTTTACATGATGATATTGAACTTTTTATTTGTACCCAGGTAAACCTGGGCTCAGCACCACTGATTTTCTGAAGGAACTGCTTGTCCTGTTTGCAAATTAGGAATAAGAAGGATTCAGGGAATCCTCTTGTATTTATAAAACAATGGGCTTAAAAAACGAAGCCCACAACAAATTCGTCCACACAAGCCCACACAAAACGTCAGTGTGTTTTCAAATAGCTCACTATTGACGATTGAGAGAGAACTGCTTGACCATATAGCATGCAATTAACATAAAAAATGACAGTAGGTTTTAGTCAAGCTCTGAACCTAATGGCTTTGAGTTTTTACCCTACAGATTACACAACAAATAAATTGTCAGTGTTTTTACAAACAGCTCACAATAACACTGTACGTTATAGATTGAGAGAGAACTGCTTGATAATATAGCATTAATGAACACAAATGACAGTAGGTTTTAGTCAAGCTCCGAACCTAATGCCTTTGAGTTTTAACCCTACAGAGACAGTAGTAATTAGTTCATAAGCAAATTGTTTTTTTAACAGGCAGAATCGGTAAGATTAACTTTATAATTGATAAATTTAAAAAATTGATAATTTTCCTTATAACAAGAAATTTATTCAATAAGGCGGTAAAATTGCAGCATTGAGAATCGGAAACTGATTTGTGAGCAACTACGCGAAATAATCGCTGTAATTACAAGATGCCCACAGAGAGTAACATTAGTTGACATATTGACCTTTGTAGTGATGCAAGTGAATTATGGGCTCGAATTAAATGACAACACGCAAGGCGGCGATAGCTATTCGTGAAATACCAACATCTACATGACTAAAAGTATGAATACTAATATAAAAATGTTTTAGACAGCTCTTTATTTACTAAATGGCCCGGCGTTGGCCGAGGTTTAGCATCGATTGACTGTAACCTAAAGATTGATTGGCTATTTTTTGTTCCGGGGCGATTACCTTACTCCCACCGAACTTTGTCAACGACATTATAAGTTTTCACACGCAGCAAACACTTTATGGGTGTGCATAATAATAATAATTTAATTCCACCTTATTATATTTTTTAACCAACCGGTTTCGGTTCGACCTGAACCTTCAACGGGGTAAATAAAATACAGAGTCACATGATGAACAGTAGAAGAGGGAGAGAGAATATCAACTTATGTTGGGGGCGAGGGGGAGATACCTTAGAGGGAGGGGTTAAAAGTAGACGTGGGGAAGGGAGGTATGTTAAATATGGGGCTGTTTGACAAATGCGTTTATTTAGTAAATTGTCGACATTATAAGTGAGTGATCTAATGTAATCCTACGACCACAGTTTTTGAAAAAAAATTGCACGAAATATTTATTTTGTTTTTTAAAGTATCGTAGCTCACGACCAAGAGTATTATTGTGAATTATGTTGGGGTATTATGCCGTGTTGCGCTACCTCCTTCTTTAAGCCAACATATGATGATGGATAGCACAACACGGCACAACACCACAAAAATAAATTAGAATAATATCATAGTTCTATCTAATGTGTGTACAAAACTATGTAAGTTAAGACGCCATATTATCTATTGTTCAATAAATAAAAGAGGTTTCGTAAAACATAGTTTTGCAACTCGAAAGAAGCCGGGTGGTAATTTTTAAACTTCTATTTTATTTAATATTATTATAATGTAAAGATGATTCTAAAATTACATCAAATTAGATTCCGCAATGGCGGACATATCGTTTTTGTATTTATTTACGAAATCTCCGCTGATTTATTAAAGTTCAACCAAAAGCTTTATGAAGATGAACTAGGCTCTAAAATTAATAACACATTATTAGGAAACTTCTCCATAATGATTACACATGATGAAAGATTCAATAGAATTTGAAAAATTGTTTGTTTAGAATTTGACTTTGTGCTTATGACTGATTATATCAAATTAAATAATGCTGTTAAAAAAATGATACTTCTCTCCAGGGCCACAAGTTTAAAGATTCGCTAATTACTTTATATTATTTTTAATAGTGTCAGCACAACATAGTTGAGAAGTTTAGAAGATTCATATTTATATTAATTTGTTTAGAGGCGTTAACAAGGACCCGTAATAAGTCCGTAAATGGCTGTCTTCAACTCTTAACTTGGGATTAACTTTAAGATGGAGCCACTTAGAGTGCCTTATATGCCACGAATATACACTAATGGGCATAAAAATCGCTTTGCAAACTAATAGTCAAACTGGAGTCTTCAAGAAGTCAAACTGGAGTCTTTAAGAAGTCAAACTGGAGTCTGGATATTTTAAGCGCAAAAATGGTTTTTATTTCTTTTTTGAACAATTTTTTAAGGAAGAAAAAAGTTTAAAGATATTTTTAGCTATAAAATTATATTTTTAAAAAGTCGTTTCTTATATGCGTTCATAAACTTCCAATGAGAAAATACATTTTTTAATGGTTTACGCTTATATTTTTTATAAAGTAATTAACAATTTTATTTTATTTCTACTCAATGGAAACGAGTTCCACGAATTTATTATCTAAACCGATTCGTAGTAGAGATTAATCGAAAATAGTGATTACGAAAATAAATAAAGCAAAATGCATTTTCATGCAATTTGAAACATAATATTATACAAAAATCTGACAAGAATCTAAAAAGCAGGCTGTATTGTATTAGGAATTTAAAATTTTTAAATTAGATCTTTTAGAAATATTAGAAATTAGGAAAAATGTCAATAGAAATGTAAATATTATTAACAATCAAATTAATTTTGTGAATAACCCTTAATAAACATATTTCCATTGTAATTTTCTAAGCACCTCCCCTTTCCACCTCTCTCCTCCCCCACTACTTCCATTTCTACCCACGCCTGTCTTTCTATGTTCGATCATTTAGTTTTAGTACATTATATATTATGAAGAGAACATCGTTCTTGAAACATGTTGGTTTTTAAATAAAGATTGTCGTGGTAAAAACAAAGTGTTTTTAATTATTTCATTTTATTTTCGTTTAAAGTAACTTAAGCTTTCAAAATATATACTTGAGTAATTCAAAAGACCTTTAAGATTACTTAACTAAAATATGAAAGAAATTGAACGATATTATGCTTTTAAATTAAAATATATGACTTTTAAATGGGATTGAAAAAAAAAACTATTGTTAAATGATTAAAAATTAAAACCGACTCTTTGTCGTGCAGATAACTTTTAATTACGTAGGTACTTTGCGCTTCTGAGAAAACAGTCGTAAAAAACTATTAAATCGACTGTCAACTGCAAGAAAAAGAATCCAAAGAAAGTCCGAATAAATTGTGAAAGTGGGTTTAAAACTATCTCCATTTCAGTATTTTGGTTATGCTATAATACTTATAATGCATGTTAACCCTGCTTGAGTCACGTTTCACGATGTTTGATAGTAAATTACTATTTTTGTAATGGAATATCAGCAAAAAATACATAAATTCCTGTTATGCATTATTACAGTGTTCGGAATAAAATCGTGAGCAGATACAACAAAATCACATCAGATTTAAATTTTCCAATATTTGAATGGTTGAAGTAAAAAGTGTCATAACAACTAAACTGGAAAACTAAAAGTGATTTGGCATTTTAAGGAATGCTTTACAAAGTCAAGTCATAATTTTTTTACAAAAATTTATGTAAAGACTATATTTAAGACTTAGGTAATTGCGACAAATGTATATATATAAAAATGAATGTATGTTTGCTTGCTTGCTTGTTTGTTTTTTGTTCATGTAATGCTATATTAAGCATCGAAATGTTTGAAACTTTCAAAATATCTTCTTTCCACCCTCGCGAAGTTTTCTGGATTATTATAACCACATGACAATAAAGTTTTTTAATCATTACTAAAACTCTTACTGTCAAAAATGTCACAATTTGAGAATGGTAATTTGCAAACCATCGATTGTTCAATCAAAATACAATTTTCGAATAAACTCTTAAAATATATGAATTTAATTGAAGTTCTCGCGTATGATACTAACAGAAATTGAATACTTTGAATCTAATCAAGAATTATAGGTATTTTAAATAAGTACCAATGTTAGGTACCAAATTTGTTTGATTGTAATATAAAAATGAATATTTGTAAAAAAAATTGCAATAGGTGGCACGCGAGCTGTTTTAAAACTGAGTGTACAGGGACTGAATATATGGTACGCGGGAGAGGGGTGGGGTACACGGGAGGGGGGTTCGCGGGATGGGGGAGCGTGAAAGGGGAGAGGGAAGGCGGGGAAGGTAGAGGGGGCGAGGCGGAAGGGAAACGGGATGAATAGGAAAGGACACGCAGGGAGAAACAATTTCTTTATTACGTGGTATTGCAACGCATGCCGAGAACTTGCTAGTATTTAAATAAATTTCATAAAAAACGGCGATCACTTTCGTTGAATATTCGGATAAATTGATCAGATTACTGCAGCGTTTCTACACTCACCTGTGTCTTGTGCAGGTGTTCAATATCTGTGTACTGCTGTTGACGTTTTCACCACGTGTTTTGATAAATTGATGGTACCAACCTGGAACAAACAAAAAAAACGCTGGTCAGTAATGAGAAAACACACAATACATACGAGCACCAATTTAAGATGATTACAACAAGGAAATACAAAGGTATCGATCTTATTACTAATAAGAAGAGAACTAATATGAATCAGATATTCGTTAATTTAAGACTTTCAAATCAAGTGCATTAGAAATTTATCGACGAATCGATTGGCCGGAGAGATTTGGAAGAAGTCGAATAGAGACGGTTCGAGATGTCCCAGTTTGACTGCGATCACAATGTCAGTCGAAAACATAACGGTCACAACAGGTGAGACACACACAAAACTACAATAATTAATCGAAAGCCCATTAAAACTAATTAAACCAAATACCTGACAATTACAAAGCGGGTCAACTTAGAAATCTCACCAATTTGGTATAAAATTATTACGATCAAAGTTCTAGAGGTAGCAGTAATTTGCTGAGCATTGTTGAAGCAATTTACGATATAATAACGGTTGACTATAGGAACCACTTTCATTTTAAATACACAAAAAGCAAACATATACGCGTAGTTTATTTATAACAAATTTCTAAGTAAACTGTCAAATTTAGAAGGGAAATCAGTTAATGTCATTTTTTAAAGAAATTATTCCAATTATTGTCAAAAGTATTGCGTGCTGCCGACATTTATTGTGGACCACAAACAACTATTAAACATACGTGTCTGACGCATTCCAAATAATGTTAAATAAATAAATAAATTACGCATGTAAAAAGTAGTTGGCCAAATTAAACTAGATAATTACGTTTTGCGGTCAAATGATAATAAATGCTTTGGTAAACGAATGAAGTTGTCGATTTTCAATTAATTGTAGGTACGTTGGATGTACGCGTACATCAATTGAATCAAATTGGTAATCATTAGTGTAGATTTTTATACAACAGTCCTCCGGTACCATTATGTTCAATTATACTTCTCTAAATTAAACGACTAGCATCCGGGGTAGAAATTTTTACGACTTTCATGCTATTTTCTGTATTTGTCTCGATTTTTTTTTTTAAATGATTTATTTATTTACGCCAATTATTTATTATTATTATTTTACGGTTTTGAATGAACATATTTACGTGCAATAGATAAGTTTGACTGATATTAAACAGATTAAAAATTATTGTACAGATTTTTTTTTAACAGGTACATAATATAAGTAATATAATTTGACTCTATCAGATATCGAACGAACTTTCATACTCATATTTGTACATCCAGAGTTAAATTGTTTCAACAAATAAATTACCCATTAAAAGAAACTGTAATTTTCGAGTCCCAGAGATGCCAATATCGTTTTCTGATTTTTCTGTCTCCAGATTTTCGATTGAGTTTCGCCAGTATTGTCTTCATTTAATTAAACTGTAGTTATTGAGTAGGTTGGAGTATGGCTTATTGAAATGTATGAACCATGTTGCAAACGGTGATCGTCCAACTCAGAATGAAACCAGCTCAGAACCACCTCAGAAAGGTGAATAAGAGTGATAATAAAAAAAACATTAAAAAATTGGTTAAATAGGTTACGTTAGGTTAAGGTTAACGGTATGTATATTTGAAAACCTCCTACTACCACTACATTAAGCGGAAAATTTTGCTTGTGTCTTGATGGATGACTTGGCCAGCCGAGGAATTGAATATGCGACACCTGGGTGGGACCCAAACGCGATGCCAATTAAGCCACCGACCGGACATAACATTTATTTTGTGAATAATTTTATAAGAAAGAAAAAAAAGTTAATCAATGGAAACAGTCACCCATGATTTTAGTCACAAAATCATATATTTCCATATTTTCTAATAAAGTAATTAACAATTTAATTTAATTTTACTCAATGGAACGATAGTAAAAGCTTCAATTTATCTGAGCAATATTTTTTTTGTATTTATAATGTAAACCGATTCATAGTAAAGATTAATCGAAAATAGTGATTTAGCGTTAATCTTTGCCTCAAATTCGTTAGTTTTATGAATTATTTTTAATCGAAAGAATTTTTCTAGGAAAAACGATGTAAGTGATGCCTACCTAAATTGAAAATAATGTATTCCATGGTAATTTAATTTGAAACATTTCGTTCAATTAGAAGTTTCAAAACATCTATTATTTCTTACCAACAACTAGCCAATAGCCTTCAAGCCTAGGAAATTTCATCACTTCATTCTATTTCAGTTTGAATTTCGAATTATCCCTTCACCTTGGCACATAGACAATACTAGTAAAGTTAGAAGGTAGAAGAATTTAATGATGTTACGTTAAAAACCGAAGCTAGCTATGAATGCCGGTACCTGCCCTGCTGTGTGGAACTGGCAGAGGAAGAATTAAAGTGTCGTTCAGACATCGAATATAACCGCGAGCAGGTATCTGTTGAACCGCGAGCTCTTATGTTTCATGCCGTTCATACGACGCAGATCAAATATTTCTTTCTATGGTAGGAGAGGGGGTCAGATGAATTAGCGAGCGGCCACGGAGTGAGCATTTTTTGTACTGAATCTATCAACTTGACATCTGTCATCCACCGGTCTAGGCAGCTCCGTAATTAAAATGACCCCCTCTCCTGATTTCGTCGGAGTGGGGGGCGCTTAACTGTTGGCATATCGCCTCAAGAGCGGTTATGGCGTAAGATGTGCAAGGTCTATGGTTGATGTGCGCATAAAGCGCTTAGGTGTGGACGGTCTGAAGGGATTGTATGGAGAGCGATATTTGGCGTGCTATGATCTTTTATATTTATATGCTCAATCTGAACAGGCCTTTCTAAGTAGGCTGAATGCTGTAGAAATAAGATCCCCAAGGCACATTTGTGCTAAAACCATCAAAGGTCAAGTAAAAAATGTGGAAATTTGCAAAGAATGCAAAGCTGATGTAAGCGTTATGAGTAAACAGGAAGAAAGTTTGAGCACGAAAAATAATTACCATCAGGGCCTATGTCATCTTGGAGATGCTGTGTGGAGGTTCGTTTTAAAGAAAGGAATGAGAGGAAATTCTAGGATGGTAAAAGGTAAGAGAGGGGGGGTGTAGAAATCTGCGGTTCAGTGTGTCCAGGTCAACCACGCCAAAACCTAGACAAACCTCACACCAAGAACCCGCACCCCTTCTAAGTCACCAAACATAGCGAACCACTTGGGGTGACCTATGACAGAGGTGTTGGTTATCCAATAAATGGTTTCCGGAGACGCAGTACCCATTTTTACCTCCCAAATTGTTAGGCCAAATGGAGGGCGAATAAACAAATAAAGGAATGTAAGGAGAATATATGACACAAATGTGAATGATAGAAAAGTCGGGGACGCCCGAGTAAGACATGGAGTAATCTAGTGAATCAGATACTTGAGTCGGGTCATGTCAAGAGACGGAATAACATAAGACTATGAGACGATGTATGGGTGTGAATGTGGCAAGGAGTGTGGGCTAATACCGTGTTGTTTGGCGATCCCTCCTTTCTGCCTACCCCCGCGGTGAAACGGCCTGATGGTTCGTTAGTTAGTTTTACTTTAACCCTTTAAAATTAATGCATATCGAAGTGCTGTGAAGGAAACTGAAACTGGTTTGTTACTCAGTGAAGCCGAGAGACAGGTTGCGCAAGAGACTTGCGCGCCGATGGCTGTAATAATAATTATGTCATGGAAGAAAATTGGGACATTTTGCGAATCAACACGGAAACTTTGCCAGTGCGACCATTATCCTTAATGGGTGCATTTTACGCCCAGATTTTACCGACTACGCTTATGAGGAACGACTGCGTGGCTTTTATATATTAACCAAATTAATACTTAGAAGGGAATAACCAGACAAAACCGAAAATACATAATTGTTAAATCAAATTTTAGACGTATTGACTCTTTTCCACAAAAAATTATAAATTGATTTCGAAAGACTGTTTTTTTATAAAGTAAAGCTAAGTTTTGAATTTTGAGAAAATATGTTTATTTTAGTACAATAAGGATTTACCGTAGGTCGTTGGCAGATTTGTTAAATTTTCAAACAAAATTTTGTATCATACAACACACATTTCAAATCATATAATCATGCAGTAAAATAAATCAATAAATTATCTGGGAAAGCTATGTTTCAGAATTTTAATTTTAGTTTAAATAAAATCATTTAAAAAAAGATCCGTACACGTGTTTTGTGACGAAAATACTTCAGTTTGTCTATTTATTTACGGTCTCACAAACTAATATACTTTTTTTTTATATTTGTATTTTTCTTAGACATTATTGAAAAATTATAAATACTTATGATCAAAAAATAATTACAAAAAGTACATAATTTTAATAGTTTTATCATCACACCTTTCAAATTAAAGCAAATTTTTAATGAAATAAAATCGACATTGAGTTATTATTTAAAAAAGCTGGTACGGAGAATAATTAATCTTTCTTATTGGAACCGCCCTGTACGACCGTAAGAACATCTTTCGACGAAATAAGAATTCTCGGCCACTGGCTGGTTAATGGGCCTTAACCAAATTGAATAATATTTTTTTAGCCAAAAGGTATTGCAAATATCAAGTCCGTTATGTGCTATTTAATGTGTATTTTAGTTCATTGGACCATAGTTCCGTAAGACACACGCACAATCGAATACGTATTTTTGATAAGTATGTCATTTGCACTATATTAATTTTGTTGTCATTGGTTAGGCTTTTTCTTCATTGTGTCAAAAAACACATTCACTCTGCTTGTAAATGTAAAAACAAGAATAAAAATCATCATGGCTATTAAGTTTAGTTTTGGTGTGGCGATAAATTGCCAACATTTCAAATTTGAAAGTAGTGTCACGGAGAAAGAAATATAAACAATAGACAAATACACCTCCATTCTTCCTTCTTATCCACCTTTATCTCCGACTTTTCCCTCTGTCCGTTTTGCTGAAACGAATCTGAAAGTCAGCATTGGATGAAACCGCCTTGAGAAGATTCACGGTTCGATTGTTTATCGTTATACTGTAGGAAACTGCATCCGCTCAACTAGAGACTTGGCCAAAGCGATAAATGAAACAAGAATACAAAATGCTGAATTTACTTTAAGATAATGTTACGTTAAGATTGTTCCATGGCTATGAACGCAAATGAATGAAATGAGAAGGGAGAACAAGGCTTAATGCAAAGATCATTAACAAGATTAAAAAAGGATTGGGTATTAGGTTAAACTAGTCAAAGTTCACTTGGACGTGAGAAAACAACACTAATAAACGATTAATACAAGGCATTCTGGTAATGTTGCATCAGGTAATTCAATCAATTATAGTTAAAGTGTTATTTTTTCAAGAGATAAGGCATTTTGAACAAAGCTAGCATTAATATTAATTAAGTTAATGAGCGCCTCATATTGTATGCCATTCAAACAAACTCAACAAGTAAATGGCCATGGATAAATGATTGTTTATTAGGGGACCTAACAAACGAAATGATTGCTCATTGTTTCAAACTTTGGCGAATTTCGCCAAAAACCTCTCATCAAAATGAAACGCCGAAAGTGAACGCTGTTATAAATGCTCAATCAAACGGGGTATTTTTTATAATGTTCTCACAATCTGGAATCATTGTCTTTTAAATTAAGAAAAATACAATATAACGCGGTTAAATGCAGAGAAAGTTAGACACTATGCGTGACACTATGAGAATATGAACTAGCTGTAAAAAGCGTAACAATGGACTAACCTAGAATCAAACAAACTCTATTTGTGGGTATCTTAACGCAAGGACGGAGGGTAATTAATTACTCTGTCAGAAAGGAATTAAAACTCTGGTTAATTTGACATCTCGGGGTTAAGCTTACGAAGAAACAAATCGAGATTGTTTCGGCCCTGTTAATTAACGTAGCAAAACGTTAACAAAATTATGTATTTGGTTCTTAAATCATAATGATGATAGCCTGCTTATTGATAACGAAATTCCTATAAGCAATCGTGCAGCACAGCTTTATATTTTATGAGGTTCTGGCTTGGTAAAGTGTAATAATGTATACGACTACTAACTTTTTTATAAAAACAGAAAGATTATGGACGTTACTCTCATCATACAGAATGGTAAAACTAATGTTGCAGTTAAGAGGTTTTTATGATAAATCCATAAAATATTTGATTTGTATAAAAGGAATGTGTTTGTGACCTACGGTTTTTTTCATTAAAATTCTTTCCATGTTTATTAATTACAATCATCAAGTTCATGATTGTAAAAAAAACTCGCGTTAGGCAGATTAAACTGAATCAAGTTAAGGAATGTGTAAATTGTTGTGGAATGGCCATGATTTTTTTAGTAAAAGGTCAGCGAGAAATACGCAAGAGCACGTAATAAAACTTGATTATAGTTATTTATTAAGGTTCATTTATAGAACAAAGTATTTAAGGAAGGAATGGGAAACCTTTAAAATTGTAGATGTAGACAATACATCAATAAATTTAAATACTTTTACAATAGTACAATGAACACGATGTAAGGAAAATTTGGTAACACAAACAGATAAATTTAATTATTGTTTCGAACAAGGTCTGTTTTGAGGACTTGCAGAGGGCTGGTTTTTGGAATATTGCATCATTTAACCATTCGGACCCATGAGCTTATTTTCACGATAATATAACATTACCAGACATATATATATACTACATATCTGACTTATAAAAGTTTAATTCTTATTTCTTCAGTGTGTTGAAATGTTGTTTGAAATTACTTTAGCTTACTTACTGTAAGAAAATGTGAAAAATCTGAAAAATCACAAGGAATTGAAGGTTCGGGGAAAGGGGTTGGGCGGTTGAGTGACCAGCGACGACATTTGGAATTTTTTTTTATGGTTGAAAAAAAATTGAAAAAAAAGACATAAAAATGTCATTAGAGACAAAAATTTCATTCACATTTTTTTCCAAATAATTTCAAGTCAAAGTAAATCAAGTACGTCCCTTAACACTTTGCATATGCAAACATAGTTCGACTAGCAATTTATTATCATTGGAACTAATGAGGTTTTCCATATTTTATTTTAAGTACGATCTATTCCAACTGATGAATCTTGTTGAATATATACCTCAAGAGAGGCTGAAAATAATTTAGGGGATTCATTGCCGTTCAATTAATTCCTTTATGCTACCATTTTTCACATTGTATTTGTGTATCGATAGCCATCGGTCTTCCATGCCTGCTTTTGAGGTCACAATTATTGTTACTCGTTGCAGAGCCACAAGTACCCTCTTAAGGTGGCATAGATCACCGTCATGGTCAGTGGCTTTTCCTGACAGGTGAGATATAAGAAGTCGGAGATGGGTGAAGATTATGTAGATGATGAATGCATTCCGTGAAGATATTCATCAGCCAGTGACAGGATACGCAACACACCGATAATGAACTTATACCGGTTAAGTTCAACCTTTATTATTATTCTGCTTATTGTGAAATATGATTCTCTGTGATATACCGAATCTCTGAAGAACCCACAAAGGCAATCAAATCTTCGAAATTTAAATCAAAATTAATTAATCTTGTTGAAGCTGCTACGAATGTTGATCGAATATTTGATAATTGATTATATCATAAAGCTTCATTATAATTCTTCACGTAAACGTACTTACGCATTACGAATGTATTCGTTTACTTGCCGTGAACTTTACGATATCAAATTGTTCCTTCCTACTTATATCAACGATTAAACGCCAGTAATATTTAGTAAATATTTCACTTGTAAATCAACTGTGTTTTGGTAAAATCCTTCAAGTACAACATTACGCAATTTTAATTCATGCGTATTTTTTTAAAGGTTATTTCTAAAAACATAGATGAT
This sequence comes from Limnephilus marmoratus, assembly GCA_917880885.1. Taxonomy (NCBI): domain Eukaryota; kingdom Metazoa; phylum Arthropoda; class Insecta; order Trichoptera; family Limnephilidae; genus Limnephilus; species Limnephilus marmoratus. The sequence continues at coordinate 55,170,580 of OU862910.1, forward strand.
ATTACTCAACCTTTAAATATTCCTCTTTCAAAATTATAAATAATTTGCAAATTTTACATCAAAATTTTAAAAAACAAATAACCACTTTCATAAAATTTCGAATTTTAATTAGTTTTACGAATTTGTAAAAATTCGTTTTTATAACTTTTCATTTTGTGACTTTATGGGGTTTACAAGACCACAGTCGAAATGTTCAATGATTTGTTTATTACGCAAAAAAATTCACTGCATGGAACCAGCGAGATTATAGAACTATTAACGGCCTCCGTGGTTGAGCGGTTGCGTTCCTTGAGTACGAATCCGGAGGTAGCAGGTTCAAATCTCGTTTTCCATTTCCAATTCCCGATTTGTATGATTTCACAATTGAATAATGTTCTAGGGTGATAGATTCTTTCAGTACCGCCCTGGTGAGAGACCACCATTTAGAATTGAAACTTTACTTGATATTGTTTTAGCCGTGTTTGGTGACGAGATTCCTCTTCCCCATTTGCTTCCTCTCCCATTCCTTTAGCATCACAACATTATCCCTATTGGGTTTGCCATAGTTTCACTGGCTCAAGACGATCGGAAGCAGTTGGGACTCTTGGGTTGGGTTGGTTGAGTTGGGTGGATTTGGGACTTTCTAAGGCAGGTACTAACATAAAAATCAAAACAAAACCTTTGCGGTTGGATGGGGACTTTTGGAATCAGAAGTAAAATGAGATGGAAAGAGAATAGAGTGGAAAGGGGTTACAAAAATCTGGCTATTCAAATCTAGTTACTAAATATAAGTAAAACTGTTTCAAGCAACATTTATACTCGCAATGGCGGTTTTTCTCCCAGAATAATTCTGACAGTATTTTCAATCTTGGAACCAAGTTTAAATAAATCACACACACACATTTAAAAATAAATATTACATATTTTAATTTACGTATGTAAAATGTATATCAAAATAGGAAATTTGTATTTGCATACCAGGTTTTTAACGCGCGAGTAGATTACTATCAAGCCACGGAGGTCGTCAAAAAGAGAATAAATTTATTAATGTCATTGAAAATTTGATTAGATCGCACATCCATAAACAATAAATTCAAGTCCCATTAATTTAGAAACTAAATTGGCTATCAGTGAAATAGGTGCTGACTTTGAACACGTTGATATTATAAAATAGTAAACAACCTGTTACCAAAATACTTATCAAATAAAATCATGTACAACAAGGACATTCTCAGATGTAACAAAATTAAATCAGGCTACAAAAAGGGCGACAAAGCGAATACGCTGAATAGTTTACTATACAAAGGGATGATGCTTTATAACACGCTACCAGAAATTTTAGAGTTCGCACCAATTGGAAGGTTCAAGATGTATTCTACGAGCTACATAAAACTGAACAAAATATAGTATGTACTATGTAAGGTTATAATTAATTAACAACTTATAACAAGTAAATAATATACAAATTACTAAAATAACATTAATAAACAAAATGAAGAGTATCGTTATCGGAATTTCCAACTTTTATCAAAGTTGGTATTTTAAAGTCAATGTTAGAAAATTACATAAACAGTTCTTAAAACAAACTAAAATTAATCAATGACTGTTGGAAAGTTAATCGAATTATTTGCTCTACATAATGATAAATACATATTTCACAATAGGATTTATGTCACATTAAAATTTCTCTTTCAAAATTACGATTGAGATTTCGATAGCTTAAACAGTTCGATACAATTTATAAAAATTGTTACATTGTGGGCCATTCTTTAGACTGGAATTAATAATAGATTCGTGAATAGAAATTATTTGAACTCTATCTTGATTGGGGCATTCAGTAAAGCACATTGTTATGATTAATTCTTATTATATAGCCGTCTTTCAATTTCTACTTGCCATTTCACAGAGCTGTTACGCTATTTAACCATTTCGTAATTCAATCAATTGTTGTCATTATTCTGTAAAAATTATTAACAATAAAGACAATATTTACAATAAAAATTATAGTTAATGCTGATTGGACGCAAGAACTGCGATGCGTAACTTGATTCTGTAATAAAATGCATAAAAACATAATGCCTTTTGTTACATTAATATCTGTTATTTTATTACGGAGTTATGCATTAAAGCGTACCTATTTTTTAAATGTTAGAGGGAATAATATAAAACTATAAGGTCCGTTACAACTTCGTGGAATGACAGTGCATTTTCAGTAAAATAAAGATATTAAAATATCATATTACTTGCTTCACTGAGCATTACAGAACTGTTATTTCCGTTGAATCGAGAAAGTATGTTGAATTATATTTATGGGCGAAATTCACACACTTTTTTCGTTTTTCGTATAAAAGAGTTTTACCCGCAATAGATTACATGAATTCACAGTCATTTCCCACTTTATAACTTCATCAATTAAAGTACCGATGTGCTGTGAGGAGTTGTTAAAAATGTTTCCCACTCACTCTGCAATTTACAATACATTACTATCGTAAATTAAACAGACAACTTACATTAAAAAACTAATTATTATTTTTATTTACTTTACACCCAGAGGGCTTTCACATAAATACAGGCAGTGCAGGAACTGTGATTTTTTTAAAGCTTGCAATATTTAACGAACTACAATACCGGCGCAAGTTAGGTTACGCACGGGACCGCAGACTCGATGACAGCCCAAAAATCCAAAAATCAATCTATTTGGATCGTCGGCTTCAATTAGTTCATAGTTCTTAGCGACCGTTATCATTTTATTTTTCCGTGACGTGTTATTTTTTATATTTTTGATTAAATTAGTCTTCTTCTTCAATGATATAATATTGAATAATATATAGACTGAGATGGGAGGATGATGTCAGGAAGGATGCAAGAGGATTACTCCATGTTGCAGATTGGAAGAAGACGGCCGAGGACAGAGGGCGGTGGAGGCTTATTTTGAAGGAGGCCAAGGCTCGAAATGGGCTGTAGCGTAATTGAAGAAGAAGAATATATAAAGGGTTCAAAAGTTATAAAAAAAAGTTGTTCTAATAAAAAATATTAATAAATATTTTCGCACATTGTTTTTAATATGAATTTTTGTAAGAGGGAGACCATAATATTGAGTTGTATTCCATTAAGCTTCTAACGAGAGACACGTATAACAGTTTTATGGCTTGTACGGAATTAAAGTATTGGCTTGTTCTTAATATGAAGCCTAGATATATGAAGTCGAATTATATCAGAATTATTGGATATTATTTGTTTTACAGCTTATAAAAGTGGCTGAACATCCTGTTTTCTGACTTTGCAATAAAACTGTTAAACTTTCAAAAGCTTTCTAAGAAATTAACTCTAATATATTATAAGATAATTTTTTACGTATTAAAAAAATTGTTATTAATTCCCTAACTATAATAAAAATGTAGTGTTTCAATTACTCAATTCATCTATTTTTATTCGATAATGTTCTATAAGTAATGTTTACTTTAGAGAGTTTTTAGTAAACATTCATTTCTGCCTTACATTCGTGTCCCAAGGTGTCCACTTTGATATTGCAATAAATAAAAATATAAAGTCGTTTACAACGCCGGGGTTCGGTTTTTCAATACTCTTTAGAAAACGAAAAATTGAATCAATAATTTACAATTCGCCCGCACACCATTGAAAAAAAATCTAGTTATTGCAAACCTGTGCCACAAGTCAGTTACAAATATTATTAATCACTTGCCATACCATCGCACAAATTGACGTTATTATAACTACTGTTCAACTAACTAACTTCGAATATAAATGATTTTTTTTCTCTGCTTATCCCTGGCGTATGAAAAATAGAGGAAAAAATTAAATTAATAAGTATGCATTCTATGTAACATATTTACTTAAAATACTTGATATTCACTTTGATCTGGGTATTTTCCCACATCGTTTCAATCATGTTCAACCTTTCCTTTATGATATTCGACCACTGCACTACACTCAGACCGCAATATTTACATCTTAACTAAAAACTGGGAAATGTTTGTAGCTAATGTGATATCTGAAATAGCAATAATTCAGAAGTAGAGTCCCAAGGAAATTGCATTCGCCCAACTTTTACTGCGCCTGGAATATACGTTTAGCTTAACGCATCTACTTTCAGTGTCCAATATTACAAGTGAATAATATACGTTTAGTAGTGTTGAATATACGTTTAGCTTAACGCATCTACTTTCAGTGTCCAATATTAACATGAGCTACAGAACTTCAAAACAACATTTTTTATGTATATACCACAAGAGTCCCAACTGCTCCCAACCGCCAGGAGTTATTGAGACTATGACTTCCTGAATTGGGGTATGCTGAGAGGCTGATGGTTGTGGGAGATGGAGGAGATGGAAAAGAGGAAGATGGGGAAGTACCTACTTAACTGTACAGATATGAACACCAAACACAGCTAAAACCATTTCAAGCAATGTTTAATTCTGAATGGTGGTCTTAAACCAGGACGATACCGAGAGTATCTTACACTCTGGATCGAGCCGCAAATGTATCACATGTTTGTAAAAGTCCGTATAGGTCAGTGGTTCCCAACCTTTCTCTGACACGGGACCACTTGTACCTTCAATTTTTCGACAGGGACCACAAGCAGTGGGACCAATTTTTTATGGAGTCAAAATTTGTGTTTATCAGCTTTAAAGGGGGGGAGGGGGTGACACCATGTTGTCCGCTCTATCCATCCCAGGTGCCATGCTAGCCTAAGCCACTGCGATGGCATAGGCTAGCATGGGTGCCACCAGGGACGGATAGCACAACAGGAAGGACGTAATGGGATAGGGTAGGACGGGTTCTAGCAGAATATTTACCACAACGGTGGAGGTGAAACGGAATATCATAATGGCCACTGAACACAAGGTACATTAGTGATAAACGGAATATTGTCCCGATTTTTTTTCCGACTTCTCGACCAGGGACCGCCCGCGCGCTTGCTCGCTTATTGATCAGCGGACCATCCCTAGCCTCTTGCGGACCACTAGTGGTCCGCGGACCACTGGTTAAGAAACCCTGGTATAGGCGCATAATAATATTAAAAAAAAATCGGAGTGTGCAATTCACACACGGCAGAAGTGAAACCTTCAGGAAACAAGATTAGGAAGGCTACGAAGCACTGCACATGGAGGAAACCGATTACACTATCTCATTCTCTCGCAGGCTAAATCCTATAGATGTATGTGTTTGTCTCTTTTTGGTGTCGCTGTTTTTCGTTTCATCGAGTTTCAAATCACTACGGTGCACAAGTTTTTACTTCAATAAATTGGCATCGATTTTTGATTCATGTTTGCCGATTGCTTAAGTATTTATGTTTTAAAATTCATTTATGAAGTGCAGATTTCAGATTGTATATTTTGAAATTCTTTAAATCGAGACCACTACCTAGAGTGCCTAGACATAAACTTCTACCACTCGATTATTTTAAACGTGGATAACGGCGTTGTTTTACGTATAATTGAATTTATGGCATTTTATACCCGTGTAATGCCGGGCGGTGCGGGTTGAGAAACCGGCCCCCATGTCCGCTGTCCGCTCCAGCGCCCGCGGAAAGCGAAAGGCACGAGACACTGGAATTAAGGCCACTCAATGTCTATCCATTACCTGCTACCATTAAACCTGGTACCTACCTACTACCTACCTATACATGTACATTACCCACCTAACTATCTATGAAGTTGTTGCTAACTGGACCTCGCCGCTGCCGTGCCGTTTAAACTATACACGGGCGGAGTCAGGCAAGCAAGTAACAGTAAAGCAAACGAACTTACAAACTCGAAAGTTTGATTAAGCCAGATATAGTAGGATGATTCTATGGGACCTAAAGACCAGAGAAAATACTATAGCAGGACGAGAAGACCTAGGAACTAATGGAGGCCTCGACTAATATCTACAGGAATTCCAAAAACTGAAAAAATCGAACTAATATCTATGAGAACCAAAATATTGACGATTATCTACAGCTCAAACTGTTGACTAATATCTATCTGACGAATATCTACAGCTCAAACTGCTGACTAATATCTATGAGAACCAAAGTGTTGAAGAATATATACAGCACTGGCAGAGGTTGGATTTGCAATTATGTATAGCATATTGGAATAACGTAATATTGCGTATGCAGTTTTAAAAACTTAATTTATGTAAGTATGTATGTAAAAATCCCTAATATCGGACTATTGGACACATTTAGCTGATTAGTCCAACCCACGCTCTGTAGATATTAGTTCAACCTATGCTCTGTAGATATTAATCAACACTGCGACCGTCATAGATATTCGTACGACCTTAGCTCTGTAGATATTAGTCAACACTTTGAAGTTCGTATATATTAGTTCAACATATGAGCTGTAGATATTCGTCCGACATACAGGCTGTAGATATTAGTATCTGGAGTCGGAACTAATGAGTTCCACAGAGTAGGTAGGTACTCAAAGACTCCAAAGCCAGAACAGGGATAAACCTTAAAATCCCTCAATTTTCAATTGTCACACACAGTTATTGAAACTATTCAAAATTACAAAATCCTCTACTGAACCGTGTATCCATCATACTAGGTCGAATAAAAATGACATAAAAAACATTCCGAGTTATAAAACCGCATTTGGACAAGAAACTACAAGGCATTAAACTAATAAAAAAATTTAATGAGAACAAATCAAGAATAAAAATCTGGCTGAAAGAGGTCAATGAAAATACCCTATAAAGACACTGATAACGACATAGAAGACAAATAAACTCTGATTAAATAACTAGTCCGCCTCGACACAGGATCCCTTAGTGAGGAGGACTAAAAATTACCATATCTATACTTAATATAACTATTTTGTTATATTTTGTATGTACGATGTTTTATACAATCGCTGTAATAAAAAATAAAATAAAATTCTATAGGTCGGTTTTCTATAAATGAGTTCATAGCAGAATTTTTATTTAATTTTTTCAACAGAAAGAAAAATAATAAAAAATCTCAGGAGCGAAGAGGAATAAGTAGATAATATTGAAAATTTATTTCTAAGCTTTGCACTAAGTAGTATATTTTTTTTTATTTATGTATTCTTTTGAATGCCCAATCATAAATACAATCGCAATCCTTTTACACAAGGGTTAGATAGTAGTAAAAAATAGCCTGCCAAAAATAATACAATTGGAAAACATTAAAAAATAATAATAATGACAAAGCGAAATTATCAGAAATGATACCATGAAATAAAAATATTGTTAAAGAATGTTTTAAACACCGAATTTTGTTACAAATAATGTCGATATCATTGGAGGCGAGGAATTGAGTTTGCTACATAATTCGTTTGTGAGTGGTGACATTGAAATAGGTCTTTATGACTAGTCAGACGAGTAGATACTCTTAAATTGACTAGGCTGAGGAGTTTGGAACGTAGGTCGCTTATCTTTCGCCGATCCTCAAGTACACGAATCATTAAGGAATTTAATAAAAAGTGTATTTAATTTGTTCGAAAGGGATATTCACTATAAAATTTATAAATCGTTTATTGATGATTCCGGTGTTATAAATGGATTTGTGTCAGGCTTGAGAAACAAAACAGATTTGTTAATTCAATGAAAAACGTACGAAGTCATAGCTAGTAAAGTTATGCCTAAAAGAATCACGCCTGGCATACAAAATATTGCTGAAGGGAGAGGCGGAAGCCACGGAAGGCCAAAAGAATAACGGGAAAATGTAGGTACTGTGGGAGTGTTCATATATAGACGTTATCACAAGCAACACTTCTATTTTTTTATTCTTGTTTCCCACCCAGAAATGATTTGCATACTGTACCTATTTTATCATTTATATAATACATGGAAAAATACCATATGATTTTAATAAATACTTGTTGTTGCATCACTAGGTTTTCAACCTGTGAACTCTGGTCCCTGAACAGTCCTCTCTATGCCTTGAATCAAACATTTTCCTTCGTGAGAAAAACGCTGTTTTTACTACTAGTAAGTATTACTTAGTACGCGTAATGGATGGGAACGTTGCACGGTGAAGAAAAGAAAAGTCACGTCCTCATAAATGGAAAATAAAATGACGCCTACGTCGATTCAATATAAGAGGAAATGTAGAGGTAAAAGTTATATCGGAAGACGGCAATTGGCATAGCTGAAGAAGACGAAGAATTAGACCAAAAGGATACAACGTATTATCTTTTTGTTCGCATGCTTCAGAAAAAGTACCATGAAACTTTCAAAATTATTATGGTCAACTTCTGATATATTTTGAGGTTTTTAAGGCCAAAACTATTATCGTGATTAATTTTTAGGTTATTATACCATGTTGCGCTTCCTCTTTCATTAGCTAATGTTTCGGATAGCGTTACAGTGTCAATAATCATTAAGAGCAGCTGTATAGATTGTGGTTAAGTATGGGTTTATGTGTGTAGATGTGATACGTGTTGCATGCGTTAATCTCTTAGGGCCTGTTTTTAAGTGTAATAATTATTTGAATTAGTGTGGTTTTCTATTTACTGTTGACTATTAAGTTTAGTTTAGTCGTCTCTATGAATATTATACGTGCTCGATGTATTTTGGGTCTTCTCAACATTTTAGGAACACATTCAAAGTAAGGGTCGGCCGGTTTCAATTAAGTGCTTAGCGATGGCCGAATTTGCACGATCGAGAGTTGCCCTGGTGATTGGTGATGGACACTATGACATTTTCCAAAACGTTGGTGTAATGTGTAATGTATCTAAAAGCTTACTGCCTTGTCACATAGATGGAATGTATAAAAGCTTTCTATAAATTCCGCAAGATGTCGGCAGGATTGGTTTCCCAGCAAGATCATAAGAGGGCCGAGGCCAGCTGTTCCCACAAAAGACAGATCAATTTTAGCCAGTTCTTAGTTAGGTCTAACCTAACCCTAGTTACTACCTTGTTATCTGCGTAATAATTAATAAATCTCAGACTGTCCAAAGAACTCGCTTCCTTTCAAGTGAAAACCTCTCGTTCCAAGAAGTGTTGGAAAAATTGTGAGAACACAACAGTTGGCTAAATGAGAAAGTAGCGAAGCTTGGCATAACAACCTAAAAATAATCACGATAATAGCCAACCTCTGATTAGATCAAAGGGGAGCAAGGATAGATAGAAGAACTAAAAGAAGAAGATCAATATTATCGACAATGATTAATCTTCTCCTAACCTTTCCCACCAAATCCAACACGAAAAAAATCAATGATTTACGAGATCACAAACACCTATTTAATGATTATTATCTTTCCCAATTCGGCATTTGATATTTGGAATCCTTGATAACTGATCAAATTAAGTCACAATTCATGATTTTATCTTAATCGAGATTTGATCTTGGATTGCAGGTTCGAAGTGACACGCAGCACGATTCGACCAATCACGATTCATCGGGTTATTTATTATAACATAGTGTATTATTTGTTGCAAGTTTCGCAATCAATTAGGGATTCTTTTCTCGATTTGGTCCAGTTTCGACACGCCATTCTTTTTTCGCTGCATATTATTATTATTCTGCTCTAAAATCGTGGTTGTAAATTATTTCGAGTGATTAAATATTAAGAAATGTTGTATTTAACAAATATTACAAAACATGGACAAAATACAATGTTATTTCAATGGAAACATTTATTATTAATCAATCAATTGTGTGAAGCTTTTAAATGGTTCCAGGGTTATCCATCTATAAGAAAATGAATGAATTTAATTTTTGTAAATATCTATTACTTAAAACCAACTTTATTCTTAATCGTAAACTTTAACACAATGTAACCAAAATAATTTGCTGTTTTCGAAATTAAAACTATAAAATAAATATGTTAGAATAACGGAAATATGTTTTGGGCGTGTTTAAAATTAATTAATTTTAATTGGGAAGTATTTCTCATACCACGCAGGTCATTTGTTATGAGTTTTGTTTGTTTTGTTTTTTTTTTTTAAAGAAAGACAAACATTCCCGGTTTACGAATAACCCAACAATTTGAAAAGTTTGAAAATCTCCCACTACCACCACAGAAAGCCGAAAATGTTGCTTGTGTTGTGATGGAGGACTTAGCCAGTCGAGGAATTGAACACGCGACGCCCAGGTGGGACCCAAGCGCTATGCCCTCTCAACCACTGACCGGTCAAAAAGTAACCGAGTAAATTTACGATTTTTTTTATTTGTTTTAATGTCGTTTTAATTTGGGAGGTGGGTATGAGTACCGTCGCCTCGTGAACCATGTATTGTGTAACCAACATCGCTGCCATAGGTCACTCCAAGTGGTTCGCCATGTTTGATGATTTAACAAGAGTGCCCGGATTCATGGGGGGAGTTTTGGCTAGGTCTTAGTAAGGGTGCTCGGGTTCATAGGGTCAGGTTTGTCTATGTGTTGGCAGCGGATGCGTTTGCCCACCTACAACGTTGCTAACCGGATCTGGAGAGATTAGTTGAAGGAGACGTTTTGTACTTTCCAGCTGGACTCTTTTGACCCATCGCCTTTCACCGCAGCAGGAGAAGTGCGTTCATTCGCCCGTCGCTCCTGGACAATCTGACCCCCAGTTTTCTACTCACCCTTTATACCTTCAGAGAACTTCCACTCCTTTCCCTAAAAAGACTCTCCACACAGAATACCCAAGTATGACACAGGCCCTGAGAGAAATTGTTTTCCTCGGGGCCTCATTTGTGGAGCCAATGTAAAAAAACCACAATAAATCTGAATTGAATATGAATACGAAATATTTTTTTCCTACGTATCCTCTACATTTTGCTAATTAGAATGCATTTTTTCTATGAATGTCATAGCCCGATGGACACCAGAAAATGGTTGTACTTGATAATCGAGATTGAAAGCTTTTCTGCTAGTAGAATATTAAACTTTTAATCGTATATCTGTGTGGTTTCAAAGTTCACATTTCGCTACACTTAAAATTATTCATCTGCTGACAGAACACGCAACTAATCTAATCAATTCAAATGTTTTATTGGATGTTACATCTCGATGCCATTTACATCCAATGTTGTTACAAGTTAGAACTCGATTCCATTTTCATTACTCTTGGCCGTAACCCAATTGGAAACATAACTGAGACGGTCTTTAAGATGTTTATTATTTTGCAATAAAATCCATGCGTTCATCTTCAATGTTAGCTGGTGTTCCTTTTACGGTCTATTAGCGGCTTCCACGGTTGCATCGGATGCAATTATCTCTCTCCGGTAACTCACAGAGTTAGTCTGACATCACAAACATCTCATGTTTTATGCATTCCTGATAGATCAAGCGATTCTCATACACAAATTCTTTCGTATTTACGATGAGATATTATACTAATTTTACGAGCAAATTCTGCATAAACTGAAGGCATTTTGAATAATATAATATGTCTCTGCTTTAGATAAATAGAATGTTAAGCACAACGAATTATGTTCTGATTATCATAGTAAATAGTTTAAAAAATCCAATAGAGCTACGATATTAGTTCGTATATAGGGTGTTATGGAACGTACTTGACTTACTTTAACCAGTGATGATTCCTGACATTATTTCGAGTAAAGAATGTAAATGAAATTTGACTTTCCGGCGACTTTTTAGATATCCTTGTTTTTAAATTTGTTTTCTTCAAATTCAAAAAAAAAAAAATCTACCACATGTCATTCAGCCGAGTTATCAATCATCTCCTCTCCCCTACCCTACTTGTCCAATACTTCATGAATTTTTAAGTTTTAAGTTGAAAAAAAAACATCATAAATGTCACCGGAGATCAAAATTTCATTTAATTTTTTTACTAAATAATGTCAGGAAATGGCTAAAGTAAGTCAAATACATCCCTTAACCCGTCAAGTCTATTTATTCGGTTTTGTTATTGTTACTTAGAATAACTTATAGAACAACTTATTGTTACTTAGTTACTTGGAACATATAGGTCTCATGGAAATCGTTACGTATGTCTTACTATCATGGTTAGAAATATTATCTAAACGTTGTTAGATAGAGAAAATACCACGCTTTGCATTCGTATCTAAAAGTTAACCGCAAAAATTAAAATGCACACCTTTATGAATCCAAAGTTTCTGAACGCAATTTGAAAAAAAATTATGAATCTTTGAGAATTTTTTACTAATTGTTTTTACATCTAACGACAAAAATGTTAGTTGACGATAACGTTAAAACATTTGCCTTATAAAATATGTATTTGATGAAATATGAAGACACACTTAAACTGTTTCTAAACGTAAGGTGAGCCATTTACAAAACTATTTTATGTTTGCACGCAAATTTTTTTTTAATTTCCAAAATTATATGTTTAGAATTATAAAATTAAAGAAAGCGTAGGTATTTCATTACCCTTCCAAAAACAGTGTTTAGTTTTTGGATATATTCAGAAATATTCCTTTTATTTTTTTAATTGCAAAACGGAAATATTTTGACTCTGACAAAATATGGTCGAGGCCTGAGGGGTCAATCACCCTGTATAAAGCTACACTAATTAATTCCGCGTAAATAAAATTATGATGTAATAATATAACATACTATGATATAAATTCAAATGAATACAGCGACTGAAGTTTCGTAAATTTAATACATTAAAACGTGTAAGTTATTTTTGCGCTGCTATTACGTATGCGATAATTACAATGTATCTACGCTTAATTTATTAATGACTAGATATTGCTCTGTTTAATAAATCAGCACATGAATTAATTCAATCATAAAATATTAAGAAATATGGTGTTCTACTTTTGCATGAGGGAAGTAATTTTGTTCAGCGTGCATGAGAAACATTACCATCTAAATAATAGTATTTATTCGCGTTCTTCTTCACATAAAGTTATGAGTTTAATTTCTAGCTGTTTATTCGCTGTTGCACAGTTCAACAAAAAAAGTGAAAAACTCCGCAAACTCAGCAATTCTAGATTTCAAAAGAACAAAAAGTTTCAACTTTGAAAAAAGGTGTAATAATTTAAAAGCTTGCCGATTGTTGTTATAATGTGCAGCAATATGCAGCCTGCAGTTTACTGTAATCAGGTCGAAAATCCGCCAACTATCCGTGTCCAATCAGAGAACACTTTCGACGACCGGTCGGAACACTTTTGCTTCTACATAGAAAGCGAGATTAACTCTCTGAACTAACTTGTCTGAAATTGCGGACCCTGGTAGCTTGGTCATTGGCGATAATTCCCAATGATTAAGATGTAAATTGATAAGTAAGTAATTAGCCATTATTATTATCGCTCAGGTATTCTGCACTGGGTTCAATGGAATTATCGAATATTTCTGAGCCAGAAATTTGCCATAAAAAAATATTATTAATTAGTGTAATGTATCGTAATAGTCTATGATATAGTAGATATTTTAACATTTGGACTCTTCGGATCACATGGTCCGGTTGCCTAGTTGTGTTTTATGAAGTCTTTAGGTTTCAAGAGCTCTCCAGAACAGAACTAGCCTTCTGCCTGGAAAGACGATTGTTCTCACAAGTATTTTTATATTTACAATACGTCAATAAATAGTCACTGCGTTATAAATAGTGAGACAGGCATAGAATAAAACAAATTGTAACACAAAACTAATAAAGATGAATAATAAAAAAAAAAAAATAAAAAAAATGAACCAAAGTCTTTAAATAAGTATCTATATATAAGTACTGAAGAAAACAGGTCCCGATAACAGTACGTACGATATTACGATTTTCTCTGGAGAGAATATTAAAAGACATTACAGTAAGTTTGTTGTGAGGTTTGCTTCTCTTAAGGCAGGTCCAGAGCTCAAACATTTGTCGCGATTTGCCGTGAAAGTCCATCAAACATCACATCAAAATTTTTTGTTTTCCGTCTCCTCCGTTCGTTAAAACACTAAACACGGTTGAAAGATTGGTGCGAAGTTTGCGCGATCACACACAATTTGGTTTGTGGTCTGCGATAAGGACGTGTCGACGCTTAAGCAATGGGCACTTGACGTTTGAGATTTTTGGCGTTTATATCAATGTTAAAATGCGTTCTGACGAAAAAGATATGCATCAGGGAGAAAACACAGATATTTTAATAGATATTTATATATCAGGAAATATTTCCAACTAATATCGATTATTGCACGACCTAAAGTTACTATTAAGAATTTAGAGTGCGTAAACCACAAAAGGCCGTTCCGTTAATTCTCCATACACACCCGCATTGCGCGGCATCTGTCAAAAAATTAATTATTCCCCCACCCCCCGCCCGGCCCCCGCCTGCCTTCACGCTTCACCCGGGATGGAATGTTTAGGAAATGTTTTCCGTCGAACATGGGAAGCTCGAAACACAACAAAAGTTGAAAATATTTATGATGTTGATGACAAACATGTTGTTATGGGACTGGAAGCTATGGACCCGACTTTAGAGTCAGTGAAGCCATATTTTACTTTGTACCTAATGATTGAGAACAATGATTACAATGTTTTATAAATATTTTTACCTGGTATTTTATTGCCAGCGCCATTGGCTATACTGTCTAAATTCATTGAAGTGTTTGAATTGAAACATGACTTAACTCCACCCTTTATTAAATTCCACAGAGTAACAAGAGTCTGTAGCAATATTATAATCTGTTCCTTATGTACGTATGAGTTACGTCTCATGTTCTCTCATTCAGAAAGAGTTGAAAACTGGTTGACAAGTTTCGCCGGTTTTTCAATATGGCTTCCAGCTTTCTTGACTCGTCAAAGTCACAGTATTTAATTTTAAGCACTATAATCATTACACCCATTCGTATCATATCCCATTATTATAAGTCAGTATAAGAGTCGAGTCAAAGACAGGAGATACGTGAAACTGGAGCAGCAGCACGACATGAGTCGTGAAAATGGAGGTGATCCACTGGTCCTTGCAAAAATTCGAAATAGGAAGGGCCCGCCTCTTTTTGGGAGGGATTTAAAAATTCTTCAAAAGACTTGAGAAGACTTTTTGGAAAGGTTGTAAAAGGGATTTGAGAATTGTTTTTTACAGGTTTATTTCGTAAAGGCCTGTAAAAAACATTAATTCCTTTCTTAGGCGTTGGTTGTTATAATAAAAAGGAAATTTCAAATCGATTTCACAGAACTAAGCAACGTAGGGACGTTCATTCGCCACCGCAGTGGGCGTTAACTGACACAAAATGCACACAGTCTTTATGAGGACGGCATAAGGTTCTCCATTCCAAATTGGTTGAATGCCGCCCATTTTGATTTTTTTTTTTTTACATGAGCTCCACACAGGAGGTCCTGAGGAAAATAATTTCCCTCAGGGCTATGTCATCTGTGGGGATGCTGTGTGGAGGGTTTTTTAAGGAAAGGAAGGAGAGGAGAGTTCTGGGAAGGAAACGGGTTTAAGGGGTGGGTAGGAATCTGGGGTTCAGTGTGTCCTAGTCATCCGCCTGCAAGACCTAGACAAACCTGACCCCATGAACCCGGGCACCCCTGCTAAATCACCAAACGTAGCGAACCACTTGGGGTGACCTGTGGCAGAGGTGTTGGTTATCCAATTAAGGTTCCCGGGGCGGCGGTACCCATTCCCGCCTCCCAAATTAAATTCATTGCATTATCCATCAGCGCAAAATTGCATTGTTTTGTTTTATTTTGTGAAATTCAGGCACAAATATATTTTTTTTCGATTATTTTCTATAGAACTTAATTTGCCACATTATATAATAAAACATTATCCGAAGATAGATTCATCAGTAGGAGATTTTGCATTTGATATTGTATTTATTGTAGGCCTGGTACTTTATTTTTTCCAGGCTTACAAAAATATCCCAGATTATTTCCAAGGCCCAGATGTGTTACTTGCAATATTTAATTGAAGCATCTATTCTATAATATTTCTAAGCGATCAAATTTTCAAACCAAAAACAAATAATTTTGCATTAAAGTATTGTGGTAATAGGCAAACACACTACGATTCTATGAATATCTCGCGACAACAATGTTTTCTCTTTTAGTACATTTCGGCGGCCAATCGATCAGTGCAGGTTTGTTATAATATAATTCATTTTTCAATATTATTTCGCACCGTGTACCACTTTCCAATACACCAAATTCATTTTCAGTAAGAGTTCAAGCGAACAAAAACAAGTTTGATCAATTTTTGCACTCCAAGTGGGGCGAAGTGAGTTGACCGGTTCATGTTTGCAACTAGTTATTTATTGGACGAAACATAACACACGTCCTTTGCGCCATTTGATTTCCCGCACACGCGAAATGTATATAATTAGGCGCTTGCATCAGATTTATGATAATCATATGCAGCGATAAACTAGTTTTCTAAGAATTGATTTTTTTGTATGTATCACCTTAAAAACATATAATTTTTTATCAAACTCAAAGAAAGTCCCCCGTATTTAATTAATATTAATTGCATTTTGGATCTCAACTACTTGTGTGCAACAATTAGTATTTTGGATCTCAACTACTTGTGTGCAACAATTGGTATTTTAGATCTCAACTACTTGTGTGCAACAATTGGTATTTTGGATCTCAACTACTTGTGTGCAATAATTGGTATGGATATTGCCAACATTTAAGAGAAGGGGGAGCCAGGGGAAGAAAATTTGATAAAGGTATTTTAAAATTGCGTTTCTTAAACACTTATTTGCTTTATCTTGATTCGATCGAGAAGAAAACCCTTGAAGGATAAAAGTCTAATAGGTTTTTTTTACATTAGCTCCACACAGGAGGTCCTGAGGAGAATAATTTCCCTCACGGCCTGTATCAGGCCTTTATGGATAGGGTATCACGGACGGCCTTTTGAGGAAAGGAAGGAGACGTTCTGCGAATAAAAATGTACGAGGGGGGTTGATAGGTCTACAGGAATGACGGCGGTATAAATCCATCCCTCCCACTGCGGTGCAAGGCGATGTTCCGAGAGTCCTGTTGGGGATGTCTAAAGGTCTTCCTCAACTAGTCTCTCTCAATCTTACCTGCCGCGCAACTGGAAGGCAGATGCATCTATATATTACCAGAGGTGTTGGGTATTCAATAAATGTTTCCCGGGGTAAATATCAAATAAATGGTTCCCGGGCGCGTATTTACAATCCCTACCGCGTTTCAGTCGCTTTAAATTTTCAATATCAAAATTTAAATATTTAGAAATAAAATTATTGATTTCTAATATACACATTGGAAAGATTATTTTATCTAGATTTTAGAACAATTTTTGTTTTTGCAAAGTGATAAAAAATTATCAACATAGAGGTGTATTTACAATAAATGGGAATAATATTAAAATTTAAATATTTAGAAATAAATTATTAAAGAAAGATTATTTTATTTAGATTTTAGAACAATTTTTGTTTTTGCAATGTGATAAAAAATAACCAATATAGAGATATATTTAAAATGTAAATTGTCGTTACCGCGACTGAATCAATATAGGTTTTGTAAATACGCTTCCCGGGCGGTACCCCGGAAAATTGTACAGCCGATTAAATTAAAAATAAATAAATAAATTCCTTTTCATAAAGATAGGTATTTTAACCTTGTGAACTTACTGGTGAATGTTTAATAAATTGATTGATATTTTCATAACAGTATCTACAATTATTATTCTAAGACTAAATACTCTGACGGTATAAGATCGGCGCCGGTACTAGGTAGATCAAGGTTGATATTGACAGGAAATACTTGCGAACTAAAGAGAAGTTTTAAAAACAACACTGACGACGCGATGATGCCGACGACGATTGGTATTAACGTAATTTTTGAAATCCATTAAAGATAATTGCGAATTGATTTTGCGTTGACCAATAACATGGGTCAAAAAATGTTAGATAATATATAAAAATTAATGTTTCTTTGTTTGTCCATTATGTGGTTCCTAAACCATTCATCCGATTGCGATGAAAATTTGGTTAGTTTTTGTGCCCACGTCCGCGATGGTTTTTATATGTAGTGATGAGCTCTGGCGTTATGAAATTATTTTCTATATTGTTCATCCGGTTGCGATGAATCTTTGGTGAGTTTTTGTGCGCACTCTCCCGAAGGTTTCTATGTACATTGGTATTACACATGAAATTTGTATGAAAAAAAATGCAATAGGAGGCACGCGAGCTGTTTGAAAACTGAATGTACCGGGACTGAATGTATGGAACGCGGGAGGGGGTAGGGGAATGCGGGAGGGTGTAGTGGGAGAGAGAAGGCGGGGAAGCTAGAGGGGGACAGCGTGAGGGGAAGGCGATGCGGAAGGGAAGGGAAGGCGGAAGGGGAACGGACGAATGGGAAAGGACACGCAGGGAGAAATAATTTCTTTATTAAGTGGCATTGCATCGCATGTCGTTAATTATATAAATAAGAAACTAAAGGGTATTGGAGCCAGAAACAAACCCAGACAAAACGGAAAATGACATCACTCAAGTTTCATGCTACCGATAATCACTCGATACTTTTCAGACAAAACTTTTAAAAATTTATTTATGTTTTTCAAAAATACTCTCTTTTTAATTAAGCTGTTTGTCATCAGGATTTTCAATTACAATTAATATACAACAATTACAATTAATATACAACAATTACAATTAATATACAACAATTACACAGAATGTTATTACATAATTATAAATATGCAGATTGTTATAATTGACACATATAATGAAATTAATAATAACATTATTATAATGTATCTACTTGCAATTACTTGGTAATATATTGAATATTTTACGCACGTTTATACGCCAGGGTTCGCTATCCATAGTTATTGTTACATTATGCTAATAAGTTTATTCTTCAAAATAACCTGTTTTGTTTTAGCTTTGAGAAAACATTAGAACTATTTTTTTGCACTGATAAATTGAATCTTGATTTCAGATCAAACTAATAACTTTACTATTAAAAATAAATTGTTTTCTATCAGGTTTAAGAAAACATTGTAAAAGAAGATTCGTGATAAGCCTTTTAGATCAAAAATTTAAGAGGATGCCTCAAACTCAAACTGCTAACCCTGTACAAATCACGAGTGCGCCCCACGGTTGAATTTGGCAGCCACCTTTGGTCTGGAGCTCCAAAATACCTGAAAAATACCCTCGACTCTGTGCAGAAACGGGCGGTCCGTTTGATAGATTCTCCCATCTTAACAGACGGATTTAGAGCACAGGCGTCGGGTGGGAATGCTATCCCTGTTCTACCGGTATTACAATGGAAGATGCTCCGAGGAACTAGCATCGTTGATCCCTTCGGCACCGGTGCATAGTCGGGAAACACGCCAAACGCGTGCCCAACATTTGTACACGGTTGACATTTGCCACATGAGAACGGGTCGTTTCTTCGACTCGTTCTTGTGTTCAACAGCTCGGCTGTGGAATGATTTGCCGGCCTCTGTGTTTCCTCCTTCCTACAACATGGGTCTCTTCAAGACCAATGTTCATTCCTTCCTCTCCTCAAAAAGACCCTCCACACAGCATCCTAGATGACATAGGCCCTGAGGGAAATTATTTTACTCAGGGCCTCCTGCGTGGAGTTAACGTAAAAAAAAAAAAAAATCCATATATAAGTTTTTTGTGAAAAAGGCCTCGCTGCCGTTCCCCTTAACATTAGTCTTTAAAATATTGAGTTTTCTTTCATCTTTGAGAAAACGTATCTACATATCTTAGTAATAATACTACACTCGTCACCGTCTACTGCCTGCAATGCTCTCGGGAAGTGATCTACCAATACCTGCAGCAGAAGAGTACGTTCTCACAGCACACGAGGTTTTTCTCTCCTCTCGCTAGTGCAAAATTTTAATAGAAACACCACCTATTAGTAGCTCTGTTGGAATAGAAACTCCATAGCAGACGTCCCAGATAATCTCCCACCATGTCAGCCACGAGCAGAAATTTCGACTTCACTTCTCCCCGCACTTTATCTCTTATCAAATGGTGGATAAAATACTCTACTGCCGCATTGCATTTACACTCTTGATTGTATGCAAATGGAAGCAAGCATCACTGCTTTAATTCTTAGCAGGAAAGTTACTGTTTGTGATATATGGCTGTTAGAACCGCACCTACCACGTACATAAAAATATAATTTATTATAATATTATGTATGTGAAACCTTTATTTGATTCTCTTTGCTTTTCTAGCTGAGATTCGACTAAAATATTATAAAAACAAAATGATAAAAAAACACTAAAAATAAACCTCTCCAGGTAAATTTTAATACTCAATAAGTCATTCACCTGTCTTCCGATAAAATATATATATATATATACATTAACTCCACACAAAAGGCCTTGAGAATTTTTTTTCCTCAGGGCCTTTGTCATCTTTGGAGATGCTGGACGATATTTCTACGAAAAGGCCAATATTTTAAACGCATTCATATTTTATTTGGTATAATTTTTTTGGGGTTAAGTAAAGTCAGATTTCATGATTTTCCAAAGATCTGCGCCTTTTCCGTTTTCAAACAGCCTTATTTACCATCATACAACATTTACCAACGTAATATAACGGGATTTTTCATGATACTTATTTTCCTAACAACGTTATAAAATGCTTTGAAAAAGATAATAGTACATCTCCGCTTCAAAAATACTATCGTTAATATCGTGTGACGGTGAATACAATAATGATTTTTTTTATATAAGCACACAATTGTAGGCAAATACTCTATGCAATGCATGAGAATGCGGATAAGAATGGAAGATTCGATTCGTATGACGTTCAATTCAAATTAGCAGGAATGAAGCGTAACGAAGCGCAAACAAAAAGTTATCAAATCATCATTATTCAGATAATAATATTTTACAAAATAATTAAACACGTCAATTAATTTGCCCTTTATTCATACACGCAACACATTCGCTAACAAAACAACATTCGGCAGTGTCGTTGGCCATAAAACAGGAAAATCCTTAGCACGCTGCGCCGCGCCGCCGGGTGAAAAATATATCAAACGTCGATCATATCCTCACTCCTTAGCAAATATGACAACGCTTTTTAAATACATCTATTTATTTTATTTAGACTTTTAGAAAAAGGTTAATAGGTGTCGCACATAAAATCGGATATGTTTATCGGAGACACTATCTAGGTTACAAACCAATTCTTTAGAACTTTGTGAACAGTTAAAAAGGTAGTAGCCAAAAATATGACCTAAATTGGTCGATGATAATATTATTAATTCTGAATTTCAAATACGAGATAATTTTAAAAATTTGGTTAAGGCTTTTGTCCTGTTTAGACAAGAGTTCGTGGTTTGGAGTCCCAATTGTTACCTTCATATTTTTTTGTTTCTTGTTCTTTATCATATTTTCATTTAGATATAATTTTAGTATCTATTATCTTTATCTTCAATGATATCCATTGAAATTCGTTTTGAAGTGAAATTTCTATAGCACGGCTGTGATTTGGATTTCGGATGAAACGGAAATGACGATTAGTGCACCTGCGACGTATCAACTGCGCTCGTTGGTAATGATAATGATGTCAAAGGCTCCTTATTCTTCTTTCGTATGGTGGGGGGTCAGAGGGGGACATCTAGGTCTGCGAGCCAGTCTAGGGCCTCAGACGTTACCATGTGGACCTCATCAATCCCGCCGGGGAATGAATGGAGCGGGCATTCGTTGACTACATGTTCGGTAGTCTGCACCGCACCGCATTCACACATCGCCGACTCTTTAAGGCCCCATTTATGCATCATGTGAGCACAACGGCTATGGGAGCACCTTATCCTATTGATGCCAGTCCAGAGTTTGCGAGGCAATGAGAACCCAGGCTGTCTCTCAGTGGGGTCTTGAATGAGATGAGCGTTTTTGACGTTGGCTGATTGCCACTCAAGCTTCCACCTATCTTCTGGGGTGAGAGGTATTCGGAGGAGTCTTTCTCCTTCCGTCCAGAAGGGTTTTCGAGACTTTAAGCGGCATGCCGGGTGAGAAACGACATCATCGTGCAAGGGTATTTCGCTTTTTTTGCAGCGCCTTCTTGTATTCCCATCTCTACAACAACATCAATAACGTCGTATTTTTCAATATTAGCACTCTAGCTCACTGAAAACTCACGGACCGCCACTGCTACCTACTATGAAACATTTTTAACAGAAAATTATTATAATTGTCATTTACAAAATTGAAACTGGTTTGTCGAGAATTTAAACTATCCTGTGATATTTCACGGCTCTTCTTGTACTAGGTATACATTTACTCTATATAAAGGGTGTTAAGAGTTGGACTTGACTAACTTTAACCTGTGATTCCTGACATTATTTGGAGTAAAAATTGTAAATGAAATTTCGGTCTCCGGTGATATTTTGTGCACGCGAGGATTTGAACCCGCGACCTCTGGATTCGTAACAGAGGATGACGATCATAAAGGTGCATAAAAAACCGTTAAATTACATTTTGTTAATATTACAATTCTGTGAAATTCGAGTAGGCTGAATTTTGTCCACCATTTTGAATGATTAGCGGCCTTTAGCTAAATATTACATTTATCAGAAAAGCGAAAATCCTTGAATACAGAGTGGGTGTTAGATGGACGGCGGTATTTACCAAATATTAAATAATCGTATAGAGCGTTATATTCTGCGTTCTGACATTTCACATTTAAATCGCGCTTGCCCCGAGCCAAAAATATATAAATAATTCTTACGAGATTTTATTCTGACTATTTTATTAAACTACATCAAGTCCATGATAAATAATGTTCTCTTTTACCGTTAAATGAACGCATAACTTTAACATTAATGATTTTTTTAAATGTACCTGTGTATTTCGATCGTCCAGTTGATTAATAAGATATCACCAAATATTAAGTTTTGAGATAACGAGGAAAGCAATTTTCGAATGCTCATCATCTTAGTAATATTAAATGCGAAAGTTTGTATGGATGTATGTGTGTTTGTAACTCTTTCAGGCAAAAACTACTGAATCGATTTTAATGAAACTTTACAATAGTATAGCTTAGCGTTTCCCAATTTTTTTTCGCCCCGGAACCCTTATCGATCAGACTTTTCTAGGCGGAACCCTATTTTTATAAGAAAAAGATAAACTCGTAGTTTGAATACTTTCATGTTTACCTTGAAAAGATATATCTAAAGTTTTGTGTAAAACTTAAATTAATGTGAAGAGTGATATCTTTTTAATTTTTTTGTTAAAATAGCATTGAAATCAGGCTTTGTGTCAGACAGCTGAATACGAAGATCTGGAGCTGCATCCAGTCTGTTTCTGTTTTTGTTTTTTGTGTAAGCGTAAGCCGAAAAAGCAGTTTCACACCGGTAAGTGGTCACAAACGGTAAAAAAAAACTGTAATAGCCTTCTCGACGACTTCTGGATATTCGTTTTTAAGTCCAATCCAAAACTCATCCGATTAGTTTTTTCTGAATTAAATTTTTGTTGTAAGGAAGAAGAACATTTGATATCTATCAAAGTCTTTTACTCTGTTGCTGTACGTTTCCTGTGAACTAGGAATGGATTCTGTACCCAGTCAATGTCCTGCAGGTTTTTTTCAGGAAAATACTCTTCCAGAGATTTGGCCATCAAATGTTCGTAAATGCATTTTTCAATATCGAAACTCGTTTAAAAGAGAAAAAAATTGGTACTGTTTCTGTTCAACACATTCTATCCAGAAGACAAGCTTCTTTCTAAGAGAAGAGATTTTGTCGTTTACTGTAAAAGTATTCGTGTATTTTCCTTGCAATGATCCTTGCAACAATCCGGACGGAATGCGGAATCCTTGTGATGCTTCTACGGAACCCCAGGGTTCCGCGGAACACCTTTTAGGAAACGCTGACATAGCTCATACATCAGAATAACATATAGGTTATACTTTATAGAGCTAACTAGGAAGGGGACGCGGAAGAGGAACGGGGACGCACGGGAAACGTGATTCAGGGAGAAACAATGTATTTCATTGAATATGGCATTGCAACGCATGCCGGGAACCAGCTAGTATAAAGTAAACAAATATGCTATAAATGTCCGGAACATTAATATGATATTTTAAAATTTCCTACTAGTAACTAAGAAAACAAATGAAAAGGAATGAAGGAGAGGATGGGGTTCAGTGTCTCCAGGTCGCCCGCCGCCAAGACCTAGACAAACCTCACCCCATGAACTTGGGCACACCTACTAAATCACCAAACGTAGCAAACCACTTGGGGTGATCTATGGCAGAGGTGTTGGTTATCCAATAAATTGTTCCCGGGGCGGCGGTACCCATTCCCGCCTTCCAAATCGAGTTTCACTACAAAGTTTGTTTGCATTATAATAGATTTTTTTTATTATTTATTTAAGGAGAAAACACAGATACAGACAATAATTAAGAAAACAATATTATGAACAATAACTTGAGAATTCGCCTGCACCCTAACTATTTCTCACTGATTGACTTGATAAATAAAGATTTTCAAATACATTTTTTATACATGTTTAAAAATAAGTCATAATTAATGATGAATCAAAAATGGTTTAAAAAGAAGCACATAAAAAGTATAATGAATGATATATGAGTTTTCTTTTTTTTATAGAAAAACAACCTTCAATTTTCTACCAAAAGTGCTATAAGTATCAAAAAATATATCGGAATCCTTAAGGTTGTGGTTTTTATTAAACAATTCGCACTTTTTCTGATTGGATCCCTGACACCAGCATTTGTACGTGTCCGGTTAATGTGGAATAAGTCGTTAAGCCTAGTTGTTCTGGGTGGTATTTTAAAATTAATTAGTTTGAGTAAGTGAGGACAGTCGATAACGTTGTTGCAGATTTTATACAGGGTCATTAGGTCAAGGTATGTTCGCCGGTTAGATAGATTGGAGACATTATATTTCGAGAGTATATTTGTGTATCCCCGTTTAGGTGCGCTCATTCTGTAATTGAGGCAACGCAGAAATTTATTTTGGACACTTTCAATATTTTCTTTATAGATACCGTATAGTGGATTCCATATGAAGGTGCAGTATTCAAGTTGAGAACGGACCAGCGTATAGTAAAGCAGAAGGTAGGTTTCAGTTTTTCGAAATACACGGTTGTTTCATGTTGGTTGTGTATATGAGTAATCTGAATATCGTACTAGATAGAGTGTACACTAACACATATAACTGCATACTCAACTAAAATACAGTTTTTTCGGAATGTTTGACCAACTGGACGATCGATATATGTACATGGTTTGGCTTGACGAACAATTTTCAAAGGCAGACAAATTAAGCAATTTAAATAATAGGCGTGCATTTATTGCAAACGGCCAATTTGTAACGAACGCGCCAAAACCGTGACAAACATGTTAACCGTGTGCATTGTTGAATTGTGCATTATATTTGCTTGCGTTATTATGTTTTTTTAACACTATCCTTCCGAAAAAATCTTTATTGGTTCTTTTGTTGAAATAACAAAGGAGAATAGTTGACATACGCAGAATGTGACAAAACGTATTCCAAGGATTTTAACAAGTCATTTCTGAGCATGTTTAGGGTACAAAAAAATAGATTTCATTTTGCTGTCCGATGATATTTTTTTTCTATTAAAAGACATATTTTTCAATCACACAATGCCATTGATCA
Source organism: Limnephilus marmoratus (assembly GCA_917880885.1). Lineage (NCBI taxonomy): Eukaryota > Metazoa > Arthropoda > Insecta > Trichoptera > Limnephilidae > Limnephilus > Limnephilus marmoratus. The sequence goes on from OU862910.1 coordinate 55,196,002, forward strand.
CATTCCTACAATTCGCGACGGGATCACATGATACGCGCTGTTTCGTGTGTTACCGTGCTGCTGGAACGAGAATGCTGGAGGGAGAATGCATAGTTGCGACGTGTGATGGAAAAATATTTTTGTTTAAAAATATATCATCGGACAGCAAAATTACATCTATATTTTTAACTTCAAATATGCTGAGCAATCGCTGGTTAAAATCATTTCTGTTACGTGCTGTTAAACCATGTTTAGGTGCCTATAAATCCATGAGTGGTAAGTATCTATACTTTGTACTTTAAAATAAGAATTATAATTTTTTTTTTTTTTTACAGTGATTACCACACAAAAATCTCAACTGCTCCCGTCTGGAGCCAGTGAGACTATGGCATCCCCAATTGGGGTATGTTGTGAGGCTGAAGGTAGTGTGGAGGGGAAGGAGGTGGGGAAGAGGAAGGTTGGGAAGTACCTGGCTATTCAGATCTGGTCACTAAACACGGGTAAAGCCATTTTCAAGCAACGTTTCAATTCTGAATGGTGGTCTTACACCAGGGCGATACTAATAGTATCTTCCACTCTGGAACATGCCGCAAATATATTATATATTATTTTAAATGAATTAATTGTGAAATAACACAAATTAATCAAATAAAATTTATTTGCGCATGCCGGGTTCGAACCCGCGACCTCCGGAATGTGAGTCAAGAGTCTTAGCCACTGGACTATGGAGGTCGTCTATTATGAATATTGAATTGACTGCGGGAACTGAATCCGGTTAGGGGGCGTTCAAGTATTACGTAACGCAAATTTTGAAGATTTTTGACCCCCCCTCCCCCTATGTAACGTTACGTAATGCTCAAGTGACAATTTTTACCTGAAAGTCACAATTAAGTTGCGCAAAGTACTGGAAAGTCGCTTAAATACTTTTTTTCTTGCTTTAATCGCGTTTGCGGTAGTAAATAAGACAAGAGATTTCGAGAACGAAAAGGATTGCCAACTTGGAAGATTTTAACTCCCTAGTTTTTTTTTATCTAAATTAAGAAAAACATGTTACGTAACGCGTTGTTAGAACCCCCCCCCCCCTCCCCCCCTCCTCATAACGCACAGTAACGTTTCACAAGACCCCCCCCCCCCAAGTGCGTTTCTTAATACTTGAACGGCCCCTTACCTATAATTTTTTGTTTTTTACCTTTTGACAAGATGTCTCGTCATATTTGAATATAGTAGTTAGTAGGTACTACATTTCAAACGGAAAAGAGAATAATTTATTTGTAGATCTTTAAATGATCAATGTTTTAATACTGTATTAGTTTCTCCTTCGGGAAATCGAACTGTCAGATATCACAGATAACCAGATATCAGTAACTATAGATATATTGGATCTTATAGCTTTCTAACATTGAAGGTTGTATTCGGTTCTTTCGTAGTGACTTGGTGTTGATGACAATTTCTATTTTGTGATTATAATTACTTGCAATCATTATAATGCAAAATAATCGAAAAAGGTCTTCGTAGAAGATATACTTCAATGTTTTAGTCAGAACTGACCATTCAAACAGCCTTAACCCCTAATTTAATACAACATTTAGTAACTAATTTAATAGGTAGTGTTTTCTTCATTCCATGTTAGCTGTTTGTTTGTTGAAAATTTACAAATAATTAATATTACGTCTTTTTTTAAGTGCTAACCCTTGTGTTAATATATTCAGTGACAATGTTCTCAACTCGACTCCTTTAGAGTAAGATTTAGCTCCAAAATGAGGCCGTCATGAAAAATGTGGTTTAGCTTCTTAGCTCGTTTTTTTCAGCCAATCTACCTTCTTTTTTTATAAATTCATTGAAGAAAAATTACGAATTTGAGTGCTGTTTCTTCAGTAACCGGCTATTTTCGCTGTGAAAACTTGGTTTTTACCAATCAATTTATCTATCCGCCCCCCCCCCCCCCCCAGGACACACGAAAATTCGAAGGAATCGCTTTATTTATTCTCCTCAAATTTCTCGAGCCATATGCCTCCTTCCTCCAGAATGGTGAATTTGATGTCCCAACTCCCAACTTAGGATATGTAAGGTTTAAAGTCTTTTTAGCTCCTTTTCGGCTGAAGTCTGACTTCATTTTTAAAAATCAAGTTGGTAACACTGTTCAGAGATCGTTTTTCCACAGTGACTTTACCTTTCTAAATGATAAAAATGGTTGAATTATAACAACAATATAACGTCTCCGAATTATGCGTCTCGGAAAATACCGGTCCGAGACAATTAACCCTTAGATCAGCAACTTCATCTGCTAAAGGCAGACTAATAGAACCTAAACGAAAGCCAAATACTATGTTTGGAGATCGTGCTTTCGGAGTATCTGGGCCTAAGGCTTGGAATAGACTCCCTCCGGAATTAAGATGCATAACAAGCCCAACAGAGTTTAGGTCCAAACTAAAAACCTTCCTTTTTGGGCTCTCATACCCGTAATTTAAATACATATACCTATTTGAGAGTATCATACTTGTATTGTCTGTGCTATGTCTTAAGCACACTTTTCTTACTGAATTAAAATTACTCGATTCCTTACACATCAATCTGTCTCTTGAAGAATCACATTTAGAAAGATCAAATCCTTATAGGTACTACTGCACCACCCACCTTTACATGTTGTTTTTACTTTCCAAAATACACTCGCCAAAGAATACATTACATATTAATATTAAAATATTTTTCAGGATTAAATAACATGTGTCCACAATAATGTCCTCTGCGTACGAACTCTATCTAAATTTCTTTTAATGGATAATATACAGTGTTAATTTCAAGCGACCTCTCAGGTAAGTATGGTCCTATTTTCATTAAATTTTAGGCAGCATCGTGTTCATTGGTCAAATTATTGTACATATATTTTCGTATCGGTGATCAATGAACCGGTGTATGCAATATTTAGCCATAAGTTGTTTTTAATTGTTTGTCTAGCTTGTAGTTTTTTAGATTTTAGAAATGTATTATAAGTTTGTACAGCGCCCTTGAGGTGATTTTTCACAAAAACGGCGCTATATAAATCATCCAAATATTATTATTATTATTAACAAGTGTTCCTAAAGGAAAAAAAATTCAAATTGTTAGAAGCATTTAGAATATTTATCAGCAAGTAATAGGGTACCAAAGACTTCTTTAAAGGCGTGAGTTTATCTTATCATAAATTTGGTTTGGTTGTTTACGATAAGAATATTTAATTATATGTAACTATCTAGGTAGGAAACTTCATACAATAGTTGTAGGGTATACAAGAATATTCACTACGAAATGGTATAAAAGATATTTCATCGCTGAAAAGTAAACAAGATTTTAGACACAAGTGTAATGTATGGAACAATATTTCTGTACGATTCTTTGAAACAGGATACTAGATGAAAACGAATAAAATTTCCTTAACTGGTGCAATGGAATTTCATTATAGAAACTAAATATCCCCTGTTTTAGGTCAGATTGGGTAACTTCGATATGCAACCTGACCAAGTGAAATGCAATCGGCCATTTCACAAAGCTAACTTTTTGCAGAATTTGCATCACCTTCGCATATTTTGGCCCAAGCAGCGCGGTGGCGAAACGCGACATGGTCTTGAAATTCGATAGACGTGTTGAGGCTGGTTGGTGGCTGATAGGTGTTGCTGAAATGCGATACCTCAATGGAAAACAGGTCTGGGTGCCAGGATTTACAACACACCGAAAAACAACAGAAATAATAAACGTTTTGAAACATGGAAGGTGAATGAAATATTTTGTAAATAGAAGATTCACCTTTTCGTGGTGCAATTTTTGGACGGAAATTAGAATTTATTTGATGAGAGTCTGTTGCTTTAGTGTCTACTGAATGCTATGCTGATTACTGTCTCGGAACAATGCAAGAGGGATGCTGGAACCCAGAAACTGATACCAAGCCTAAGCACGAACCCTAATCGAGGGAAGAGGGCGGAATTCTCACGAGATTCAAGCAACAATCTTAAAACTAGCGTCGAAAGTTTCCAGGCATTGTTACAACGATTATTCTCTGTCAAATTTCAATGTTATTCATGTATTTATGTTGAAAGTTCTTAGTTCCATTAAAATGGTTTCATTTTTCTCTTTACTTTTCTTTAAACTACTTATCGTAGTTTTCAGCAGGTTTATAGATAAATGAAATAATATTTTCAAAATGTACAGATAAACAGTTTACATATCTATGTATTATCTATAATGATAACTTGATAACCATAATAAAATTTTAACAGTTGTTAATAAGAGACCAAAGCTGCTGTTCAGGCTCACAATTATTTATTATCAATTTATCTTAAATGTTTGTATTATCAAAGCTTTAAAGACTGCTTTTCAAAACAATAATAATAATATATATATAATGAATAACTGATTACTTTGTATAAAACCACTATTTCTAAAACAATATCAACATGTTTCGACAACAATGTTGTCTTCATCAGGATAAAGACATTTGACATTTGCGAAGTTTGAAGAAATAATATATATATCGTTATTGAATGAAATTTGCAAGATTATAACTAAAAAGTACACATTCAGTGTTAATGTTTACAGTGGTTTAAAATTACGTAAGTACAAAAGGATATTAACAGAAAAAAATATAAATATGAACAGTAGATAAATGAAAAATAGAAAATAGTTATAAAAGAATGGCCAAATAGAAAAACAATAAAAATTCTACTTAAGTAGTTTTTGAAATCATGATTTAAATGAGCGTAAATTGAATACCTATTTTAAGTCTTTCCACTTAGCAAGTGAATATTAGAATATGAAAGCATAAACAATATCAAGATATAGATTTAGTCAATTTTAATTTGGGAGGCGGGTATGGGTACCGTCGCCCCCGCTAAAAACTGAGCATGAATTTAACACTTACTTTAGGTCTTTCCACTTAGCAAGTGAATATTAGAATATTAAAATATATAACAATATCCAGAAATGATATGACCGGTCAGTGGTTGAGTGGGCATCGCGTTTGGGTCCCACCCGGGCGTCCCGTGTTCGATTCCTCGGCTGGCTAAGTCCTCCATCACAATACAAGCAACATTTTCGGCTTTCTGTAGTGGTAGTAGGAGATTTTCAATCGTCGCTCGTTGGGTTATTCGTAACCCGGGAATATTTGTCTTTCTTTTAATTTTTTTTTTAAATACATATAAATAGATTCAGTCAATTTCAATTCGGGAGGCGGGTATGGGTATGGTTTATTGGATAACCAACGCCCCTGCCATAGGTCACCCCAAGAGGTTCGCAGCGTTTGATGACTTAGCAAGGGTGCACGGGTTCATAGGGTGAGGTTTTTCTAGGTTTTCACCTGCTGCGTGGCGGGTCGGATCTGGAGAGACCGGTTGAGGGAGATTTAACTTAGACCTCTCCAGTTGGACTCTCTCGTGCCTTACACCGCAGTGGGAGGGATGGATTCAATCATCCGTCAATCCTGGACAAATTGACCCCGAGATTCCTACCGGTCGTATCTTTTTCCTTCCCCCCTTTTTCATTTCTCTAAAAATATTTTCCACACAGCATCCCCAAAGATGAAATAAGCCTAGAAAGGTTTTTGAGGGCCTCCTAGCTGATGTAAAAAAATCGGTTTGATTTACATTTATCCCTATTGTTTATTTTTTCTTTTGTTAGTATAATTTGTGGGTATAATTTGTTTATACGGTAAAGAGGTAATTAATGGAACTTAATTAGTTCATCAAATATAATCTTAATTCCTTAATATTAAAAATTCAAATAAATAAAAAATACGTATTTATATTATTAATTATCTAAAATCCTTGAAATGCACACAGTTAACCGACGACGATGCAGTTTAATAAGGCATTTAAAATAAATCTGTAAAAGGAAATACCATATTTAAATGCTCCGAGTTGTTAATGCGGGAGTATGCCGACAGTGTTTTGAATAAATCCATGTTTTACAAGTGGCCCAAACAAACAAATATATATAAATTTCTTTAAGATTTTAATAGTAATATATTAAATAGCTTTTGCTTTTAGACCAACTGACCTCCGCCGTGCGTCTTGAAAAAATGCGAAGGCCTTCGAGTTCATTTTAAAGGAAAACTTGTTGTTATGTTCGTTAAATTCAATGACAAGTCTGTAAGACACTGTAAGAGCTTATTTTAAATCAAAATATTTTGTTAAAATACCTGCAATGAAAAGCATTTATGTTACATACTTATTTAATTTTAATTTTTTTATTAACTCCGCATTGGTGGCCTAGAGAAAAATAATTTCCCTCCGGGCCTATGTCATATTTTTGGATGCTGTGTGTACGGTTTTTTGAGGAGATAAAGAAGCGAATGTTGTCTTGAAGAGACCCGTTTTGTAGGCCGGCAAATCGTTCCACAGCAGAGTTAAACTTAAGAACGTATAGTAGAAAAGACTCGATCTCGAGTGATAAATATCAATCGTGTACACCATGTTTCCTGACTACGCACCAGTGCCGAAGGGATCAATGACGCTAGTTCGTCGGAGTATCCTTCCTTGTAATACTGGTAGAACAAGGACAGCATTCCCACATGACGCGTCAAAGATTTTCTTCAAGTATCTTGGGGCTCTAGACCAGAGGGGGCTGCTAAATTAAACAGTGAGATGCACTTGGTCAGCAGTTGTATACTATTAAATAATTATTCGCGCTAAGCAAAAATTAACGAAAGGTTTACGGTATGTTTAATTTGAAAATACTTGAAATATCTTCCAATTCTTCTCTACATCGAACGCTGAAGATCACATATAAATTGACAATATAAGTTAAAGCAATTATTTTATTTTTATTGAAGTTAGCTCTAAAATCAATTTTTTAAGGCCTATCAAACCAACAATCAATATCACAACTCCCGGACAAACAGCGCTAAAAATACGAATTGCAACACATAATGCGACCTGCTGGGCCTAGCATCGCCTACTGTTTTATAATTAAATAAATGTTTGAAGTTTTCACGCCATTTCAGGACCCACCATGCACTTTAATCGTTTAAAACTTGGGACAAATTACAATTTATTTGAATTTTATGCGTGTTAGTTTCGAACAATAGTGTCTTCATTGGAACTTGACAGCATTATTACGGCCTTTCAAATGTAATAACAGTATTATGGCGTTTAAAGGTAACAGCAGTATTATGGTCTTTCAAAGGGTTATATCTTCCCCGATGAAGGAACTGCTATGACCAAAATTGGTCACCATTTACTTGAATAAAGTAACGTTTAAAAGGAGTTTTTCATATTTTTTTTAATGTTACTATTTATAAAAATAATTTTTACCAACACCATCATAGATTCTAATTGCCAATAGTACAATGTTGTTCATTATTACTGAGCCAAAATTTCCGACAGCCTTATGGTCATTTTACACGATGTTTTTTCGCCCAATGTGGGTCGTCTTTTCGTATGAATTCTGGATTTTGGTACAGATTTTCGTTCTGTTTAAGATGGCGGACATTATTTGACACTCGGTTGTTTTTACGTGACTACAGTTTGCGGAAACGTTGCAATCTTATTTCGTTTTACATTATAAATATTATTTTATTTTAGTACATGTATTCATGGGGTGAGGTTTGTCTAGGTCTTGGAGGGGGATGATCTGGATACACTGAACCCCATATTCCTACCCACCCCTTAAACCCTTTTCCTTCACAGAACTCTCCTCTCCTTCCTTTCCTTAAAAAAAACTCTCCACACAGCATTCCCAAAGATGACATGGCCCTGAGGGAAATTATTTTCCTCTGGGCCTCCTGTGTGGAGCTCATGTAAAAAAAAAACAAAAAAAAAACAGGCATGATGCCCAAAACTTAAATAAACAAATGTAATAAAAATAATTATTTAAAAGTGCTTGTGACTGATTGTAAAAGTATATTACTATGGGGTAATGTGAATTTCGCCAGCATTTTTGATGATTTGTTGACGGCAAAGATAAAGACAAATGACAGATGTTTTTACGTGATTTATGGTTATGTTCAAAAAGTTGCGAGTTGAAATCAATAAAACAAAGATTTTTCATATGGGCCTTGATGTAGTTTTCTTATGGGAATCGGTATAAAAGCAAAACCATCGTGTAAAGCGGCCATAACACACTTCTGCCCTGAAGATGTATACTGCAAGGCTGTCTGCAAAGTAAGCTTAAGAAGATGGAAGAAACGCCTTTAAAGTCAAAATCCCAAAAGTCCAACAATGTAATAATTTTACCATTTGAAGAATAATATATGCAAGAATTTCTTTTCGGTAAACCTCCCGCTGCAGCTCATTGAATCATAACAAATCACAATGTATCCGATCGAAGCACGTCGCGTGCTGTATGATTTACCGTTTCATACTTCTGCGCCTCTGGAGGAATTTCCCACTTTAAAGTCCGCGGGCTCGGCCTTCGATACCCCTGCATATTGAACAAACGGTTACTTCTGGCGGGTCGACGGACCTTTCTTTTCTCTAGTTGATTTGAACGCGAATTACCAAATTATTTATCCTATCATAGTGACCAAATTAGACATTTTTACTATGAAGCGAAGCTAAATGTGAGAGAAACTGACGAAAACCAAATAAAAATAAGAATTATAAACATTTTTTTTAATTTCTTAAACCTGTTTCTTTTATTATTAAAACAATAATTTTGAAATAAAAGATATTTATTTATCGATTGTCTGAGATAATGGACGTGACGTACCTACCCAAGATTTGAACCCGGAACCTTTTATAACCAACCGCGAAGCCTCTTAGAGAACAATGTAGCACTGACATTAAAAAAAGTCTTGTAAGAAATAAATAAATGATTATTTGTTCGGTATTTTCTTTCAACAGTTCGGATAATAGTAGTACAATATTAATTCCTCGTTATGAAGCAATAGATACTCTCAGAATCGCCATGGTGAGAGACCACAAATCAGAAATTGAATTGGCCAGGTCAACTTCAAACAATTGCCGAAAATGGGAAAAACATAGTGTCATTGGCAAATGGCCGGAATGATATTTTTTCAAGTGAATACCCCGTACAAGTCCCAACTGCTTACAACTGTTCAGAGCCAGAGAGTCTATGGAAACCTCAATTGGAGAATGTTGTGAGGCTGAAGAGAATGGGAATGAAAAAGTGGCAGACGATATTTGGGAAATGCCTTGGTGTTCAGATCTATCTAAAACTAGCTTAAGGCTCTGCAACCGGGCCCGAAAAGAAGAAGATGGAGAGATACGAAATGACGAATGTTAGAGGAGGGCGCTAAAGTTTACAGCGACAAAATCGATGCAAAAATTGCGAAAATGTTTAATAAAACACGACTCGTTTAAAATAGATCAAAAATCTTGCGGGCATTATCTTTAACGGCATTTAAAGAAACACTGTGAATTTTTTCATACATATAACTTGTAAAATAACTGAAACAAACGTGTTAATAATAATTTTTGGAGCATACTTTGCGATTTTTTTCTATAGAGGGAATTTTATATAATTTGCGTTTCGGCGCGGGCAAAGTCTAGATATTATCTTCAAGAATAACATATATTTTTTTAAGAGCTTTAAAACTTACCGTGTTTAAGGGAAATATGTAATAAATCGGTACAAATCCGGGTTGCGGGCCCTTAATTCGGGAGGCGGCCATGGGTGCTGCCGCCGCGGGAATCTTTTATTGAATAACCAACACCTTTGTCATTGGTGACCTCAAGTGGTTCGCTACGTTTGGTGACTTAGCAGTGATATCCGGGTTATTACGTATAAATCCATCCTCGCACCGCAGTGGGAGGGCTGGATTTATATGTACGTCACTCCTGGACATATTGTCTACCAGATTCCACTCACCCCTCACACAGTTTTCCCTTAAAGAACTTCCTCTCCTTCCTTTACCTAGAAATACCCTCCACACTGCATACCAAAAGAAAACATGGATCTTGAGGGATGTTTTACCATAAGGTTTCCTGCGTGGTGCTAATGTGAAAAAAAAATCTCAAATTATATTGAAACTATCTCAGTAGTGAGAATTTTCTTGTGTGGAATCACAATGAAAAGGAAACCTACATCATTAACGATGTTAAATGAAATTATTTATCTTTCTTATAACTGATACTAAATAATACATGTAATTAACATTTGGATACCACACCTACAAACTAACGACATAATAAGATATACTTTGTAAAACAGTTCCCGTAAACACTGATCAAATTATCGCATGCACAGCGGTGTTTTGTTAGGCCATCACTACCATAAAAATTTCTTTCACATCCACTGATCAAGCCCAATGAAAACGAGAGTTAAAGGCACTTAGCAAGAAATCATTTTCCTCATCACCGAGAAATGAAATAACGAAAGGGAATGCTTTATCAAGTACCACATAGTGGTTTAAACTTATTTCCTATTGTTACGACTACTATTTTGCTGTTGTACGGCAGCCTTCAGACGACGTACGAGGAACGAGTATATACCTATTAACTAAGAAGTAAGATGGCAATGTTAAAGTTTCACAAGTTTTCTTATTGAATAGTTAATCTTTAGTATTATTTATTCTGTTTTCTACTGAGCGGAGTACTGTTATGTGTTACTACACGGACTGCGTGGAGTGCGTACTAAGAATTATTGTTAAAACACGTTTACATGTTTAAAATGTCTTATAAAAACAGTTACATAAAAAATAACCGGCAAATCTTTTAATTTTAAGCATTGACTAATGGGTAAAGCATTGCAGCTACAGCAAAAAATCTGGGTTTTGATTTGAAGTTTTATTTTAAAACATTTCAGAGTTTCAAAAAAATTCTTATCAGCTTTTGGCGATTTTGTAAAATGTTTGTCTGCACAAAATTATCCAGTTTCTAGAAAAACTGCTGCCTAATCTAGCCTAACCTAACACATTTATTTTTTTATTGAAGTAAAACTTCGTTACGCACGCTTGACTTGGGGAATAAGCTGGTGAATGCGTGACGAGAGTGTTACGAAAAGTGTGATCGGGGGAGGCAAACGGTCGGGCGAGGCGAACGGAAGTTGAGAGGGAGATATAAATTGGTGAAGTTTTACTTCAGTCGTGTGGTCTAGCTAGAGCACACTCGTTTTTTTTTAATCGTGGATACATAATGTTTTTTTTAAATATAGGACTCGTTTTCAAGGTTCTTACACTACTATATTTATTGCACAACATTTTAGAACAATTTTCGAAATTGGTAGATGTGAAACATTCCTATAAGATTTATTTTAAAAACTTTAAAAAAAATATTTCAAATTTTGTTTCTATAAAATATCGTTAAGGTAAGTATATTTAGTCTATGATTCGTTCTTATATTACTTACTTTAGTTGTCAATGGGTCACTTGATCTCGTTTACGAGATGTGTCGAAAGTAACCGAGACTATGATTTGTCTCATATTGGTTTAGTTGTCAATTTATCTCGTTTACGATATTTGCCGATAGTAACCGAAAGAAGGGGTGCTCAGTAATTATAATGCGAGGGCCCGCCAGACAAAACCAAGCTTTCAGTTAACAAGGACGTCAGTCCTTCATACAAATCAATAAACATTTACTCTGATCTCAAGAACCTTAAGTCTTTTAATAAGCACATAATATCTCTGGAGAGGACATTAGAAATACTTTACAGGGTCTATATTATATTATTGAATTACCAATTCATATGCACACTATTTAATACCATAAACTAGTGCCTCAGGAATTAATGAAACGTCACGCTAATGATTTATAGTACGAGTTTACATTTGATGCACAACATTTATAAGAAGCAATTACACATGTAATTTTCGTAATATGAAAAGGCATGACGCTTGCAAAATGGTTCCCATTGACAAATTTGAAACCGTCCGAGGTGCATATTTCTCCATGATACTCAATAAATTCAATAGTTTGCTAATGAGTCATTAATAACTGTCTTATAATTTAAATGAACTTATGTCCACAGGCGTTGCAGATTATCAACATTGTAATATACGTAGGTGTCCCAGTGGGTCCGGTGGGAGGTAAATAGAAAAACATTCACTTTACCACATCCCACCCACCAATGGTATGAATTCGTAATATGTTAAATAATAATTGGAAACATGCAATCATAAATTCAATTGATTCAATTGCCACTCGTTTACCACCGCCTTTTCCAAAAAATGAAAACTACGTTATTTTTCATACTGAACAGTTGAGATAAATGGAACAAACAACATAGAGCATTAGCTTGTCATATCCACAAATTGTTACGGGCAGTATTGGCAAAAATGTGTTGCTTTCGATATAAGTAATAACCAGATCGTTTTATCGCTTTGTGGCTTCACAAAACGGATTTTTGCTTTATAGCTAAGATTTTTGTTTCACTCGATTCCATAAATGGATTTGTTACGTCATTTCCTCATTGATTGAATCATGTTATTGTCAATGCCAATAATAATTGTCTTGATGAACCAGATTCAACTCTTTGTGTAGAGCTATGAACGTCGATGTTTCGGATGCTTGTATGATTTAATCAGTCATTCGCATAATTATTATCGTTATTTATTTTTGGGGTGTTATGCCATGTTGCGCTACCTCCTTCTTTAGCCAACGTTTCAGATAGAGTTACAGCGTACATAATCAGGACATTTATGAAATCAGGAAAATAATGGCTACACATCTGCCCAGATGATGGACACTGTAACGTTGTCTGAAACTTTGGCTAAAGAATGAAGTAGCGCAACATGGCATAACACCCTAAAATAAATAACGATAATACGTTTGGCAGTGAAAATCTAAAATCATACCAGCCATTTGCATAGGTGAACTTCGTCTTTCTGCTTTCCAGTTTACCCATAACCATAAGGACCAGTTTCCAAATCTAAACTTTTCAATTTGGTTAACCAATATTTAAAAAAATATCTTATGATACCATAATAGGCTCTTGCAAGTGGTATCTGGCATTAAATGTCTTTCTTTTCCAAATTCGATATATTTGTTGGATGTCCATGATACGGCAAGCATTCTTCGCCAAATTATTACAGGATACAAGAGTAAAAGTTTGGGAAATAAAAAGTTTTTTTTTTAAACGTGACATCACTGCGTAATGCAATGTTTTACAAGCGAAATCAATGGGACAAGAGCTGAAAACGAGACGTTTAATAATATTTGTAGGTAAACGAGTCGTGTGTGAATGGTGCAAGGATATTAAAAATAATCATGATTGCAATAATGACGTGATTTGAGTTAGATAATCATCTTGTTGATATTGTACCAATAGAATACAAGATATTTATGGAAAAAAATCAAGCGGAAGACTACCGCGTTTTTCTCTGATCTCCAAAGCAAACACTTGAACGACATCATATTGCAAACAGTTTTTTGTTGAATACCACAAATACTATTATAGTATTATAAAATGGAAAACCGCTTGACATGTTGTGCATACACTTTAAATTAATATACCATTAGAGATAATGAAGCTGTTGTGGAAATACAAACACAAAATACTCATTGGGTATTTAAAATCTTCAAATAGAACAAGTTTTAATACAGTACATGCAATAATGGGTGACCCAACAGTTGGCCCAACGAAATTATAAATATTATGTAGAATTATTTATTATTTATTTATTTTCGGGAAATCGACAGTTAACATTTTTTCAGTGTGTAGGTACATGTGTAACATAGCCAAAATAAAACCAATTATGGGTTTCCTCCTTGTGACTTTACCTCTGATTAGACAGCTTAATAAAGGAAGTTATATTTTTTGTTAATTATTTGTCGATTTCAAAACTAAAATCGACTTCAAAATTACCTTTAATAATAAGTTGGTAAGCATATAAAACTAATTTTTTTTTAATATGTCATGGATGCATTTGAATAAAAATATGTTTTATATTCGCTTTGCATCTGCGTAGCCTTCGGGGACACTTAATTATATTTTGTGTAAGTTGGTATCCCGTATTTTCCTAAACCGACTGCGTATTATGTACCGACTGTATAAGTATAAGTTTCCGGGCCACATAGTCGGGGGTCAACTGTCGTGGAATCATAATAAAGGTATCCAAACTGTTATATAAAAATACTATAAAAATTAGGGTAGGTATTCGGTATCACAGAAATGGGAATGAATGTGATTTTTAAGTTCATCACTTTGTAGTTGGACACTTTAAAAAAAATACATATTTTTATAAGGCAGTGGCAGTGGCAGCACCATAATAAATGTTAGTTTTTTTTGATAAAAAAAAAGTTTTATTTATAATCGAGATAAAAAAAACTGTAACATATTATGTGCCTAACCATGCTCCCCGCCTTGGAAGTTTACAGAACTTTTAAAGAAAAAAATATTAACATACAAAATAAAAACAAATAAAAATCAAATCACTAAGTTGGAAAATGTCATGGCCAAGTCGGAAACAATTAACTTAAAACAAAGTAAGAAAAATAATTAAGATAAAATTATTGCGTTGGGATGGGATATCATTTAACATTTTAGCAGATACGTCCCCTGAAAATTTACGTCCATTTAAATAAGATTTAAGACTGATAACAAATTTGACACATGGCATTATTCTCCACTTTCCAATACTTTCGGATGACTTTTATTGCATATCTGCGACAACTTATACAGGTTTGCATCGAGCGTTTTTTATTACAACATAAGCACCACCGAAAATCGTGTGCGGCGAAGAAACGAAAAGTGCCGAACGAAAGTGTTCTAATTCGTAAAAATAATACTCGATAAATATTATAATTTTCACTTTTATGGCACTCATCGTCGGCAAAAAACATCGGCAAATACAAGACGCATTGGCTTCGGTCTGAAACGAAAGTGACTCGATGTTTGTTCTGTTTTTTCAGGGTCAATGTCGAATAAGCGAAATTTGGTTGAGCCAATATAACACACACATGAGATACGAGATTCGGTATATAAAATTGCCGACTGTAATAAATAGGAATGTAATTATGTTTTTAAAACCAGGAACTGTATTTTATGTATATTAATTGGATATAAAAAAGTGAGATCGATGATAGCTTTATTTTAAACAATTATATGTTTTTGGAGGTCAGCAGCGTTTGCTAGTTGGCAAAGTGACATTTTAAATTAACAATTCTTGGAAAAAATAAATTTTCCAGTAAATAATAAATTATTGAGTCAAGAAAACATAATGTAAAGTTGAATCATTATAAATAGACCTTTCCTTGTGTAGTGGTTGTTCAATAATAATGATTTTGTTAGGAAGTTAAAGAATGAACCAAAAAAAAAATATCAAAAGAAATGTGTAATGGTAAACATCGCTAAGAACACAATATCTTTAAGAATTTATGGAGTAAGAGGGGACTGCGGTTAAGTGTTTCAAACTAGTTCAAAAATTATTTAAAAATTTTCGAAACTGTCGGCGTGCAACGCATTCAAACGTGTCCTTTTTTAATTATTTGCCTGTACATAATTGAATTACTAGGCACCTACCGATTTGTGTATCTAATTGGAAAACATTGCTTTATTTAAAAAAAAAATAAAAACAGTTAAACTAGTTATGTAAGCATTTTTAACATATTTGTAGTGAACGAAAAAGGGGGAAAAATGAAGAATAATATTTTGTTATAAAACATCATTAAAAACTGTCAATTAACCTTTTTAATTGTTTTATTATTTACTTTTCACCATCTTACCACATTGAAAAATGAGTCATAAGGAATTTAGAGAAGTTTTAAATAATTTGGTTGTAATAAACAATCCCGTGAATTTTTTGGTGAATTCCACAGATATTGAACACAAAACCGACAGCATGCAAGAAAAACAAGCGTTTATCACCTAAAGGCCTCTGAAACTAACTGTTTTTAACGGCTTTATTTAAATTAAAAATAAATTGAAAGTAAAGTAATAACACCTAATTAAGTTAATGTCTCAATACAATTCAAAGCAAAACATAAACGAAAACGAGGAATTTTTAAAAAATATTGGTAGACCAACTGTCACCGCGAACTTGTTTATTTCGTTAATTTCCACAAACTGATCTAAATTTTATATTAGCCTACTTGCTGGACAAATATTTCAGGTTATTATTTTTATTGTTTGACGAAATTCGCGATGAGAACAAATTATTGTTACGGCAGGAAAAAGTCTTCAAGTCGGAATAGTTTCTCCCGCGGAGTAGAATTCTGCAACCTAGAAAGTGTTGATACGAAGTAGCCTCGAGGTACAGAGCACAGTGTGGTACGCATACTAACTTGACTTACACATGGCCAATTCATCGTGTTTAATATTTCTCAATTAACGTGGCTACCACTCGTCTAACAAAATTATTACTTATTTATTACCGAATTGGAGTTAGATTTTCGAGCGGGTTTCGTGCTTGCCCGAGCGGTTCGGTCGTATAATCAAATTCCGAAATACGTATAATTTTTTATTCGCGAAGGATGTTTTGTTAATTTTTCTAGACTTAAGGGAACGTACCCATACTACGTGACACTTTTAGGGGGGGGGGGGGGGTCTTCAAAAGGTCACGCTCCATACAAATGAGCGGCGGGTTGCTTAGGATTTTGGTCACCGGGGGGGGGGGGGGGGGGGTAAAAATTGCAAAAAGTTGGTCACGTAGTTTGGGTACGTTCCCTAATTTCGCTGCTTTCGCAATCTATTCAGGCAATTCTTATAGAAACACGATTTTGATGATGTTTCGTACGATTTCATGAAACTTAAAACCCACGTAGTTTCGAAATTGCGACAAATGGTGACTCGTTTTTAAGCGTGTGAAAAACCCAAACATCAAATTTAAACAAAAATGACTCCGTTTTTTAAAGATTACCAACCGCAAAAATGTTCTGTATCCTTATAGGTAATATGCCCAGCTATCCTTATTATTAATAGGTACAACTGATTATCAGTAATCAGGGCTTTTGTGTAATCAGGATAATAATGACTACACATCTGCCCTGATGATAGACACTTTAATGTTGTCCAAAAGGTTGGGTAAAGAAGAAGGTAACGCAACATAACACCCAGAAAATAAATCACCATAACTATGCACTTATATTAAATTAATAAAAATGTATAAACTTGTTCACAGTAAAGACCTCAGTTATTTAAACACTTTTTGATTATTAGTTGGAGTATTATTTCTTGTCTTAAACGTGCTTCTCTTCAAGCATAATCAAGTTAGAGCTGCAAATAGTTCACAGAACATTTCAACATCAAATTCAACTCTAAAGATGAGCTAATCACGAGATATTGATAAATCCACTAATGCATCCAACTTATAATATCTTTCGTAAAATCATTGAGAGCGTCCTTTAATTCTTGACTAAAATGTCAGCCTGCATAACACATCCATAATTACTATTGCACATTAGAAATTACTAACCAATTATAGAATTCTAACAAGATATATGTTATTTATAATTTTATGTCATAGCACGTTTCACCATCGTTTATAAAGCAAAAGCTTAAAGTTAAGAAATCGTAACACTCGTTTAAAACATGTAGACCAGGCGGTGTTCACAATTACATTTTGCATAAACATTTATTATGCATTTATTTAAAAGAATACTGTACTATACGGAAACAATTAAAAGTTAATCGTTAAATTATGCACGGTTCCGTAAAAACAAAGTACGCTCAAATGTATATTTGATTTCATGTACTGTGCAATGACTTTTCAGCGAACACAGTTTGCCATTCTTTGCAGTTTCAACATTGATGTTTTAGCACGAAAATATTATTCATGTTTAAATTAACAGCAAATGAAATTACGTATCTATTATAATATTATTACTTATTACTTTATATAAAGCAATAAAATGTTAAGGAAGTGAAATATTTGAAAGGTTAAATTAAAATATAAAGGATTGAGTCAACAAAGTTGTTTTACTTGATAAAATTTTTTAAGTAATTTTTTGTGTAATTTTTAATAAAATAAGTAAAAAATGATGGTTTATGAAAATCAAAAATTATTTAAATATTTTTTTTCTTCGTACTTTTATGACGAAACTGATATACTTACTCTAAAAGTATATATTACGATGCCAGGAGTTTAACTAATATTTGGTAAACCTACCCTTAGTGAATTTTATTATTTTTTTATTATTACGTTAATACTTGGGTTACGTTAATAATTGAGATGACTTTAGTTAAAGTACAGTTTTTGTGCTTTTCAAACAAACAAAAAAATATCGATGTTTTGGAAAGGACGATTTTAAAGTGAATGTTTGTCAAATCAGCGCTTTATAAACACTTTTGTTGTTAATTTAGTCAATATTTTAGATATAATACTCACTTTAGGGGAGTGGAATTAGTGATGTACACATTATGCAAATAATTTTTTTCGATTATCTTGAATTAGTTTTTTTCAATTATTATAGAAGTTTTATGAAGTAGGTAATACTGCAAGTTTATTAAAACAATTACTGATAAATAATCCCACCTTCTGCTAGGGGTGATTTCGCGTGAAACATGTTCGCCAACAAGAAGAGAAAATGTTACCTGTTATAGTCGCCAGAATGGCTGCGAGCGCAATGAAGCACTGCATGGTCCACGCCATCGTACAGCTATTCGTAGGAAAGTCCCAATGTTATCCACAAATTCGCTAAGTGCGCCAGCCACTAAATAATACCAAAACTAAGTGCGCTTTATGCACACAAGAATCAAAATATTCACTTTGTATTGCATTAAAATAATTCAGAATTGCACCAGTAATATTATATTATTCAATTTAACACTTGTTTCATATAATGCACATAATTTAAAAATCGATTTCCGCAATCTTCGTTATTTGAAATTAGCACGTTCGATTATTTTTTGTAAATGTAACGCGTCGTTTGCAATCGAGGCGCGTTCGGTTGAAGTCGGCTGCCCGCTCGGCTGCGGTCGAGCTAGTGAAACTTCCCGCTGCGGCCAACTCGAGAGTGCTTCCCCCGCGGACCTGACTTCACTCAGCCAACGTCAAAAGAAAGTTCACAACAAATTACCGCACATGCCTAAAAAAGAAAAACCAATCATTAGACAACGCTTTATACTAGAAGCAAGTACGTTGCCACTTTGACTAAGTACGCCAAATTAAAAATTCAACGCCTTAAATCCATGACATAAAGAACCTTGTAATTTTTATAAGGTGATCAGAACAGCAACTTGGTTCTTAGTAAAATGCGGACAACACATAAATCAAATAAAATTAACCGCGAGTGCAAATAGTTTCACCCTTTTAGCAAATCAGCCAAAGTACGTTCAACTTTTCCGCTTGTTTTGCCGAATTGCTCCATATATTTTGGAGGGGGAGGTCTGGACAATACAGCCTTTAGATATACAGGAAAATTTGGTTCTGGGAGCAATGACAGTCGCATGATTTATCAATACATCCTTGCGACATTTAATAAAGGCCTACCGCATTTTCGATTTTTTTTGGTTCGCTGAGATATTTTTTAATGTCGATCTTGAATGTATGCAGACTATTTTCATGGTTAACAAACTTTAAAGGTTATATTGGTGTGGGAATTAATGAATGGTTTATAAGCATTGATCTACATTATAGAACTCACGTCACTTTTTAAATAATGGGTTTGTTTTTGGCATAGAATATACTCTTTCCACTTCAAATAATGCTGTAAAGGGCCGTTTTTGCGAAAATGATACGAGGGCATTACCAGAGAAAACCGGAAATACGTCATTTTCAAAAAGATTTAGACGTATTGACTCTTTTCCACAAAAAATTATAAATGGATTTCGAAAGATTGTTCTTTTATCTAGCTAAATTTTGAGAAAATTTTTTAATTTTTAGTATAATAAGGTTATTCCATAGGTCGTCGGGAGATTTATTAAATTTTCAAAAAAATTATTAAATTTTATTATATATATATTAAAAAGATTTATTAAATTTTCAAAAAAGATTTTGTATTATACCACACCCATTTCAAATAATATAATCATGCAGTAAAATAAATCAATACATTATCTGGGTATCGCATGTTTTAGAATTTTAATTTTAGTTTTCTCCGTACCAGATTTTTTAACATTCTTATTAAATTTAGACATTATTGAAAAATGATAAATACTTATAATCAAAAAATAATTACAAAAAGGACATTATTTTAATAGTTTTATCATCACGCCTTTCAGCATTTTTGGATGAAGGTATAAATTAAAGCTAATTTGGATTGAAATAAATTCGATATTGTGTTATAATTTAAAAAAGCTGGTACGGAGAATAATTAATCTTTCTCATTGTAACCGCCCTGCACGATCGGAAGAACAACTTTCGGCGAAATGTGGATTTTCGTCCGCTGGCTGGTTAAACGCTCTTAAGCGCGCTGTACTAATATGACTTTCTAGGCTCTATTTAATTGAAGAAGAAGATAACAATAATAATCTAAACGAAAATATGAAAGAGAACAAGACACAGAAAACAAAAAAAGACAATGGTTGCAACTGGGACTCGAACCCAGACCTCCCGTCTAACCGGGACGTGCGCGTTAACCAATTTCGCTTCTGTCAAGCCGTCATAATAGTCAATCTCATATTTCAAATTTTAGAATCAACAATATTATCTTCAACTAATTATTTTTCCATATTATAGGCAACTACCCTTTTTATTGGAGACAATCGTATTTCGATATTTTTGCGCTTGTGGTGTTTTTTGAAATGTAATTTTTTTAACACTAATATAAGGGTACCAGCATTGTCGCAAGACTATAGTTTAACTATATAGTTTAACTATTACTCCCAATTCCAATTTGGGATGGGGGTATGGGAACCGCCCCCCCGGGAACCATTTATTGGATAACCAGCACCTCTGCCATAGATCACCGCAAGTGGTTCGCTTCGTTTGGTGACTTAGTAGGGGTTCCCGGCTTCATGGGGTGAGATTTGTCTCGGTCTTGGTGACGGGTGCGTTTACCTACCTAATGCGTGGCAGGCAGGATCAGGAGAGACTGGTAGAGGGAGACTTTTTGACCCCTCCAGCCTTGCACCGCAGGTGGAGGGATGGATTTATGTGCCCATAATTCCTCGACACATTGAATCCCAGATTCCTAACAACCCCCTCATACCTTCTCCTTATCAGAACTTCTCCTCCCCTTCTTTTCCAAAAAGACCCTCCACCCACCGTCCCCAAAAATGACATAAGCCATTAGGGATTTTTTCTTATGGGCTTCATGTGAGGAGCTAATGAAAAAAAAATGAATTGCAGGTTGAGTAAATCCAAAAAGGCACCCAATGTTTTTTTTTTCAAATTTCATAATTTTTCTGATCAAATTTTTATTTTATGTAAACCTACCTTTTTTTAGGTGAATACCGCACAAAATTCCCAACGCTCCCAATTCCCAATTGTGAGGCTGATGGTAGTGTGGAATGGAAAGAAATTGGGACGAGGAAGGTGGGGAAGTACCTGGCTATTCAGATCTGGTAATTAAATACGTCTACAGCCATCTCAAGCAACGCTGCAATTCTGAATGGTGGTCGTACACTAAGGCGACACTGTGAGTATCTTTCTCCCTGGAACGTAAGGCATTTATACTATTTATTATTTTCACATAACAAATAATATTTACTTTGGCACGCCGGAATTTGAACCGCGATATCCGGATTGCTAGTCGGGAGCTTTACATTCGATCACTGAGGTCGTCATCGTATGTACATGAACATATATAAATTTTTCATGTGTACCTATTTATATTCACGGAAATTGACGAAAGTCTGGGTTGAGAGATGGCCTGTTCTTAGAGTAGCGATTAGCAGGAAAATCAAGAAGGTAACAGGTGTATTTTGCTTCTGAACCCTCGGACACTCTATTCATGACTCATTTACTTTTATTGCTTGGATTATTTATTATGTTTTTTTTTCTATTTGTTGTATATTTGTATTTATCTGTTTTGTGTTTATTGTATATTTGTTTTGTGTTTATTGTATATTTCTATCTATTGTGTTTATTGTATATTATTAAATATTTTATTTATATTTATTTTGTTATAACTATTTTTCCAAATTTACAGATTTACCTTGTTAATGATAATTATGTGACATTTCTATTTATGTCATGTTAATTCTGTTTTGTTTTTTTTTAACTGTTATTCATTGTTTATTGGACAAACTGAACTGAAACTTTTTTTTAATCTATCCCCATATGGGGGTGAGCTGGACCTCGTCCCTCCTTCAAGTTAAGTTACATTTTTACTGTTTTTCTTGCAGATCTATCTCAAATTTATTTGCGCCACCCCCAATAATATGTGAAGGATTGAAGCTTGCTTAAACGGCCTAAACTTTCCTTTGTCCCGCCTCCGACAACTCAACGCTGATTTATTTTCTTTAAGTCTTCAGGTATTTTACCTCTATTATTCACCAACTTTCTTTGAGGTATCACTGGGTGGTTGGCTAAGGGACACGGATGCTGAGTGTGGTTTATTTCAGGCTGAATGCAATTTACATTTTTTATTGGTACTTGCCAAATAATTTGAGACTTGATTGTATATCGTATGTTCTTTATCTATTTGTACAGGTGCTTACAGGGTTTTTCACATGATGCAATGCTGCCTTGTGAGCTTCTTGAACGAATTTTATTTTGCTTTAACTATTATTTTTGCTTGTATTACTAACCCGATTTGTTGTATTATGTTTTTTTCTGTTAAGCACTTGCATTCTGCTTACTAACAACGTATGCAAGGACACTGGAGGTCTAGATTCGTTCAAAATAAATAAATATAGCTTCGTTTAACAAAAAAATTAGAATCTTGCGAGAGCCTTAAGGAGTAACCATCAGTTACTTATACCAGGGCGGGTAAGAGGTGGATAACCTCCACTGTACCTATTTATATTGTCTTTTGTATTTTGTCAATGCTCTATGTATATGTACTTTCCTTTCATTGTCATCTCTCTTTTTTATTTGTGTTATTGTTATATTGTTAATGGACTGTTTGTCCGTAAATAAATAAATAGATAAATAAATATTTACATTAAAAGAACACCGGAAATAAATGGGAGTTTTATCTTGTCAGTTATGCATTTTGTACAATGTACTAAAACATATTATTACATAGAGGGTTCAATTCTAAAGTGGATGAAGTGCAAAAAAGTGCAAAAATGATTTGATTATTGGTGCAATCTAGTTTCCAACTTCCAAAATTATGTTTTTTTCAATGTGAATACCACAAAATAGTCTCACCTGTTCCTATCCGATTGGAGCCAGTGAGACCATGGCATCCCCAATTGGATATGCCAACATCCACCAACATCCCCAATATGTTGAGAGACTGAAGGTACCACAAAATAGTCTCACCTGTTCCTTTGCGAATGGAGCCAGTGAGACCATGGCTTCTCCAATTGGATATGCCAACATCCACCAACATCCCCAATATGTTGAGAGACTGAAGGTACCACGAAATAGTCTCACCTGTTCCTATCCGACTGGAGCCAGTGAGACCATGGCATCCCCAATTGGATATGCCAACATCCACCAACATCCCCAATATGTTGAGAGACTGAAGGTACCACAAAATAGTCTCACCTGTTCCTTTGCGAATGGAGCCAGTGAGACCACGGCTTCTCCAATTGGATATGCCAACATCCACCAACATCCCCAATATGTTGAGAGACTGAAGGTACCACAGAATAGTCTCACCTGTTCCTATCCGACTGAAGCCAGTGAGACCATGGCATCCCCAATTGGATATGCCAACATCCACCAACATCCCCAATATGTTGAGAGACTGAAGGTACCACAAAATAGTCTCACCTGTTCCTATCCGATTGGAGCCAGTGAGACCATGGCATCTCCAATTGGATATGGCAACATCCACCAACATCCCCAATATGTTGAGAGACTGAAGGTACCACAAAATAGTCTCACCTGTTCCTATCCGACTGGAGCCAGTGAGACCATGGCATCCCCAATTGGATATGCCAACATCCACCAACATCCCCAATATGTTGAGAGACTGAAGGTACCACAAAATAGTCTCACCTGTTCCTATCCGACTGGAGCCAGCGAGACCATGGCATCCCCAATTGGATATGCCAACATCCACCAACATCCCCAATATGTTGAGAGACTGAAGGTAGAGGGGAGAGGAAGAGAATGGGAAAGAGGAAGTTGTGGAGATTCCTGGCAATTCAGATGTGGTTACCAAACAAGGCTAAAGTCATTTCAAGGAACATTTCAATTCTGAATGGTGGTCTTACACCAGGGCGATACTGAAAGTGTCCACTCTAAAACCTATAGCAAATATTCTACATATTATTTTAAATGAATAAATTGTGGAATAACACAAATTAATCAAATTAAATTTACTCTCGCACGCTCGGGGTTTGAACCCTCGGCCTCCGGATTGCGAGTCGATAGCCTCACCCCTAGACCACGGAGGCCGTCGAAAGGCCGTTCATAGTAACAAAGATTTTTCACAATTTTATAGCATATCTACGAGTATTTGTGCTTAGATATCTATTATATTATATTTTTGTGCTCGTATTGAGTATTTCGTAAAAAAGGAAAACATTAAATCTCATTATTTCAAAATTAACATTGGAGAGTTGGTTCACTTTAGAACTATGACCTAATATATCTTTTTTTATATGAATACCGCACAATAGTCCCAACTGTTCCCGTCTGGAGCCAGTGGGACTATTACATCCCCAATTGGGGTATGTTGTGAGGCTGAAGGTAGTGGGGTGAGGAAGGAGATAGGGAAGAGGAGGGTGGGGATAGTACCTGGCTATTCAGATCTGGTCGATCTAAACACTAAACACGGCTAAAGCCATTTCAAGCAACGTTTCAATTCTTGTGGTCTTACACCAGGGCGATACTTAGAGTATCTTCCACTCTGGATAGTGCCGCAAATATACTATATATTATTTTAAATGGATAAATTGTGAAATAACACAAATTAATCAAATAAAATTTATTTGCCACGCCGGGATTCGATCCCGCGACCTTCGGAGTGCTAGTCAAGAGCCTTACCGCTGGAATATGCCAACCGTCTATATCTGCAAGAATAAAAAAAAATTACTACTACACGAAATAAACCAGTTTTTTTAACAAAATTGTACTCGTACTTCACATGTCAATTTTATTTTTTTCTTTTCGCCAATAGTTGTTAGACTCGAGCATGATATTTTTTATTATTTTTCATTGGGAAATAAAAATGCATTCCTTCAATATTCAATTAATTAAATAAAAAAATATCTACATAGAAAAAAATCTTGGCATTGAATAAAATACACATAAAGCTGACCACCGACTGTGAAAATAGTTATATTTTTTTATAAATAAACCGTTATGATTACAAGTATGAACGCTTGGGTCGAGTGTATAAAGTCAATATTTGTTGTGCGGAAAAGGCAAGACAAGTTATTGAACAAATTCTCCGGGGAGAATACATACTTGATTTAAATATATTTTTTACTAACTTCATGGTCAATTTCCTGTAATAAAATTAGTTATAAATAATTTCCTGCAGGGGCGGCACTGTGTATTAAGGCGCCCGAGAAGCGATATTTTGACACCTATGATAAAAAGAACAACTGACAAATATAATCCTTTAAATTTAATTTATTTTTCTGATTATTATTTTACGTTATTGCATGTGTTTCATATTACTTTTCGTCTTCTGTGCCCTATCGTCCTTTCGTATACTGGCTCGCACCACATTGGCAATAAGGAACTCCAGTGAAAAATATTATGGCTTTAAAAAAATATGTTCATATAGACCAATAAACGCTGATTCTGAATATATAAGTTTTAGTTAATAATTATTATTAAAAAGCGCATTTTTAAACATCTCGTCGAAACACAGCGTCAAGTTGGCATTATTGAAATGTTTAGTGGTGACGTCACTGTTCCTCGTGTCGTGATGTCACCGTAAAGTCATTGTATGGGAAATGTACGGGAATGTGGGAATGACATAAGCCATCGTATTAATTTATTAATTTATTTACATACTGTTTATGGAGATTTAGTTGTTGTGTTTATTGACACATTATTTAGGCCTAAATAATTCAGTATCAAAAATAAAGGTATCTCTATTAGTTTATCTCTATTATTAAAATATTGAAAAACTTTAAGCTATACGAAAAAATCGTATAAATATACTATATCATAATGCTACCCATTACTCCACGGCCAAATCAAAATGGCTGCAGTCGAACAGCTGATATCGTTTGCCTATACTTTTGTGGGTGATGTTTCGTTTTTGATAATATTGATTTTAAAAGCTAAAAAAATTATAATTTCAAACAATTTTTATACCACTCATACCAAAAATATAATATAATGAATAAATAATTCCACCTACATAATGTTTTAACTTATCGAATAGTATCATATTTCTTCCGTATAATTATCATACAAAATGACAACACCTGTTGAAAATAAAAATAACTTTTGGGAGTCATGACGTCACACGATTCACTACATAATATGCGGTTGTTTTCGGGGGATCTTGAAAAATTAAAACTTTGACAATTATTTTAACAATTAAAACTATCTCTAAAAAAATATGCAGTTATTTAATTAAGAAGGTCATTATTCAATAAAAAGATTAAAAAAATTAGACTGGAGTTCTCTCTTACCGGGCTAATTTAAATTTGGTGGAGCAATGTTACACTCGTTTGTGAACAAATTTACCTCTAAATATCTTATAAATAGTCAGGATTACTAACACGACGGGATATCATTTGAAACTTAACTAATATTATAAAAATAAACATATAAACCACGCCAAATTAGGTCAATCGTACACGTAGATACTAATAAGCGACACGAATTTTGTGCGCGTATCATACGCGCCGCTCGTAAGTGTGCTGTGTATTAAAGAGTAGCAAAATCGTTTTGCGTCGAAAATAGTTCACTTTGTCTATTTGTGTACGATCTTACGATCTAATTAATATATTTAAGTTTTTTTTACTTACATGTTTTGCTTAGACATTGTAGAAAAAATATAAATACTCATTCTTATGATCAAAAATAATTACAAATAGTACACAATTTTAATAATTTTATCTAACTTGAATGTAGGTATATACGAGGGGAGGTCCAAAAGTTCGTGGAATGGCGGGGATGGAGTGGGGATAGGGGCTCTCGTTTAGTGTCATATTAATTGGTGCCTCATCATTAGTATATAAATTAAGTTTCAGCCCTATTGCGTCATTCGTTTACGTATATTCGCCTGCTAAACAAGTCAATGCCGAAGAAAGCTGAAACTATGAAGAAAATTGAACACCATGCTGTGATAAAATTCCTTACCTAGCAAGGAAAAAACGCTCAGACCATTTTGAATGAAATGCGAACCGTTTATGGGGAACAGTGCCCTAGTAAATCAATGATTTACAAGTGGCATGGTCTTTTTAAACATGGTCGGGAGTCGATTGAAGACGACCCCGCTCAGGAAGGCCAGTTGAGGCCACCACATCAGACATCGTTGTAAAAGTGGAAAAAATTGTACTGGAGGACACCCGTTTAAAAAAAACAGTTATCTGTATTAGTTGGAGCATCAGATACCACCATTTGCGAATCCTACATGACCACCTGGGTATGACAAAAGTCAGTGCAAGATGGGTACCGAGAAAGTTCACGCCGCTTCAGAAACAACAGCGCGTTAATGCGTCAAAACAATTTTTGGAGTTGTGTGGAGACGAACCTGCACAGATTTTGGAGCGGATTGTTACCGGAGATGAAACATGGGTTCATGAATTTGAGCCTGAGTCCAAACAAGAGTCCATGCAATGGCAAAAAAAGGGTACACCACCACCAAAGAAATTCAAAGTGTCGGAGTCGGCTGAAACGTTGATGGCTATTGTTTTTTGGGATTGTGAGGGGATAATACTCATTGATTACATAGAAAAGGTAAGGACTATAACCGGAGAATACTAGGCAACGATACTAGAGAAATTAAAGGAGGCCATCAAAGAAAAACGTCGAGGAAAATTGACGAAGGGTGTGTTGCCCTTGCAAGACAATGCGCCGGTTCACAAGAGGAGAGTTGCAATGGCTGCTCTGCACAAGCATGGCTTCGAAACACTAGTCCGCCCACCCTACAGTCCAGATCTGGCCCTAAGTGATTTTTATTTGTTCCCCAATTTAAAAAAAGACTTAAGGGGAAGGAAATTTTCCGACGATAATGAGGTAAAGGAGGCAATTTTGGCTCATTTTGAGGCAAAAGATAAATATTTTTACGATGGTTTAGAAAAATTAATTCATAGATCTAATAAATGTATTCAGCTTAAGGGTGATTATATTAAAAAGGAAAAATAGATTTATTGTTTCATTTTATTTAAAACCCTTTCATTTCATGAACTTTTGGACCTCCCCTCGTATTTAAGCAAATTTTGAATGAAATAAAATCAAATTGAGTTATTATTTTTTTCTTCTTTTATAATATTATTACTATTATTTATTTTTTTACATTAACTCCACAAAGGAGGCCTTGAGGAAAATAATTTCCCTCAGGGCCTATGTCATCTGGGATGCTGTGTGGAGGGTCTTTTTGAGGAGAGGAAGGAATGAACATTGGTCTTGAAGAGACCTATGTTGTAGGAAGGAGGAAACACAGAGGCCGGCAAATCATTTCACAGCCGAGCTGTTGAACATAAGAACGAGTCGAAGAAACGACCCGTTCTGTTGAGTTATTATAATCAAGTTCTGTTGAGTTATTAGTTGAAAATGCTGGTACAGAGAATAATCAATCTTTCTCATCGGAACCACCCTGTACAGTTGCAAGGGTACGATCGCAAGATCGCAAGACGATGAAATTTGAATTCTCGGTCGCTGGTTAATGGACCAAGTTCTCAAACGGTCCGGCTCTGGGTGCCACCTTCGGCCCGCCTTGTCGGTACAAGTTATCAAATAGCCGATTACTCGAACGAAAAACACTTTCTAAATTAACTGTATCACACATAATTAGATGCGAAGGTTCGTATTTGGTTCAGTATTGCATCGGTCTGCAGGAAGTGGTTTTCACATGTCCGTCAAGTGGATTAGCGAGGTTCTACAAGGAGGTGCGATTGGCAAAGATAAGCTGGCAATCTGCCAAGTGACTCCGTAATGACGATGATTAACATCCAATTCACTTGGGTTTAATTTAACTTGCACTGCATTCTAATTTATCACAAGTTTTGGGTATGGTCAAACGGGTAAAAGTGAAAAGCCGAAATAACTGAAACGCGATGAGCACGAGTGTTAAAGAATTAAAGAGCTGTAAGAAATGTGAATTATATCAGACGAAACCCTTTAATATTCTTTTACTATCGTTTGATTTCGTAGTATTTTAACCTCTCAGCCCTCGGGCACATTCTGTCAGAAGGTCAAAATATTTCCGCTTTGCCATAAAATCCAAATAAATGGCATATTTCTGAACCTATCCGACAACAACATACTTTTTTTATTAAATTTATGGTATCTTTACGCTTTCATATTTTAAAGTTGAAATAAAAATATTTTAATATCAAACATAAAAAGATATTAAAAATGGCTCACCTTAAGTTTTTTCTAACTAAAATTCTGTACCCGGGAAGCATACGGATGTAAGTCCAAAAAGGTAAATTTTCAGGAGAGGCAAGAAACAATTTTTTTCTGTAACTATGGTCTCATCACTTTTTCGGACATCCAAGCTGAGAGATAACAAATAAAGTAATAATTACATCCATTAGTTTTATTTTAAAAACGAGCAAATAACTCGAAATATTTTAAATGTAAAGCCTTTAAAAATATTGTGTAAATAAAACGCTAACAAAAAAAACAGACTTAAGTCCTTCTGCTTCAAAATGAAATGGAATATTTTGTTATGACGTGTGGTTTACTTCCATAAAAAGCGTAGTAACGTTAGAGTTAGAAAGATGCAAATGGATTTGAGTATTAATACTCAAAATGCAACTAAATCATAAAGATGCAAGTCCATGTAAATCTTTCTGCTTCTAAGATAGTTATTGCATCAAAGGTAGTTGCGTCCGTATACATTTTTGAAAATCCTATTTTTCTTCGTAATAGGACCTGTATCTTTCTGCCACTGATAAACATGATAATTTACTTCAAGTCTGCATCAAAAACTCATTTCTTCAAATTTTGGATTGAATCCGTATGCTTCTCGGGTACAGAATTATTGATAACGGTAACAATAAAAACACACACATATTTTATTACACAGATTTATCATAAACGTTACTGTCGCCTCACTTTTTTATCGTTCCATGGAAAAACAATGGATATAAAATACCCAAAGTTTCATTTTTTTTTTCAAATTGCGGCCGGAAACTTTAGTCTCATAAAAGTGTACATTTCTAGTATTTTGTGGTTAACTTTTAGATTTGATATTAAGCGTGGTGTTTTCTCTTTCCAATTCCGTTTAGATCATATTTCTTACCACGATAGTAAGGGAGATACAACGATTTCTACGAGACCTATATCAAAAGCGAACAAATTAGCCCGATGGGTTAATATCCACAAGCAATATGGTGTTGGGGTTATAGGTGTTCACACAATGTATTAGGTAATTTTCACCAAGAAACAGAATAAGACATAGAAAAATAAAAAAAGTAAAACCGAACCCACTATCTCTTGTCTTGTTGGTATTTCGTATTTCAATAATTTTGAATGTTCGTTTTATTGTAATTAATATTTAATGATCATTTTAGTATAAGAAAATGGACTCTCAAATTAAAAAATAGAGTGTGTAATTTACGCGCGATAGAAGTGAAACTTGAAAGTCGCTAGATGTATGAATAAAGGGGTACGAAGGACTGGGGTTCGCGTTAGGGAGGAAGAGGGAGGGGAAGGCAGGGAAGGTGAAAGAGAGAAGAGAAGACGGGGGCGAGAACGGGGACACATTGAAAGGACACGCAAGGAGAAATAATTGCATTTTTTTATGGCTTTGCAACGCATACAGGGTTCTCGCTAGTAGTTATAAATGTATGTATTTTTGTAATTAAAAATATATTTTTTAATTATTATTTTTCTAACACGATTCGGTCACCTCTCCAAAGTCAAGAGAAGTAGATAATGTCTATGTTTTTTAATAGTTTTTATTGAATCTTTTTTGTAATTTGTTTCTAAGAACGTTATACAGCAAAAAAACATAAAATAAACTCGTGGGAGATCGATTTATCGCCATAAATAAAATATAAAATATCTGCTGCCAAAAAAATAAGCATTTATTAGCTGTGGTTTTCTACGTGTAAGAATGATCGGTAAAAACATTCTGGTTATATTTTCAATTAATTTAATTTTTTTGATCTTGTGGTTAAATAAACGTTATTTAGATCACGCGCACATGCAGTTTTTTAGATCTTTAAAATAATACAAAACTTTAAGTCAAAACAGAATCTGCATATATATATACTTTTAATACTATTTTAAACCATTGCGGTGGAAAGTAATTATTTAAACTAGTTCGAAAAATGACTTATACAGGGTGTTTCTAAAAACATAAAAAAATCAGTAGGTATAGGACAGTTAAAGGCGGAGTGAGAAGTTTGTTGGTTACTCAGCTCTGTGATCAGTAACGACAAGTGGAAGAATTTTTTACTTTTTGATTTAAAAAAAAAAAATGGAAATAATAAGATATCTAAAAAGTCCCCGGAGACCAAAATTTCATTTACATTTTTTACTCCAAATAATGTCAGGAACCACTGGTTAGAGTACGTACCTTAACATCCAGTATAATATTACCTTTAGATACGAGTACCATCGGTTATTTCGTTTTAATTAGAAAATTTCATTTTAATAGCCCAACATGGTAGTGGTACAAAATATTTCTTTACTACTTCCACCTATTTTGGGAGGCGAGTACGGGAACCCCCCCCCCCCCCCTCCCGGAATCATTTATTGAATAACTAACAACCCTGCCGTAGGTCACCAGTGTTTCGCAACGTTTGGTGATTTAGTTTGGGTGTCCGGGTTCATGGGGTGAGGTTTGTATAGGTCTTGTCGGCGAATTACACCTACTGAGACCTAATCTAGACTTCTCCAGTCGGAACCTCCCGACCCGCCGCCTTGCACCGCAGTGGGTGGGAAGGATTCATATGTTCATCTCTTCTGAACACACTGACCCCACACACAGATTCCTACCCACCCTCACACCTTTTTCCTTCCCAGAACTTCCTCTCCTTCCTTTCCTTTAAAAGACCATCCCCAAAGACGACATAGGCCCTGATGTAATTTTTTTTCACCAGGGTCTCCTGTGTGAAGCTAATGTAAAAAAAACTTGCTTTATCAGCAAACCTGAAGTAGGAATGAACGGTAGCATAAATAATGTTGACCTTTTTTATACGGCACAAGTCTCCTGTGCAGATCATGTGGGAATTATACACTGTTAAAGTCATTTCAAGCACTTCGCAAAGTTTCAATTCTGAACGATGAGTTTTTCAACAGAGCAATTCCAAGAATGTAATTCTACCCTTTTGAGTAGTATTTCAGAGCTCGTAATGATGAAAAAATAAGAGAAAAAATCTCCATTCCTCACCTGAATTCATTGTATGCATTATAATAGTCCTTGGTTTTAATCGAATCATAAATAAAATTTATCAAATAACTTAATAATGAATTATCCTTCAGTCTTCATTGTAATGGAATTTAAATTCAAAATTCTTTCAAAGTGCAAACATAATCACTACAACTTGCAAATTCGCCTGTAATTTTTTACAATGCAATTTAAAAGTCAAACTTATTTCAAAAATAATTATTGTTACAATCGATCCTTATCTCAAACTTTTTGTCACGGCATAAGTGCTACAGTTGGAAAGAACAAGGATCTATATACCACTGTACGAGTATATTAGATTATGCTACAATTATTTTACAATACAAGGTCGATCATTTCACATACAATACTTAATAAATAATAATGTAGGTGGGTCCACTTCCCGGTTCGCTCTAATTAAACTCTGCAAGACATTTTCGACTTGTCACTATAATATGTGTATATTATATTACAGTATTACTACTGGCAAGTAAGGCTTTAAGTTTCCGGTTGCAAACCCGGTTTCTGGCAAGGATAACTATTAACTATGCTTCAAGATCATGCGAGTTGGTTGACTTTTGTCGAGATAATAATTATTGGAGTACGTTGACACACTAACTGGTATTTTTTTTTCAATGACCTCCTAGGTTCCTTGGCTGTGGGTAGACCTAAAGGTCGCGGGATTGATACCCGGAGTGGAGAAATTGGTTTTGGCAATATTTAGTAATCTAAATAGTCATGTAGGTAACTCCCAATCTTCGTATTCAATACTCAATCAATACAACAATCCGTTAATGGGGGTGCGATAATTCCATAATTTAATCTGGCCAGTTAGAACAATTACGCATTTATTTTACATTACATATTTTACGATCACCTTTTAAGGTGATCCACTAGTCCTGGAGAAATTCGGCAACGGAATCCACTCCACTTTTTGGGAGGGATTTAAAAATACCTGAGAAAAAGTTTTTTGAAAGGTTGGAGAAGGCATTTGAGAATTGTTTTCATATATGTTGATTTCGTAAAGGCCTGTAAAAATATTAACTCCTCTTTTACGAATTGTTTATTACAATAACAAGGAAATGTAAAATCGATTGCACGGAACCAAGCGACGTGGAGTCTAAAGAAGTCCACACAGTGAGGAGAAATCTGTTTGCACAACGATGAAATTCGCAGTTGAAAAAAAAAATTATCCTTAATTTAATCCATTGGAAAAAAAATATCGCAAAAATTCATGTTTTATTTTATTTTGTGAAATTCAGGCGTAAATATAATATTATTTTTTTTGCGATTATTATTAAAAAAAAACTGAATTTTCCACATTATAGAATAAAACCGTATCCGAAAAGGGATTTATACGTAGGAGATTTTGCACTTGAAAATTTTTTTTAAGCTTATTAAAATCTGAAAAAAAGTTATCGATATTTTGAAAGGCCAAGCAAGATGTGTTCTACTCGCAGTGTTTAATTGAAGCATCTATAATACTTTTAAGGGATCAAATTTTCAAAACAAAAACACATGATTTTGTATTATTTTGAATTATTTCGCATGGCTTCATCTTAATACATTGTGTGTTAGCACTATTAGCAGTATTGAAATAATAATCCATTAGTTTAAATAGTTGCTTTCAAAGTGATGCAACCTAAGGAAAGTTGTTTCAAAAAAATTGATCATTTCATCAAATATTTGAGGTAAATTTTTACGTGTAACGTTTTATTCAAGTTTGTGATAAATTTAATTTTATGAAGCAACTGGCCTATGACGATATAATAACAAACTTGAATAGTTTGTGCACATAACGCAAAAATTAACCTCAAATATTTGATGAATTGTTAATATTTTTTCAAACAACCCCATCCTTAGACGTACATAAGAATAGTGAAAATTCAGTAAAAACAAAGTGAAGAGAATGCAATTATGGGCAAAAGCATCTGCCGCTAAGACCTAGACAAACCTCACCCAATGAAATCGGGCACCAATGAAAAATCACCAAACATAACGAACCCTTACCTCGGGGTGACTTATGGCAGGGATCTTGGTTATCCCATTCCTCGCCTTCCAAATTGATAGAAAAAACACCTGGTGCAATTCAAACATGTACACTTAAAACGCGATAATCAAGGAAAGACAAATCAATAGGTAAAGAATAAAAAAATGATGGAATTCTAGGATCTTCAAGGTCAGAAATAAATTAAAAGTGAAAGAGATGTTTATGTTGCCACTCCTGTGAAAGAAAATTAAATTGTTACCTTCTTTATGTGATCATCACATATTCCACACCCATCAAAAGACCTTAAAATGTAGTATTTTGGTTTTATCGACTTTTGAAAGCCTTCTACAAATAGCTTTTTAATCTGCGTAATTACATATTACAACAGCATTGCTGACAAGGACGTATGAAAAAAATAAGGTCGTTGGCTGTAGACTGATTTAAATGTCGAATTCAGAGCACGACTGCCGCAACTTGGGTGCACGGCACGGTATGTCTCTAGGCCGGTGGTTTCGTGTTCAATGATCGACGAAGTGCAAAAAAATCACAGGTAACTTTGTTTTAAGAAGTTATATTTAAATTAAATTAGTGATGTCGTTCCAAAAATTTTAATATTAATTATGAAGATATATTATAATATGTAATATAATCAGAACCACATGCACTTACTACCGGGTACACTTGTGTATGTCGATCGTTTGGTTGATTAGTCAAACATCTCCGAAAAATCGAAATATGAGTATGCGGTTGTACGTAAAAGTGTATCCTCTATCTGGTAAAATAATCAGATTACTCCATAACCACCACCAAATCAATTATAATGCAAAAAAGAAGAAAACTTGTAATGAATTAAACAAAATGTTGATGTTTTTTTGGGTCACCAGTAGGATATTTCAAAATGTCATATTAATGTACCGAACCGTTTTGCCTCCCGATGTTATTCTATAGCATATTTAATATGTAAAACATATAATATTTGATTCATGGTGAGCATTTGAATTTGGAGATGTCTGAATAATCACCTGAACGATCGTTGTATTAAGGGTGATCTCTTTACACCTAAACACAGTAAGATCTTTATTTTTAAAAAATTAACAAAACAAAAAAACGACTTCAAAAAATGCACTAAAAAGTAAAAAAATACTTAATAATCAACTTACTTTTTTTACTCACCAATATGTAGGTACGATTGTTCTTTTTGGAGTCGGTGTCGGCCAAGGTAGGTTTGTAACTTGTTGTTTGTGTAGCACGCGCGACTTGACGAGGTGAGAGGCGAGAGCGGGACCGCGGCGGGAGGAGAGCTGTCAAGTGAACACGCCGGGCCGGGTACCTTGGCTGACACCGACTCCAAAAATAACAATCGTACCAACACATTGATGAATAGAAAAAATGATTTTTGACGCCGTGGATTAACCATAGCTCAAAACAATAATTTGTACAAACTTTAATTGAATAATGTTGGAATCATGATGGTAGGTACTGTTTCACTGTAAAAAAATTCCATGCATTTTTTACAGAACTTCATTTAAAATCTCTTCTGTTACTATCCATTATTATTTCGTAATGTTGTTAAAAAAAATCCATCGCCATATTTTTTTTTGTCTGAGCATGGATCAAAAAACTTTATTCAAATTGAGCTCTTAAGTTTAATCGGGATAGATAGACACATTAGCTTTTTATTGCCCCTATTATTTAGGCCAGCGGTTGTCAACCTCTTTGAGCCTACATACTCCTTGACTCTTATTACAATTGTTTGTGCTCTGTACCCTTTATCTATCTTGTGTACACGTGTAATGAAATACGTGTTTAATTTGTAATTTTTTATTACTATTTCATTTATCTTTAATTTTTAATTACTATTTCATTTTTATTACTATTTCATTTCATTCATTATTTATTTATTTTTTTTATTTTTTTTTATTTATTATTTGCATCTATATAAAAAGGTTTACATATATTTTTTTGGCCTTGCCTGTCTCTCTAGGAAAACCTGTTTCGAGACAGGCTAGTTTACAAATATTTTATAAATATTAATAGAGTACACTTTTCAATACAGCAAAAATATTTGACAAATTTTCAGGTTGGTTAGTGGTAACAATAATGAGATAGAGGATTATATTTGGGTGAGGTGACTAATTATTGCACGACCTTTTTCGATGATCCATTGTTTAATCAGGATTTTGTATTTGTTAATATTATTCGATTGTCTTGTTTTATCAGGTAGGTTATTGTATATTTTAGGCGCAATGTATTTGTAATTTCTTTGACCAAATGTTGTGTTTGTTTTAGGTGTTTGCATGAGTTCTTTGGTTTTGTGCCGTGTGTTTACAATATTTTGGGTATTTTCATAAAATGTACGTGTTTTATTTTTAAACAGATGAGTTAAAATTGTTTTTGTGTAAATTTGTCGTATATCTAATACAGGGAATTTT
Source organism: Limnephilus marmoratus (assembly GCA_917880885.1). Lineage (NCBI taxonomy): Eukaryota > Metazoa > Arthropoda > Insecta > Trichoptera > Limnephilidae > Limnephilus > Limnephilus marmoratus. Next base: position 55,232,745 of record OU862910.1, read on the forward strand.
TTGAATATATCTACAGTACTTGTTATAATGGGAACTTTAAGAATAACTTTCATAATTAATTTTTGTGCCTTCGATAATGAATCTATAGCAGATTGTGTTGCACCTCCCCAAGCGATTATTCCATATTCAATGATTGATTGACAAAGAGAGTAATAAACAATTTTCATAGATTTGGAGTCTAGTATGTTTCTAATGTTTTTGAAGAAATAAATATGTTTTATAAGTTTATTCGTGATAAGTAGGCAATGTGTATTCCACTTAAGATATTGATCAAATGTTAGACCAAGGTATTTGATATGGTCCGTTCGATCTAGGCAAGGACATTGACAGAATGTATCTTGAAAGCAAGAACATTCATGTACTTTTATTTCAACATCTTGATTAGGTTGGCCAACGATATTTATACTAGAAGTAATGTATTTTGTTTTGGTAGTATTTAGTGCAAGAGAATTAATATCTAGCCATTTTTTAACAGAGTTAATTGATTTCTCAGCCACTTTGTATGCGTCTAACCAAGTGTCAGATTGAATGAGTAGCACAGTATCGTCAGCAAAACTTACAATTTTTCCATCTATCATTAGGTTACAAAGATCGTTTATGTATATGAGAAACAAAGTAGGGCCTAAGACGCTTCCTTGAGGAACTCCATAGGTTATAGGGAGGGGTTGGCTGAATTTGTTTTCGATTTTGACACTTTGGGTTCGATTAGTTAAGTAACTTTGAAGAAATTCGAGATCTTTCCCTCTTATACCAATGGTTTTTAGTTTATTAATAAGGATGTCAAGGGAGATAGTATCAAAAGCTTTTGAGAGGTCTAGGAAGATAGAAATGCATTTTTTACCCTTATCTAAATTTGAAATAAGAAAGTCTGTAACCGCAATAATAGCATCGGCAGTGCTCTTATTTGACCGAAAACCATATTGATTTTCGGAGAGTAGCTGCTTGCTTTCCAAAAATGTTTTCAGTTGTTTGTTAATTACTTTTTCAACTACTTTTGAGAGTGAGTTAAGTATAGTTATGGGCCTATAATTGTTAATGTCCACTTTTAGACCACTTTTGTGTATGGGTATGACGAGCCCTTGCTTTAATTGTTTAGGGAAAATTCCCTGTGATATGCTGAGGTTAATTATGTAAGTGAGAGGTTCCAATAGTTCATGAACAAGTGTCTTGAGTAAATTTACGGTGATACCATCCATACCGGCGGACTTTGTGTCTTTTAATGAGTTAATTGTATTCTTAATATCGTCATGTGTAACCGTTTGAAATTTAAATTGTTTAGAATGGGGTATATGTGTTTCTTCCTGTAATTTTGTATTAGAATTCAGGGAGGACATTTTGTTTGCTAATTTTTTCCCGACATTAGTGAAAAAGTCATTGGCATGGTTTAGGATTTTTTCCGGATTCTTTGAGAAGTCGACGGTCAGTCCATCAATATTGAGTTGTTTTAGGTCAGTGTTTAAGTTAGGCTTAGTATGAGTAGCTTCACGTAAAATGTTCCACATTTCTTTTGGATTACCTTTGCTTTCTTCTATTTTATGTCTATAATATAATTCCTTAGCATTCCTTATGACTTTTGTACATATGTTTCTGTATCTTTTGTAAAAATTGTTAAGTATAGTGTCAGAAGGATTCAATGAAGTTTTTTTATGGAGTAAGTTTCTTTTTCTTATACAATTTATAATGGTGTGATTTATCCAAGGAGTTAGAGGTTTAAATTTGTGAGGGATTGTTTTTACTATAGAATTAGTGTTATTATTTATTTCAGTTTGTAGTTTGTCTATGAAGTAAGTCCATGCATCATCACCGTTGGGTATGTGTAGTAAGTTGTGCCAATAATTACAGGAAAAAGATTTTTTTAGATTCTCATAATCAACTCGTTTTATGCAATACACGTGTTTCATTTTTATATTTTTTGATGGTGTGTTTAATGAGATCATAGTTGCATAGTGGTCAGTAATAGTAGATTCAAAAACAAGTGTTTTATATGGTTTATTCGTTTTTATCATAATGTGGTCAACACAAGAGCTGGATTCTTTGGTGAGCCTAGTCAGGTGATTTATTGTAGATATCAATCCATGGTAACTAAGTAGGTTTAAGTAATCTTGGCATTGCGGGTGTGAATTATTTGGTAAAGTGTTAATATTAATGTCTCCGACTAAAATAAAGTGTTTTTTATGCGCAAGTTGTGATAATTTTTCATTTAGGCTTTGTATGAATGGGGTTATATTGTGGTGGGAGGGAGATCTATACATTGCTAGTATGCATGTGTCACCGTACAATATTTGTAGACAATTTGCACCCGGGATAATTATTTCCAAAGTTTGAACATTCAGTACATTATTCACATATATAATAATGCCATCATTCTGATTGTGATGGGTTTTTGTGGAGAAATGAGTATAATCAGGAAGGTGTTTTGGTACATATAGTTCATTAATCCAACATTCTGATAGAATAATTATATCAAAATTAACCTTTAGATTATTCAGTAAAGTAAGTATTTCTTCCCAATTTTTATTTATGGATCGAACATTATGGTGAAAAATTTTTAGGTTCGTGTAGTCTTTCATTAGTAAATTACAAAACTTTATATCTGAAGATACATAATTATTAATTTTATCAGAAGATTCTGTTTCATTATCAAAAATCAGTCTAGCCATTTTTAAGAACAATTTACAATGGAACTTAAATAATTTGTATTGGGAGCCCTGTCACAGTGGCTAATACTGGGAGTTCGACCTATATCCGACAGTAGTACATAGGTAAGATACATGATTTCTGACAGTATGGAAACAATCACTGTAAAATGATTTCACAACAATAACTTAAAATAGTCAGGATCAGGTTTTGTATGGTACGAGCGATCGGGTCAATGTTTGACAGAGCTCATCAACATCCTAAATAATTTTACATAAGTCATCAGAATGTTTAATATATATTATTTTATCCGTGGCTGATTTCTTTACCAAAATTTTTTCGTCTTTATACCAAACGTACGAAAACTTTTTTTCCTTGCATATTTGTTTGGTTTTCCATAGAAGTTCTTTGAAATAAGGATTAAGAATAACACTTATAAAAATCTTTTCGCAGTTAAAGTATTTTAAGATATCATGGGGTATTTTTTTTCGGTTTACTAGTAGTAGGTTTCTTTTTCTAATATCCGTAAATCTAATACAAATTTTTGGGGGAGCTCCGGGTCGCCTGTCGGGAATCCTTTTGGCTTCCAGAATATCGTGGGGAAGAAGCTCTACACCTACAGCTGCTGCTAGCTTCTTGACGGTCTCCGAGGGTTGTTCACCTTCACGTGGTGGTATTCCTGCGACCTCTAATGCATCCTCCTTTGAAGTCTGTTCGAGGCTGGCCAGACGAATTTCGAAATTTTTTATAATAAGGTTTTTTTCATTTAATTCTTTTCGTAAGTTTTCTACCTCCGATACTAAATTTGCAATAGTATTCATTTTTGTATTGAGGTCGTCATATTGGCTGCTAATAAAATCTCTAGAAGTTCGTGCATCTTTATTTTCGTTGTCTATTTTTTTAAACATTTATTTTTTCATGGTCTCAAATTTATTCTCCATTTACTTCATGAAGATTCCAATGGTGGTCTCACTGGTGTCAGGAATATTCAGTCCTAGACCTTTGCTCCTTGTTTCTCGGCCATAACTGTTCTGATACTGCACTGCAGCAAAACTGTCAAAAAATAACCTCAACTAGGTATATTGAATAATGCCCGGCACAAATTTTTATTTTGCACTTGTGATAGTGTATTATTGTTTTTTATGGTTCATAAATAATGCTGAATCACTGTATAGTTATAATTTTCACTTTAATTATCACTTTGTAGGCTTTTGCAACTTGTAAACTTTATTTTATTAGCAATTTATATGGGAGCAAATAAAAACAAACATCTGTCACTCAAGGTTATTGTTATCATTTCTAATTTGTTATTATATAACTTTTTTTATGGGTGTCCTAAAAGAAAGTTGATATTTGTTTTGCTTTCTGTGTGAACGCAACTTTTCCGAGGGGCGCGGGGGGTATGTCAGTCAGTAGTCTGGCTCTTGGGAATTTAGTCGCTATGAAGCATTTCTCAGGAGCGACCGCGCGTTGTGTGTGCGTGAGTTTTACAAAAATGGTGATTCGGCGACTGAAGCGCGTAGAAGATTCTGCAATATTCGAGGTTTTCGTCAATTCAATGATGCGCCAAGCATTCCTCTCATTCGAAAATGGGTCAAAAAGTTTAAAGAGATCGGTACAACGCTGGCAAAACCAAAATCAGGGCGACCAAGGTCATAGAGAACGGTAGAAAACGTAGAGAGTGTTTATCAGTCTTTTCGTGACGACTCAAACTTTTCGATTCGGAAGCGCGCAAGTGCTTTAAATGTGCATAGAGCATCGTTACACAGCATTTTGCACAAATACTGAATGCTGCACCCCTACAAACTTACTGGCTATAACCAAAGAACATGGTTCCAGCAAGATGGAGCAACATTACATACGTCCAATACGTCTCTGCCATGAGTTCATGAAATTTTCCCTGGCAAAATGGAGAGGTGGCATAAATTGGCCTCCTCGTGGTCCTGACCTTAACCCCTATGGACTTTTTCCTGTGGGGTTATCTCAAATCTAAAGTGTACGCCAAAAATCCGACTTCCCTGATGCAATTAAAAGAAAATATCCGTCACGAAATGGCAACCATCACGAAGCCTACTTGGCGAGCCTTCAAAAGAAATTTTACTCTTCTATTAAATGAATACCGCGAACGTTAGGGTTTACATTTAAACGATATTATTTTTCAGAAATAAATTCCCAAATTGTGTATTTTAGTATTTTATTAACATTTTTTCGATAGAACCCTTTTTTTTAAATCGAGACACTAAATATCAACTTTCTTTTGGGACACCCTGTATAACAATCAAGTTACACAAATACAATAAAAATAATTTTATGCAGAGTTAGTACGACTTCGGGCATTTTTAACCAGTGATTTGATTCTACGTGAGAAATTGAACAAAACACGATATTGCGCACCCCCAATTTTTTGCCTCGCATACCCCAAAGGGTACGCGTACCACAGGTTGAAAACCGCTGATTTAGACTAATTTAGAACAACAAACACCTACAAAAACATAATGGTTGTCTGTAACGATGTATCGAGGGTGTACTGAAAGAACGCATTATGTCAGTGTTTGCTGTTTTTCTGTTTAAAGTGTCAAAACGTAGAAAACTTTACTCTCTACGTTATGATATAATACATGAAATCATAGGATACTGAGTTTTCGAATAAAAAATGTATCACAAATATATTGTTGTATAATGTGTTATGTAACTATAGGTTTATTATGTTCGTTGTTCTTATTTACATTTTAATTATTTTTTCTATTGCTATTCAGTTCTGTCTTTCTATTTTAGTTCATTAAGTACATAGTTTTATATTTCTAAAAACGAATCTACGAACATTATTAATAGATGTAAAATTCGAGAAAACCATTTCAATATTATTGATTATTTGAAGAATCGAATTGCAACAAAAATTTACTCAAGAAGTTCATCCCACTAAAAATATTCTAATATTATATTATAATTTCGCTTATATTGTCTTCATTTATTTAAATATTCTAATATGATTAATTTGTTTGGTAATAATAATAATAATATTTTAGTAATTTGTACATTTAGGTTTACAAATTTCTAATTAATTATAATGTTTCATATTGCAGTTAACTATTTATAATATTTCGTATTCACTATATTTTTTTTAGTTTTATGTATCTCCTACAATACATCTTGAACTTTCTAATTGGTGTGGAAATCACCGGTTAAAGTGAGTCAAGTACGTCTCTTACACCCTCCATAAATAGAAAAAATAACAATTATTGACTTTGTTATTTATTATTTTGTGCGTGATGTGAACATTGACTTATTGGGTTCCAACTTAATTATTGCAATTAGTTTATTTTTTAATGTAAGTGGCATGCTATTAACCTGAAAATGTTTCCAATGGAATAAAAGAATCTGTCGTTTTCCTTTTCCGTTGCTATCAACAAATGAAAAGAAAAAAACTGAAATTCACAGTACCGTAATACACAATAACGATCCGTCATAATTAAATAATATTACAAATGTTCTTTTAATATTTTAAACTAGCTGGTTCCCGGCATGCGTTGCAATGCCATATTCAGAGAAATAAATTGTTTCTCCCTGCATGTCCTTTCTCGTGCGTCCCCGTTCCCCTCCCGCATCCCCTACCCATCCGCATTCCCCTTCAACCTTCCCTGCCCACTCTCACCCCTCTCCCGCTACCCCGACCCGCAAACCCCCCTCCCGCGTTCCATATATTCAGTTTTCAAACAGCTCGCGTACCACATATTACAATTTTTTTTATTCATATTTTCATTTTTCGTATATTACAAAATTCATTTTTGTATATTATAAGAACAATCAATCAAATTTGGTACATATTTAAAAAATCTGTAATTTAAAAAATCCACAGTCAATTGTTTTAATACAAAAAACCGCTGCCTGCTAATTTCAATTTCATTAATCGCGCGAACTGTCAAACGTGCGAAATTAAAGTAGTCGTTAAGTTTTCTGTAATTCCTCTATTTTTTGCGCAGTTTTCTTAAATTTTCTTTCCGTAAGACCCTTCTACAAAGTATTAGAAAACTTTAAAAAAAGATTAATGACTTAGGTTAAGTCATTCTGAAGTTTTGGCGTGACCAAGGGAAACAGGATTTTATTTAACAGTTTCTGGTAATGTGTTATATAACTTTATTCCCTTGTACATTAAACTGTTCTGGGTATTCTCTTTGTCCTTTTTTGTAGCCTAATTTCCTTGCACATCCTTGTGTTATATCGGTGAATGTCCTTGTTGTATACAATTTTATTTCAGAAGTATTTTGGTAACAGTTTGTTCAATATTTTGTGGATAAATACAATCGTGTTCAAGGTCAGCATCTGTTTCACGGTTAATTAATTTAGTTCCTTTAACATTTTAATTGTTTTAATTCTTTTTGAAAATCTATTTCGCCGAAGTATTATTCTCGTTGCCCTGTTTTAATAATAATAATAATAATAATATTTATTTCGCATAAAATTATACAATGAAACATATGTGGAAACTTTGACTAGCCAACTAGGAATGGATCCTGTTTTAAGCCAGTCAAATTGACAAATTTAGTTCATATCATAATTTCATATTACATTGATTAATTATATAAACATATTATTTATTGAATGAAACAAGTGTTACCATTGAATTCCTCGTAGAAGCAGTTAATAACTACAATTTTGAACTCATAAAAAAAAGAATAAGCGAAGAGAAAAAAACAATGTCTTAAAGTACAGATTTAGTATCGAATGCTTGTTTAACAATAGGTTTAACATGTGAATCGCTTGCAAAAATTGAGAATCGATACAATTTGTAACTTATTTTGGAAAATTTGTAACTTATTTTGTTCTCTTTCGTTACATAGGAAAAGTATACTTGTTGAAGTGTGGAGCAATAATTGAATTGTTAATGGTCACTCGATTCTCACAACATTTTAGGAATAAAAAAGTGGTTATCTCCATTTACGAGAGAAAAAAATCGTCGTCCAAATTTTCGTAAAGCAAATGTCGCTGTGTTTTTATTAATCATTAAAAATATCAGTTTTTTCGAGTGACAACTTAGCAATAGAGGTTATTTTGTCAAATCGCACGAAGTAAAAATCGATTGTAATATTTTGAGTACTTACCTATTCCAAAACGGATATACTCGTATACATATCCATTATTTTTGAGAGCCCGTAGATAAATCATATCATAAATCAATTTCTGTTCTTGTTGCTAAAAAATACATCCATATTAACACTATGTATATTGTCCACGTAGGTATCTGCAACAAAATTATTGTTGTAAGGTATGTATTTGTAAGCGGATATGGACAATGTTACTAATGTTTTGCATGTATTTGTGCACCAAATATCTGTATATTGTATTGTTAATGCGGGGTCACCAGATCGTTTTTTAACCTAATGGGAATAGAGGTATTTTTGTATAAATTAGCTAAGTATAAATCGATCACTGATCACGGAACAAAGAGCGCTAATTGTACGAAGTGCCCTGTTAATAATCCTTGGACAAAGAATGTCCGCCACACCCAGCTTCTTGCAGACTTCAGACATCACACTATAGACTGCAGACTGCAGACTCTACCTACATTCAGTGGAGATACCAATTCAAGCAGTACACTTCAACTTTGTTTTTGTTGAGTGTTTTAAAATGTTAAACAGTGACTCAAATAATGGAGAATAAGACATGAAAGAAAAACAAGTGGTAACATGTCGTTGTTAGTTTACCACAATAAAATAATACTTGATGGCCTCCGTGGTTAAATTGTTACTATACTCGGCTACGAATCCGCAGGTCGCGGGTTCAAACCCCGGCGTGCGCAATTATTATCAGCGTTCAGAACCAAAATGTTGCTTGAAATAGCTTTAACTTTTAAATGGCTTAATTTATTCATTAAAAATAATGTGTAGTATATTAGCGGTACGTTCCAGGGTTAAAGATAATCTCAATATTACCCTGGTGTAAGACCACCATTCAGAATTTATTTATTTATTGTGAAAAACAGTTAACATATATATCCAATTACATTTCACAATTTTTAGTTAATAGTGTAATATATTAAATTATATAGGCACATTAATAATGACAGGTGCTAAAGAATACATTTATTTCGCTCTTGAAATGATTGTAGTTCGATTGAATAATGTCAACTTCAGAAGAAAGGTTTAATAGTGAGGTCATTCTCCCCAGAGGCATAACCATTGGTAGGTTGGTCCTGCCTCTAGGAAAAGTAAAAAGTCTGTATTCCCTTGCTCTGGTGAAGTTATCGGGGACATAGAATTGAACCGTAGCTTGAAATGACTTTAACCGTGTTTGGTGACCAAATCTGAATAGCCAGGTACTTCTCACTCTTCACCATTTCCTTCTCCTCACCACTGCCTTCAGCCTCACGATGTACCGCAAAGGGAATGCCGTAGTCTCACTGATTCCAGACGGGAGTATTTGGAATTCTTGTGCGGTATTCTCATAAAAAATAATAACAAAATGCTGTGTTTGGTGACCAGATCTGAATAGCCGGGTATTTCCCCGCCTTCTCTCCCCATTACCTTCAAACTCACAATATACCAAAATTGATGATGCCATAGTCTCACTGGATCCGGCTACCAGGAAGCAGTTTGGACTCGTATACGTAATTTGGGAGGCGGGAGTACGGCCCGCCCCGGGAACCATTTATTGGATAACCAACACCCCTGCCATAGGTCACCCAAGTGGTTCGCTACGTTTGGTGATTTAGCAGGGGTGCCCGGGTTCTTGGAGAGATTTGTCGAAGTCTCGAGGTCTGGATCGGGAGAGACTGCTTGAGGCAGACATAATCAAGACCTCTCCTGCCTGACCCTCTCGACTTATCGCCATGCACCGCAGTGGGAGAGGTGGATTCACACGTCTCTCACTCCTGAACATATTGACCTCCAGATTAATACCCACCTCTCATACCTTTTCCTCCCCAGAACTTCCTCTCCTTCCTTTCCTTAAAAAACCCTACACACAACATCTCCAAAGATGACGTAAGCATGATTTTTTTCCTCGGGGCCTCCCGTGTGGAGCTCTTGTACATTGGAGGGGACCCCACCACTTTTACAACGGCGTTATAAGCAAACATATGGTTTCCACCTTCGCCGCGCACGTCAAGAATCTATTTTATTGAACGAAGCTACATTTATTTGAACGACTCTAGACCCTCCAATGTCCATGCATGCGGGGTTAGAAAGCAGTATGCAAGTACTTACATTAACATAATACAAAAAAATAATAAATCTGGCAGCCCGTAGAATAATTCTTCTAAAATCTATACAAAAAAAAAATAAGCAGAAAAGCTCTTGTTCAAAAAAAATACACAGAAAATTTTCAATCAGAAATAAAATAAGAATGTAACGCAATTATTTTAATTAAATTCATCATGATTAGTAGCCAATGTTTGAAAAGGACTGTTTTACCGTATATCCTTTTGTTCCCTTCACTAGAAGTCATTGAGATTTCATAATTCTACCGTAGAAAGCCTTCAGCCATTTCGTGAGTGAGTTTTAACCATATTCACGGGTTTCCAACGCTAAACACGCGAAAATGTTAAGCTGCCAGGTACTACCGACACAACACCATGTTTATGTAATAAATTAACAACGTTTGTATTCACCTTCGCACACCACAAATAATTATTGTACGTAGAATTCAATCACTGTTATCAATCACTTTTCATACCTGTAATGAGAAAATCATGATTGAGATTAGACTTAATATCAATTGAATGAACACGTACTAACTTAATATTTCCGTTGAGGATTTTTACTTCTGTTTACAGTCCTTCTGAAATAATCTTTCGTGAATTCATCAAATAATTATTCTGTTTGCGAAGAGAGGAGGCAGAGATAAATTAGCTACGGTAAATGATCGATTGTTATTATTTATCTCATTTCGCAAAGAAGTTTCATCAATGCAGTGAAAGGTAAAAATAACCATTATGTTTTTTTTATCCAATATGCTTTAATCGTGGTAGTTTTTTTCAGTCACCTTTTTCTTCAGGAAGTTATGGTATGTGGCTTCTTCCATTACAGCGTCTTCCATAGATGGCACTCCCAGCAGGAAAACGTTGTACGGTGGGCAAGTACGTACTCCCAGCCGATATACTTGCGATAAGGAGTAAGGCAAGAAGGGTGTAAGTCCTCAATCCTCTTCAATGTGTGTATACATGGACGAGTTATAAATTTGCTTGCGGGGTATCATATGATAATGTATGCCTAAATCACATAAGCTACGCGGACGACAAGATTCTCCGAACCCCGTCGATAAGGGGTTGAGAATATTATTCAAAATCTGTGAACAGGCAAATGATCACAATACGATATACAACCATACAAACCAATGACTACCATTAACCGAGTATGGTAGTAAAAAAATCAGAAAAAACTGTAACATGTATTAAAATTTATGAAATTTAAAAAAAAATCCCAGAAGACGAAACTAATCGCATTCCACCACGAAAAAAATCACGAGAAGAAGCTCCCCGAACAAATACAACAAAACATAAATACATCGAAGAACGTTAAATATTTTGGGCACATCATTACATAAAACTTCTCGGATGATGGTGATATTGAATGACAAAGGAGAAGTGTCAAGTGTCAGAATACTGTCTTATATGATTGAAGACTTTCCAACGCATCAATAATGTTAAAAAATATATTTCCTTGCATTTTGTCTAGATAAGTGTGAATCATGGTATCAATACTGAATCAGCTCGATGGAACGACCCCGGAACCAATATAATAATGCGTGCAGAATTATATTTGGATACAGAAGACAGCAGTGCATCGACAATGTTTAAAGAGCCAGGACTGCACGAATTTGCCGGTTTGAAGAGACACCGAGTCACTGGAGGCAGGATGCGGCTAATGGACTCTGACAACACGGTGGTGAACTCAGCCTTCCAGCACCAAGATCATACCTGAGTGAGCGCTGGGCTGGAGCCCACACAAGATCAGACCCTATATATTTATTTTTAAATCTTGTTGATTTTAATGTTTATTGGATTTAGATTTTATTATACCTGCTATCAATATGTATAACCCACCCATATCCTGGAATAAAATATTTTGTTTTATTATCATTTTTTTTTTTTTTTTTTTTTACAGTGACTACCGCACAAGAATCTCAACTGCTCCCGTCTGGAGCCAGTGAGACTATGGCATCCCCAATTGGGGTATGTTGTGAGGCTGAAGGTAGTGGGGAGGGGAAGGAGGTGGGGAAGAGGAAGGTTGGGAAGTACCTGGCTATTCAGATCTGGTCACTAAACACGGCTAAAGCCATTTTCAAGCAACGTTTCAATTCTGAATGGTGGTCTTACACCAGGGCGATACTAATAGTATCTTCCACTCTGGAACATGCCGCAAATATACTAAATATTATTTTAAATGAATTAATTGTGAAATAACACAAATTAATCAAATAAAATTTATTTGCGCATGCCGGGTTCGAACCCGCGACCTCAGGAATGTGAGTCAAGAGTCTTAGCCACTGGACTACGGAGGTCGTCATCATTGTTATATATTCTTCTTCTTTCGTATGGTGGGGGGTCAGAGGGGGACATCTAGGTCTGTGGACCTCATCAATCCCGCCGGGAAATGAATGGAGCGGGCATTCGTTGACCACATGTTCGGTGGTCTGCACCGCACCGCATTCACACATCGCCGACTCTTTAAGGCCCCATCTGTGCATAAGCACAACGGCTATTGGGAGCATCTTAACCTATTGATGGCAGTCCAGAGTTTGCGAGGCAATGAGAACCCAGGCTGTCTCTCAGTGGGGTCTTGAACGAGATGGGCGTTTTTGACGTTGGCTGATTCCCACTCAAGCTTCCACCTATCTTCTGGGGTGAGAGGTGTTCGAAGGAGTCTTTCTCCTTCCGTCCAGAGGTTATATTTGCAAGTACGGGAGCCAAGGAAGAGGAGTCGATTTTAAGGTTCTGCTGATGGTTCGCATTGTGGCATTAAGCTGAACATCGACCATGGAAGAGTGGGCGTTTCTGGCCCCTACTGGAGCACAGTATTCAGCTGCTGAGAAAACCAGAGCAATGGATGCCGTTCTGAGCGTGTTGGCGTCGCACCCCTAGCTAGTACCAGCTAGCTTATTGACTAAGTTTAGTCTTGTCCTGGTTTTTTTGCCCACTGTCATGTGTTTCCGGTAGTTCAGGCTCCTGTCCAAAGTTACTCCAAGATAGCGGGGATGGGGGTCATGGTAAATATTTTTTCCATCAAACTGAACACAGAGTTTTGCGTTTGCCTGTGAATTACTGAGATGGAAAGCTGTCACAACTGTTTTCGACCCATTTGGCTTTAGTCGCCAATTGAGGAAAAATCCTTCCATAGCAGAATTAAGGATCTCTTCTGCTGCATTGAGGGTTTTGGCTTGGACTGTGAAAGCGAAGTCATCTGCGTAAGCAAATTTTCTGTCTTCAGTGTGTGTTATACATTAACGCGTGAAATGAATAGTAAAATAATTTTTTTGTTAAATTTCTAAAATCGTAAAATCATCGACCCTGTACAGCTTATATATATACTATACGAAGAAGCACACAAACTTTTATTGCCCTCTGATGACTTCTTTAGTTGGCGTGGTTAACTTTAAATTTACAAAAAAAAAACATTTTTGTATGTGTTACTAGAGTCGGCACGAATTGAAACTGAGGAATCTTTTATTATTATTTTTTTATGGTGGCACGTGTTGTACTACACCATTTTTCAATTGCGAGCGTAACAAATATGAAAAGACCATAAAATATCATTTTCTGTATCATGCATAACTTTTCTGTTATTTATAATATATAGGTATAACAGCCGTTACCACATCAATCCTACTGGTGATAAACATGACGTTGTTCTTGAAAAAATCGTCTGATCAATTATACTCGGCTATTTCCACAATCATTACGTCGAATCAGCACGGTTTTATGAAAGGTGGGTCTTCAACATCCAACCTCTCCCTTTTCATTAACTTCTTACATAGTACGATGGACGATAAAGAACAGGTTACTATACTATACATACTGATCTAATACTTTGACCGCGTAAATCACTCAATTCATTTGAAAAAAATGATTCACTTGGTATACATGGAGACTTGTTACGATGGATTAAGGGGGCATACATTAATTTCGTGTACTCAAAAGGTGGGGAGGGTCCAGGAAAATCTCAAGTCTACTTGAAAAGAATTACGAAGTGGCCCAAATTAATCTCACCAAGGGGGGGAATCTAGATTGGAAGAAAAACTGCTCACGTAATTAATGTATGCCCCCTTAGTTCTACATTATAGTAATCGCAATCAGGTAATATTAATCAATGTTGTCGTCTCAAAGTCTATGGAGATAATATGTGTCCCGCAAGGTTCTCACCTAGGTCCGCTTTTGTTCAACATTTATGTAAACGACATTGGATCTTGCTTTCAAAACTACTACGATGAGCTTTCCGCTGACAAGAAAATATTCAAAGTTTTGCACTCTATCTCTGACTGTGAAGCTTTACAAAGTGACCTAGAAAGACTTTGCAAATTGAAAATATTGCATAGTTAACTTTCAGATATCCGTGTTTCTAAATGTCGTTTCTAAATGTTTCTAGAAGTTTCTTCCAGGCAGAAGTACACTGGAATATTCCTCGCCAATTTGGAACCCGGTGTACAAACTGTACATCCATAGCATATTCAAAACTCATTTATATATCATAGTACCATCCAATAATGTTGGCCTCACTGGGTGGCTTACCCATGCTGAGGCCCCCATGCGCATTTCAAACTTTGCAGCAAAGGCGAGCAATGACTGAATAGAATTTTAAATAATAAAATCGACTGTACCAAACTCCTTTCCCTAATTAACTTTAACACAGTCTTGCGACGTACACGCCATACAGTACTATTCCAAACGCTTAGTTACCAAACAAAAATAGCAACTAATTCGCCACTTAGGCCGACCGCAAACGTCAGATTTTTCCATTCGATTGTCTGATCAGACAAAATTCGATTGGACGGCTGGCACGGAAAGGCGTGGCCTATTTTCATTAATGCCGCGCCGGCCGTCCAACCGGTCCGACAATGGGCGTGGCCCCGGTATTATAACCAATCGGGTTTCAAATCGATTTTTGTCTGATCAGACAATCGCATGGAAAAATCTGACGTGTGCGGCAAGCCTTAACCGTGCTTTTCATACGTTCAATAATATTTACCTAAACTGTGTTATCGACATTTCTATCATTCCGGTTAGTCCTTGGTTTGTAAAAATGGATATTCTTCGGTTTTTTTTGTTGTTGATTTTTTAATGTTAGATAGATCTTCTTCATATTTCGATTATTTATTTTTGATATGAAAACTATTATATTTATACATTAGTCTCACATATAAGGCTTTGAGGGAAAAAATGATTAATTGAAAATATTACACAAAAAAAAATTATTGATATTGCGAAAAAATTTTAATTTTACTATTTCTGATTTAGTAAACTGATTCCCTTGGAGTTTTGTATCCGACAATAATCAATAACGAAATGCTGTACATAATTCAATTAGGATAATATAATGATAATCTTTATTATAATAATAATCTTTTATGATTAACAGTAAATTAAAAAACCTGTGGTAAAGTGGTGAAGATATATGTAGAATCAAATCGGTTATGCGTGTAATAGTCAATGACGTTACATATTATTAGACGAGGGGTAGAAATCTCAAAGTGGGAAGCCAACAACAAGACAATTGTAGAGTACTCGATTTCTAGTACTTTAGTACTAAACTGCCACGCGTCGAGTAAGGTCGTGTCCTACCAGTAAGTAAATTGCATTAAAAAGCGCCAAAATTCCCTCCTGGGTGATGAGAAAATGTTTCCATTACACGGTAAACAGTAGTAAAAGCGAAGGAATAACATTTCATTTGTAAATACATGCAAATTACTTATTATTATCGATTAGGTATATAAATAATACAATTGCTTTCCGCCCAAAGATTTTATGCGTCATTAGAGAACTCACGGCCTACTAAAGTACAGATCTGGATGCGCAACAGCCATATTACTAAGTCGATGCCGTCACTAAGTAAAATTTACTTTTTATAATAATAATCTAATAATTCTTTTGTTACTTGCTTGCGGTAAAACAACATACAAAGCAGCAGAAACAACAAAATACAATAACAATCAACGCCATTTGCAAACTACCGTTGTTCATTATAGCTATTTGACACCTCAAAATTCGACTGGTGCCCAGGCCTCCTACTTTAGTCGGCCTTGAGAAGTATTCGACGGAACTTTTGAATTTTGAATACGAAAATGCCGCCCGCGTTCTATCTTTTGTTTCGTCCATATGCACATATTCTTTTAAGCGTCTATCTTTATCATACATGAATAACTTTTGAATTAAGAAATTATTGAAAATCGCTGAAAACAGAAGAGTATTGATTAATTGCCACATTATATCTTGAGTTTGTGAGACTATGGCAAGTCTATTTATTTTATATAACGTCATTGGTAATAGTGCGAAAAGTTAGCGATAAAGTGATTCTGTTCCGTGAGCAAACGTCAACACTCTTACTTGTCACAAAAAATCGGTTGGTTCCGGAAATGAAAATTGAATTATTTTTGAATTGCGAATGATTTAAAAATTTTATTACCTCTGTTTTGGTATAAATACCGAACAACCAACTATGCTCAGATATTCCCACAGCAGTTGCGACTCAAGAATTTTAAGACTACTCTCATCATGTCAAAGCTTGTAAGTTCAGAAATATATCCGATTTTTTTCTCAACAATTGTAAACTTGATGTTATTTTAGAAGTTATTATAAGCAATAATTGTCAGCCTGAAACACTCATTTACATTGAAAAATCTTCCGAGAAAAGATACTTGCCGCCAACGGGACTTTTAAAAAAAAAAATTATTTATTTTTTTTTTTATTTATTTATTTTTTTTAATTAGCAAAATTTTTTGATACATGGGAATAGGTACAAACATAATAACATAAAATATAAGAGAGTAACAAAAAAGATCCCACAAAGGCGAAGCCTGTGCGTGGGTATTATATTATGTGGATATTAAACAGTGGTGGTTAAAATAGAATTTAAAAATGTATATATATAGTGTCTTTAGAGATCAACATGATCGATTTTACAGGAGTTACTGTGAGATTTCTTAAAATTAAAGATATGTTCATATAATAACGTATGTATACACCCAATAAGTGTATACATACGAACCCGTGTCCTTCTGATTGCCGGTCGGATGCTCTGACCACTGAGCTATGGCGGCTTATCAAATACCCGCCAAACAACCAAGTTGTTTTCAGGTGGAAAAAATATAATAAGCAGTAATTGTTGAATGAAACACTAGTATATATTGAATTATTTGGCGGGTATTTGATTAGCCGCCATAGCTCAGTGGTCAGAGCATCCGACCGGGAATCAGAAGGACACGGGTTCAAGTCCCGTTGGCGGCAAGTATCTTTTCTCGGAAGATTTTTCAATGTAAATGAGTGTTTCAGGCTGACAATTATTGCTTATAATAATTGTTACCCTTTGTGCTATGCATAAAAATCTTGTCTAAACGTTAGTTTATAAAATTAAAAAATAATTATTTTAGAAGTATTTTTTTAAACATTATTGCATTCACGTCCGATAGAAATGCCGTGCAAATTTCGATAGCGATAGGACCTACCGTACCAGTTTTTTTTTTGTACACGAAGATTTATCTTGTTTTTATTTAATTTTCATTTCATGGATATGGGGAGCGTGATGACTCGATAGTTGATCTCCCAATAGTTAGCCCCAGAAAAGACATTTAATATAAGTTTTTTTTTTGTCAATTATTTAATAATTTTAAACCTTAAATCGCATTTAAAAATACCTTTAATAAAAAGTTGGTATAGATAGCAAACGAATTTATTTATAGTGTCGATTTTTTATACTTATACGCTGGTATGTACAATATATGGACAAGTAGTTTTTTTCCATGATGCATTTGAATGAAAACATATTTTATCTATATATAAAAATCTCGTATCACGGTGTTTGTGGTCGCACTCCTCCGAAACGGCTCGACCAATTTTTATATTTGGTAGGTATGAGAATAAGTCGTAAAGTATATTTCACTAGATGATTAAGGTGTCCCTATCCAGAAAAAAAAATCAATTTTTTTGTATTTTTTATTATTTGGTATCAAAAAACACCAAATTTTCACCCTCCAACTCCCCCCCCCCCATTTTTTAATCACGACCCTTCCATTTTTTATTGTTTGCCCAAATTAAAAAAAAAATGGAAGGGTCGCGATTAAAAATATAATACATCGGATAAAAAACATATTCCTTTTTTTTTCACTTTACATTTAACTTTTAAGAGATTTAAACAATGAATATGTCCGTTACTTTAATGAAATACTTTGAATTAAGAAAACGAATGGTTGGTGTTTTTTTATCAGCGGTCATCGTCTACAGCCGTCAATGTCTCCATTCCTCTTTCTGTCACAGATCCCATCGCTACACACTTACAATACATTTTTTTTTTATTTAACAATCAAAATATTCATTAGAAATAATTTATATGACAGAACAACGTTTTCCAGGTCAGCTAGTTCTTAATAGGAGGGGCTCCTTTGGATTCACTAATATTGTGCCAATACTGGGCACAAACATTTTTCTGTTGTTATTGTATTGCTTTGTAGTTAATGTTGTGTACTTTTTCAGGTGTTTGCAGTATGTGTGTACCTCCTGGCTGGTGTTAATGTGGGGAAGGCCAATTTCTTCTCCAGCAGGTAAGAATAGCCAAGTTGCACGAGAACTGACTTTAAAAAAAACTGATCCCTTTTTTTCCTGAGCTAAGTCACTAAAAATACAAGAGGCTCATTAGCCCCGGGAACCAGATGAAAAAAATACTTATTTTCAATTTTTTTTACCTGCCTATTTTATTTTGTATTTCTTATAACTATTTTTTTTTTTTTTGACACTTGGAGCAATTCCCTATGAATACTTTCTTCGTGTAGTTGTTTGTTTGTAGATCATTTACGGCAGTTAGAGAATCCGTTCTTATCGAAGAATTAGATGAGCATTATGACGTTACCCAGTCTGCTCGTGAAGGCCGAATTAGACTAGGGCATACGTACATCTTTTGGTTGAACAACTATTTTGTTGTGTATCATATGTGCATAGGAATATATTTAGGTGCACATACTGTCAACTCGATAGTTGTTCGACAAAAAAGTCAAAAAGCTGTATCGATCTGCTTTTGATTAAAAAGTTGGACAATTATCGATCAAACGATCAATTTGTATTGCATTATATTGATGTGCACATACCATCGACTCAACTATCAGTCTGGCTTAAGCATTTGGAGCGGCTCCACATCTCTTGTCACCATGGCGGGAACTATTACGGACGACACAATGTCACGTATGAAATATCCCAATAGATAAAATCTGTCACCGAGATTAGGATGTAGACAGTATTTTCTTTTTTTTTTTCTCTTTTAAAATGTCTATAAAGCAAAGCACACACTAAAACTTTCTTGTTAATTGACTTTGTTGGTAACACCTTGTCTTGAGCGTTGCTGAATAAAGACTAATCGATTCAAAGGAGATATTAAAAATCGACGATCGACTGCATCAATTGTATGCGCACCTCCATCAACTAAATGGTTTAGTTGTGTGGAAATTACGAGAAGTACAAAAGTCGACAAAACAGTTTAGACGATGCAAAAGTTGTATGTATGCGCTAGCCCTAAAGGTCTTCATTTGAATTAAATAAGGTTTTCGTTATTTCTTTGATGGGTGTTGAAGCGATCCACGTTCTGGTACACTTTCCGTTGTACTTTGTGGGCATAAAACCAGTCTCCCTTACAAGATTCGTTCCAAAATAATATGTCATCTGGTATATATATGTAACCATGTAGCTACTGTAATCTTCTATATATATGTAACATACTTGAATTGTATATTTAAAGAAAAAAAAGATTTTATATCAACCTGTCACTTTCATAATATTTTTCAAAATATTACTTAAACAAAATCATAAATAACCACTCTGTAAATTGCCATCTCAACACAGGCGTTTCACACCTAGTGAGATGGGCAATACGTCACTATTATAATGAATGTAATATGAAAATAATGAAATAAATAAATAAAATAAAAATGCTTAATTACACCCGCAAACGATCTTCAAAATGTCTTTTTGTTCGGGCGTGTTCCCTATCAGAACTCTATAAGGATTATGGTTGTTCTTGAAATACGTCCATTCCTTTCTCCTTTCCACTACAAAGCATTAAAATCAAATTCAACTATCATATATTGCCCTTAAACCTCTACCAGATCGATGAAAATCTCAAGAATTTCAAGTTAGTCTAAGAATTTTTATAAATTTTGACTTTAGATTTGACTTTACCTCTCTTCTAACCGCTACTACACCAATTCTGAACATAGTTGGTGCAGAACTCAAGATGGCCGCCAAAATTATTGATAAAACGTTCGAGTTCAGTTCATATTTAATCTCCCTAATACCCACTTTGAACCGATCGATGAAGAAATACAAAATTTGAAGATGGCCGCCAAAATTTTCACTTGTGAAATTAGATTCGAGTTCAGCTACTCCCCCCCCCCCCCCTCCATTTTTGGATTTTATCGCAAAACGGAAATATTTTGACCTTCCGACAAAATAGACCCGAATCCGCGTATAAATGTAACCTTCTTCCAATGGAAATTGTACAAAAAACAATTAATAATAATAATAATGCCACAGAGCCGAACCCTCTGATATGAAAATATCTGGAGTCGGTGAATTATATTCCCATTTGGTCTCTAGTGGGTTGACATGTTGTTCTTGTATTGTTTTGTATTTATAATACTTATATAGTGCAATTGCATAACGTGGATTCACTAGATGATCATTTGGGGAAGTGTATGAAAGGGTTTAGTTTTTCCTTCTTTTTTTTTTTTTTTTTTTTTTTTTTTTTTTTTTTTTTTTTTTTTTTTTTTTTTTTTTTTTTTTTTTGGGGGGAAAATTTAACCCGGACATTTAAATCTGGTGCGTAATAATAATAATTGGCTAATTTATATAGCGCCGTTTTCGTGAAAAATCACCTCAAGGGCGCTGTACAAATAAATATATAAAAGAATTAATTATTAATTATTAAATATTAAAATTATATAAAAAAATCCTTGGACTACCCAACAGAACGCCTGTTTGAAGAATTTCAAGTACCCACATTTAATGATTTATACAGGGTGTTAAGGACTCCAGATACTAATATCTACAGCCTGTATGTCTGACGAATATCAACAGCTCATATGTTGAACTAATATCTACGAACTTCAGAGTGTTGATTAATATCTACAGAGCTTTGGTTGAACTAATATCTACAGAGCATAGGTTGGGCTAATCGGCTAAATGTGTCCAATAGTCCGATATTAGGGATTTTTACATACATACTTACATAAATTAAGTTTTTTAAGCTGCATACGCAATATTACTTTATTCCAATATGCTATGCACAATTGCAAATCCAACCTCTGCCAGTGCTGTAGATATTCGTCAACACTTTGATTCTCATAGATATTAGTTCGATTTTTTCAGTTTTTGGAATTCCTGTAGACATTAGTAGACGCCTCCGTGTTAAGGGACGTACCGGACTTACTTTAACCAGTGATTCCTGACATTATTTGGAGTAAAAAATGTAAATGAAATTTTGGTCTCCGGTGACTTTTTTGGTGTTTTTTTTTTTTCTACAAAAACATAAAAAAATGGTAGTTGTTGAACAGCTGGAGGCGCAAGGGGGTAAGCGTAAGGGGTTCGTCGGACACCCGGCTGAGTGACCAATGACGACATGCGGAAGAAATTTTTTTTTGTTTGATTTAGAAGAAAAAACTGTTGAAAAAAAAAAAAAAAAGTCGTCAAAAAAGTCACCGGAGACCAAAATTTCATTTAAATTTTTTACTCCAAATAATGTCAGGAATCACTGGTTAAAGTAAGTCCGGTACGTCCCTTAACACCCTGTATATTAAAAATTCATTAATTCAAATTATAAAAGAAAAAGATAAATATCCATTTATACATGAAAACAGAACTCTACTTAACATGTTTTTCCATGCCCAAAACTAAATACGTCTTTTGCACAACACCAATACACTTACCAGGGAAGAACTTTTTTCAATCGTCTACCAGAAAAAATTAGAATTAATGATAAAACCCGAATACTGCTCTCTGTCAAGAAACATTTTAAAAATATTCTTATAAAAAAAACAACTGTCACTTAATTAATCTTACAAATATTCTTAGTTTTCCATAACATTCTTTCTTTTTTCAAATTTACACTATTATCAAAATAAATACTGCAGCACACATATATTTATGTACAATGAATTATTTAAATACTAATTAATAACATTTATGTACACTCCCCTTCCATACACAAGCAAATGCTTTCAATGGATAGTAAAAAACCTGAGATGTAAAATTATCATGTAAATATATATATATATATATATATTTTTTTTTTAATGATGCGTTAATGTTTTCGGATGCCTACAAGAGTAATACTTTTTATTGTTTCAGCTACAGTTCCGGTGTTCCTAGCTCTTCCTTCAATTACCCGAGTTCCTATTCTGACTTATATAGAGCTTCTTCCGATTATCCGAGCTCTTTATCAAACTTTCCAAGTTCGTATTCCAATTTCCCAAGTTCGTTTTCCAGCAATCCAAGCTCCTCTTTCTCCAGTTTCCCAAGCTCATTTTTCAGCAATCCAAGCTCCTTCTCCAATTACCCGAACTCATTTTCCAGCAGCCCAAGCTTCTTCTCCAATTATCCAAGCTCATTTTTCAGCAGCCCAAGCTCATTTTCCAGCAGCCCGAGCACCTTCTCCGATTTTCCAAGCTCATTTTCCAGTTCCTCCAGTTTCCCGCAATCGTTTTACAGTAATCCAAACTCCGCCTTTTCCAGATTCCCAAGCCCATATTTCAGCAATCCCAGCTACTTCTCCAATTATCCAAGCTCATTTTCCAGTTTCCCAAGCTCGTTTTCCAGCAATCCAAGCTCCTCCTTTTCCAGATTCCCAGACTCATTTTCCAGCAGTTCAAGCTCCTACTCCGATTTACCAAGCTCATTCTTTGGAAATCCAAGCTCCTATTCCAATAATCCTAGCTCCTTTTCCAAGTAACGAAATGCTTAATCCATTTACAGCAGATTCTTTTCAATTATCTCTAACTCTAATTTTATACCTAACCAGACTCCTTTTCCAAAATTCCGGTCCATTTCAGATGCAGCATTTAGGAAACTCGGCACCTCTTCATCCAATCAGGTAAACTTATAAAATTTGAATTATTTTTTATTATTATTAGAATCTTGAACCCTTTTTGGTTCAATTATTTAAAAACAATGTACGCATAGTATACGTTTATAGAAAATATATTTTTATTTGAAATTTGGAGTTCCATTTGGTTTCATGATATTTTCTGTTTCTCAGAGTTTAGAAATAAATAAAAACGGGTTTGAATGAGAGGTCATGTCATATCCACTCGCCTCCTACGAAATGGATGGAAAAGCGGTTTTCAAAATTTCCAACCAAACAACATTTTAAAAACATGATTTTTCACACAAACTCACAAACATTATCAGCAATGTTGATAAATGCAAAATTTTGTCCTTTTATAGAACCAAAAAACCTATTCAGTTTGATTATAAAGTAAATAGTGTTTGTCTATCTACCGTCACATCTATCAAGGACCTTGGGGTCACTCTAGACTGCAAACGTTCTTCCCGTGATCACAATAATAATATCGTAAATAAATCACTTAAACTACTCGGTTTCATTCATAGAACTACCTCTGACTTCAAACATATAAGCACAATTAAAACTCTTTACTGTTCGCTTGTTCACCCTCGCCTTGAATATGCTAGTTTCTTTTGGTTTCCTTTCCATGCTGTCAGCGCCGGATCTGCCATACGTTAAAAAACGTGCAAAAACCTGGCGCCAACTCCGAAGGGGCGCCGTGAGAAAATAAATATTGTATTAAAATTTAGTTATAATATTCCCTGCATCGTTTAAAAATTACCCATAGTACGAAATAAGTATTACGCTCTAGCATCACTTTCCAAAGAAACAGAATGCGCACGCATCAGGTTGGTATCAACGGCTTACGAATTTATAGTCAGTTACAGAATTTTTTTACTAATTCCATATATTTAGTTTAAACGTAAGATCTATTTTTCCATATATCTTTTACCGTCTTTTACGACGAATAGGTGCAATCCAAATTCAATAACCAATCACAACGCGGTATTTTTGTTCGTAAGCCGTTGATACCATAAGTCAGTGTTTAGTGTTTGTTCGCTCAACACAGGGGAAATGCAAGGTACAAATTTGAGGTTATATTCTTATTATCACTGCTCTCTGTCTCTCGTCGGGACTGCCTGTTGCTAGTCAGAAGCTGTAGATGCTATTCTTGTGTTGTACGTTGCCATGAGAACGAGTGTGAGAGCTACCGCCAGGTCACTTGGAAAAGTTACACCCTTTATATGTCTTGATTTTATTTGATAAATTAGTGTAAAAAAAAAAAAAAAATTGGTATGAACGAATTTTTAATCAAAATAAAAATGTAGGGGGGGGGGGGCGCCATCGGTACCTACTGCACAGGGCGCCAGATTTCGTAGATCCGGCCCTGCATGCTGTCCACATTTGTCACATCGAATCCGTACAATATCGTTTCCTAAGAGGAATTGCTTGGAGGTTGGGTCTTGAAAGTGGCAAGTACTCATATGATGAAATTGAACACATTTTAAACATTTCTTCTTTAGAAAAATGTAGAAAGGACTCTGATCTAATTTGCATATTTACAATTATCAACAGTATTACCGATACACCTGCATTGTTACAACTCATCCAGTTCAACGTCCCTTCCCGTAGACTTCGAAATAATGAATTGCTGTTCCTCAATTAACATTCTACTAATTATGGATACAATTCTCCCTTATCCAGAATATCGAGGCTTGTCAACGCTAGTCAAAGCATTGATTTTTTTGGTGTAAAACTAAATTACTTTCGGCAGTCGATACGCAATATTTAAATGCTTCTTCATGCTTTGACTTGAAGTGTCTTCTATACATACTTTTTACATTTTATATTGTCATTGCTCTTAATTTATATGTGCTCTCCCTTCACTGTCATCTCTGTTTTTTTATTCGTGTTACTATTATGTTTTTAATGGACTATTGTCCGTTATATTAATAAATAAATCAGAAATCCTTTTAAATATGTTAATGTAAGCCTTGTATTGAAACGACTAATTTCTTGTACTGTTCCCACATTTTGTAAAGTCCAACAATTATTATTAATATTACGCAAGGTGTAACAGGACGTATCCGAAGGATTTAGATATCTTTCTGCCGTGTTATTGTTGTTACTAAAAAAACATTTTTTATCAGACGTTGCCACTGACCACTATCGCCTACATCGCAACGGATCACGTAATATACTCTCTGTTTCGTATATGTGGCGTTGCTGAAACGAAACGGATTGCTTATCACGTGACCCGCTAGGCCCATACCCAGTGGCGATGTGTGATGGAAAAAAATATTGAAGAAAAATATCATACATTTACATTTTTTCTTCCATATATCCTCAGAAATCACCGTTTAAAAGACTTTGGATTCGTGCCGATACACACTGCATGTATTATATTTTACTTTTTATCTTTTTTAGGGTCCCGGTAGTCACAGTCAATATTCATGGAGGTCTACATACCATATCCATTTCCCATCTTGCTGTGAAGACGAATTCCAATTGCGGGATGAATATGCTTTTGGTTATTTTAAAAAAAGAATACAAATATAATAATTCAACAAATGTACACTTTGATATATACTAATAAAAATTGTTCGTATTGTTGCATATAAAAAATGATTTATTATTAATCAACTGTGTTTTCCAAAGCTAAAAAAATTACTAATGCTCACGGTACCATAAAAATCAGAACATTTTAAATTCACACAACGAGTTAGGCGGTTTGCAATCCCGTATCCCGCAATCCCGCAAGTGCCGGTTGCGGGATTAAAAAAATACCACATTTACACCAAAGACATTATTTACCAAATTCAAATCAAAATCGTCTTAAAGTTACCTTTAAAAAATTGGTTTGGATATCAAACTAATATATTTACAGTGTCGATTTTTGCACTTATACGCTGGAATATATAGACATACATTTGAGGTGTGTAGAATCAAATGCAGCATTCTCCACTTTTTTTCAAAAATGGACTAATGATGCAACTTTGTTAATGATTCACTCTTTTACCTAGAAAAACAATTATTTGGCATTAAAACCAACTCTTTATGCTTTAAAAATCCATTTTAAAAACTGCGTTAGTATCAAAGGCAGCAATCTCCAACGCACTTAAGAAACAAAACCAGTCATCACATCCGCGATGGATGGCTTCATCAAATCTACTGTTAAGGAAACTGGTGTAGGCTCAAAGCCGTGGTTCAGTCGACAATGCGCTGAAGCAGTGCGACGAAAAAACGCGGCTTACCGAGCCTACAACACATCTAGAACATCCGAAGACAGAACAGCTTACAACAAAATGGCAAAGGAAACCAAGAGAATCATAAATAGGTCAAAATTCGAGCACGACCAGCAGATCAGCAGAAAGCTGACTGCATGCCCGCATGGCAGCAGGCAATTCTGGTCACTTGCGGGCTCAATAGGTCGCAATTTCTGCAAATCCAGTCTGCCACCTCTTACCAGACCTGACGGCTCACTAGCAAACACCGCCACCGAAAAGGCTAACTTACTAGGTAAAATGTTTGCGGATAACTCAACCCTCGATGACCAAGGTGCTGTCCCGACGTCGGTTCCTCACTGCGGTTTTCATATGAAAAAGCTGAGGATCCGGCATCGGGAAGTACTCCATGTTTTACGAGGGCTTGATGTTAATAAAGCTAGTGGGCCCGACGGAATACCTGCCCTGGTATTGCAGAGGTGCGCTGCAGAATTAGCTCCAATTTTGACGAAGCTTTTTAAACTGTCCCTGAAGACTGGCTCTGTGCCCTCTGGTTGGAAAAAAGCGGTTATCCATCCTATTCCAAAGAAGGGTGACCGCTCCAACCCGGCCAACTACCGCCCCATAGCGATCACATCAGTTCTGTCTAAGGTGATGGAACGTGTGATCAACGACAAACTGCTCACATACCTCGAGAAGAACAAAATTATCAACGACCGTCAATACGGATTCCGGCGGAACCGCTCGTGCGGTGATCTTCTCGCGTATGTGACGCATGTTTGGGGGCGATGCCTGGAACGTTTCGGTGAGACCCAAACGGTTGCACTGGACATCTCCAAGGCCTTTGACCGGGTTTGGCACCGAGGACTTGTCAACAAACTGCTTTCTTACGGACTTCCCGCATCCTTGTGTACGTGGATTGCCGACTTCTTGAGGGGGAGGTCGATTCAGACGGTAGTCGATGGTTTCACCTCTTCCTCACACTCGATAAATGCTGGCGTCCCGCAGGGATCGGTTCTGTCTCCAACTTTGTTTTTGTTGCACATCAACGACCTTTTGTCATGTGCACCAATTCACTGTTATGCGGATGACAGTACAGTTCATGATAGCTTTTTGTTTGACAAGCCCCCAAAGGGCTCACAAACTCCAACAGCTCGTAGGGCTTTGAAGCAAAGAATGGACGGCTACCTCGAAAGTGTTTTCTCTTGGGGTAAAAATAATCTCGTTGAATTTAATGTTTCAAAGACCCAATCTTGTCTGATTACGTCCAAAAGGGATCGAAATGAAAATCTAGTCTCTTTCAACGGAAGCAATCTTCCGAACAGGCCCTCCATTGATATGCTTGGTGTAACCCTAAGTGACCAGCTCAGGTATGGGGGCTCCATTGAAGCCAGAGTAAAGCTAGCCTCCCAAAAACTGGGCGTACTGTACAGGGCCCGCAGATACTTTAATAGTACACAACTGCTAACCTTGTACAAATCACAAGTACGCCCCACGGTTGAATTTGGCAGCCATCTCTGGTCTGGAGCTCCAAAATACCTGAAAAATACCCTCGACTCTGTGCAGAAACGGGCGGTCCGTTTGATAGATTCTCCCATCTTAACAGACGGATTGCAATCTTTAGAGCACAGGCGTCGGGTGGGAATGCTATCCTTGTTCTACCGGTATTACAATGGAAGATGCTCCGAGGAACTAGCATCATTGATCCCTTCGGCACCGGTGAAAACAAATTAACTAAAAATAAAATTATTTTATTAATTAAAAAATTAACAAACTTGATATCTGTCAGTCAGTTAATCAAAAATGGAAATAAAGTGGACTTCAAAAGAAAATGCTGCTATGTTTATAGTAAACAGAACGAGTTAGTTGCTATAGCAGATTTGACAGATGGTGTTTATAAACTAAGGATGGAATACGAGTTAAAAGTTCCTGAAAGAATAATGTCTAATTTAGCGGTTTCAGGCAACACTTGGCACCGCAGATTGGGTCATGTCAATAGTAATTATCTGAATAAAATGACCAGTGCTGTAGAAGGAATGAATCTTCGAGAAAAAGTTGATCTTGGCAAGACATCGTGTACAGTTTGTTGCGAGGGAAAGCAGTGTCGTCTTCCATTCTCAAAAACTGGTACAAGAAGCAAAGAATTACTTCATTTAGTTCATACTGACGTTTGCGGACCTACGGAGAAAGGATCGCTTGCAGGTTCAAGATTCTTCATACTCTTCGTTGATGACTATAGTCGTATGACATTTGTATATTTTATCAAACACAAAAATGAAGCACTTAGATGTTTTGCAGAATTTAAAGCAAAAGTTGAAAAACAAACAAATAAGAAAATAAAGATATTGAGAAGCGATAATGGTGGTGAATACTGCAACAAGGAGTTTGATTCATATCTCAAGAAGGAAGGTATCACGCACCAAAAAAGTAACCCATATACCCCAGAGCAGAATGGCTTGTCAGAACGTAATAATCGAACGATTGTCGAGAAGGCTAGATGCTTATTGTTTGATGCGCATTTGGGTAAAGAATTCTGGGCTGAGGCGACCAATACAGCAGTTTATTTACAAAATCGTACTGTACTTCCTAGTTTAAATGAAAAAACTCCATATGAGATCTGGACTGGATGTAAACCAGACAAAGGTCATTTAAGAATATTTGGTAGCAAGGTTATGGCTCATGTTGCTAAAGAGAAGCGTCAGAAATGGGACAAAAAGTCTGAACAGCACATACTTGTGGGCTATCCAGATGACATCAAAGGTTACCGAATATACAACCCTAGAACTAAATATATCACAACTAGTAGAGATGTCATTATCATGGAAGATGAAAACAACCCAGAGGTTAATATACCTATTACTGAGAGTGGAGAAAACTCATGTCCAGTGGGGGACACTAGTTGCAAAGATACGTCACGTTCAGAAGATATAACCTTAGATGAGGATACATTAGTCGAAGATGCATCAGATGATACTTACACTCCTGATACTTACTCTTCTGATACTTACACTAGTGATTTTGAAGATGTTGATGAATCACCTGAGCAGCGTGTTAGATCCAGCAGAATCATTAGGAAGCCAGAGCGGTATAGGATGACGAATATGTGCATTCCTGAGGGTGTGTTTGATGATGCTAATGGACTGTCTTTAGAAGAAGCATTACAGGGAAATGAAAAAAAGCAGTGGTTAAGTGCAGTAAAAGAAGAACTTCAGTGTTTTAAAGAAAATAATGCATGGGAGTTCGTTGATATGCCAAAGGATGGTAAAACCATAATGAAATCTATCAGATGTTATAGATAACATAACATCTATAACATCTGATAGATTTCATTACGGTTTTGACCTTCGATGTATTTCCGTCAACATTGCGGCGCGGGCGCACCACTCTGGCGGAAAATGCCCCAACTGACTCCGTGTCATTTCCTGCCATATCAAGCAATTTTGTTTTTATTGCATCTGCAGTAATTATTATTCCACTATGCTCGATTGCTAATATCATGGGGTAGAATTTTTCTGGTAGACCAGCAAGCATT
The DNA here is from genome assembly GCA_917880885.1 of Limnephilus marmoratus. Taxonomy (NCBI): domain Eukaryota; kingdom Metazoa; phylum Arthropoda; class Insecta; order Trichoptera; family Limnephilidae; genus Limnephilus; species Limnephilus marmoratus. Next base: position 55,262,387 of record OU862910.1, read on the forward strand.
AAACAGCCTATCCATTCATTGTTCACATTAAATCCGGTTCCGGATAATTTCTGGCCAGTTTCAATAATTTGCGTGACGTAACTCTGCATCGAGTCACAAGTTTCAAGACGAATCGATATCAAACTTCTTAATAAGGAAATGCGTCTTGAAAAACCATTATCATCGAACATTTGCTTTAGCCTTTTCCACAAGTCTGCAGTAGATGTAGCTTGCTTGATGTGTACATACAGTGACGGATCTATAGTGAGGATTATCTTCGCTTTTGTTTTTGCATCATCTCCAACTGCAACAGTTTCTTCGGCCTTGATACACTTCTCCATACCTTCCAATATAAGTAGGTTTTCAACGGCATACGCCCATACGTCGTAGTTTTGTCGTCCAACCAACTTGGGTATACTTGTGAGATATGATGCCGCCGCCATTTTTGTTAAAAATGTCCCGACACTAATTACGAGTTTGCATTCGCAATAACTCCTTGCCCTATTCTCAATACGAACAAATACATCCGCGACAATAAGAAATGAATTTTTAACACAAATACCATTTAAATTATCGTGACTGATTATTTAAAAAACGCTTGGGAATCTTCTGGGCCCATAACCTATTAAATGAAACACGTTGTTTTATTCAGGAGACAGCGAGAACTGATATTTATTAAGCTTAGAAACATAGACAAAGATGGCATTAGTGGTAGGTACTTTGATAACTAAATAACACATAGTCGGGAAACACGCCAAACGCGTGCCCAACATTTGTACACGGTTGACATTTGTCACATGAGAACGGGTCGTTTCTTCGACTCGTTCTTGTGTTCAACAGCTCGGCTGTGGAATGATTTGCCGGCCTCTGTGTTTCCTCCTTCCTACAACATGGGTCTCTTCAAGACCAATGTTCATTCCTTCCTCTCCTCAAAAAGACCCTCCACACAGCATCCCAGATGACATAGGCCCTGAGGGAAATTATTTTCCTCAGGGCCTCCTGTGTGGAGTTAATGTAAAAAAAAAAAAAAAAAAAGCATTCTCCAATTTGACCAATGGTAAACCTCCATTTGATCACGTGACAACATGGCCGCCCATACAAAATTGTATGGTCGTGTGTTGAATCTGTCGCTCTAATTTTGCTGTTTTAAATAGTTTGGAGTGAATTTAGAAATAAAAACAAGATGCCAGTGTGATTATGGACTCTCACCCTTCATCCGTGCCCAAGAAAAACGCAAGGAAGAAGTCAAGGAATCCAGAAAAATGGAAAGCAAAAGTAGTCAAAATTCTAAGATGAGCTGTCATAAAATACCGTTTATTTCAGAGGCGTGGAGTGGCAAAAGATTTTTTTAAGTATTAATTAAAATTCATAAATTAAATTAATATGCATAGACACGTTTTACTTTTATAATTAAATCTAGGATTCAAAGCCTTGCACATAAACATTCCGAATTACATGTTTAGTGTTGAAAATTTTGCGAGTTTCAAGCCAATTTCGAGCAAAATAATTAACCTTCATTATTTTTGTTCTTTTTTTTTAAATTTTCTCTGTTAGTATTATTATTTTTTGAAGTAAAAGCTTCTTTAGCACCGTTGTGATTTGAAACTCGATGAAACAAAAAAGCGACACTAAAATAGACAAACGCATACATCTATAGGATTAAGGCTACGAAAGAATAAGATAATAATTGATCTCCTCTTCGTGCAGTGCTTGTCCCCACTCTTGTCTACTTTAGTTTTCTGCAGGTTTCATTTGTACCGCGTGCGAACTGCACACTTGTATTTTTTACATTAGCTCCACACAGGGGGCCCTGAGGAAAATAATTCCACTCAGGGCCTTTGTCATCTTTGGGGATACTGTGTGAAGGGTCTTTTTAGGAAAAGAAGGCGAGAAGGATCTGGGAAGGAAAAGGGTATTACGGGTGGGTAGGAATCTGGGGGTCAGTGTGTCCAGAAGTGACGGATGTATAAATCTATCATTCCCCTGCGATGTTTCGAGAGATCACAGCTGGAGAAGTCAAAGGGACTCCCATAACTATTCTCTCCCGATCCGGCCTGCAATCCAGCAGGTGGGCAGACGCATCCGCCGCCAAGACCCGGACAAACCTCACTCCATAAACCCGGGCATCCCAGCTAAGTCACTAAACGTAGCGAACCACTTAAACACAGGTTTTTGTTTTTGGGGTGTTATGCCGTGTTGCGCTACCTCCTTCTTTAGCCAAAGTGCCAAAGCAAATGTTTGGGACAGCGTTGCAGTGTCCGAAACTTTGGCTAAAGAAGGAGGTAGCACTACACGGCATAACACCCCAATAACAAATAACGAAAATACTTTTGGCTGTGAAAATCTAAAGTCATATCTATGGCAGAGGTAGATATTGTTTATCCAATAAATGGTTCCCGGGGTGGCGGTACCCATACACACCTCCCAATTCAATACTGTATGAGTACATTACAAAACCTATTTTTATTTTAATTATACTAAAATTAAAATCATAATAATAATCACGAACTTCCCTGTGATTTGGTCGGTCCATTATTGTGACGTCATATTTATTTGTCAGTATCAAAGTCAGCTTTCTCCACACGTGTGAGAAACAAAAGCAGCATTCTCCTTAGGTGAGTATCAAATGCAGCAATCTCCATAATTAAATCCGTTATAACTAATCAATCAATACAATAAACAAATTCTACATTGGAAATTATAATAGATAAGCAGTTTCCCCTTTTGAATAAAATTATAAACTTATAAATACGTGAGAATTGTGGAAATGAAACGTTTTTTTTAGTTTTCTCAAAATAACGCTTTTTGGAGAATGCTGCCTTTGATTCTATACCCCTCAATACAGGTTCATCCTCTGTGCACACCCCTCGGGGACACTTAGTTATATTTTGTGTAAGTAGCTGTACTATTTTATAATCCCTAAACCGACTGCATTTGATATAACTATGGGATTAATAGTCATGGAATCAATTCTAATTAATTACAACTTGATTTAGACGCAATATCTTCGTGGGCAGTTGAGAATAAACTTTTCTTCAAAATGTCTCACTATGACATATACGCGTTCCAAACACCCGATTAAATTTGATTATAAACTAAACGATGAAATATTGTCATCAGTGAAATACATTTGATCCCAAACTTACTTTTTCAGATCATATAGTGGCATCAAATAAACAATTTTCCAAGCCTGGAGCAATGACATCGATGTTCAACTGCATTATATGATCAAAATTACATTTTTTTTAAATTCTAAGATATCTTTATATGAGTACGCACAGTGAATATCTTCGATTTATGCATCACATATATTTGCTCTCCGAAATGCGCTACAAAAGTTTCAAACCTAGAAGGAATGGCACCCACAGTAACAGCGTTTAAAATCATCAATTATAGCATTGACAGCCCATACTTCTTGGAATGCTATAAATTGTTCGTACCGAACAACTACCGCCAGCGTCGTTTCCACGACTTGCTCTGTATTCCACGTGGCAGAACGGACGTTCTGGCCCAGCATAGCATGACAAGAGGTATGTATTGTGCTGCTAAATGACATCTGTAGGTCTCTTGACATTTTCAACATTGGCCTTGAAGATTTCAAGAATCATTTTAGGCAAGAAATCTAAAATATCAATTATTGTAAAAAAATATCATTTCAAATTATGTCAGGTGTATTGTAATAGGATCATATCTGTAATGCACAAAAATATGATTGTAACGCTACATTTTAAATAAAATAAAATGAATATACAATATATTAAACAAACTTACAGTTTTACATGCATTTAGCAGGCGAAATAGCTAGCACGTATAATATATTATTTTAATCCGTGCAGAAATCAAAATTATATTCAGAATTGAATCGTAATAAATAAACTTAAATGCAAATAAAGAATTCGATTTAAAAAACGTGATCTTATCATTTATATAGATCAGCTGAAAGAAATTATTCATAGGACCTTGAAATATAACTAAATTAAAATTATCAAAAATTTCGATGCCGTTACAATGCATTCCATTATTTTAATGCCAATGAAAGAATTTGTTAGACCTTGAAATGGTGAACACATGAATGTACATTCGTAATGTAAAAAGCGTGCACGTTCATTAGTTTCTCCTGTTAACCCCTCGGGCTAATTTGATCGCTTTTCGGAACAACTTATATAGGTCTCATGGTCTCATTGTGTGTCTCCCTTACTATCGTAATGAGAAACATGATTTTTTTACATTAGCTCCAAACAGGAGGCCTTGAGGAAAATATTTCCCCTCAGTCTCAGTCTTTTTAGGAAAGAAAGGAGAGAAAGTTCTGGCTTAGAAAGAATCTGGGGCTCAGTGTTTCCAGGAGTGATGGACGTATGAATCCATCCCTCCCACTGCGGTGCAAGACGATGTTCCGAGAGAGAGAAGAAGAAGAAGCAAGATAAGTCAAAGGGACTCACTCAACCATTCTCTCCGGATCATTATTTCCGGATCCGGCCGCCAAGACTCGGACAAACCTCACCCGATGAACCCGGGCACCCCTGTTAAGTCACCAAACATACCGAACCGCTTGGAGTGACCTATGGCAGAGGTGTTGGTTATCCAATAAATGGTTCCCGGGACGGCGGTACTCATACTTGTCTAATGGTGTTAGAAAAAGAAAACACCTCACTTTACATTCAAATCTAAAAGTTAACTACAAAAGAAGTAAAATGTACTCCTTTATGAAACCAACGTTTCGGATTCCAATGTGAAAAAAAAATTTTGAAAATGGGGAATTTTTTAAAAATAATTTTTACATGAATCGACAAAAACGTGAGGTGACTGTAACGTTTATGATACATTCGTCTAAAAATATATGTTTATATTATAATTTTTTTACGTTTATCATTAATGTAAATTAGTAAAAACGTAAAAAAAAGCGTTTTCATAACTTTGCGTGTAAAATTTTTGTTCTCGATTTATAAATTTTGAAAGCGTATTTTATCACCTTTCAAAAGTTTTTTTTTGTTTTCAGATACGTTCAAAAATATTATTTGAATTTTATTGCAAAGCTGAAATATTTTGACCCTCTGACAAAATATGGTCGAGGTCAGATGGGTTAAGAATGTAGGCTTATGTTCATTTCCTGAGCTTAGCCCAGCAGTACGAAACGTTGCACAACTTGGTATGTGCGGTTCGCCTGGAAATATGGTGCGTTAGTTTTGTAATTCTTTTAGTCCCCTTTTCACACTTAAAATTCAAGTGTCCGATAATAGATGTTACCGATAATGGAATCGATAGTTAGTTACTGGCGAAGTGTCGATTGCAATGAAATTTATTGCCCGACACATTAATTACTAGCAGGTGTGTTTTGAATGCTTTGACGTCTTTCCAAATTTAAATGAGTGTCAGTTTGGTTGGGATTTCAAGGTGTGAGTGTTGATTGTTTAAGTTTCTAAAAGACATTGTAAATCGGCAATGCTTTTGTAATTCATGTCAGGAGGATCTAGAAATCATCCATTTGGTATTTTGATTGTTGTCAAAGTTCATCATCTTGATCTCACCACAAAAACTCTTGCACATAAACTACCAATACCTAAAACAAAGGAAACGAATTCATTACAAAGAAAGAAAGTGTTTGTGTTTTAATGATTTTGGATACACAATATTTTTGAATATACACAATTGTTTTTCCGTGCGGTCCGTGTACGAATAAAACAGAAGTTTTACCGATACAAACCCCCCTCCCCCCAAAATCTTCCGCGTCACCTTCCACCTTCCCCGCCTTCCCGTTCCCTCATCCACCCCCGTGAGAACCCCTCCCTACTTCGTTCCCTCCTCCCCTCTCGGATCCCCCTCCTCCGCCAATAACAACGAAACGCACTTTTCACAGTCCGTGTGAGAAGCATGGGTTTTTCAAATAATGCGCAATAAATCACCAAAGTTTCATCGCTATCAGATGAATGGTACAGGATCACAGTTCTACGCCAATTCAGAATCAAGTCAACTCAACACCTAAACACCTAGACATTTCAAAGGAGGTGTTGAGTTGATTTCATTCTGAGTTGTCTGGTCACCAGGAACACATACGGGACAAGCTAAGAGACATCGATTTTTGTATAGGGATGATCCGACGCTCTGTAGGGAACCCGTTTACACAGTGCGGGTGTAAACTGGGCGACTAAAGTTTAAGTTTAGACTTACGGAATTCAATTCTTCGTTCGTGTGAAAACTCACTCTATGAACTATATATATATGATTTTACTTCAATGCCAAGCCAGAGATAAATAAAGATAAAAGGGAGATAAGGTTTTCAACCATCACAGACATAACTTAGCCGTCGTAGATGGAACCTAGCAGTACGAAACCGGTCAGGTCCCAAATAAGTGAGCGGAACAAAGTCACGAAGGTTTTTTTTAATAAAATATTAATTTCTTCTTCAAACACAGCAAACTTATTCCGTGGCACCATTTTAATTCAAAATTAATAGAATACTTATCAATATTCCCATTCTCACCTTTCCATTAACACCTTTGTCTATGTCTATTTTTTATAAATAATTTTAAGTAAACCCTGACGGAGCGAGCATTGATCATGAAACATGCCGTTTTTTTATAAACACGGTAAAAACTTGGTATAAACTAAGAATTCTATTAATTCAGAAAAAATATATCACCCATCAAAGTTAAATAAGGCAAGCTATATTTAAATTTTTAAGTTGATTGATCATTTGTGATATGGGCTTTACAACACAACTGATTATTGTAAAAGGAGGTATTCACTTAACTCTCACCTTGACAAGTCACAGAATCTGAATTCCTGATTTTCCAAACCCCATTAGTTGGTGAATTTACGCCACACAACGCCGAGAATCACCTATGACCTATCGCAACCTTGAATATTAAACTCAAGATACTGACCGACTTTACCAACTCATTTTATCCGATGATTCACCATAGATGCCCACTTACCCTTTCGAGGAAATGCGTGTTTTCTGTGTAACAGTGGAAGAAATGTGTCAATGCCTTATTTAAATCGGCCAGATTCAGACGACTTCAAAAGAATTTAAAATTTATGTTGATGACATTTACGTCACGAATTATTTACGTAAAATGTAATCATAAACCTGTCAGATTATTCGCTGAAATTTTATTTCATATTATGCATTTGGAATTTGTGTATTGCTGAAATATTTAGCTATACTAATAATGAAGGTATAAAGAAGAAGACATTTTTGTTTTTTTTTTACTTAAGTACCGCACAAATGCCTCAATAGTTTCAAACACCGTCCGGTGGAGGATGTTAAGGCCCTGCAACTGCGCACAAAAAGAAGATGGATAGATGAAATTACTAATGTTAGAGGAGCGTGCTAGTATTTGAAGCGACAAAATCGATGCGAAAATTGTGAAAATGTTTAATAAAACACGACTCGTTTAAAATAGAGCAAAAATCTCGCGAGGGTTGTCTTAAACAGCATTTAAAGAAACACTGTGATTTTTTTTATACATATAACTTGTAAAATAACTGAAACAAACGTGTTTATATTATTTTTTGGAGCATACTTTGCGATTTTCAATGGAGGTAATTTTATAAATCAAAAATAACATATATTTTTCTAAGAGCTTAAAAACTTCAAATTTTTAAGGGAGGTTTGCAAGAAATCGGTAGAAATTCGGGTAACGGCGTCTTAGGGGACGTACTTGACTTATTATTTCCAGCGATTCCGGACATTATTTGGAGTTAAAAGTGTAAAAGAAATTTGGTCTCCGGAGTTTTTTTTGAACAGCTCGACTGTGGAATGATTTTCCAGCCTCTGTGTATCCTCCTTCCTACAACATGGAACTCTTCAAGACCACCTTCCTTCACACAAAAAGACCCCCTACACAGCATTCCCAAAGATTGCACAAGCTCTGAGGGAAATTATTTTCCTCAGGGCCTCAGTGCTCAGAGTTGATGTAAAAAATAATAAAATCAATAATTTTTGCTTTTTACCGTGCTGATTAAATAACATTAATAGCATTTTTAAAGTCCTTTTCACTGTAACTGAAATACACAACAGCTGGAAAATGATTCTACTACTACGTTTGTGTTCTAATTTATTATTATTTTAATTACTGCCGCTCAACTGATGTCGTCAGATACAATGTTAATTTCTTAACAAAGTTAAGAAATTCTAAGGTAAATTAATCGAATACCTACTACCTAGTTACTGTATTACATGACTCGATCAAAGTACTTGTTACAAATGTAATGTAGGTACTTGTCGGTTGGATGACTTAAAATCTCAAAAATGGTGATTGTTGATACAGGGTGGGAGATTTTAAGAAGCCCGTCATGAAACTGCAAAGAGAAAATGATTGTTATCATTGTTTATTATTATATATATTAAAACTCATAAGTGCTTGAGTGATGGAGGTCGATTTGGACTCATTTTTTAATTCTACACAGAGAAAAATGTAGTGCTAATTTATTAAGAATTCTCTTCGAAAAATTCGCAATTCCGGGTAAAAACGGGATTGCAGGCCTTACAGAGGTGGCAGGAAGCAGGAAGAGGTGGCCTAATAAACCTTAGGACGCGAATCGTTAAGAATGTTATACACTTTTATTAAATAATGATTTTTATAATGACGATGAAACAAGTCTGTATGAATTTTTTTTTTGCATTATAATAGAATCTACCTGATATTTCACGGTAAACATTTGTTCGCTTTCATGATTTTTATCAGTAGTTTCTAACCTATTTTGGATATTGTTATTGCCAATAATTATGTAATTTTCGTTCGTGAAATTTCGTGAATTCAGCAACATATTATGTTAGGAACAATGTCACAATAACATTACATTCGGTACGAATAATTTCACAGGAAACACGAATAATTTAGAGCTATTTTAGTAAATCTTACAAGTCAATTCATTGAACAACGGTGAATTTTACAAGCGCGAGTTATCAGGTATCAGAATAAAAATGCAATATTATAATTTTGGTAATTTATTAATAATTTATTAATTCCTTGTTAGGAAATCGTACGCATAAAATATTAATAATCAAATTTTGGAGCTACATTACTTCGTTATAATGTATTTTTCATTAAATTGTAATGATATATATCATAGCAAATCGATAAAAGTTCCTTAAATTGATGTTTTGTTCAAAGACCTATCAATTTGTCGTGAGGGTCAAAATCGATTTCTCTCCGTATTCAACATCTAAAAGGAAGTAAAACGCATGAAATTACAAGTAACAAAATGAAAAAATACACTTACATGATTTTAGCAATCTGATAAAAGATATTTTGTAATAACAAATTAATTGCAATACGAAATTTTTAACGCCTTTTTCTTATAACTCGACTTTATCACAATGTGTTTTTTACTTTTTTTGCGATGATTTGTTCATCATCGTGTAAAAATACTGATTTTACTGGGTCACCCAACTCCACCAATTCTCACAATAATATATTATAATGCATTGCTTTTCAAACCGCGTCGAATTTCTCCCATTTCATGAAACGTCTAAATCATCGGCAAAAAGGCCTTTTTTATAAATTGTAAATTAACAATCAAAAAACAATGAAATCCGCAGTGGATTTACGCCTCGTGCAGATTCTTGCAATGCAAATCCCGTGTAATCCAAGTCAAAGAAATCTCTCACACTAGCCGTGGGAAGACCGCTTTATAATAATTACTTTTGTAGGTGAGTACCTAATCATTGTTTAGTTTGTCTTGCTCGCACTTGACGCTCTTCCTCGTTCCAACGCCAACCTGCTAATAACGTCTTCTTAATTTGGCCATAATTAAATTGTACTGCCTTATAAAGAAGACTGTTTTTAATATAATTGGGGAGGTAGATGAAAATATCACAATTTGTTGGGAAAGTGCAAGGAATTCGTTGTTTTACCAAAAAAATACGAATTATGGAGAAACCAACAAAATTATGAAAAGTGGTGAGTCTTTTCGCGAAACGGTGGAGTTGAAAAGATGTACAAAGATGTTTTAATGAAGGTAATAATAAAGTCACGTACTCCATAACTAATAATTGAGATTATTATGTTATCGATTAAACACTAAACAGGGATTGTTTTCTGCTGTCAGTTTTTTATTTGGGTGGTTATTGTAAAATTTCTCTGCATTCCACATACAGAGAAATTGTATTTCATTATTAGAACTGGCCAGTATCTCAGTACTATTCTGTTTGATTGAAAGACTTATAGTTCTTTAAGATCACAGTGAATGTTTACTGCTGTTTCGTTAAGCTGCAATAGAAGAGTATTTGAAAGACAGAAAACAGATAACAAAAATTAATAATCAGTTTTCAAAACCAATGGAAAATAAATTAGGAGTACCGCAAGGGTCGGTCCTTGGACCTCTATTGTTCATACTCTAGATTAATGACATGGTGAAAATATTTTCAAAATGCAAAGTACGACTATTTGCCGATGATACACTAATATACTTAATTGGAGATAACTATGAAGAACTAATAAATATTTTAAATAATGAACTACACAATGCATCAAGATGGCTAAAAATTAATAAGCTTAAATTAAATACAAAAAAAAAAACAAAATGTATGGTGATCGGATACAAGAAGACATCCAGTGAAAGCAAACTTAAAATTGATGGTGAAATTATTGAAAATGAAATATTTAGGAGTTATATTAGACTCCAAACTAACATTCAACAAGCATGCTGAATATACACAATAGAAAATTGGGAAAAAAATATCTTTTTTGGGAAGAATTCGGCCAAAACTATCTAGTAAAACTGCAATCACTATCTACAATTCGATTATTGCTCCACATTTTAACTATTGCTCAACTATCCTTTTCCTATGTAACGAACGAGAACAAAATAAGTTTCAAATTCTCCAAAACAGGGCAATGAGAATAATATTACGGCGGAAGAGATTTTCAAAAGTAAACAAAATGTTAAAGAAACTGAATTGGCTAACCGTGAAACAGATGCTGACCTTGAATACGATGATATTTATACATAAAATAATTAACAAAATTTTACCAAAATACTTTTCAAATAAAATTGTATTCAACAAGGACATTCACAGACATAACACAAGAATATGCAAAGAAATCAGGCTTCAAAAAAAGGATAAGGCGAATACGCAGAACAGTTTGCTGTACAAGGGGATGAAGTTGTATAACAAGCTACCAGAGACTTTGAAGTCCACACCAATTGGAAAGTTCAAGACGTATTGTAGGAACTACATAAAATTACATAAAATTTAGTTTGCAATATGAAATATTATAATTAATTAGAAATTTGTAAACCTAAATGTACAAATTACTAAAATAAAATTAACAAATAAAAAAACATAAAAAAAAATTCTAAGACGACACACGTCCTTGTGACTCGGAGCTAGTTTTGACTCAGGAGCTTTCGCAACAGAATGACTTGCCTATCTCTTTTCCCCTATCTTCAACACACATCGTAACCGACACCATCTAACCCAATTATAGCATAGACAACGGGAAACAATGATAGAACTGATAATTGACTAATATTATTAATACATCAAAGTTATCCAACATATTGTTGAGCGGCGGTACCAATACCAGCAAAAAAAACTAATACTTTTGGTATGATAGATAGGAAACAAAAGAAAGGAATAAAAGTGCACAAAAAAACAATACGGAAATTTAACGAATATTATGTCCTTAATTTTGAAGTAACCTTATAACTTTATTTATTAACACTAAGATTAAACCGACTCACCACATGTGTACAGGGGAAGGAAATTAAGAAAAGTACACATTTATTAAAGGAAAACAATAGTTTTAAAAAATATATCCGTTCGTAACTCCATTTTAGCACCTCCATTAACGGCCGCTAAAAGATTATAAAATACATTCAATTGCCCGTATGTTTTTTAATGAATTTATTGACAGATATAGTCCAAAATGACACTTGCTTTATGCATTTATCACTAGACTATTACGTAATGAGATTTTTATTCGGTTTCGCATTAATTTTTTCTTGAATATTAATTTATCACCAAATTAAAGATTTTTTGCAATAATGTTTAGAATCGACGAATATTTTTGATGTGCCCAGACTGCATAGTCACTAAGTGTAGCCTGGTCCGTGGGCTGTGATTTTAAAAGCAAAATCAGGTGTCAAGTACGAGTTAGCCCACTGCAGTTACTATTCTTGGAAAAGCTTTTTTAAAGCACTGACCAAGTACACTTATCCATAAATCTGAATTATTAATAATGACAACCATTAATTACGCGTTAGTGCATCGTCACTAGCCATCTTATTCCATAAACGCAACATTAGTCACCTAAGTTACATATTTAATAAAATAGACAAAATAAATAAGTAGACAAAATAAATAAGACAAAATCAATATTGAAAGAGATCAACTTACATGCCCCTAACGCGTATACTCGTGGGAGATCCCACGCACTTTTTTATGCTTCGAAAGCGAGAACTTCTGCCAATCAGAATACATCATTATGCAGGGCGACTTAACTGCAACGACTGTGTATTGAGCATAGACATCTTCAACATAGTTAAACTGCCCCCATGTACTTTCACTCCATAATTTTTTAGTGTGTAACTGTTTTATGGAGAACCTGAATAAAATAAATAAATAATAAATTTATCAATAGTTATTTCAAATGTTATAATTCAAATGAATCCCACATTTTTTCGGTGACTGGAAACTCAACAAAGTAGCACACTCAAAAGTCATTAAAAGTGATAAAATAGCTCATAACCTAACCTGACGTAACGGCTCTCAAACGAAAATTTTGAAAAAGAAAGGTCAGAAAAGGATTCGGTCGCATCTTGGAATTGAACCCAGGACTTTAGTCTTGCAAGGACTCTGCTCTAACCTTTGAGCTAATTCGACCCTCTCCCTCTCGGTTACTGTATCATTCTTCAAAAGTGTGTTCATTATCATCAAACCTCTGTGTATCCTCCTTCCTACATTCATTCCTTCGTCTCCTCAAAAAGACCCTCCACACAGCATCCCAGATGACATAGGCCCTGAGGGAAATTATTTTCCTCAGGGCCTCCTGTGTGGAGTTAATGTAAAAAAAAACACTATCCTCATTTTCTTAACGCATAATTTATGTCTTTGACGGTCTTCGTGGTCGAGGGGTAAGGTATTTGAAAACCTTCCACTACCATCAATATAAGCGGAAAATTTTGCTTGTGTAGTGATGGAGAACCTAGTTGATTGAATCCACGACGCTTGGATGGGATGATTTCAACTTTTTTTACATGAAAATAAACTTAAACCGTTAAAATTTCGTTAAAAGTTAATTATCTATTTTACTGGTAGTGAGCAGTCATCTATTTATATAAATACTCGTATATGTTTTATTTTATTAACTGTAAATTTAATACGAATAATAAGTTATTCAACGTAAAAATCTCCTATTGACAAACTAATAAAAGACAATTTATCGAGAATTAATTCACTTTCATTCTACTTATGTTTTGTTACATTGAAGAATAAAATGGTTTATATGAAAATTAAAACAAATAAAACCGCTGAGGTTGAGTGTGTCCACAATTTTTTTCCCTTTTTTTACTTTCTGGGAACCGGTTCCAAAAGTAACTAGATAAAGGAACCGGTTCCATATCGTATCGGTCTCTGGTAACTAAAAGTCACAACCCACTTCAGGTACCAATCGTTTACTCATAATGACGGAAGTATGAGGAAATAAAATACTTTCAGATTATTTTTAACTCGGGAAAGTGTGTTTCTAAAAAATATAAATTAAGAACCCTTTGACCGAACTGGTCACTTATTTAATTTGGAGTTAAACAGAGTTTTTTTAGTTAGTTCATTGTTCAAGAATGCTTCCACCAAAGGACACTAGGCTATTTACCTTTCGATTGTAATTATGTATGCTTTGGTAATGATACTTTTAAAAAAGAATGCTCAATGACACATCGAATAATAAATTAATAAATGCCACAAAAAAACTTGTCAAAGGGACAAGCAGCGCCCACGTTCAATAATTTACGGAATGAATGATTACGAATAACAAAAAAGCCCGGATAAATTCGACAGAACAAAGAAAATCTTAATAATTGGCGGATGAAAATCCTCAACGTCGCTAATCCGTAGCCGGACAGAATTCATAATTACTGTTTTGTAGAAATAATAAGATTTTTATTGTTAATCTAACAAAAACTTTGGCTGCCTATTTTTCACTAACTACAACACCGTAGTAAATATGTTTAATACTTCTGAATGTACCCATAACTTTGTGGTTATCCATTATGAATAAATGAAACAATATGACTTTGTTTATATATTTTTATTTTTTTATTTACATTTGCATATGTATTACAATACATTACAATGTGATCATTTGTCTGTCCAACTTGGCAGAATACCCGTTTCAGGAGAGCTAAATTGTATATTTAGTTCATAATATTCTTAACAAAGGAATAGTTTCGTTCAAGATATCACGGGAATTTGCTTCTGTCAAGACAACTTTTGAGAACACTAAGAATTGTATATAATTAAGGGATGAACGACTATTTTTTTAATTCGCCATTTTCGGAACAACCCTTACTTCCTCAGGGCAAAATAGATGCTAACTTAACATTACGAAACAATGGATGACCATAATATTATGACACCTCCACTTCAATTTTTTCCTTAGCTCCCCACACAGTAGGCTCTGAGGATGATAATTTCCCTTAGAGCCTGTATCATCTTTGGGGATGCTGTGTGAGGGGGATTTTTGAGGAAAGGAAGGAGAGGAGAGTTCGGAGAAGGAAAAAGGTTTGAGGGGTGGAAAGGAATCTGGGGTTCAGTGTGTCCAGGTCATCCGCCGCCAAGACCTAGATAAACCTCGCCCCAGGAACCCGGGCACGCAGGTATGTTTGTGGCACGTTCCAGGGTGGAAGATACTCTCAGTATCGCTCCAGTGTAAGAGCACCACTCAGAAATGAAAGGTTGCTTGGAGTGGATTTAACTGTGTTTGGTGAGCAGATCTGAATTGACAAATACTTCCCCACCTTCCTCTTTCTCATCTTCGTCTCCTACCCACTACCTTCAGCCTCATAACAACATAACAAACATCTCTCAAAATACCTCTCACAATTGAGAATTTCATAATATAATCCCACGGGATCCAGGCGTTTGGGAGCAGTAGGAACTTTCATTCACTCTCTTGTGGATTGAAACAGTCGATTTGATGTAAGAATTATTATAGTTGTAATAGACGTTATTATTTAGACCGAGAAATCAGGCCTACGGCAGTCATGGCAGATCCAGAACGAAAAACATAATTTGAAGAAATGTAAATAAAATTATTCTAAATAAATAATGCAAAGGCATTAAAATATATTCTAGTGAATGAGCGCTTTTATTATTACCGTGACAATTCACGATTACGGTACCGTGACGGCAAAACAAAAGGCAATAAACATACGTTCCGTATCACAATAATAATGCAGCTCTTTCGAAAGATGAGATACACAATGTACGTGAGTCTGTTTTCTCCAAAGGCAAAATAAGTTATAATTTTCTTGCATCTCTCTCACTCTGTATCATGGGCGTAGCCAGGTTTACATTAAGGGTGGGGCAAAAAGATAAAAATCAAGAGTAGGTACCGAAAAAAGTAGACTTCACAATATATTCATGCTTTAGGCTCCTCTATAAATACAAATTTTATGAACGGAAGAAGGAAAAATTGTCCTTTGCAGTGCTGTAAATTAGAAAACGTGACTCGGTCGACAATTCCAAAGGTCATGCATCGGCCAGCCAGGGTGGGGTAAAAGCCCCACCTTGCCCTACCGTGCCCACGCCCATGCACTGCACTGATATGAGACATCTTGTTAGACCCCTACAGTACCACTAGCCGTGACGATAATTTTGAAAGGATGGAATGTAGTTACATGGATAATATTGAAGTGTGAGTGAATACCAAAAATTCAAAAACGTCAATTGTGAATGCGCTGATTGTTTTGCTTTTGTTCATCATATAATAATGCAGCTCTTTCTTTCACTCTAAATAACAACAGTAGAAAAGGATATCCTGCACTACCCTCCCCCCCTCCAAAGGAAACATACAATCATTATCGTACACCTCCCCCAAACGTATGAAGAAAATAAAACGATATTCCCGTCGCCGTGACTGAGTCGTAATAAGATACATCTGTTTCTTCCAATGGAAAAAGTAATAATTTGGAGGAAACAGTCGCACGTATTTTGTGTGTCTCATCTTTCGTCTCACCATTATTAAATGTGAAAGAAAAAGCTGCAGCATTATAGCGATAAGGAACCTATGTTTATTGCCCTTTTATTTGCCGTCACAGTACCGTAAACGTGGATCGTCACGCCGCCCGTCACAGTAGTAATAAAAGTGCTCAATCATTTAAATATGCTGGGGTTATGTTTAATATTCACCGAACTGATTTCGTCACGGTTTTCTGACGTGATAAAAATATTTTAGAAGTTTTGCACAACTCCTATAATACGTATGTAAACCATTACTCTTTTTTTAGTAATTATTATGAATTTATAGCGGAAGAGTAACATCCGTGAAAACGTATATTTCCTTTTTCGGCATTTACTGTTTCAACATTAGATTGTATCTGCTGATTGATGGATAAAGAGGATTGCACTGATTTTCCATTGGAGAATCTACTGAAGGTCTCTTGAGTAACTCTGATTGTATTGTGATTACTCTAGGTAGGTTAAATTCAAATTTACTGATGGATAAATTCTACCTGCTTCCCCACTCTTTACTATAGTACCTCCACCCCAACTTCAGCTTCAACACCTAATATATAGATTATGTTTACCTATAATTTTGTAATATTATTCGTGTGAATATATTTTACCCTGAGGAAGGAACGGTTCTTTGGAAGCCGGTCGATATTAATAAAAAAATATAGTTGTGAAAATAAAGTTATATCGTTTCATTTAATGACAAAATTTACAATTCAAATTTACGTAACGAAACAATTGAAATAGTAACCGTCAAGGATGATTCGTCAAGAAATTGTAGAAAAAAATGGAGGGCACTCCGTTAATTTAAATGATTTTTTTAATGGAAACACAGAAATCTTTGAAAGTTAAATGAATGTAATTTTAAAAGAGCATTTTGACCAAAGAGAATATTTTTAATATGAACATCAAACGGTTTTCAGAGATTGAATTCTATGTCGTTTCCGGTTTTCATCATTTTTCTAAGGCAATGTAAAATTCGATCTACAATTTTTTTATACCAAGCGTGAGAATTACACGTAAAAGTTTTTTGTATTTCTGAAATGTTCATAAACATCACAGATGTTTCTTCAATATGTGAAAGAAATGTGCCCTTCTAGTAAGTACATAATCTCCGTAAACCATTATTTCGATATAGGTAAACGAAATTAATTATTTAATCACTTCTTCAAACGTACCTTTATATTCTTTTTATAAAACGCAAATAATAAAATAAAAAATAAAACATCTGGAGTCTGTAAATTAAATTGTTAAGTTTTTTTTTGTTCATATGAAGCGGATACTTTGTGATGTGACATTATTAATTTAAAATAAAACAATAACTTTGTAAACACCACTTTTATTTTTATACTTTATGCCGACCGGGTTTCGCTACAACCGTAGCTTCATCAGCATTTTACACTAATAATAATATAGGCAAACTTTTAATGAACGGTAAGGATAAGGAAGACAGTCTATCTCACTCGGGAATTTATTCACTTCAATGCAGCAACTGCCCATTTTTTTATATCGGTAAAACAGCGCGCAACATAAACACCCGTGTCAAAGAACATCTTAGATGTTTACACAGCTCTGGATTTTCAGAATTTGCAAACCACTTGATCGAAAACGATCATAAATTTGACAAAAACGCTGGCGCCAAACTTATTCATAAAAACAACATCGGTATAAGGTTGGATAATTTAGAAGCACTTGAACTTAGGAAAGCCATAAACACTAATAGTAAGGTAGTAAATAACCAACTTAATTTAAATAAAAGTCCCATACAAAGATTGTTCCCTATTGATAAAGAACACGTCCGTTCCCTTCCCAACTCTCCATCTATGCCTCCTTCTTCCTCCTCCACTTGACGAGTCCAGCCCACTTATGGCAAATTATATATTATAACACAAATGTAACCTAATTTTAGTAGAGTATTATACTGCCCTGATGAAGCTACGGTTGTAGCGAAACCCGGTCGGCATAAAGTATAAAAATAAAAGTGGTATTTACAAAGTTATTGTTTTATTTTAAATTAAATTGTAAAGGTTGTGGACTTTTTATATAAATTTAGATAAAGGAATATTTGAGGTGTTTAAACCACGGAGTTTGTTATTTATTAAGTGGAGATGAACCATACTTTTGATTTTAATAATGGAATAGAATTGTTACATTGTAACGTCAATGGTATCCATTTAGACAAAGTTGAAATTTTGGAAATTAGAACGAGTGAAAAGACGTGTGTAAATATTATCAATAACAAAAAAATCTTTTTAAATGACCTGTTATTAAATACGAGTATGTTCCAAGTATATTTATATTTATTTATTTGAACATATTTTTTTTTTTTTTTTTTTTACAGTGAATACCGCACAAGAATCTCAACTGCTCCCGTCTGGAGCCAGTGAGACTATGGCATCCCCAATTGGGGTATGTTGTGAGGCTGAAGGTAGCGGGGAGGGGAAGGAGGTGGGGAAGAGGAAGGTGGGGAAGTACCTGGCTATTCAGATCTGGTCACTAAACACGGCTAAAGCCATTTTCAAGCAACGTTTCAATTCTGAATGGTGGTCTTACACCAGGGCGATACTGATAGTATCTTCCACTCTGGAACATGCCGCAAATATACTATATATTATTTTAAATGAATTAATTGTGAAATAACACAAATTAATCAAATAAAATTTATTTGCGCATGCCGGGTTCGAACCCGCGACCTCCGGAATGTGAGTCAAGAGTCTTAGCCACTGGACTACGGAGGTCGTATATACATCATAAGAACCTTTGACTGTCCAATTAAGAGATTTCCCGTTTTAGGACAGTCAAATTGCCTGGTTTAGTTCACATTAGGTAGGTACATGCTGTTATTTGTAGAACTTAATACTAAATGAATAAGGGCACAAGTACATATTACATTCTTTGTATCTATTAGATTCTCAGTCAAGTACATGATTATAAAAGCAATAAAAATAATACTTAGTTTTAACCACGTTTGTTAGGTGACCGGACAACTCGAAATGAAGGCAACTCAACACCTCCTTTGAAAAGTTATTAAAAGTGATAAAAAATAATTTAAAAATTGGTTAAATTGGTTTCGTTAGGTCAGGTTAAGCCTATTTAAAAAAATATATTGCTTTTAATGACTTTTCAAAAAGTGTCGAGTTGACGTGATTCTGAGTTTGTGTGGAATCGTTTGTTATAAACCGTTTATAAATTACGTCATATTCCTGTTTCCCAACATTAAATGGTAATGTGTTCTTAGTTGATTGATGATAGTGACGTCACTGCTATTGATTTTAAATGTGTTGTATTGTTTAGGTCTTGTAAATATACTGAAAAGGGGGAATAAATAATTTTCCTTACTTTATTAATTAATGTTTTATTTATTAAGATCATTTGTATGATTATTGATTTCCAATCGTCCAAGTAAATTGAAATTTTGGCGGGGGTAATTGGAATCATATAAATAAATCGTATAAACCTGGCCTATCCACAGTGTGAAAATGGCCTAGAACGCCGAAACTGCTGTCACAATGATAAAAAAAAAATTAAAAAATACTTGCAGAACTTCTTAGTTGAGCTTAGTTTATAACTCATTTTCAAGCCTAGAAATAATGTCACAGCAAATCATCGATATCGCAAAGATAGAGTCAGCTTTCATTACGTACACCTACAATAGTTTACAATAATCAATGAGCTTAAAATTAGTTATAAAACAATATTGACAGTGTGAAGAAAGCGAATGCAAGTTGATACATACTGAAAGTGACTGCGAAAGCCGGAATTGCATGGTTAGACTAATTGTGCACTCAAGAGAACGTAGATAGTTGTTGGGTAGTTGCATAAATTACAAACAAGGGATTTGTAGAAAGATTTCCAAACTTGGTGGCTTACCCATAAAGATATTATGACTGTAAACCAAAGTAGAGAACCCTCTAAAAAAGAAAGGCTTTTTGTAACCCATTTTTAAGTGAAACTTCTTAGGCCCCATTAGTGATTTGAAATCCAAATGAAACCACTGATAAAAAAATATTATTTGACGGTCCTCGGTTCTAATATAAAGCGGTAAATTCACGACCAAGCGCGGGCCTCCAATAGCGCCGCGGTATGAAGCGCCTGACTCTCAGCGCCCAAAGAG
The DNA here is from genome assembly GCA_917880885.1 of Limnephilus marmoratus. Taxonomy (NCBI): domain Eukaryota; kingdom Metazoa; phylum Arthropoda; class Insecta; order Trichoptera; family Limnephilidae; genus Limnephilus; species Limnephilus marmoratus. Next base: position 55,282,660 of record OU862910.1, read on the forward strand.
ACATCCAGCGAACGGAGGTTCGAAACCTACCAAATCCAAAATATAAAATAAAATTAAAATAAACCCCTTTAAAATAAACAGGCAAAATAAAAGATAGCGAAATCTAGCGACTTTCTAGTTTCACTTTTACTGCGTGTGAATTGCACACTCTGATTTTTTCGTTTCAGTATTTTAAGACCAAAAACATTTTTGAATTCCTGCCAAAAAATATACAGAGTGAAAGGGACATACTTGGCTTAACCGGTGATTTCCGACTTTATTTGGAGTAAAACTGTAGATGAAATTTTAGTCTCCAGTGACCTTTTTGGTGGTTTTTTCTTCAAAACAAAACAACAAAAAAAATCTTCAAAATGTTATTCAGCCGAGTAACCGCCCCACCTCTCACCCCGACCCAAAATGTCCAATACCTACAGATTTGTTAATATTTTAAGTTGAAAATGACACGGGAGAAAATTTTTCAAATTTTCAAATTTTTTATTTACGTTTTTTACTCCAAATAATGTCGGGAATCACTGGTTAAAGTAAGTCAAGTGCTTCCCTATACGAGTATGTATGATGATTTCTTTTGTATAACATGTATATTATTTCAGCCGGCTCTCCGAAGTTTGTTGGAAAATGCTAAGACGTTAAGGGCCCGCAACCCGGATTTGTTCCGATTTATTACATATTTCTCTTAAACATGGTAAGTTTTAAAGCTCTTAAAAAAATATATGTTCTTCTTGAAGATAATATCTAGACTTTGCCCGCGCCGAAACGCAAATTATAAAAAATTCCCTCGGTAGGAAAAAATCGCAAAGTATGCTCCAAAAATTATTATTAACACGTTTTTTTCAGTTATTTTACAAGTTATATGTATGAAAAAAATCACTGAGTTTCTTTAAATGCTAGATAATGCGCGCGAGATTTTTGCTCTATTTTAAACGAGTCGTGTTTATTAAACATTTTCGCAATTTTCGCATCGATTTTGTCGCTGTAAATGTTAGCGCTCTCCTCTAACATTCGTAATTTCGTATCTCTCCATCTTCTTATTTTCAGGCCCGGTTGCAGAGCCTTAAGATTGAAAGATACTTATGGAATATGAAATTAATAGAAATGGAAATCGAAGCGTTAGAAAAATGTTTTTAAGTTAGAGTATCGAACATTTTTTGTGGCAAAGCGACTAAATGTTTGATTTCGTAATACTGGTGGTCAGTAGTGTAGAGGACCGTTAAATGAACTGAATAAAGAAAGTGCAAAAATTCTATAACAAATCTCGAATGATTTCTTGACTTATAAACCATATTTTGTGAAACGAAAATTGAACCATTATTTCAATTGCTACACATACATAATGTTTCAGAAATGATTTAATCGTGAGAACCTCCGTAAGCGCATTATAATCAAAGTATAAATGCTTCGTCTTTTTTATTGGGCCCAAAATGCTTTATATACAGATTTATTGTAATTCGTTCAAGGCCCAATCATGAATGAGAACTATCTAAAATTTGAACAGCATCTTCATAACCCAATTTAAAGCATGTATTTCGAAATGCCCGATGGAAGGAAGTTTGCAACAATCGTGGGCATTGTTAGCCATTTTTATTATCGGACAAAAGTTTGATCTTTACCTATCTGCTTTTATTATTGTGTTGCATTCAATTAACATTTAGTATCTCCGCAAATACAAAATCCTTGATTATTTCATCATTATCTCGGGCACGACCGGGACCCACCCCCAAATCTAGAAACTATCGCTTTGTGTATCAACAACTAAAATTTATATCTGTTTAAATCTTGTGAGATATATAGCAAGGTTGATAATTATTATTTATTTTATTATTGTTTAATTTATTTGGCCCTGTTTTTATTGGAAAACAACTCAAGGGCGTTTTTTTTAATTATTGTTTATATAATAATTTGAAAATAGTACTGAACTTCAAAACCTTATTCCGAAATACGTAGATTGAAGACAATATTAGCGACTCTCAAACGATGTATTAGAAAAATCAAAAAATATTCGGTCACATCTAGAAATTGAACACAGGACTTGTCGGGGCTCTGCTCTAATCACTGAACTAATTCTTCTCCCCTTCGGTCGTATTTAACTGTATCATACTTCCACTTAGAACTACCAACATTATCTTCGTTTTCCATCATAACGCCTTGTTTTAGCTGCTACCTTTATGTATTGTACCTACGTATTCTTTGTGACTTGAAATAACTTTACTTTAATAATTTATCGAAATGTCTGTGTGTATTTCGTAATGTCAATTATTTTATCAAAATGTCTGCTAACCTTTTAGGTGTTCGAAGAATTAAAAAATAATCACTTTAATATACTATTTCAATTTGGGCGACGGTTATGAGTACCACCGCCCCGGAAACCAATTGGATTACCAACACCTCATCCACAAGTCACTCGAAGTGGTTCGCTAGGTTTGGTGACTTAGCAGGGGTGCTCTTATTCAAGGGGTGAGGTTTATCTATGACTTTATTTATTTATTTCAATCAACCTATGGCCGAGGTGTTGGTTATCCAATAACCAGAAAGACGTTATACATTCCCGCCTCTCAAATACTGTACGCTGAACCCGTGATTTTTCTAGGGTCTGCTCTAGTAAAAAATAAACAATATATTATTAATCATTTTAACAATGGTAACAATGGAAGGGAATGGCTACGCATTTTTCAAGGGACAAGTTACGAACGATATTTCGGAAAGTAAATTGATATGAGCGGTCCCATGCGAGCGCTATTTGTAAAGAAGGCGTAACGTCGAATCGCTTCATTTCCCTTTAGTCATTCCATATTATCAGCGTTTCTACATTTCACTATTCCTACTAATTAACACCTCCATCTAAGTTTTTATAACATCTATGACAACGCCCGTCCCGCCGAAAATAAATATAAATACGACTTAATCTCTGGTTATGCCAAAGTAGGAAAGTACCTACCTGAATGGCTAATTATCTAAGCAGAGTTTACGTAACCAATTGATGTCTGGTTTATGGTTGAATACTCTTATCGTGTAGATCTCGCCAGATAAATAGTGTGTATACTTTAATTAATTTATATCGGTGGCTGCAATTCATGCGGCTCGGGGCGAATACGTGATAAAAGAAAATTTCCACTGGTTTCGTTATTCAATCTTGAATAACCAATGAATTAAGTAAAACATTCCAAGAATATTAAATTCGTTATTCATTTTAATTCATGGTTTATTGAAAAAACTGTCGTAGTTTGACGTAGAAAAATAGTTTCTATTTATTCAATGGATTCCCATGGTCAATTTTTAATCATAAACCATGCATAAACGTTTAGTTCAAAAATCATTTAAATAAAATGGAAGAATGGAGAGAATTCGAAATCATGGTGACCCCACAATTGTTTTCCTGAAATTATAATTTTTTATGCATTATCTACCAATTTCAAACCTAAAATGGACTTAAAAATAACTTTAATAATACGATTGTATGGATCTCAAACAAATGTATTTAGAGTGTGAATATTTTTGCTGCTATATACAGTTATGCAGGGTGTCCGGGGGTAAAGTGCATTAACTTCGGGAGGTGATTCTAAACGATATTATAAGTAAAAAAGAAAAAAAATTTTTTTTCGAAATTCCAACTTTTAGAGGTAGTTTTGTGGTAAAAAGATAAAATTAGACCGGCGTGTGCGGGCGGCATTATTATTTTGGGTCGAACACAACCAAGTATTATTGCCACAATTGTGCCCGGCAGGCACTCAGCAAGTAACATCGTACCTCACACTAAGGATTTTTAGTGGGTACTTCTTTTTGTATGAGAAAAAAAATGTTGGAATTTCGGAAAAAGTTATTAATCTTTTTTACTCTTACCATCATGTAGAATCACCTCCCGAAGTCAATGCACTTTACCCCCGGACACCCTGTATACAGACAAGTAGTTTTTTCCTTGATGCATTGAAATAGAAACGTGCTTTATACTTTATTATTCGGCGGTACATCCTCTCTGCCCACCCCTTCGTGGACACTTAGTTGTATTTTGTATAAGTAGGTATACCGTTTCTTCCCTAAACCTACTGCATACTGTGTATAACTATACTGGGGAGGCAACTGTCGGGGATCAACTGTCAATATATCATGGTGACCGGATAGCTCAACAAAGTGTCATTTATACACGCCTTTGAAAAGTGACAAAAATCATGAAAGTGGTGAAAAAAATTAGATTACGTTATGGTAGGTTAAGGATATTTTTTTTCAGCACTTTTAATGACTTCATATCACTTTTCAAAGGTGTGTTGAATTGCCACTTTGTTGAGTTGTCATGGAACAATATATTATTGTAGGAATGTTTATTTTCTTATTATGTCAATTATCTGAGATATCCGCTGCCTAATTTCAATGTATACTGACACAAATACAACGATAAATGAGCAGACTAAACAATGTCAACATTAGGTAGTTATTCGATTTTTTGAAATATGCATTTTAGAGGCGGTTATGTGCCAAAAAGCAAACTTTAAGTGTCTCGAATTATTGTGGATTATTTTTTTAATTAATTTTTAATTTTTTAAAAGAAAGACAAACATTCCCGGGTTACGAATAACCCAACAATGTGGTCATAAATATACAAACCACCCAATGTGGTTGAAATGAAAACTTCTTTAGGACCGTCATGATTTGAATCTTGATAAAACGAAAAAGCAACCTAAAAAGAGATAAACATGTGTATCTATATGATTCTATGGAATAATCAGTCTGTTCTTTGTGCGGTGCTTCGTAGCTTCCTCACTCTTGTCTGCTTTAGTTTTCTGCAGGTTTCACTTCTACCGCGAGTGAACTGCGCTCTTGTAATTTTTTTGGGCTATTCGTAATCAACGCAATCCCTGATTTTTATAACAAAGTGCATTGTTTTTTTTTTTAATAATTATTATTATTAATTTATTTTTACATAAGAACTAAGTATTGATATTATTAGGAGTGGTCTCATTCGATTCAGCACTAACGAAATTTAAAAAAAAAACCCTGCCAATATGAATGTATGGCCAAGCATTTTAGTTTTTTATTGTTGTGACAGTTGTTCCGGCATACAAGGCCATTTTAAAACTATGGTTAGGCAAAGTGCAATTCACACGTGGTAGAAGTGAAACCTTCAGAAAACTAAAATTGCCAAGAGTGGAAAGGCTACGAAGCACCGCACAAAGAGGAGACCAATTATACTATCTCATTCTCACGCAGACTAAATCCTACAGATGTACGTGTTTGTCTCTTTTTAGTGTCGCTATTTTTCGTTTCATCGAGTTTCAAATCACAACGAAGCACCGCATAAAGAGGCGACCGATAATAACATCTCATTCTCTCGCGGGATAAATCCTATCGATATACATACATATATATTTTTGTTTCTTGAGTTTTAAATCACAACGGTGCTAAAGAAATTTTCACTTCAATAAAATGTCCGCAATACTTCATAATAACATAATAAAATTCTATTTATATATTTTTTAATAGAAAAGAGTTTTACACAAAAACAATTAACAAGTCGTTAATGTTATCGCAAAAAGGCTACATACGAGTATAATACATAAATACGGCTATAGTATATAGTCACTAGAAAAGAAGAGCCTTGGCCGGTCAATCGGCACAGTCATGAGTGAAAATTTCCATATTGTAATGAAAAAGGTCACAGTCAAATTAATTTAAAATTTAAATTGTTATTTTTGCTCGCCCCTCTGAAACACAGACCTACTTTTTAACCTCGTTCCAATATTTTACATTTAGAGTTCAGTATGTAGGTTATAATAACTGAGTAATAACTTTAATATATTGCGAGCAGAACCAATGGCAGCCTTTTGTGGATATGATTATCACACTCGTGTAATCAAGCAACACGATTAATGAATTTCTAACAGCGCAGAGCTTTAATTGAATTTCCTAATCTTTTGTCATGAGTTTGGCTATCTGCGTAAGAAAAATATGTTATTGTTGTACAGTGATATAAACTTCACAAGGTAACTAACTCTGTACACAGGTACACAGAGCAATAGATAGTCGGTAACGGTCAGTTTAGCACTAGTAAAAAACTATTTTTGAAGTGAAACTTCTTTAGCCCCGTTAGAAATTCGGATGAAACGGAAATGACGCACTACGGCACCTGCGAAGTATCAAACTGCGCTCAAGGCTCCTATTGGTTAAGATGTAAAACGAAAACGAGGATTGGTCTGCTCTCATTGGCCGCTTTGTTTTTTTACGGGTCGTCGGAATATAATACGGTAAATTAGCGCCTCACCGCGCGCGTCCCATAGCCCAGCAGCGGTATAGTGCGTCGCAAATCTCAGAGGCCAGAGAAATTCAGTAGACGAAGGTTCGAATCCTACGAAATCCAAAAAAATAAACATTTTAATTTTTGTAAATCAATATCCAATCTTCAAACCACTTTAAAATAAACAGGCAAAAGTAAGCGACATCTTAAAGTTTCACTTCTATCCCGTGTGAATTACACACTCTAATTTTTTTAAATTTATGTAACAATTGAAAATGTGCCATTTTTTATTTACCGCCAAAACGCCTTGTTCGTATTTGGTCGTGAAAGTGGCATTGTTGACGTCACACCCGTCAACGTCTGTAAAGAGCTGTTCGGACGCGCCAAGTATTTTAGTCAAGTGGACATATCATAGTGTTTCCATACAAACGAAGTATTGAAAATCCGTAAGTCTCAACTTTAACTTTAGGGCGCACAGTTTGCACCCGCGCTGTGCAAGCGGGTTCCCCACAGAGCATCGGACCATCCCTCAAGTGGACAGTATAGTAGGTACCTAGTAACGAGTCCGAACACCGGGGTTAGTCAGTTCTTTAGTAGATTAAATTCATTTCGTTCAATTTTTTGGGCGAATAAGGACCCCCCATGCACTAACATGCGCGATCCGGCCGTTTTAGCAGAGTTCATTTGTAGACCGGCGAGAAATGTCGTGGCGATAGAGCGAAAATGCTACCCTAAAATTAATCTCTTTTCGTGTCCATATTATTTAATTACATCTTACTAATTTATTCTTCTACCTCTTCTAAAATAAGCATTAAAATATTTATATTATTAAATATTCTTCTACCTCTTCTACTTCTAACATAAGATTAATTAGCGAATTAACATTGCTGTGTAGCAGCCCGTCATCTTGTATTGGGCGGCTGGCACTAATGTAAGCTACTTGAAAGTAATGCGAACGCTTTTCGGTGAGTCAAGTAATAAGTTACTTGCTACTTGACTAAAGTACTCTACCAATGCTAATAAGCCATTACAGCCGTCTTACCACCTAGGTGCTTTTTCTACGTTACATTGACGTTGTAGCCAGTTGGAACCATTTTAGATTTTGCGGTTTTAAATTCAATAATTATTGTAAATGATATTATTTAGATTAAACACATTTTAAATTCGATGATCCAAATCAGAAAAATGCAATTCACACGCGGTAGAAGTAAAACCTTCAGAAGACTAAAGTAGAGTGGGGAGGCTAGGAAGCACTGCACAAAGAGGAGACCGATTAAACTATCTCATTCTCTCGCAGGCTAAATCCTATTGATGTATGTGTTTATCTATTTTTAGTGTCGCTTTTTCGTTTCAACGAGTTTCAAATAACAACGGTGCGAAAATAAGTTTTCACTTAAATAAATCAAAGTGTGTAATTCACACGCGGTAGAAGTGAAACCTTCAGAAAACTAAAGTAGACAAGAATGGGGAGGCTACGAAGCACCGCACAAAGAGGAGATCGATTATACCATCTCATTTTCGCGCAGGCTAAATCCTATAGATGTACGTGTTTGTCTCTTTTTAGTGTCGCAATTTTTCGTTTCATCAAGTTTCAAATCACAGCGGTGCTATAAGAAGTTTTCACTTCAAAAATGTCGTCATAGACTTGTCTTCGGGCGCAAATTAATAGTCAATGAATTATATGGCAATTTTCGATACCAAACAAGTTAATCTTATCGATTTTATATTATTGATAACAGCACGAATTCTGAGGCTCATGTGCGTTTATTACACACTCGTGTATCTGATTGGTATTTTTCAACAGATATCTGTTACAATTTACAATCGAAACGCATAGTCATAACACTCATAACTCAAACTAGTCATAACAATAATTCGATCTAAATTATCAATGGCTGTTATCAAAAATCGGCTGAGTTGATCTGGCACCAAAAATAAAATATCGTAATTCAATATGTGTTAGCACAGAAATTTGAAAATGAAATTGCAAAACTTTTTAATGTGAATACCACACAAGAGTCTGCCCGGAGCTAGTGAGGCTATAGCATTCCCAATGTGGGGTATGTTGTGAGATTGGAGAGGGTGGAGGGAAGGAGATTCAAAGAGGGTGATTGAGGAAGTTAAATCTGTGAGAGAAAAACTGTAACCTCCGTGGCAGAATGCAGTGGCGGCTCGAGCACTTTTTTAGTGGTGGGGATCGATATTTTTTTTCGTACTGTACCGCAATCTCACCACCCGTAGAATATAATATAAAATTTCTCAAAAAAATATTTTATGGTCTAATCATGCTAGTCGGATATCTAAACACAAAATAATATAAAATATCCAAAGATATATGCCAATTTACAATATAGTATAATAAAAATAAAGCTTTATCGTACAAGATTATTATCAAACTAATTTGAACGCGAGCGATTCCCGCCCGAAACTTCGCAAACAAATGTTTCTGTGGGGATCCAAAGTGTTGTCCCCGCGGGTATTTGAATTCACATACGACTGCGCATGCGCAGTTGCATACGATCGCGAAACAACGCAAGGAAAGTATGGGGATACTTCGGATCGTCCCCCAAGTGCGCATTACATTCTGCGCACTGAGAAATTGACCCGCTGTTTTGTGCTCCGTACATTGTTCGCTGTACGCGCGTAGGGTCTTATTAAAATCATCCGGAATAATTATTTGTATTTTATTTCTGCAAATGTTAATTACTTTTATGTTTAAAGAATTCATTCATTTTGGTGAAGACAACGCATTGACTGTTATTTCCTTTTCCTTTAGTAGGTTTTGAGTGTAACTGGTGGGGACCGTCCCCATTGTCCCCCTATGAAGAACCGCCACTGGCAGAATGGTAAGTTCAGTAACGCTGGGCTCAGAGAACACGCGTTCAAAATCCGAGGAAAAATATTTTATAGAACTTATCATCCAACAAACATTTCGTCTGTGATTGTAACTTTGGTTCAATGAACACGGATTTGTTTTGAATTTAAGTGTCAATTTCAAAATTAAATGGAAACTAAATTAAATTAAAATTAAATTAAATGGAAATTAAATTAAATGGAAATTAAATTAATTCAAGCTTCAGCTTCAGGTAACTCCATTAATGGAGGGCTGAAAGCCTTTGGCGCCAACAAAAAACTGTCCAAAGAAGCGAAGCTAGCCGTCCATAATGGAGTGCTGGTACCTACCCTGATGTATGGCAGTGAGGCATGGAACTGGCAGAGAAAGGATAAAAGTAGACTGGATGCTGTAGAAATGAGATCGCTGAGGCGAATGTGTTGTATAACCATGTGCGATCGTGTAAGAAACGTGGAGATTCGCAAAGATGTAAGCGTAACGAGTAAAATTAAAAAAGGGACGCTCAGATGGTTTGGGCATGTAACGAGGAAAGGAGAGTAAGGAGAATATATGATGCAAATGTGAATGGTAGAAGAAATCGAGGACGCCAATGAAAGACATGGCACGATCATGTGAACCAGATACTTGAGTCGGGCCATGTCAAGAGTCAGAATAATAGAAGAGCATGTATGAGACGATGTATGCATGTAAACGAGGCAAGGGGTGTGTGCCAAGACCGAGTTGTTTAACGGTCCGTCCTCTCTGCCTACCCCTGCGGAGAAACGGCGTGATGGTTAGTTAGTTAGTTGGTCATTTTAAAACTTCAATGGAAACAGCAGGAAAAGCTTCAATTTAACTAAAGTATATTTTTGTATTAATAATTACCTAAATACTAAAAATAGTTATTCGTCATTTTGAAAATGCAAAACGATAGAAAAAGTTTCACTTCTTCAAACACAGCTAACTTATTTTGTGGCACCATTTTTATTCAAAATTAGTTTTGACTACTTTTATTGTTCAAAAACCGATTGTTTCGCAAGCAATGGGTATACTTCATCAGGGTTATTTTCTACTAATTACAACAATAAACTTAAAAAATAAAAATCTGGAATTTATAAATTAAAGTGTAATGATTGTGGATTCTTTTATATAGTTATTATTTTTAATTAATAAACTAATGTTTAAGACACGATTTTTATGCATAGCACAAAGGGTAACATTTATTATAAGTAATTATTAGCCTGAAACACTCATCTACCTTCATTCAACAATTACTGCTTATTATACGCGGGTTCGAGTCCCTGCTGCGGCATGTATCCATTCTCGGGAGATTTTTTCAATGTACCTATAGATGAGTGTTTCAGGCTAGTAATTATTACTTATCACAATTGTTACTCTTTTATATAGGTTAAACCTCGAGAAACTTTGAAATAAGAATAAAGAAATATATAATAATAATAAAATTAGTTTATTCCAGAATGTATGCAGGGTAAGTGCAATGCAATACAATCCATATTTTGAAATAACAAAAGAAAGACAAATAATAAGATGAGGTAAAAAGTAATTAACATCAACACATATAAATTAAATAGAAACAAATAAGCATGAAAAATGAAACAAAAAAAAAAGTCTTTATATGTATATATATATTAAGCACTAAAATTAATGCAAATAGCCGTTCACGGAGGGTATTTCACCGTCTCCCGTCTCCAGAGGGCCATCAGGTGTTTAAACAATAATAGTTTCTCGAAGTTTTCTAAAGTACAAAGGAATATTATATGATCCAATTTTTAGGCAGGTCAAAAGATTTTTCGAAATTTCTGTGATAGTTACTATTTTTGGTCGCGAAATTTGTAAAAAATTAATATTTTTATTTTTTCTATAAATTGAAATAAAAGCAGTAGCTTTATAGGTAATAGGGCGTCAATAAATCAATTAGGGGGGAAGGGGTAAGGGAGAAAGAGTGGGGGAGAGAGTTGGAAAATTCATAAGAAAGTTTTTTGAGACCTCTACTTACCACTATTTATTCTTTGGCATCACATTGATAAAAGAGATGGGGCAAATAATATTGTTATATTTTCCAGAACTGTAAACTATCTGTTCTGTTCTCTTTTTTCTTTAAGCAATAAGGCCGTTGGGGGGGGGGGGGGTGGAACATCTAACACCCTCCCCCTTTTGTACACCCTTGGCTCTGGTGTCATGAATTTTGATAATAAAATCTATTGATTTCCAAGAAAAAGGTTCAATAATTATTTTTACATTTTAGTGTTGGCCAAGGCATTTGCATAATTATTAACATAAAACGTTGTTTTTAATTTACAGGAACCGATTCCTTTTAATATTTAATATGACAAGGTTCTTGAGTGGGATTCAAGGAAAGCAAAAGCCATTTCTTGGATATTGAAGGTTGAACTTTCGAATTCAAGTTTTTTTTATTATTTTTTATTTTATTGAAAGAATAGATAATGCATATAATTAACAAAAAAGTCCTTCTAAGCCAATTGAATTGGCTTGTCAACAGGTGCTTATATTTAAGTTACGTATACATTTTAAAAATTTAATTTAATCATTATTTGGAGACGAATCACATTTATGACTTTAATAATGAAATTGAGTTCTACATTGTAATTTTAATGGTTTTCATTTAGACAAATTAGATATCTTAGGAATTAGTAAGAGCATAAATAAGAATTTATATATTATTAATAATGAAAAAATATTTTTAAGTGACCCACTTGTTCACTTTATAAATTAAGCCCTTTTACGCCCCTCCCCCTGCCCACCCCTACATATACACTGACACCTTTAAGTCTATGTCTATTGTTGAAATTTGTTGAAAATAACCCTGATGAAGTAAGCATTGCTTGCGAAACATGTCGGTTTTTAAACAATAAACCTGGTCAAAACTAAGTAATCTGTTAATTTTAAAGGAGGAGCTTCAATTAAACTATCTCATATTTTTGGATTTATATTGTAAACCGATTAAAGTAAAGAAAAAAAATCGTCATTCAGCATTAACCTCCGCCTTAAATCGATAATTTGTAATGAAATTCAAAAAATATGTAATTGAATTTATAATAACCGACTAAATCAACTTTAATAACACGCTCTCCAGCGTCCTTAACAATATTTTATTCAATTGAAAAAAAATAAATAAATTACGCAGACCTACTTACTTTCGATTGTTATAAAAAACCATTGTAATTATTATCCATAAAAATTAATATCAACCTCATTTTTAACACGGTGTGATATTTCTATGATAAGTTTTAATTGTTACCACCATAGTAATAATTAGCCAGCCAACCAGTATTTTTTCCTTAATTTCACCAGTCATATTATACTAAATCTCATTATTATCTTTATATCAACAGTTTTCACTTTTAACGATAACTTTTAAACCAAAACAGAAAACGCGTATTTTTATAACGAACTTGATTAATTAAAATGATTTACTCACCCATAATTTTGTGGACTTAATTGTTGATTGTTCATGGCATTCCCAGAATACAATTTTTGTAGAACTTATGGAAAATTAGTTATCTTGTACCAAAAATGGCGTGTTTTTTTATAACAATCATTAATATTAACCCATGTGAAACTCGATCATTCAAAATGACCTCAATGCTAAGTCATTAATTAATGATATCCCAGCCAATGTTTATCTCTAGACTTAAGATTTAATAATTATGCTCGTAGTTTAATTGCATTTGCAGACTTGTATCAAAGCTCGTATTCCATAAATCACAGCTTTACAGCCATTTTTTAGAGTTTAGCTTGGAATTAATTAAAAATTGGTGCCACAATGCTGTATTCTATTTTTGGTCACGTCGTATCGTCTAAAGTGAAAATAAACAACAATACACAAAATGTGTCGACACATATCAAACCCCCCATAAATCCCATTCAAACATTTTTCGGGTAATGACGATTTTTTCTAGTTTCAACTTTTAGCTAGTAAAAACCTGTGAATATTACTTTATGTTATGAATATTGTACCTGATGCCTCATCCGCACGTTTGGCAAACCTCAACAAGCCTTCACAAACGCAAACGTGCGGATAGAGTGTTTGGCTTGTTTTGCGTAGGTTTGCAAGCGCTTGTAGCCGATCCGATAGAGCGGATAGAGTGTCGGTTTTTCGTCACAAATCAAAGGGAATTTGCCGCAAGCGTTTGCAACGCATCCACACGTTTGTGAGCACTCAGTCTCGTCTGTGCAGTGGTGGCCAGTGGTGGCTAACGGACGTGAGTTGCGGTTAGTATATTCATGCGTGAGTTGTACTTCCAAATGAGGACGTTTACGATGCCGGGAATTCTATCAGGGAGAGCCATGTATTTGGGACCCAAGCCATAGAGAGCATAAGGATAATAAGAAGGTTACCGATGCATGGAGTCGCGTTAGTAACTTTTTGAAGAAACCAGTAAAGGAGCTGAAAGCCAAGGAGAAAATTTTTATGTTCAGAAAACATCTAAAAAAGAAAGAGGAACGTATTCGTTTCTTCCACTTATTTTCTTGTATTTATAATAAAAATAACTTAAGGCGATCCTATAGTCCAAGCAAAAATCGAAGAATTTACGCCCTTTTATGGGAGGAGTTTAAAAATACTCAAGAAAAAAGCTTTTGGAAAGGTTGGAAAAGGTATTTGAGATTTTTTTTTCAGGTTGATTTCGTAAAGGCCTGTAAAAACATCGACTCATTTTTTTCGCATTGTTTATTGTATTAAAACAGAATTTTAAAATTGATTTCACGGAACAAAGCGATGCGGAGCCTAACGTTTAGGGGCGAACAGATAAACAAAAAAACGGGCGTGACTAGTTATGTAGCCCTTCGGTGGACGGCATAGAGTTCACTTTGAAAATCCAAATTCGTCTACTGCCGGCCGTATTGTAAAATAACAACGCGAAAAATTTTTTAATTTATTTTGTGAACTTCGGGCGTAAATATCAATTTTTTTTAGCGATTATTATAAAAGAAACTGAATTTGCTACATTTAAACAATAAAACCATATTCGAAAAGGGGTTTATAAATAGGAGAATTTGGACTTTTCACCGACTTTAAATTTTATTTTTTTATAGGCTTATTAAAAGACTTAAAAAAACTGACCAATATTTTTTAGGGCCAAGATATGTTCTACACGCAGTATTTAATATAAGCTTCTATAATACTTCTAAGCGATCCAATTTTCAAAACAAAAACATACAATTTTGTATGATTTTGCATTATTTACAATAACTTCATCTTAAGCCAAATGTTATGGCCGATGCAACAACCTCGACGTCCGTCACGCTTGCCTCTTCAGAACAAACTAATGCACTCGCAAGCGTGTGGATGGCCACGTTTGAATTCCGAAATCAAGCCAAACGTTTGTAGAGATTTGGAGTTTGCGGCAAGTGGCAAACGTGCGGATGAGGCATGAGAAAAAAAAAATCAAAATAAATTTCTTGAAGTAAATGTGCATTTTCGGTGGGTTTTTTTATGGACTTAGGCGCATTTGATATAATACTTACGGACTTAGTCGATATTGAAATAGAAGGCACTGGACTTACGTGTGTTTGAATTAAAGAAATAGGACTCGGGTGGTTTTGAACAAACACAAATGGCGGCCATGGCAGAGTGAAGACGACGTGTTGTTGGCTGTAATGGACTTTGGCTCATATGATTTGAAGCGGGTGTGGGACTTAGGTTGGATTGAAAAAATCTATCAACTTTCACCCTTAATTTCTTTGGGAAACCGTGAACCTCGGTTAAATTGATCAAAAGCAAAAGCTTCGTTTTTTTTGGTGAATCGAATACGCAAAAAAAAAACAAAAAATGGTTGGTAGTTGACTTTGGCGAGTTTGATATGTATCGACGCAAATGTACCTCTATCTTTGTTTCGTGTGGAACCACCTGACGCTTTTTGCACTTGAGCGATATGATTTAAATTCCATTTCCTGACAGTCAACCCTTAGGTCAGCAGCGTCATCAGCTATCGGAAGGCTGAAGGAACCAAAGCGCACGCCAGACATTAAGTTCGGTGAGCGTGCTTTCGGAGTGTCAGGACCTAAAGCCTTGAATGGACTGCCACATGATTTAAGAACGATCACAGACTTGGCAGAGTTTAAAGTCTAAACTTAAAACTCATCTTGTCAGACATTTGTATGCCAAAACACTTTCACCTTCACCTTCATTGCCTCCATTTTCTTGATAGCCCGCGAAATTGTAAATAACTTTGTATAAAAGAATAATAACATACGAGTAAAATCTTTTTACGGTCATTTCATAAAACTCTACCAGTCCTAAAGAGTTCTAGATTTTAGAGTCTTTCAAAATAAATATAAACTCTACTTTTGCCGCGAATCTTCTCATAAATCTTATGTCCATAATAATGGAGGGAGGCAAATGTAAAATCATGCAAAGTCCAGTATTTTAAATAAAGTGTCCTCTGCGTGGAAAATCGTATCTTCTCAAAGGATAAACTTTCTAATAAAATTGTGTTTATCGGAATGAACCTGCCAGGTAAGTTTGTTTTCTGTAGGTACCTGTTTGAAAATAATAAAATTAGATAGAGTCTGAGAACTCATAAAAAATTGTACAGCGCCCTTGAGGTGATTTTTCATAAAAATGACTACAATCTACAATTTATCCAATTATTATTACCACTAATGACATTTATTTATGAGACATTATCAACTATTAAACATTTTCCAAAAATCTCTCAATTAATTTCAATCTTCGCTTTGGAATGAAATGAAAATGAATCAAAACAAAATCAATTATAAGTATATAATAATGAGGTTAAATTTTTGCGAATTATTTCTCCATCTGTAAAATGGATCTTTAGATTTTATCTGTTTTGGCGTTTACCATACAAATGTGGGTAATGGCCATAAATTGTGACGGCTGGCTGCACTGAATGTGAACAGTTCATTTAGAGGCCCTACTCATGATCCGATTTGCAAAACAACTTGTAAGACAGCATGCTGGATTCTACGAGTTGGAACGTGTGTAAGCAATACCGTCCGCTGAATTATTATTATTCGCCAAACTGAAGACTCCAACTTGGAGAAATTCATAGTCACTGGCAAAGTGGCAGAAAGGCAGAAGAAGCAGAGGAAGGTCATCAATGCGCTGGAGTGACCAAGTTTCATTGGCGTCCGGTACGTCGATGTCCGCAGCTCTCCAC
Organism: Limnephilus marmoratus; assembly: GCA_917880885.1. NCBI lineage: Eukaryota > Metazoa > Arthropoda > Insecta > Trichoptera > Limnephilidae > Limnephilus > Limnephilus marmoratus. Next base: position 55,298,879 of record OU862910.1, read on the forward strand.
GCATGTCCAGCATGGAAGTTAGAGGAGGGATCACGATCCTCAGCAATGAGTAACGACTTAAGAAGATGTGCCGACTTGCGCTTCCTCCTTCTTTAGCCAACGTTTCGAACAGTATTACAGTGTAATGCTGTCCAAAGAAGGAGACAGAACAACACGATAGATTCTCAAAAATATATCACGATAAATTTTCAAAAGAGTTAAAATTCTAAAATAACTACCATTTTGATTGATTGCTTGTCATTTTCAGTGCATGCTTGATTAACGAGGCTGGACAATATTTTAAAGCGCAAAAAGTATACCACATTCTCAACAATGTGTACCTATTTACGTTTACATGATATTTTTAAGAATCAAAGTATTATCAACAGCATTGTGCAATGAATTTTTAAACTTAAGTAGATAGTTATTAATGTTATTATAATGTGTGCTATACCAGATATAAATAATTGTGATTAATTGACGTTATTAAAATAATACTTTAGTCATGCGTTATATATTATTGATAGAAATATCCTCAGGGTTCTAATTCAAATTAACTATTGACATCTCAATAATATGTTAATGTCAAGGCGGTGATCTCATTTTGATTATTGCAATACTTTTTTTTAATCATGCGACTGTGTTATAATTACCGTATGATATTATTGATAGGTAAGCTGCCATTTAGTTTAGGTTAGGTTGAAAAAATCAAATCCAAAGTAAGTACATTGTTAAAATTATAAGTGAAATAATTTTGAAAAAATGTTACAATAATAATATTAATACAAACTTCGGGGGGTGATTCTACAATATGGTAGAAGCAAAAAAGATAAATAACTTTTTCGAAATTCCATTGTTTTTTGCACACAGAAATATTTTTCCCTAGAAGAATATAATTTTTTTCATAGAAACATTCATATTTTTTACCCGAAAAATACATTAAAACGTGAATTTCTAAAAAGTTATTTATCTTTTTTACTTGTACTTTCATGTATAATCACCTCCCGAAGTTTGTGCACTTTACCCCCGGACTCTTTCTATAGCATTTGTAGACCATGGTTTTGTGATATTTCGCATCAAGTGTGCTTAACTATAATAAAATTTGAAGTGATGTTTTTTTAACCCCAGTCAGTGGTCATGTTCATAAATTACTTCCATAGGGCTGCTTACATATTATGCAGAGAATGCAAAGAAATAAAGAAGAGAACAATAGGATTCTACAAAAGTTCAATTACAGCATAGAACAAAAAACAATATTGAAATACAAATTAAAGAGGAGTCGCCGTACAGGAACACGGTATCATTTCTTCTAAATACTTAAGCATACACTTCAGCACAATCAAGGTATACGTGTGTATATATTTATATAACCTTAGGTCTTATTAACATATAATACATCATAATCCCATAGATATACACACACACCTCACAATGCAGGACATCATAAACTGAAGTCACTGAATGCCGACTATGTTTCACGTTGACGGCCGCTTGCTCCTGAATAAGGTTTATCCATAGGTTTCCTTATTCCCCAAAGGAGAATGCGGAGGAATTCCAAACAAAAGGACATGGCGGACTCTGGTGATGATCGGGCTGAAGATGGGGCTGCAAAAAATACATGCAGTTTTAGTAGGGTTTTTTTGGGAACCAGTTTGTTCTCTACCGAGAAAATACAAGGCCTCTAAGTATAAAATAGCCAGAGAACATTTTAAACACTCACATCGGGTAAAATTGCGATTATGACGCCGATCTATTTGTATAATTAAAATTAGTAAATTAAAAATTTTCATCAATGGAAAAAAAAAATCTAGAAAATGAAGAACAAAAATTATAACAATCAACACAGCTACCCTGGTAATGGTCACCGAAACTACTAAAGTTACTAAAGAAGGAGGAAGTGAACCCAAAAATAATCACGATAGGTCCTTTTCAACCCCCGACGCAAGATGTTATAAGTTCGACTTTCTGTCTGTCCGTGTGTCTGTCTATCCGTGTGGGTGTCTGTCTGTGGCATCGTAGCTCCTAAACGAATGGACCGATTTTGATACGTATTTTTTGTTTGAAAGCTGACGTGATCGAGATGGTTCTTAGCAACAATTCACAAAAATCTGTTCAGACGTTTCAAGGTCATCAGCTCTTTTTTTGTGTCGGGGGTTGCTCAAAATTTTGAAAGTTTTACTTATTCATGTAAGCTTTTAAATATTAAGACTAAAATAAATTGAACAAACATGAACATAGTTTTCTTTATTGATAATTGCATATCATTTTAATCTGATTGTTGAAAACAAAATTTCCATATTTTGACTATTTTTTTTGTGCGAGGCTATGGAAATAAAACAATTCCAAAAAAGTTTTAATTCAGGAGATTTCTTAATCCCTCATGTAGTATTTTATAGTAGGTAGGTAGGTACTATGGTAGATGCAAGAAGGGTAAGGATACCCCTAAATCGACATTTATACGAATTGTTCATGGTCACTACACTAAAAATGGGATTAAATAAATTAAGTTTATGCATTGTGAGATGTGTGCAATAGAACTAACCTCCCCACAAACCGGATTAAACAATAAATTAAATTTAAAAAAAAAACTTTTTAATTAGCACAGTTAATTTTGCGATATAAGGCATACTAGATACCTACTTGATGTATGTGTTTGTCTCTTATTAGTGTCGTTTCCGTTTCATCGAGTTTCAAATCCCAACGGTGCTAAAAAAGTTAAAAAAAAAACACACACACACACAAAATTAGGCCACTGCTAAGAATCGAACCCTAATCGACTGCTTGAAAGGCAAATGTGCTGGCAATTACGTCATCACAATACATAATGAATATGTAAGAATTATGTGTTTTTGAATTTTAGAACTGTGCTTATCGAAGTCATTTTAACTCGACCATTTGGCATTTCATCTGTCTGTAAATTTGTATGTTAAATTCCGGTTCAAGATGGTTGCATGGTTGGATAATACCTTTTTATCCCGCCAGAATTCACATGATCGTGATTCCTACTACGAACTGTGAAATCGAGGAAATATTGAAAAAAGAATTAACATTGGAATAGTGTCATTTCTTTGGACAATTTATATAACCGTTATTTAAAAATTTTAAAATGTTGCGTTAAATATTAATGGTTTATAATTAAGTAGGCAATTTTTTATTTGATTTATTCAATAAGAGAAAATTTCGCACATACTATTTTTGGACGCGAGGTTTGCTTTTACACAGAACTAATAGTTTAGATAAGTAAAAACAAATTTTTATGATGTACAGATGCCAAAGCAAAGAACGAAATAGAAAGAGTGTTCAGAAATGATTTAGCGGTTCCAAAATAACGTTTGTCAACAGTATCAACTATTTAAATAAATTGTGTGATATTTGTATAAATTTCTTAATTTCAAATGAAAAGCATTCCGTTTCAAATAAGTTTTTGACAATTTATTGATAGTTTTACTTTATACACGACTTACACTATTCTTTCACTCTCCACGACGCGACGGTTCGGTCTCTGAAATCTAAAACACTTCGCTGATTTTTCGGATTAAAAAATGGGAAGATTAAAGTAGCCCATTGTGTTTATAAAAATGCTATAAAAAGAAACCTACACGATCAAATCAAACAATACACAACTGTCAACGGGACATAACCTGTTGGATTAGGTAGGTATCTATTTTACCAACTGATGATTAGTTACTAGAGCACACAACAGGGGTTCAGCCAAGCGCCAAACCGTTTTATACAATATTAAATTTATTATGAATTTTATTCCAAAGAGGGCAGTATTAATTTTATTTTTTTTTTATTTTATTTAGTAACTATATAATATTTTTTACATTTTATGTGAAACATGTTAGATGTATATATAAAATAGAAAATATATTCGTAGTCCTCCTCACTAGGAGATCCTGTGCTGAGGGGGACTATACTTTGGATAAGTTTTTCAGCGACTTCTATGGTTTAACTTCAATGTTTGGATAAGGTTTTCCAGAAACTTCTATGACGATGTTTTAAGTATAGTAGTAAGTTCATTTTCCGATAGTTCCTTCAGCCAACATTTAATGTCCTTAATGTAGCTATTTTTTGTTTTAATTTGTTTGATACTAGGTGGGAGTTTGTTATTTAACTTTACTGCTAAAATTCAGAACTTCTTTGACCAAATGAAGAGTTACACTTTAGTATATTAAGTATGTCTGTTTGTTTAGCTCTGGTTTTATGAGCTAGCTATCGATTTTAACAATATTTTTAATGCGATTAACGCAGCCTCCGTCGCTCAATAGCCCCGCACTGAGCAGCTATCTGTCCAAATCTAGATTGTTATACAAGTAGGTACGGTTTGGGCCATTAAATTAAAAGCTACCTTTAAACAGAGAAATGGGTGCCACGGAGAGGTCAGGCCCAATGCTCAACCCGTCAAAGTCAGTCGTGATCACTTCAAGGTCTCTTCAACGCGCCAACCTAGATTTAACGACTTTCATAAGCTTTATTTTACGTTATTTTCTGCCGTTACTGAACACATTCATAGCTCGAATAACAGATCGGATTGGTAGAGTAGGTACGGCTAATTAATTCTAAGGATAACTGTGGAGTTCTGTTTTTTTCTCCGGCAACAATATAGTCGGATGATCGGTAGTTTTATTGATACATTGGTTCGTCAGGTTACGAATAGTTTTTATTATCGTCATTACAATGGATATTTAACGGAACTCATCGTCCGTTCTTAAGGATGTTCTGTGTTTCTCTGCGGCTGGGGGACTGGTCACTGAAGGTGCCCACTTGTCGATCGGATATCATCGGCTATCTCCGTAAATGTTCGGGTATTAGACCCGGTATTAGGGCGACAGTTGACTCTCTCATATAGTACAACTTTACTGATATCTGTTGAGACACGTGTAAACTACAAATAACCTCTATTCTATCGACATCTGTTGAAAGACATTGAAAAACATACATATGCGTGCATGTACACTACAATAACTAAATTGTCGGAGAAAAAAGTTGACAGAATATTTAACGACGTAGAAACTGTTGTAGGTAGAAAAGCTTCGTAGATATTGCCAAATTTTATACTCGATTCGTAGTACGGCTTCATAATATCACTTGAATGGTTCAATTCCCCGAAAAATATCGAAGTGGCTACAAACCCAATTTGGGAGGCGGGAATGGGTACCGCCGCCCCGGGAACCTTTATTGGATAACCAACGCCTCTGCCATAGGTCACCCCAAGTGGTTCGCTACGTTTGGTGATTTAGCAGCGGTGCCCGGGTTCATGGGGTGAGGTTTGTCTAGGTCTTGGAGGCGGATGACTAAGACACACTGAACCCCAGATTCCTACCCACCCCTTAAACCCTTTTCCTTCCCAGAACTCTCCTCTCCTTCCTTTCCTTAAAAAAACCCTCCACACAGCATCCCCAAAGATGACATAGGCCCTGAGGGAAATTGTTTTCCTCAGGGCCTCCTGTGTGGAGCTCATGTAAAAAAAAAAAAAAACCCGAGGTAATTAAGCCTACTGGGAATAACCAAATAATTAGAAATTCGACGGACAAAGACGGCGTACTAATAATGTAATTAATATATTTGATAAAAATCCTTGTAGACCACCCCTCTCCCCCTCCCCCCCCTCCCCCACATGTTATGTATGTAAACCCTGAGTTATAAGACGAATAAAGAATAAAGTGGGAAGTGTTGGAATGTACACTTTAAGTGTAGTTAATAAAACGGGATTATTAAAGTAGGTATAATAATCGACTCAATAGGTGAGTTTCAGGATCGAAAATTGGCAACCCCTGTCGCACGTATGTTTTTACACGTCTTTCTCTTTCGCTTATGTTCATTGTAAAGTCAGTAACTCCGCGAGAATGGAATGTAACATGTACAGGCCGGTCTTAAAGTTTGGCGTGTACTATACGACTAAATAGTTCTAAGGACAGCTGAGTTATCAGAGCAAGAAAGTTAGCGGGACATTATTTAACAAAGTAGGAAGCGTAGGTATATTCTATTTCGAGATAGTTAATTATAATGGTTGGATAACTAAAAATGTTAACAGAACGTTAAACACAGTATGTAATGTAGATACAGTCCATTTTGTAGTTAGTTAGTTATACTTGATTAGTAGAGTGGGTACGGCCAATTAATTCTAAGGATAACTGAATTATCAGAGCAAAAAGGTTTACGGAACATTTAACAAGGTAGAAAGCAGCATGAAATGTAACTACTCTCACTTTGAATATCTTTTTGAAGTGAAACTTCTTTAGCACTGTTGTAATTTGAAACTCGGTGAAACGGAAACTACAATAAAAAGAGACAAGCACATACAAGTGGCGATCCTTGAGTTTTCTAAGAGAGTGCTAAGATTGAAAAATACGACGTTATTGATGTCGTTGTAGCTGAAAATGAATTATTATTATTTTTTTAATTTCAATATTTTTTATGAAGATTTTCAGAATTCTTTCAGTTTGTGGATGCGCCGCATCCACATTTCAGTATATCTTCATACAAAAAGTTGAAAATTAAAAAAAAAATTAAATTCGTTTTCAGCTACAACAACATCAAGCATCTTAGCACTCTAGCTCACTGAAAACTCACGGACCGCCACTGATAGATACATCTATAGGATTTAAACCGCGAGAGAATGAAACCTTACGGCATTGGCTGCTTTGATTTTGAGCTCACTTTTCAAGGCTCCTATTGGTTGAGAATGTATGGGCGAAGGTTTCACTTCTACCACGTGTGAATTGCACTTGATTTTTAGATGGTCTCTACCCTTCTTGCTGCATGCAACGGAAAACCCTGACACCATAAAAGGTGCCGACAACCTATGAGAATAAGCATATAATTTCAAAATGTTATTTTTTGTATTTTTCAAGTGAATATCGCCGAGCCAAGAGTTTCAACAGTCCAAGACAGAGGAACTATGGCATCTTCAATTTGGGTATGTTGTGAATCTAAGGGGATTAGGATGTTAGAATGGTAGATGCTTTCAGTATCGCCCTGGTGAAACACCATAATTCATCCAAAATATTGCTTAAGATGGCTTTACCAGTGTTTGATGACCAGATCAGAATAGCCACCCGCGCAACTTATCCAATTAGGGATGCCATAGTCTTCCTGGCTACAGACGGCTGGGAGAAGTTGGTACTCACAAGAAAAACACGGTCGCCAAGATATTTGAATAGTAGGTATTTTACCAAACTGTTACTGTCACTGTCGCTGTTACCCCCACCCCTCTCCCCCTCGGAATACTGAGCGAAAGAGATAACCGCATCTCAGTTTGGTAATACTTATAAGATCGTCAAAATCGATGTTTCGTATTCCCCATTTTTCTCCTACAAAACTGGAACAATTTTAAAGATTTTTTACCAACTATAAGAAGAAAATATTCTATGTCTACTCTACTCTTATAACTTTTTTTTAAAGTAAAATGTTGTCTAGTTTGTATACTGAACGTCTGTTGATGTCGTTCAAACCAATCTTAACTCCTACAAGAAGTAACTTATCAAAATAGGAAAACATACAGGTGGTGACATCCATATTATATTAAAAATATTAGTACTAGTTTCAAAATCCAGTGAGGAAATTGAGGAATACGTTTGTATGGATAAAACCCCGCCCGGTTTCCTTGTAACGTATCATGTTCGTATATAATGTAATTTTTTGCGGCAGAGCAGAAAACAGAGCTCAGGATAATGGGCCATATCATATCTGTCAGGTAGGTAGGTTTTCAGAAAAATAAAAGAAGATGAACTTTATAAAAATGTATTGAATCCAAACCAAAAAGCAACATGAAAGTGTAAAAAACTTCATACCAAAGTAACAAAAGAACATAGTAAAATACACATACCAGATGGACTCTTGGGTTATGCTAATCTAACTAAAATTTACTCCGGATGACGACCGCACACTTGCTTCGTGGAGGGAAACGGTTATGGGACGAGACTCCTAGTCTCAACAACCGGGAATGGCGCAGAATCCGGGGAACCTAGGTCATCCTTCTATGTAGGGAGAATACCGCTAAATCTCCAAGGAGCGGCTGCAGCCTCAGGCTGACTCAACAATCTCCATCCGAAGGCACGTGGGCCATCCAGTCTCCAAATCTTAAGAATTTCGGAAGATCAATACGTAATCCGTGACTTCGCGACGCGGGGTCAAAAAGGCATATTATACCAGCCACAAAACCGGGACAATCACTTTGTAATTTCACTCCAAAAACATTTCTATACTTGGCCAACCGCCAACACCGGTAAAAAGTGGGACTTTCACATCATCCACTATAAATAACACCGTACACGAACCTCTCGTGTTACGTAAAAACACCCCGCGCCCTTTTAAGTTTTAAATCAACTTAGATTCTCATGATTAAACGAAAATTTAAACACCTTGATGGTGAGTGACTAATTTCCGCCACAGTGCCCTTCTGCCGCGGGAGGAAGTGACAATAAACAAAAAGGAACCTCTCTCTTTTCCAAAAATTACCAGTGTCCAAAAAACACCATAGACAAAATAACCACCTAAGCAAGAACTGCATTAGTCACATAATTATTTATGTGACATCCTCTTATAATGCCATTAACGAATAATATGGTTAACACATTAATTTGAAACATCTGGAAGTTGAAATACTACAGAACCTTGTAATTATTCTAAAGCCATTCATCATGACTGAACCTTCGTTAATAATAACTAATAAGTATTGTACTTTTACGTTCAAGTTCAAACGAATCTTTAAATGTCAAATTTTCATCCAATTTATGATTGTACATAAATACATAATTTTTAGTTCAGAACGGACATTTCAGGCATTCGCCCAATTTATTATTGTATATATTTTTTTTATTACTTCGAATCAGACATCTCTGGTAGCATTGACATTCTGCTCATGTTCTGCTGACAACATTTCAACATTGTCGATATTTTTTTTTTTTTTTTTTTTTTTTTTTTTTTTTTTTTTTTTTTTTTATTTATTTATTATTTTTTAGCATATAAAATATAATGTACATTTAGATGATGTATTAATTTGCTTACATGTTCATATTCAAATATGTTAATACCACTCTTCCATGGAAGCGTTAGCTTGTGTCTGGAAGAGTAGTGTACATTTTTTAATGCTATATTTAAGTTCTTAAATTACAATGTGAATGTAAAAAACAATAAGTTGTAAGTTCGGTGATATGTGATTATAAGTATTTATCTACTATCAAAACAATTTTACTGTTTGGATAATGTGTCCAGAATTATTGTAATTAGTTGCTAAAAACAATACAAAATTTAACTTATTTGAAGAATGGAGTATCACTTGGAAACTGAGTTATAAGTAGATTAGATTAGTCGGAAACTGTTTTTTTTTTTTTTTTTGAGATTATCTTTAAAATATTTTTTTACAGTGTTTATTAATTGGATTTTATCATTTTTTTTTCTAATTTCATCCGGTAATCGGTTGAAAATAAGTCTTCCTTGATAAGTATAATAATTTTGTGCAAAGGAAGTGTTTAATTTTGGGCATGAAAAAATATATATATGTCTAGTACGGTTTTCAGTTATAAATTGATATTTTTCTTTTTCTTTTATAATTTGAATCAATGCATTTCTATTGTATAGATCTTTGAAAGATGGTACTTGGAATTCCTTAAATAATTGATCCGTTGGGTAGTCAGAAGGTTTTTTTAATATGATTTTAATTATTAGCCTCTGCACAACTTCAATTGGGGAAAGATTAGTTTTGTATGCGGATCCCCAGCTAATGATAGCATATTGTAAAGTTGATTGAACCAAAGCGTAATATATTAGATATAAGTTTTTTACAGATAAAAAATTTCTGATTCTTAAAAATATATAAATCAATTTTCTAATTTTTTTTACAACTTGACAAATTTGTTCCTTCCATTTCAAATTTTTATCGATAATGACTCCTAAATATTTGATTGTGTTTGTTGTTTTTAATATTGTGCAGTTTTGGATACAATAATTTTTACAATGTGTTTTGGAATTATCATGGATGATGATATCAATGTTTTTAGGGGTATCATTTTTGTGTATTGCAAATGGAATTACAAATGTTTTATCACCATTTAGTGATAGTAAATTTACGTCGAAGAAATTCTTTAAAATATTTATGTCTTCGGTGGCTTTAAATGTTACTTTTTCCCAAGTTTTATCGCTAATTATTATTACCGTATCATCGGCGTATGAAGTAATTTGGCCATGTAGTGGTTGAAAAAAAATGTCATTAACATATATGGTGAAAAGGATTGGTCCGATTACTGTACCTTGAGGGATTCCAAAGTCTGATATTTCTTTATCGCTATTAATCTGATTTATTTTTACGACTTGCGGTCGATTTTTTAGGTAGTTCGAAATCCATTTAATTGCATTGTCTTTTATACCTATATTGTTTAGTTTTTTTAGTAGAATCTCATGGGATATACTATCAAAAGCTTTTCTGAGATCAATAAATATACCGGCACATTTTTCACCTTTATCCAATGATTCATTGATGTATGAGGTTACATTAGCAATAGCATCTTGTGTGCTGAGTGACTTTATAAAACCAAATTGGTTTTTTTGAAGAATTTTATTACTTTCTAGGAAACCGACCAATTGGTTTTTCACAATTTTTTCAAAAATCTTTCCAATGTTTGAGATTAGACAAATTGGTCGATAGTTAGTTACTTGTTGAGGATCTCCAGATTTATAAATAGGTGAAATAATTGTATTTTTATAGTTTGTCGGAAATATTCCCTCTGTTAAACTTAAGTTTATCAAATGAGTAATTGGTTTTACCAAATGAATTTTCATGGATTTTAGAAAATGTACTGTAATAAGGTCAAATCCGGGAGACGAACCTCCTTTCATGCCTTCTATTATTTTTAAAACTTCACTTTCTGAGGTTGTTTCAAATTTTGATAAATTATTTTGATTTTGTACATTTTCAATAGTTTGTTTTTTCGGGTTAAAAGATTTATTGATATTTTTCGCAAGATTTTTTCCTACATTAGCAAAAAAAGAATTAAAGATGTTTGCGCATTGTTTAGGTTGAATATTAGCATCTATTATTTTATTTTCATGTTCAATGTATTTTATTTTTTGTGTTTTTTTAGTGTTATCCATGGCTAAGTTGACTGTTTTCCATATTTGTTTATTGTTATTGTCTGTAGAAAGTATTTTATTTTTGAAATAGTCTTCTTTATTTTTTTTGATACAGTTTGTTAATTTATTTTTAAATTTTTTGTAAAAAGTGTATGCTTTTTCATTTAGAGGATTTTTCAATGCTGTTTTATAAAGTTTTTCTTTGTTTCTAATTGATATTATAAGTCCTTGTGTTATCCAAGGCTTTAAAATTCTTAGTTTAGATTTAATGCGGACTGTAGTTTCAGTAGTTGAATTTTTTATGTGTTGAGACAATATATTTTCAAAGTTTTTTGAGCAAGTCTCGGTATCATAACTATTTAACACGTTGTTCCATTGTTCATTTCTTAGTTTTTTGGATAAAATAGTCATATTTGTGTAGGAATTTGTCTTTGTTAGATTAAATTTTTTATGTTTAATTTTGTTATCATAGAGAAGAATGCATGCATGGTGGTCAGTTATATTCGTTTTCCAAACAATTGATTTGATTTTGTCGATATCTTTAATATTTATGTTAGTCCATATATGGTCTAAACAAGATGGAGTGTGATTTGTTATCTCTCTCGTATTTTTATTAATGCACGATATGAAGTTAAATTCAGTCATGCAATTAATATATTCATTTTTGAAATTATTTTCTACGTTTTCATTAATGTTTAAATTGAAGTCTCCTGCAATAAAGCAAAGTTTATTACTAAATTTTAACAGTATGTGTTTAAATTCATTTATAAATGACGAGATATTCGAACCGTGTGTTCTGTAAACAGCTATTATGTGGTAGTTTGTTTTGTCGAGTTTTAATTGTATTTCAATACAGTTTACTAGATGTATAGGATGTTCAGTTATTTTGACAATACTAAATTTATCGTGAATGAATATGACGAGACCACTATTTTTATTGATGTTTATTTTGGTTGTAACATAATTATATTCTGGTAAATGATAGGTGGGTGATTCGTCATTAGTAAAAGTTTCTGATAATATTATGATGTCAGGTTTTTTATTTAGATTGTTTAATTTTAGAATTAATTCATCCCAATTTCGTTCCATACTTCGTATATTACTATGAAAAATGAAAATATTATTGAGATTCTTTGAGATTATGTCATTACATGAATCGGTGTATACACACTCATATTCTTGTATTTTAAAATTATTTTCTAATTCATTAGCTATGAAGTCATCCATTTAGTAAAAATATTAATGTGATATTGATTTCTTTTAAATATATAGAGTATTTTCAAAGTAGAGTGTGACATAGAGTTAGTAATACAAATACGGATTTTATAATGTGTAGAGATTGTTGAAGAATGTTCCGGTTTTTTATTGATCATATATTGATTGATCACATTTTTATCATTACTAGCATAATCATTTACAATATTTAAATGCATATCTCGTATAATAATATTATCTATATTTCTAAAATTCAATAAAACGTTTTTTGATTCTACTATAAATTGTTGTACTGTAGACTTATGTGTAGGATAAATAGCAATATAATGCGATAATTTATTTACGTCTTTAAATTTTATATTTAAAATATTAACATCATAATCATTAATTACTTCATTAATATTGAGAACATTATACTGGTTGGAAATAGATATTCCAATATCAGAGTTTTTGTTTATTCTTATTATTGTTACCTGGTACCCTGGAATGGAGTAATTAGTTTCGCCAGTAGAGTAGGTCTTTGTAAACCCAATCAAGCCCGGGAAAAAAAATATTTCTTTTAAAGATATTATTAATTTTTCAAAAAAAATTTTTACGCTTTTAATATTTTTATGAAATTGAGTAAATCTTTTTTCAGTGCAAATAAAATAGAAATCTCTTATAGAGTGATATAAGTTTTCTTCAATACATATTTTTTTTATCTAATGCGTTACATAAAAAATCATTCATTGTTAATTTATAGATAAGAGTTTGAGGAAATGAAAATTTACAATATTTATTCGTAGTCAATGCGTTCTTTGGCAATTCGAAGCATTTTTTGCCGGTAAAGGCATTTTATGCTATCGACTCTATGATCGGTGGAATAGTTCATATCAAACCTTTTGTTTTGGACACAGCAGTTGTTGCAGATTGGAGTTTGTTCTTTGTTTTCACATTTGGATAGTATATGTTCCTTAGTGCAATGAGGGCAAATGGGAGGCTGCGTCCTGGCGAGACATCTTTGAGCTGTGTGGCCGAACTTGAGGCAATGGTAACATTGTGTGAGCGGGCTGCAGTCGCTGACGTACACTCTTTGGAATTTGATGTTTAATTTTTTTTTATCAATTAGTTTTTTCCTTAATTGTCCAGTTGTTTCGATAATGTAGTTAGTGGTGTCGTTTTCTTTTCCTTCATTGTACTTATTTTTTAATTCCTTGATAAGCTTAATGTCTTTTTTGTCTTCTAGGGTAAATCCTTCATTTTGTTGTACAATCCCGTCTATAATTTCTTCTTCAGTCAATTGGCATTGCAGGCTTTTCAACATTAAGCACGGTTTCCTTTTTTTTATTTCTTCGGCCGATACTTCTTTTCCAATTACTTTATTTATCTCTTCGGTTAATTTTTCTGCATCTTCTTTTTTTTGGCAAGAAATCACTAATTTTTGTTCTCCGATCTTTTTTACTCCATTTACTCCAACTTTTATTTTTGTTAAATTAATATTTTTTTGAATTTTTATTTTTATGTCCTCGGCCTTCAAGGTGTTTTTTGAGGTAATTAAAATGGCGTATTTCTGTTCTGCATTATATGAAGTTTCTGCGAAGTTTTTATTGTTACTTAGTGCACTAGCGTATGATTTTTTGTTATTTTGATGGATTTCTTCGAGTTTCTGTGTGTAGTGATGATTATTTTTAATATTAATTTCTTGTAATTCTATGATCTTCTTTTGTAGACTAATTAGTTCGTGATGAATTTTTTCTTCCAGTGATACAATATTTTGTTCCAATGTTAATTTTATTTTTGAGTCTTTCACTGAAGTGATCTTATTAACTAAGTCTTTAATATTTTTAAAAATTTCTTCGGTTTCCATATTAAATTAATGGAATCGCCCAGGTGGGCGAGTTATTAATGTAAGTAATTATATTTATTGTTTTACTTCTTACAAAATAACGCGACTGTACTCGTTCGGTGCTGAGCGATTTTTTTCAATAATTGTTTTCAATAATTTTTTTCAATAATCGATGTCAATAATTCTTGTGAAGATGTTGTTAACATGTAATGTCTGTATGTATGTCTCAAGATGTTGGGTGAGTCAGAAGAACTTGTGCGATAAGAGCGTATTGGTTAGATAATAGATTCACCTATTAGTGAAATGGTACTGATGATTCAAGAGCTGATTGATGAGTATCATTTTTTACAGAATAAAAACCAGCACAAATCATACTCGCTTCAAGTACTATTGGAACAGATTGGAACTCACCACTCTCATCTTGATAAGAATGTATTATGTTGTTTAAATATAATGTTTCAGATTTAGATTTTAAAGTTTTATTTTTAGAACGTCAATGTTTCTTTTTAAATCTAGTTTGAATACAAATTACTTTTTTGTGAAAGTCTGTTTGGTTAGACTTCTTTATTTTTTACCGGTAAGAACTTACATGATGTCTGGAAAATACTAGAAACTGGTGGGAATACGTCATAGTTGGAGTTGTTTTTGTGTTATAACTTTTTTTGATTTGAGCTTCCTTTTTGGTGTAAATCGAGTCATAAGCTGGAATGTTCATGGTCGAATATGAAAACATTGTCGCCACGAGATTATTATCAGCTGTTTATTGTATTTTAAAATGCCTCGAAGCGTTTACCCTACTCCAAAAGTTTTTTTTAACCCTTTATTCTCAAAAAAGAAAAAAATCAAAATTCTGAGAAGGAAAAAATTTTTTATCGGTTTTACGTTTATACCATTAGTTTCCAGTCACGGTGTACAATAAAAAAATAGGTTTGTCCGAAAATTAAATCCTTACAAAATTCGGGAAAAATCAACGTTACCAAAGTTCGTACCTAATTATTATATTTTTATTTCAATACCGCATAAGAGTCCCAACTGCTCCCAACCATCTGGGGCCAGTAAGACGTAATAAGAGTGGTATCTCCAATTGGGGTATGTTGTGAGGCAGAAGGTAATAGGGAAGGGAAGGAGATGGGGAAGTGATTGTCGATCTGTAAAAGAATCTAACATATTTAATCTTAAATACGTTGAATTTTGACTAACCACAAAAATAGCCTCATCTTTGACAATGTGAACCATTTGCGGCATACTGTTCATTCCTCTTATTAACAGTACATATTGGTTGATCGGGAGTTTTAAATAATACTTCGGTGCGTCAGAAATTACGAGAATTGTTTATTATTTTGTCCTATTTACAATAAACATCTTACTGGACTTAACGTCCGGTCTAAACGAAGGTGCCCGCCTGTAGATCAGGAATGATCGCCTATCTTCGTAACCACTCGGATATTAGACCGAAACCTTCGATAGTTGTCCCTATCTTGTATTACTATCAATGACATCTATTGAGACACCTTAAAACTACATATAAGTATACGTACTAACGACCAGTGGCGGACTAAGGGGGGGGGGGGGGGGGGGGCGGCCCGCCCCGGGCCCCCAGTCTTGGGGGGCCCCAAACGCCTCCACGTTCCCTTGTTCAAACCCTAAAAAAGGCTTTAAGGCACCACTGTAATTTTTTTGTTTTTTATTTCATTTTTTGAAGATGCACTTGTGAATGCTCTCACCATTTTTTTAAAGGAAATTCGAAAAATTGACGGAGATACAGCATTTTATGTGAAACCATTTGGAACAGTTTGTATGTTGAATTATCCTTCAGCAGATTTGAATGCGTTTTATTTTTTAATGAATTTTATTTTCTATTTTTTATGGTAAATTTTCCTCATCTGATATCATAGACAGGGTCGGATTAAACATGTCGGGGCCCCTACTCAATTCACGTCTTTTAGAAAATTAAATAAAAAACTGTCATTTTTTGTTAGTGTCCTGGTACCCTTAAAATATGCTTAGTACCTATTTAAGAGATGGTTTGGAGTTTGGAGGTCCCATACGAACATCATCCCATTTATATAAAATAGGAATAAATAAATATGCACTTCGTATTTTTTTACTCTCTTAGGCCCTTTGCTGAAGGTTATCTCATCATTGCAGATAATAAACTAATGGGGGGGGGAGGAAGGGGCGGCCTCTGGTCCCCGGGGGCCTCCAAACGCCTCCATGTTTCCTTGATCAAATCCTAAACAATGCTTTAATGCTTTAAGGCACCAGAACACTGTAAAAAATGTTTGTATTTTTTTAATTTCATTTTCTGATGTTAACAATGCTCTCACCAAATGATTTTTACAACATTTTATGTGAAACCGTTTGAAACAGTGTGTATGTTGAATTATCCTTCAGCAAAACTTTGAATGAGTTTTTCCCGAAACTCTTTTAACTCGTTTTTCCACCTGGTTGACAACATATTAAAAAAAACTGTACATCCACCTATATGTACGTTTATTGCAATTGCATCTACCAAGTCTTAAACTGTTCGAAAATTCAGTATCTATGGCACCACGTAGAGAAATTTTGATATCTAAAAAAAGCGAATTTTATATTCGATTCTTTATGGAAAATTTTCAGCGTTCTTAAAAAATATAGAAGGGGGCCCTTTATAAATGTACCGTAGTGACTGGATTTTCTAACAATTTAAGACTTGGTGCATGCAAACCGGATGTGCAGTTTTTCTAATATGTTGTCAACCAGGTTGAAAAACGTAGTTTCGAGAAAAACGCGTTGAAAGTTTTGCTGAAGGGTAATTCATCATACAAACTGTTTAAAACTTTCTTTAAATTGTTTTAGAATTTCCTTGAAACATTATGTGATAGCATTATTAACAAATGTATCTTTAAGAAAATGAAAAAAAAAGTCAATTTTTTTTACAGAGTCCTGGTACCTTAAAGCCTTGTTTAGGATTTGATCAAGGGAACGCGGAGGCGTTTAGAGGTTCCCCAGGACCAGAGGCCAGTGTGAACTGAATAAAAATCTTGTAAAATTACATCAACTTTTTACACTAGGGGAGGGGGGGGGCATCATTCAGATTTGCCGCCCCGGGCCTCTGATGGGCTTAGTCCGCCACTGCTAACGACATCTGTTGATAGACATTGACACTACATTCATGTATCCAAACCATCCATAAATGAACCATCGGATTAGTCAGTGATAACATCAAATCAACATTAACCGCAGTTTTTATTCATTGATCATTAATTAGCTCACCAATTACATTATATAAACCACAACTCTAGACCACTTCGAAATCAGAATAAAAAAGATTTCGCTTTTCACTGAATCATTTTAAACTGCCAAACAAAGGACACTCCTTAAAATCTTATTTGAACAACAATTTAATTCCATACCACTCGGTTTTTCATGCTTCCGTTTCAATAAGTGCGGTAAAAAACTGCACATTCATTTTAAGTTATGTACCGTGCACGTCCTTGAATCAATACAATTATTATTATATATTGAGTTTATAATTAAAATATTTTCACTGCCAGTATTTCAACGGTAATCACGGTGTTGTACGTGTGAAACAAATCTAGCAAAACTTCAATAATAACAACTATTAACAATCACTGCATTCTCGACATGGTAACATTAATTTACCTAATTGATTATATCATTCGAGTGTTAGATTGTATACGAGTAAATCCGAGAATTCAGTTTTTTTTAAGTGCACATTGTTTCATGTTTGATGGAGGTCGGAGAATTCTATTATATTCTCAGTACACATTAGTTTGTGATTAATAAATTAAGTTTACGACGTGCTGGAGTCACCGGCGTTGCTCGGTAATAATAAAAATAAAAAAAACATACTAAAATAAAATTAAAAAAAAACTAAAATTCTTAGAATAATCTTTGGTTTTGTAAAGCTGCTATGAGTGGTTTGATGGCAATACAGAACAATCGACAAAATGGAAGATTGATTGGATAACACAACACCAACACCCCTACCCCTATCAAGTGGTTCGCTACGTTTGGTGACGTAGCAGGGGTGTCCGGGTTCATGGGTTAAGGTTTGTCTAGATGTTAACGGCAGATGCGTTTGCCCACCTACCGCATGGGGGCCGGATCGGGAGACCATTTGATCTCTCCAGCCGGACACTCTCAAGTCATCGCTTTGCACCGCAGTTGGAGGGATGGATTCATACTTTCGTCACTCCTGAACACATTGACCACAAGATTTCTACTCACTCCTCATACCTTTTTTCCATCCTAGGACTTCCTCTCCTTCCATTCCCTAAAAAGACCCACCACATAGCATCCCCAAAGATGACATATTTACAGATAGTATCAAACAATTAAAAACAGACGTAACTGTCACTGATCTATTTTATCCGATTAGCATTGGGAGTATGTTCCTTTAAAAAATAGTTAGGTGTATTAAGAGGGCATTACAAGAGAAAACCAGAAATATGTCATTTTCAAATCAGATTTTAGTCGTATTGACTCTCTTCCACAAAAATTATAAATGGATTTCGAAAGATTGTTCATTTATCTAGCATTCGCATATAATAAATTTTGAGAATTTTTTTTAATTTTTAGTATAATAAGGTTATTCCGTAGGTCGTTGTCAGATTTGTTAAATTTTCAAAAAAGATTTTGTATTATACCACACCCATTTCAAATAATATAATCATGCAGTAAAAAAATCAATACATTATCTAGCAAACGCATGTTTTAGAATTTCAATTTTAGTTTCAATAAAATCATTAAAAAATATGTACGTACATGTGTTTCTTGACGAAAATTGGTCCATTTGTGTATTTATTTGCGCACTTACAAACTAATATATTTCAGATTTTTTTAACATTCTTATTAAATTTAGACATTATTGAAAAATGATAAATACTTATAATCAAAAAATAACTACAAAAAGTACACTATTTTAATAGTTTTATCAACACGCCTTTCAGCATTTTTGATGAAGGTATAAATTAAAGCTAATTTGAATTGAAATAAATTCGATATTGAGTTATAATTTTAAAAAGCTGGTACGGAGAATATTGTAATTGTAACCGCCCTGCACGATCGTAAGAACAACTTTCGACGAAATGTGGATTTTCGTCCGCTGGCTGGTTAAACGCTCTTAACGTTAAGAGATAATTCACACATTAAATTATGTTTTTCTCGTATTTTCGAGATGGTAAGTAAGTAGATAATAAACATAAATAATACGTGAATGAGCGAGATACGGGATTATTACACTGGTTATTTTTAATCGTCTTTAGTTCTAAAGTAATCACCATTAAAGTAAATGGAAATTAAGAGCTAATTAAATTTAACTTAAGTAGAACCATTTGATTTTACCCACATTTTCCTTAACATTCAGCAATAAATAATAAATATTATTTTCTCTAATCCAGAATGTGAATGTTACTGCAATTCCACACATCCCGTCAGTGTTGCCATGTTCCAAAAATAAAAAACCATGTTTCAGAGATGAAAAAAAACGTGTTTTGAAAGATAAAAAAACCATGTAAAAAACCAATATTATATATGGAAACCATCGCGGGAATATGTTTCTATTGAGAAATAACGGTATCTAAGTAAGGCTCAGCACCACTATTTGTATTTAGGTGTAAGATGGTACAATATATTATTATCCAATAACAAAATTAATATAACAGATACACTGAATTATGAATAATTCAAAAAACAAATTAAGTCCCTTAAATTGGATAATGACATATTGTACCCTTAATGTTTACCCTTTATGTAATTAATTAATTTACCCTTACTTAAACAGCAATATTTAATATTAAAAAAATTGTATTGATATTGTCCTTATATAACTATTTTTGTCTAAATTGGGTACCTACCTAAGATATTTATTTCATTAGTTTTTTTGAAAATTGTTTACATAATGAACATTATTATTATTTTTTGCATGTATAATACTCCTCCCATAAACACGAGCTCCTAGAGCTCAACTTATGGAGTAATAGAATAAAACATAAATTATTTTGTAATCTTGCATATATTATCATTGTAATGTATAAACAAAAATCTTGAAATAAATAAATAAAATTAAAAAAAATAATGTTTAATTAAAAACAAACATATAATAATTTTCTTTTTTAATAATAGGAAAAAAATAATGTACAATATTTAATATTTATCGTTAAGAGGTAATAGCACCGGTGAGAAATCTCGACGGTAGGTATTTTAAAAAATTCTCGCTATCGCACCGCGCTCAAAAAATAACTAGCTATCGATGTGTTGGTGAGACCACGTGAGTGTTTGGCTTGTACACCCTCTCGCCCCCTTTGCGTCTCATGCCTACCGTCTTTCGCCTCATACCGCCATATCCAATATTCTGTTTAGATAAAGCATGTTTCGACTTATTTCGTCGCTAATGAAGTTTTTGAATCGGCCTTGCGGTGTGACAGAAAAAGGGCCCATTATTTTTAAACGCACGAGGTCTGCTATTGTCGGTTATTTATAAATATCGTCGATAGGTATTGTAACAATGTCTTCTGTTCACGCTTATTACCGACAAATTACGAATTATTTTACTAGAACTCTATGTAGGTTAGTAGTTTTAAAGTTTTCACTGTATTTGCGTTTATAAATATGCAGTCAAACCAACTACATCGAATTATTATATACATACATATGATTATTCTCTATGATACATTAGTTATTATTGAAAATTAGTATTAACCTCTCAGGCCTCGGGCCTGTTTTTCGAAAAGTCAAAATATTTCCGCTTTCCAATAAATTCCAAATAACTTTAATATTTGTGAACGCATCCAAAAACTAAAAACTGTTTTTGAAAGATGATGAAATACGCTTTCAAATTTTATAATTCGAAATAAACATATAATTTTGTTTTTATTTTATTAATAACTAGCAGACCCGGCCACACGTTGCTGTGGCTAACGAAACACAACGCCATTTACCCAACCTTTATAAAATCCACACCATCCGCTCGCCAGCTGCCCGCTGCGCGCTGCCCTTTGCCTAAATTGAATATTTGAATTTCTTGGCTTTTCTCTACTATAATAAGCATTTATTATACACATAAACCTTCCTCTTAAATCACTCTATCTATTGGTGAAAACCGCATGAAAATCTGTTGCGTAGTTTAAAAGATTTATGCGCACATACATTTTGAGCGACTTCATTTTATACTATGTAATGATGATGATACCACAAAACTTAAATTTCTACTCATATAATTTGGCACTTACCTATCTTATTAAAAAAAAACTCAAAAATGCATATGCAACAAAAATGTATTTTTGACCGATTATCTCTATCTCTACATATTATAAAGTCCCCCGCGCCATCTGTCTGTCTATTCGCGATAAACTCGAAAACTACTGAACGGATTTTCCTGCGGTTTTCACCAATATACAGAGTATTTCGTGAGGAAGGTTTAAGTATGCAATTTGTCAATGATTTGTGTAAATTGGTTGAAACATAACGATAATTGTTAGAAGTGTCGGAAATAAGTCCAGCCGCCTGGTAGCTTTCATCGAAAACGCTGCACAATCCTTTTGGGATATAACCAGGGCTGGGCAAAATACATGCTTTGCTGTAATTGAAATACAAATTACAAAATACTTTTTCGCATGTATTTAAAATACGAAATACAAAATACTTTCAAGTCATGTATTTGAAATACAAAATACAAAATACAGTATTTTAACCATTTTTTTCTTTCAAATACAAAATACAAATTACAAAATACAAAATACATTTGGTTTTGGTAGAACCTTTGGTTGCAATAAATTGTCATAAATGCCCTTATCTAAGGGTGCGTTTAAATAGAAGCAATGTTGAGCAGAGTGAAACAGAGACGTGCAAAAATTGACCAATCATATTGCTCAAAAGACACATCTCATCTCCGCTTCACTTGTAAAATTTGTGGTAAAGGACTCAGGTGTTAGGTAATATAATAATAATATATTATTATTATAACACGACATTTGTATAGCGCTATTTTGTTTTATTTCTAGTGACCGACCGAAGGTTCGGTTTCGGTTTCGTCAAGGTTCGGTAAAAAAATCTAGTTTCGGCATCAGTTTCGGTTTCGGCAGAAAATCTGCCGAACCTTCGGCCGCACCGAAACTCTGCATTTGTGAATTATCGCGTGCCGTTTGACTGACTTCCGGTGAGTTCGTGGCTCGTGTGTCATCCACCATCATCAACTGAGTTCGCTGGCCGGTCCGGCGTGCTTGTATTGTGAGTTTATGTAATCACAAACTTCAATTATTTTTATTTATTTCATTCTATATTTAATTTTATTTAACAAGTGTAAATAAAAATTAAAATCTAATCTCCTTCAACGGAAGCGATCTTCTGAATAGTCCCTCCTTTGATGTGCTTGGTGTAAGGCCCTCCGTTCATGGAGATACTTACAATCTTCGTAATTGTGACGAAACCACAAGTACCCTGTTGATATACATACTACTTTTTAATGCTAGTCTCCGTACACGGCGCTATCCGAAATATACTATATAGTCACATGAGAACGGGTCGTTTCTATGACTCATTCTTGAGTTCAACAGCTCGGCTGTGGAACCCGGCCTCTATGTTTCCTCCCTCCTTCCTCTCCCCAAAAAGACCCTCCATACAGCATCTTCAAAGATGACATACGCCCTGAGGGAAATTATTTTTCTCTGGGTCTCTCATGTGGAGTTAATGTAAAAAAATGTTGTGATTGTAAACGCAATTAAAATTATAGTACTCAATTTATGAGGTCCTTACTTTATAGTGAATAAAAGTGTAAAAAATAAGCCGAATTTCAGTAAACAATAGATTTTTAACATGTCTAAAAAAGTTTCGGTTTCGGTTTCGGCCGAAACTGAGAAAGATATCGAATATTCGGTTTCGTTTTCGGTAGAAAATCCTGTTTCGGTCGGACACTAGTTATTTCACTTCAAGTGCGCTCTACTGTAATTAACTTAAAAATAGTTTAGTATTCAGTCAAATTATTCCTATAGTGCTTGATCTAATACTATGACACAAAAATGTACAATACAAAGCAATGACAAGCATTACATAATATGATACAAATATGATAGAAAATGTACAATAACAGTGCTATTATAGCACAGGACGTGTTGCCAACTCTAAATATTAACACACATAACATATAGCTCTGGATTCTAGCGTTTTTAGTCTACGTATTATCTATGTCAGTTTATTTTTCATTATCATTATTAAGATCGCTAAATGTATTTGAAAATGTATTTTGAAGCCATAAGTATTTGAAATACAAATTACAAAATACCTCAGCCCCATGTAATTGAAATACCAATTACAAAATACATTTTTAGGAAGTAATTGAAATACAAATACAAAATACGTATTTGTATTTCAAATACGTATTTCAATTACAAGTATTTCAAATACTGCCCAGCCCTGGATATAACAAAACAATTAATGGTTGGATATTCCTCTTTTATAGATCTACAAAAAAGTCCGCGAAGGCATATATCTATCTTTTACGGATAGCTTACTATACACATTATATCTAAAATGCAATTGATAAGAATAATAAGATAAGAAGATAGAATGCGTATAGTAAAAGATAGATATATGCCATCGCGGACTTTTTTGTAGATCTATAAAAGAGGAATATCCCACCAAGCGTTGTTTTGTTATATCCCAAAAGGATTAGGCAGCGTTTTCGATGAAAGCTACCAGGCGGCTGGAATTTTTCCGACACTTCTAACAATTATCGTTATGTTTCAAACAATTTACACAAATCCTTGACAAATTACATACGTAAACCTTCCTCACGAAACACTCTATCTATTGGTGAAAACCGCATGAAAATCCGTTCAGTAGTTTTCGAGTTTATCGCGAACAGACAGACAGACAGACAGACAGACAGACAGACAGAAAGACGGCGCGGGGGACTTTACTTTATAATATGTAGAGATAAAAAAGGTTTAAAAATAGCCCACCTTAAGTTTTTTTCTAATTAAAATTACGATAACGAAAAAGATAAAAGCACTTACATATTTTATTAGACAATTAAATCTAAATGGATTTATTGTGTTGTGTGTATCATACGTGTGAGTTGACATGTTTGTAAATAATAATGTTTAAAATGTTAGATATATCGCTTGCTGAGGTTTGATTTGTACTCCTGTATGTTTGAGTTTCTTTAAGCAGTAAATACAAAAAAGGATGTGTTAGTTCGTTCAAAATTCAATAAAAAATGTTGGTCTTTTACCTATAGATAGATTTACCTACACATTTTTTTTAAATATTTATTACAGTCAGTTTGAAATAAAGGAAACAAATATATAATTTTTTTAAACTTCAAAACTTTTTATTTTTATTTTCAACTTTATAAAACCTTAAATTGTAATATTTAATTACATGAAGACAATATTAGCGAAACTTCAACCCAAGGCTTCAGGCCCAACTTCATAGTACAAAAAAAAGTGCAAAAATCACTTACTTCGCAATTTTTGCAATAAAATAAAAGCACTTAGAAAAAAAACCAACAACGCTAAAGGCTTTGTACCAGTTCACATAAGGAAAAAGGTTGAAGCAAACGTTTTACGTATGAGAAAAGCTATAGTTTGAGCAGTAAATTACAGAAAAGAGCAAGAAAACACGGCACAAAGTGATAAAGTAAAAAATCTGAAAATGGACAAAAAAATGCCGCAAACCATGTTTTTGGTGATCATACAAAATGTTCGTCATACTATTGCAAGTCGGAGAAGTATACTAATGATCCAAATTTAGTAAGCGATCTTCAAGATTGTGGAACAGGACTGATATTCAACAATTATTGTCGTCTCTAATAGCAAATGCAGAAAGTCTTATTATTAACGTGACAAATAACACTGTGGAGCAATTCAACAACGTTATAGCCAAATTTATAGGCGGAAAAAGAGCAAATTTTACAAAAATGGGATAACTTCAGCAGTTGAGCTTCTTGAGCAGTAACTTCGTGGAATAGTGAAATGACAACCCATTCACGAATACAAAAAAAATCCAAGGCCACAGTCCTGGCAACTACACGAAGCATTTTATTGAAAGAAAACGACGTTCGAAGGAGACAATACAGAGGTGTCGAAAAATAAAACTAAGGTATTACGAAAACACGACAGAAAAGAGAAAAAAAGTTGCAGGGCCTGATGAAAATTATGGTCAATTGGAATTAGATCCAGATATGCCAGCTGAATTATTTGAAACGATAAAGAGGAATTTTTCAAAGAATTATCTCCATCGAATAAGGATGAACTCGAAAGGAATACGGTGGGCCAAAGCAATAATAATTTGTGGACAATTGAAAGGCGTAAGCGGCTTACAGCTTCTAACTTTGGACAAAAATATGTAAGCTACGGCCAAAAACTTCAGTTGCGAGAGTATTAAACTCGCTACTGTACTCGCCATTTAAAGGAAATATGGCCACAAATTATGGGAAAGAAAATGAAAACCAAGCAATTGAGCAATTTACAAAAGAAACAAAATTAGAGGTATTCGCCTGTGGACTATTTATCGATGAAAACAAAAACTTTTTAGCGGCAAGTCCGGATGGCCTTTTTGGCAAGGATTCTATAATTGAAGTGAAATGCCCATATAGTATAGTAAATATGTCACCAGAAGAAGGATTTGAACAAAAAAAATTGATAACTGTAAAATTGAAGACAATGCTTCAACATTAAAACGGAATCACAATTACTTCTACCAAGTACAAGGCCAGTTACACATTACTCGTCGTAAATACTGTTATTTTGTCGTGTGGAGTCCTAAAGGTTTGCCGTATGAAAAAATTGAAAGGGACGATTCAATCTGGCAAAAAATTGAACCACTGTTAGAAAAACTTCTACCACCAATGCCTTTTACCAGAAACAATTGACGGTCGCATATCAAGAAATTTACCGGCGAGAGAAAGATCTAAATCATAAATTGTTTAAAATTCATTGTATAGTGGTAAAAAATTTTGTACAATAAAGTGTTTACAAACAAAAAATTTCAATTAATCACTGAAGGCAATGTAAGCGACTCTCAACTAAAAATTTGAAACAGATTTTTTTTTAAAACATAAACCTCACATTGGAGGCACCGAGGAAAAATAATCGCTCAGGGACTTTGTTGGAGAAGTTGTTGGACATCATTGGAGAAGCTGTGTGGAGGGTATTTTTAGGATAAGGAAGGAAAGGAAGTTTTGGGTAGGGAAAAGGTAGGTAAAAGTATGAAATGATGGTGGAGAGTCCAGCTGTAGAGATCAAAAGATCTTCCTCTTCCAGTTTCTCCCAATCCGGCCCGCCACGCAGTAAGTGGACAAAATTATCCGCCACCAAAACCCATGCAGACCTCATCCGTGAACCCGGGAACCCAGGCTCTGTCACCAAACATAGAGGACCACTTGCGGTGACCAAGTGGCGGGGGTGTTGGTTATCCAATAAATGGTTCCCGGGGCGATGGTACCTAAAACGCCTCCCAAATTGAAAATTTATTATAGTACTTGACATAAAAAAATTTAATTTTGCACAATTTTAGTATGAAAGCTCGGTCAGTATTGGTATACCGCGATGAGTCACTAAACAGAAAAAAAACGAATAAAAAATATCGATTACTCGGGCAAGGACAACACTAGTCTACCGATAAAATTCTTTACATCACTACTTCGCATTATATGTATGTATTTGTCAAAACCCACGTTCCCCGGCCCCCCTCAGGAGAAATGAGCGAAAGGGACACCTGCACGTCGGGCCGAAAATACCTAAATAAAATCTTCGAAATCGATGTTTTGTATTCTCCATTTTTCTTCTCCAAAACTGGACGGATTTAAAAATTTTTTTTCACTAACTGTATTAAAAGAAAATATTCTATGTCGGTACGTTTTGCTTTTTTTCAAAATACATTGTTTAGTTTGTATACTGAACGTTTTTTGACGGCGTTTAAATTAGGCAATTTTATTCATTTTTGGAAGGTCGTAACTTCTATGAGAAGTAAATTATCAAAAAAACAAAACGTACCGACACGCTAGTGGTCAATATCTATATTATGTAAAAAAAAATTTTGCTCTAGGGTCAAAATCCAGAGAGATAAACGGGGAATACGTTTGTATAGAAAAGCGCAGCTAGTATTTCCTCTTAAGGAAGGGTGCTTCTGAAACTGGCAGAATGTTTATATTATAATATTCTCCTGACGAAGGAAGGGTGCTTCTGAAACCGGTAGAGTGTTTATAAAATAAAAGTGGTCTACAACAAATTTATATGTGTTTTTATTTAAATTATGGTGAGCCACAAAGTTAATGCTTTTTACAAATAAATAAAAAATAATGTGTTTGTATAAAAAATAACACAGCAAAAATTAAAAAAAAATTATGAAAGACTTTTTACTTTAATGGAAAGGTTTTTTTAAGTTTAATTTGTATTCTACTTATTAGATTATGTATAACTATTTTATAAATTAGTGTTTTCAGGTCGGTGAGATGAGGGAGAACAATTCATCAACTCCAATAATAAATTATTTTTCCTAAATTTTACAGTACCTAGTGTAGTGTTATCAAGTTTAATTTGTAGTTCCTACTTATTAGAATACTAGCTGGTACCCGGCGTGCGTTGCTATGCCATTTAATAAAGAAATTGTTTCTTCCTGCGTGTCCTTTCCCATTCGTCCCGTTCTCCTTCCGCCTCCCCTTCCTCTCTCGTGTCCTCTTCCTCCCTCGCATTCCCACTCCGCCTCCTCCACCTTCCCTCTTCCCACTCCACTCCACCCCTTCCCCCGTCCCGCGAACCCCCCTCCCGAATTCCCCTCCCCCCTCCCTGGTTCCCCCCCCCCTCTCCCGCAAACCTCCTCCCCGAGTTCCCTTCCCCCCTCCCCCTCCCGCATTCCATACACTCAGTCCCGGTGCATTTAGTTTTCAAACAGCTCGCGTGCATCCTATTGCAAATTTCATAAAGCCAGAGCTCACCAGTAGTTTTATACAAACCTTGTCCTGACAATAATAAACACAAATAAAAAAGAAATATCCAAATTGGTGCAGTCGTTCGGAAGTTATGCGCGTACATACATTTCGGGGATTCATTTTTATTTATATAGATAGATAGATAGATATAGATAAGGGTGTCCTATGTCCTATACTATAGGTCACTATCGTCCCCTCACGAGGAAATGATGGAAAAAACATTATTATTATTTTTATTAAAACGTATTTATTGTGACATTATATTTTACTTATATTAACTGCATAGATTATATGCATAAAATTAATATTTATGCGGTTAGTTACCAGAACTATCTATAGATTACAGGTTGCTTTTAATTTACATTCTTGATACAACCTGTTTTATTATCACTAGAATAGTCGTCAAGTTACGATCTCGAGAGGTGGTTCTGTAATAATCAGCAATCGCACCCATTAATTAGTCATTTAATTCTAGTAGGTACATATTACGCATTTCCGGCGTAAATGGTATGGAAACATTTGCTTAGTAAAGTCTGTTTTGCTTCAGGGCCAACATGAAGCAAGATCTAGAAAAGTCATACAAAACCTCCTTGAACCTTGAACCGACCAATGCTCTCATCAATACATCCCTTTCCCTTCGAAAATCTCTAGACCAGCATCCACAAAGAATGCCTTGAACTGACAGAATATGTCTGCGGTACTGAATTAATTTTTATAAAATAATCATTTCTACAGTCTCTTCAAAATTTCAGATTTATTTTAACATTATCTCTACCCAAGAGGACCTGAGGAAAATAAATTCTCGCAGGGCCTATATCATCTTTGGGGATGCTGCGTGAAGGTTTTTTAGGGAAAGGAAGGAGAGGAAGTTCTGGGAAGCAAAAAGGTATGAGGAGTGGGTAAGAATCTGGGGGTCAATGATGATGAAATCAATTGTTTTGGTTTTGAAGATCGATAAAAGCTTTCGCCTCTGATTACATTATTGGATGGTTACCGTTTTACAAAATACACAATGATTTCCTAACCGAATGTTGTTTTGAAAACCTTGTGATTTAAAAAATCTGACGCCACCAACTGTGAAGTTAAACATGTCAAACTCCATGCAGCCTGCCAAAAATCGGCTTCAACTTTTTATATTGACTTTGAAAAAATCGTATCGTTAGATTTTTTTACTAATATTTTAAATATTACAGTTATTTTAGCTCCTGGCGTAACTACATAAAAATATCCGTTTTCCGGTTATCTTGTATTAATTTTTTTTAAATCCATTTTTTTATATGGCAACATTGAGATTTCTGTTTTTGAAGTTGACATCATGTTTGCTTGTGTTTGGAACCATCAAACGTTCTTTAGCGAAATTTTATGGCAATATTTTGGATTATTAGGATATATTTTTTTCGTGTAATAATGAGGTAATGCATAATTAATTACTAATATAATTTTTCATGTTTGTGTGAACTATTGCAAAATTTTCATGAAACCATTGTAGAAATAAAAATGTTTTTGGATAATTTTTAAGATTTTCACGGCCAAAAGCATTTTCGTTATTTGTTTTTGAGGTGTTATGCCGTGTTGCGCTACCTCCTTCTTTAGCCAACGTTTTGAACATCGTTGCAGTATCCATCATCAGGGCAGATACGGTAGATGTGTAATTTTTAGTCGTGAAGTGTGTGCTTATTTACTTCGAAGCGATACCGTGTCGCCAGCACCACTAACTTTCACCAGAACAAAATAATCGTGACAAGCAGTGGCGTCATCGCCGCGGAACGGAATACAAATCTACCTTTTTACTTAAACGAATGATTGCACTTTGTTTGTCAAGTATTTCTAAGAATTCAGGGTGCGACATATTTTCGTCCAATTCAAGTGATTTTTTGATACTTAGTCGAAGATTTTTTGTCTTAATTTGTAAAGTGATCAGATCACCTCCCGAAGTTTCACGGTTTAAAGCACGGTTGTAATCATGCATTCTCTCAGTCAACTCATTGTTATTATCTAAGATTTACAAGGACCTTGAAACTGAGAGTGTTATAGTGTTCCATAAAATCATAGCCGCCCAGAAATAAGTGCTCAGAATTCAGGAAAAAATCTGATCTAAATCACGATTTTCCGTAGAACCTTGACCTTTGCAGGCCGTTTTATTTTAAACGTTAACTCTTTGTGTCTGATCTGTGGTAGCGGAGACTACCTTATATATCACTAATATCTTATTTATGTGCTATAATTTATTATATGATATGGATTGGGTTTACCGACAGCTTGATCTTTTAGATTTAAAATATTAACAAAGCAATTTGTAACTTCATAGGTTTGTACTTACCCTACCTTTTTTGAGAAGGCAAAAAATCGTTTAAAAATGCGTGATTTGAATTATATGATTAATTGTTATATTAGAAAACGTCGAGTTCAGATCCTTGTACCAATAATACCTAATATTATAGTATGTACGAGTATGTGCACTGTGCAGAATGAGCGCTTTAGTTGAAAATCTAATCTTCTGTAGAGTTCGGTGAAAAGCTTAACATAAAACCATAACAGTCTCCTTCAACGGAAGTAATCTTCCGAATAGGTCCTCTATTGATATGTTTGGTGTAACTCTAAGTGACCAGCTCATGTATGGTGTATGGGGGCTCCATCCAAGCCAGCGTTAAATTACCCTTTGAAAAACTGGGTATACTGTACAGAACTTCAAAATATCTGAAAAAAATCCTCGACTCTGTGCAGAAATGGGCGGTCCGTTTGATAGATTCTCCTGCAATCTTTAGAACACAGGCGTCGGGTGGGAATGCTATCCTTGTTCTACCGGTATTTCAATGGAAGATGGTCCGAGGAAATGGCATCATTGATCCCCTCGGCACCGGTGCGTA
Source organism: Limnephilus marmoratus (assembly GCA_917880885.1). Taxonomy (NCBI): domain Eukaryota; kingdom Metazoa; phylum Arthropoda; class Insecta; order Trichoptera; family Limnephilidae; genus Limnephilus; species Limnephilus marmoratus. Next base: position 55,329,771 of record OU862910.1, read on the forward strand.
GTCGGGAAACACGCCAAACGCGCGCCATTTGACATTTGTCACATGAGAACGGGTCGCTTCTTCGACTCGTTCTTGATTTCAACAGCTCGGCAGTGGAACAATTTTCTGATCTCTATGTTTCCTTCATTCTACAACATGGGTCACTTCAAGACCAATGTTCATTCCTTCCTCTCCTCAAAAATCTCCTCCACACAGCATCTCAGATAACACAGGCCCCAAAGAAAATTATTTTCCTAAGGGCCTGACGTGTGGAGTTAATGTAAAAAAGAGTATTTTTTTCAAACTAAGAAATGTGTAAGTAAGTGTATGTATCGTCTCTTCTAGGTTTCCAACTGCCGAAATGAACTTTTCAATCGTATGTCGAGGTAAGGACACGTAGGTACAACATGCGCATCGTATGTGACCAGTGTGTTTCTATATATCTTACGTACTTAAGTGGAGTGTCAGTTGATTTGACGTTTTTTTAAAGTTAAATAAGAAAGTCCAAATAAAAACCACAATTTCAATTAAAAAAACAATCTTTGCGCAACTATTTCAAAGGTAATTAATAAATTTACAGACAGGCGAAATGTACATATAACGGCCGAATATACATTGCATAGGTGTAGATAATAAATTGAGTATAATACGTGTAATGTTTTATTTTCTACTTCTGACCTGCGTCCGTGCTATGACCATATGCTGTATCTCCTAAAAACTAGACTAAACTTTTTTTGACATTTTCCTCGCAAAGTTTTAAAAGTTTTATTTTAAAATTTTGGTGTATAGATTAGATATACCCTTCATGCAAGATTTTGTTAAAAAAATATACAAATGTGCTTTAAAATTCATGATTTACTGGGTTTCTTTTTTAAAAACAATCAATTCTCAAATCTTTTAAATCAAGAATGACCGGTTTGCGAGGAAAATATCGAAAAAAATCTTATTATTATGTATTTATTCATCTTAAAATTAGCTTTGTGGAGATACAGCATACTGCCATATCACGTGACGCTCACGTGGCACGGATGGCTGCCGATACACGAGGCCATTACGCAATACGCCGTAACTCCAACATCCTGTCTCCTGCACGGCAATGTTAAACTGCACTGTCAAAACAGCGTATCCGTGTGGTTGTCCTGGCAAAATGCTGGATTATAAGTTGCTTTGTTCTGCCATTTCGGAAGTTTTTTTGTAGTTAGAGCATTGTGCCATCGTCGATTCTTGAGAAACAACCACATTAAGCTAATAAAAGCACAGCTGATCCTCAGACAGTAGGTCCTCCGGCATACTTATATATTATATGCAGTCATGTAGGTCGTATATGCAGTTACGGTATAACTACTTACATAAAAATACAACCAAGTGTCGAAGGGATATGCAGAGAAGACGTTCCGCTGAATAACAAAAATATAAAACATATTTTAATTCATATGCATCAAGGATAAAACAACCAGTCTATTTAAAGTGAAAAATGGCACTATAAATAAATTCGTAAATAAAGATGATTTTGGGTTTGAAATTGGTAAATAACGCACAACAAAATTATAATTTAAATACTGGGTGGCCAACTGTCGGGGGATTAACTATGAGCTACCGTCGAATAGAATTGATTGAGTGCGGTAAATCCGAAATGCTTTATCTACAGATAAGGCATATTGCCACAACACGGGCGTCGGCATAACGGATTGTTAAAATATTTACAAACAACTTTATGTTAGATTGGTGTAAATACCTACGAGGTAGATGCTATAAATCAGGCATTTTTTACTGTGACATTTCCGTTATTCAAATGTTAATTGCTGAACCCAAACATAGAAAATAAATTCCTGATTCGTATCCTATTAATATAAAATATATCGGATTTTATCGGCCAGTAAAAAATAACAGGCAATTTCCACAATCATGTTCTTCGGACATATTTCAAGCAATCACATGACACATCTAGATCTGCTTTTGCATCATAATTGTTCAGCCACGATCTGGGACCAATCAAAGACTGTTTCATAACGAATATTGCACAAATACCACTATTTTGTCCTTGCCTGCAATATAAAATACAATAACCGAAACCTTTAGAGATAAAATGATACGTGTTCATTGTGTTTTCGTTGCAATGTATTGAGAAAAGAAACTGAAAGACGAGAAAAAGAAAACCGAATTGTCCGTGTGAAGGTGATACAATTTTACTATTTCCAAAATAATGTACTGTAGCGGGATAATTTTAAATCCACACTTCTTATTTAGTAAACACAATTAGTCTTTATTTGGAGTAGGTACAATCAGCTTGCAAGAATGACACAGTTAAATAATAGTAAAACAGTCCAAAACTATAACAATAAATTTTTGGATACTTTAACAACCCAAAGGAAACTAATTGTTCCTTCAACCACCCGTTGAAACTTTTAACAGCAGGACAGGAGTATTCACTCTGGGTTAGCCGAAAGAATTTCAGTCCTGCCAGAGATTTTTCCTCGAAGATACGCGGTTTGGACCGGTAGGCAAACTTAATTTTCTCGAGACACCACATGCCCTTATATTCATCTGTGTGGCTGAACAACGGGGTGCAAAATCTAACCAATAGCATCCCTCGCCACTTATATTAGTAAAGAACGAAGCGATGCGGGAAAGAATTCGAGATTGAATAACTCTCAATATACACTCAAAATAATAAGATACCTACCGGGTTTCGCTACAACCGTAGCTTCTTCAGGGCAAGGCAGTTAGGGCAGTGTACTCTTAATCTACTAAAATCTAAAAGTTTAGGGACATGTGTTATTAATAATATATTATGCTTTCACTTTTCACTGTGGATTGTAGAATGCTAAAAGGTAGAAATGCAAAAAGGTAGAAATAAATAAAAAGATGCAACACTTACATTACCATATAATTAGAACTCTCCGAAGTTGAGTTATATCAACAGACAATAATAAAAGCCGTTACCTTACGGCATAAGAACGGAATAGGTATCAGATTAGACAACTAAGCACTAGAGCTGAGGAAAGCAAAAAACAACCAAATATACCTAAATAAAATTCCGATACTTTTAATTTTTTTTTTTTTTTTTTTTTTTTTTTTTTTTTTTTTTTTTTAATTAAAAATAAATTTTATAAATTAATTAATTACATAGTAGATATATTTGATGTACCCCCATAATTAAGCAAGGCTTGTGTGTATGGGGGGGTGTTATTGTATTGCTTTTTTATATCATTCAGTTTAAGTTTTCAGTATAATTTTTAAGGTGAGTTTTAAAATTTTTTATATTGGTATTCATGTTTCTAATTTTTTCTGGTAATGAATTAAAAAATTTTGCTCCGAGATATTTATGACTCAATTGTCCAATTTTTTTTTTACATTTTGGAGTGGGAAGTATTGATGTTTGTCTAAGACTTCTGTTATTTTTAAATGGTGCAACTTGATTTTTAATATTATCTTTATAAATTTGTAATGTTGCATGATAAAAGTATAATGCATTTAATTTTCTGACCTTAAATTGTTTGAATAAAAGTTCTGACGAATATGAGTAGGGTTTTTTTAAAATTGTTTTTATTATTAGTTTTTGTGATATGTAAATTGTTTGTGTTTGATTTTTATATGTGCCGCCCCATCCTATAATGCCGTATTGTATAATTGATTGACAGAAAGCGAAGTACGTGGTTCTAAGTAATTTTTCGTTTAAAATATCTCTTAAACATCTAAATATATATGTTAGTTTCCTTATTCTGTTGTTCAGAATATTAATGTGTGGAGATCATTTTAAACGCTGGTCTATTGTTATGCCCAGGTACTTAATATCAGTTTTGCTTTCTATTTTTGAACATGATATATTACATTTGTGGTTTTCTGTATTTGTCACAGAGTGGATTATTAAGTTTATTTCTTTAGGTGTTTCTTGTTTTTTAATGAAAAATGGCAAATAATAGGTTTTTTTAGAATTTAAAGTCAACAGGTTTTTATCAAACCATAATTTTAGTGCATTGATATCTGTATTTGCCATTTTGTTTAATTCAGACCAGGTGTTTGCTTTTAGTAGTAGGACTGTGTCGTCAGCGTAGGAGACAATGTCTCCATATTTAGAAATATTGAATATATCATTGACATATATAATAAATAACAATGGTCCCAAAACTGTACCTTGGGGTATTGAAAAATCGCTATATTTTGAATCGCTGACTTGATTTAGTAATTTTACTTGTTGTGGTCTTTCATGTAAATAACTAGCTATCCATGCTAAGACTTTCCCATTAATTCCTATAGATTTTAATTTATTTATTAATTTTTTATGTGATATGCTGTCGAAAGCTTTTTTCAAGTCTATAAATATTCCGATACATTTTTTATCGGAATCTAGGGCCGTATATAAATAGTTGGTTATTTTTGCTATCGCGTCGTGAGTACTTGTATTTTTTTTGAAGCCGAATTGATTATCATTAATTATTTCATTTTCATCTTTTCTCTAAACACGATTAAGTTGACATCTGTTGACAAAGAGCACTCTCTTCATTATCCTCCACCTACCCTTACTTACCTCCTCCACTGGAGCTCAGACAATTTTTTTTTTCAATCCATTGTGTTGACATAATGTATTATTTATATCGGATTGGGATTTCTGGTTGCGTTCGTGGAAGATCCACACATCTGGATGCTCGAGGGTTCTCCTGGGAAAGTGCCTGGTCCGGGCCACGGATGGTAGGATGTCCCAGATAGTCTTTGTCGCTAGCGACGCGGCGCGTCGGATTTGCGGTCAGTTTTTGAAAACTCTCTTTCTCTCACCTGGCTGATTGTGTCGCAAAAGATATTTACATGTATGTTTGTATTTTGTATATTTTTCTATCAATAAGAATTGTTCTAACATACTAAATCTTTCATTTGAAATGAACCTGACAATTTATCCCCACTATCTTGAGATGGATCGCTATTGCTCTGCTGTTTACCTACTTAAAATATACTCGTATGTCAATCTCATTTTTTTAATTTTAGAATTATTAATATTATGTTCGACTATTTTTTCCTATAAGACGAGAGGTTCTGGGTTCGAGTCTCGGTTGCGACCTATCTTTTTATTTCTCTGTGTCTTGTTCTCTTTCATATTTTCTTTTAGATTTTTAGTGTTGTCTTCTTCTTCAACGATAAAAAACCTTTATTTTTATTTAGTTAAGTCACCGCCCTGGAGAAGGTGCTGTTATGTCCCAAACAAGTTTGCTAATCACATCAAGAATCGTATACAAAGATATTATTAACTATTTTGAATACGTCCCTTTATCTGAAACAATTCGATTATGATCTACCACGTTGCACAAAGCACAGTCCTTTGTCCGTTTGGTTTACATACTTCATTGCGACTTATTGTTCAATAATCATAATTGTAAACAAAAATAAAATGTCAGCATTGTGTTCAGATCCAGGTGGTCTAATTGTCCGAAGGTAGATACAATTCGAAATATGCCACAACAAGTATTATACAATAATTGAAATAGTTTGTTGTAGTCTTTGGTCACGACAGATGACAATGGCAATAGTGTGGAGTGCAATAGGAAATCCTCAGACATTTCATTCTCCGGTATGACAGTAAATTAATTAATAGAACCACACCTTTCTATATTTCTAAATTCTGCGATGAACTGTTATGAAATGGATAATTGTTATAATTGCTTAAGGCGCTGTATACCCGCTCAAAAAGAAGAAGATGGAGAGATATGTAATTACGAATGTTAGAGAGAGCGTGCTAATGTTAAAATCGAATATTTAAGCGAAATTTGTGAAAATGTTTAATAAAACATGACTCGTTTAAAATAGAGCAAAAATATCATGGGGGTTGTCTAAAACAACATTTAAAGAAACACTGTAATTTTTTTCGTACATATAACTTGTAAAATAACTGAAACAAACGTGTTTATAATAATTATTGCGGCATCCATGCGATTTTTTTCTATCCAGGGAATTTCATATGATTTGCTTTTCGGCGTGGGGAATATATTGATATTATCTTCAAGATTAACATATATTTTTTTAAGAGCTTTAAAACTTGTGTTTAAGGTACATATGTAATAAATCAGTCGAAATGGGGTACGCCGCGGCTTAAGTATACATTTAACATTAATACAATTCTTTGTACACTTTTAGAATAACGTACCTTATTAAAGTTTGACAATTTTTTAAATCTTTTGCATTAAATTTATTTCTTTTTAAATACATCTATTTGATTTTTATTAGAACAACTTTCTTTTTATAACTTTTGCAGATTATTCCTATCAATATAATATTATATCATTGAAGAAGAAGACAACAATACTTATCTAAACTAAAATATGAAAGAGAACAAGCCACAGAAAAATAAAAAAAGATAACAGTCGCAACTGGGACTCAAATGTTCTGTGTTCGATTCCCAGTTGCGACCGTTATCTTTTTATTTTTCTGTGTTTTGTTCTCTTTCAATGATTTATATGTTCAATAATATATTACGTTGATGGGAATAACCTTCAAAACCTTTACCCCGCCTTGAATAAACTACGACTGCAAGAGGTTTTATGCTTTTAAGATTTATGGCATAGCTTACCTTTGAAGCCAACTAGTATTGTTAGTTTTAAATGTAAAGTTCAAAGCTCTTTACAAAAAGGTTTTCCAGTTGCCGCCAAGAACTTACGAAAAAGCTTGCAACAAACTGGGCTAAATAGATTATGTTGACAAAAAGCCTAGCCAAATTTTTTCTCGCCATTTCCAGTATCAAGATCAACTCTCTGTTCAGTTGTGCCAAAAATGAAACCAGTTTTCCTATCTCTTTATCGATATGGCCGTACTAAAAAATGTGTTATAATGTTATGTCATTGCTAGTGTATTTTAATGCCCCTCTAAAATGCCGCCCGCGTTTTTTACGATTGGAGTAAGGCATTTAATAAAATTAATGATAAATTACGCCCGTGCTTTTGAAATTTCGTAAATTTCAAGATTGATCTCAGTTGAGCAACTGGCCATTTCAACTGACTGTTATTATTATCATGTTGCTACTTTTTCTATTGTGAATTAGTTCGTATCTGTTTGACCTTCGTCAAATGCCTTCCGGTTAAGTATTTCATACAATATTTAAATTATAATAATACATATTAAATGCTGGTATTGTTTTGTAACATGTTAACAGGATACACGGTATTTTTGGACCATAAAATCTATTAAAAAAACGGATGAAACGTACGTTGTTAATTAATAAATTAACGTAGAATATACCGGGAGATAATAATGCCTTTATGTTTTTAATTCAATATCCTAAATACTAACTGTACGTAATGAACGTGGAAATTATCGAATAATAGCGAAGGTAGATATGTCTTTTATGAAGTTACGATGTACCTGAACAGGGGAGATAAAAGTCCTGTTAGCGGGTTAGAGAGCCTCTCCCATTTTTGACCGTCGTATCGTCGATTGACAAAACATTTACTTTTTTACAAGAGCTCCACACAGGAGGCCCTGAAAAAAAAATCCCTTAGGGCATTTGCTATCTTTGGGGATGCTATGTGGGGGGGGGGTATTTTGGGGAAAGGAAGGTGAGGAAGTTCGGGGAAGGAAAAGAGTATGAGGGATTGGTAGAATTCTTTGGGTAAATGTGTCCAGGAGTGACGAACGTATGAATTCGTTCTCCCCACTGCAGTACAAGGCGATGGTTCGAGAAAGTCCGGCTGGAGAGGTCTAGGTTAGGTCTCCCGATCCGGCCCGCCACGCAGTAGGTGGTTGAAAGCATTTGCCGCCAAGACTTAGACAAACCTCACCCTAAGAACCCGGGCACCCCTGGTAAATCACCAAACACAGCGAACCACTAGGGGTGACCTATGGCGGGGATGTTGATTGATCCCATACCCACCTCCCAAATTGTAGTATCTCAACAGTTGTCAGTTAAGTATTATTTGAGAAGAGTATCATCTGTCGTCGTTGCGATAATAGCCGAAGTTATCTATGGCAGATGGGGAGACGCCATCAGTGTCGCGGGTCCGCAGCCGCAGAATAACTTAGAGCCTCTATAGAGGGAACGTTGCGTCCGTTAAAAATTCGTTGTAAATATAACGATAACGTAAATAAAGTAACTCATAATCAATGATCGGACCTCGATCTTATTTGGAAGTTTCCCAACACATTTCAAGTAGTTTAAATAACTGGAATTAATAGAATACTAACGAATCAATATTTATGTTTCTTATGGCATTGTAGACTGAATACAATCTCTACTTAACTTATTAAAGTAATGTGTCTAATTAAAATTTATAATTAACCTACAAAAGGTACACGTTTTCAGGACATTTTTTACTATCTGCACGCACGGGCTGTTATAACTGTGTCCATAATACTATGATCTTTACACTGTAATTATTATAATTGAATACTTAACGAAATACCGGGATTTATTTCATTGATAATCTGACAAAACAAATAAAGTATTGTAACCGTGCCGTATGTACAAAAATAATTATCGATCTTATGTACACCGCTTTTTATTGTTTTTTTCAATGTACAATCCTGTTAAACCGCAATTAAGCAGCTAGTCAACTACAATTTAATTACATATACATAATATTATTTCTATAACTATACAGATTGTCACAATTAACACACAGACTTAATATAAATCGTCTCTATTTAGTAATCATATTTTCAGCATATATCTCAATCTATTTAAAGAATCGCATTTTTTATATTACTCGGTAACATATTAAATATTTTGGGCACATTATATTCCAGTGTTTGCCGTCCGTACTTATTATTATATTTTGGAACAAGCATTCCTTCATTCTTTGTGAACCTAGTGTCGTGTTCTTATATTCAGACTCAGATATATGTCAATATTTTGTACCATAATAGGGCCTGCACCGGTAATATAGTTAAATTCTTATACAGCAATGATATGTTTCGTCTCAAAAAATATGTTTTTGAACTAGTAATTTAACTATTGAATTTTGTACAGATTGTAGGTGGTTTAAATTAGTTTTACAAATGTGTCCCCAAGTGGTTATGGCGTAGCGTAAAGTTGATTGCTAGTGATAAGTAAATAATTTTGAAAATATTTACTGGAACGAAACATTTGTGTTTGCACAGCCTACCCACTATCTCGCCCTCAGCCGTCGACATGTTTTGTTTATTTGTGTGTCCCATTTAAAATTGCTATCAACAGTCACCCCCAAATAAAAGTATACATTTAAATGTTCAATTATGTTTTGACAAAGTTACAAATTTTTTTGTGGTTTGCTACGTTTGGTGACTTGGCAGGAGTGCCTGGGCGTCAGAGGCCTTGATGAAAATAATACCCTATTTCATCTTTGGTCTTTTTAGATAAGAAAAGGAAGTTATGGGGAGGAAAAACTTATGAGGGGTTGGTAGGATCCTGGGGGTCAGTGTGCCCAGAAACAGTAACGGACGTATGAATCCAACCCTCCTACTGCGGTGCAAGACGATGTTCCAAGAGAGTCCTGCTGGACAGATCAAAATATCTTCCCTAACCCCTCTCTGTAGTGAATCATTTGGAGTTTCCTGTGGCAGGTGTTGGTTACCCAATAAAATTGGAAATAATTAATACAAATATCATTCTGCATTATCCGCGGTACCAATAACTGCTAATACTTATATTTAAATACTGTTTTAAGTTTAAATATAAGTTTTGTTTTTCGTGTCGTGTATAGTTTTGTATCGTGTAATCAATGCAAATTGCTCTTTTTCTTTTTGTAATGCCTGATACGAGATAATTTGTTTTTTTCGTGTTTCGCACTTTTGACCCACTCAGCTTGTTTTGTAATAAATAATATATCTTTAAGAAATTGTAGACAATAGATAATTTTTATTAATTTATGTTTTATCACCAGGATCGAAATTACGAAAGATTTTTGCCTTCTTTAGAAATGCCCTCTAGTATATTATATCTTCGTGTAGACTAGATATCAATACGTACATTCGTGTAGATACGAATAAGAACCGATTATAAATATTGCCAAATGATTTTATCTGATTATTCGCCATTTTTAAATTCGTTGAATATCGCAAAGATCAAAATCTAGGACACCTTAATAATATTAAAAAAAGATTATGTAAAATTATAGAGTAGCTGGACATGCTTAATACGAATACGTCAAAGAAAAAGAATGACCGAAACTGTCAAAACACCCGAAATTTTGAAATTATGTTTGACAAAAAATGAATCTTAGTGCATCCAATGTGGGGGGCGGATATTGTTACCGCCGCACCGGGAAATTATCTAGATAGCGAATACCTCCACATGTGTGGCAGGCCGGATCGGGAGAGAATGGGAGGGAGACCTTTTGAAGTCTCCAGCCGGACTCTCTCGGGACATCGCCTTTCATCGCAGTGGGAGGGATAAATTCGTACGTCCATCACTCACGGACACAATGACCCCCAGGTTTCTACCCACCCCTCAAACTTTTTCCTTTTCAGAACTTCCTCTCCTTCCATTCCTAAAGATTTTATCCACTCAGCATCCCCAAAGATGACATAGGTAGACCCTCGGGGTAATTGTTTTCTGTGTGGAGCTAATGTTAAAAATAAATATCACCAAAATGATACCGAAGATATATTACACTGTGGAATAAGGTACATGGACCAAAATTCCAATTTTTTTTTGCAATCACCGGGTTTTGACCCTCCGACCTCTTGGTCCTGATGCAAGCAGCTTACCTCTAAGCCACGGAAGTCAAGCTACCAACTAAATACCTAACTACACTAACTAGTAATCAGCATTTAATTCCAGCGGAAAAGTTCCCCGCTAATTAACTTGCTTTAATAATGGCAGAGGATGTTTCGTTAATTTGTGGAGCGTCTTCCCCGTTGCTTGAGAAATCAAAAAACATCAACTTTGCATGAAAACGAGTAAAAACTAAACAATTTCGACCATTGCACAATACTTTTCTTCACTAAAAACGTGATCCTAGAAATGCATTGTATTTTTTTTTTGTTTTACGTTAGCTCCATACAGGAGGCCCAGAGAATTTTTATGTATGAAAATCTCATCGCATGCACACACACTACCCCTTGCGGCTCTGACTACGTTAGTTTCATGACAGTTGATCCCCAACAGTTGGTCCCCCGACATACTTATGAACAATATGCAGTTGATTTAGAGAAAATACGGTACAACTATTAAAATTTCTATTTTTGATACTGAAAATTCGTGGTGGAATTCCATATCACATCGAACAGTATTAATACAGTGGCATCTGCGTGGTTGAATTTCAGAACCCAGCTATGTGTGCATATCGGACGCCACGCCATACGCGCCGCGCCACAGATAACATCTGTGTACGTGGAATTTCACACAAAGCTACTGTTACAATTCGGTTTCGAATTCAAGAATTCGACACAAGATGTCGCTACTTCCGGTTGGACGGGATGTCTCCCCCCTAGTTATAACTGCTACGAATTTGTGAATATGTGGTATCTCTCCGGATATGAAAAGATTGACGGTAATACATGTTGTATCAAGTGGCTATATATTATATGACATCATTGCTCTGTCTCGGTTACTTTGTCCCGGTGACTAGCTACGGTGGATCCGAGGAACGAGCTGTTTTTGGAATCAGTTCGTATTGGATCTATAAAATGGTCACCAACAATAACTGGGCAAAGCCAAACCAAAAGCCGTCTGCAGGGCCTAGAACTAAAAACCTGCGGAGCGATATTTTGATAGCTATTAGTTTGTTTTATTATGTTACAGTATATCAACCCACAGAAAATACAACTATGTGTCCCCGAAGGGGTGTGCAGAGAGGATGCACTGCGAAATAACAAAAGTATGAAACGTGTTTTCATTTAAATGTATTAAGGATAAAACTATTTGTCTGTATAATGTATATATCAGCGTATAAATACAAAAAATCGATACTGTTAATAAATTCGTTAAATATTCTTGCCAACTTATTATTACTTAAAGGTATTTTGGAAACAGTTTTCATGTTTTAAATTGGTGAATAATGCACAAAAAATTATAAATTTATAATATTTATAATTTCAGGAGGCCAAGTGTCGGGTCACCAACAATGTTATATCACTGGCTTTATTTCAACTTACATCAGGTAGGTACAAAGTGGTCATAATGTCAGTTGGTCAGAGTTGGAGTGTTACCGCACTGGACACTGTTTACAGATTGCATCACAGCTTTCATAATCATTGAATTAAATCACAGGTATTGTACGTTATCTACAGTAAGACAGATAAATCAATCTAATCGTGTCAAGTACCTAACCGTAAAATTTTTACAGGAGACAAAAAAATTTGAAAAGTGGGTACGTTAACTATGTATATTTTTTTAAATCGGTGGGAAGACTACAAATATTTTATCAATGTGAAGAATGATATATTCCATGTTTTTGTCGTGGAATTCCAGTTCAACTTTTCCTCTTTTGGTCATCTTATCAAAATCAAAATATGGAATACATTGCATTGCACTACCACTTCATACATTCTGGAATAAACTATTATTATTATTATATTATTAGTATTTGTGTTTTCTTCTTCGGAGTCGCTAGATATCGCATTCTTTTGCCTGTTCATTTTGAAGTGGTTTGAAGATTGGATATTGATTTGACAAAAAAATCGGATTTTATAGGATTCGATCTTTAGTCCTCTAAATGGGTCGCTGAGGTTCGTCAGGCGCTTTATACTACTAGACCAGGGGTCGGAATTTACGGCTCTTCAGATATCAATTGCAATTTCACCTCTACTCAACCTTATGAGATGGAGCCGCCGAACGAACTTTGACTCGACCGACATCAGAGTTACCGACTCAGCTCATGGAACGCTTGATTTATTAAACGAGTCTTCTGAAGTATGAGAGTATGATTTCGGAACACAAGGCTGGTTTAAGGTTTAAAGTTAACATAGGGAACGTACCCATACTACGTGATCTCTTCGGGGGGGGGTCTTCAAAATGTCACGCTTGGTACAAATGAGCGGCGGTTTGCTTAGGATTTTGGTCACCGGGGGGAGGGGGGGGGGGGGGGTTAAAAATGGCAAAAAATTGGTCACGTACTATGGGTACGTTCCCTTATCTGGAACTAGAATTTTAAGGAATCTCTCTCGCAGGCTAAATCTCGTCCGATTGAGACGAAAATCTGCGAACGTGCTCATTTGCTCTGTTTAATCATTCATTTGCTATTTGGGAACGGATCACTTGCGTGGTTTGCGTTGTGCGGAGTGTCTGGACGAAGTAATCATTAAAGTTCATCCACACTAGCGATATAAATCGGGAATTTAATTTCATAAACTATCATTTAATCGAAGTTTTAAGCTAAAAATGAGTTTTGTTCGCTAATGCCCTCAACCGCTTTTTTTGCAAGCGAACGAACGTAGTTTAAACACTAAATCGTGCTAACAGCTTGACACACTTAGCTTTACAAGCAGATGCATCCAAAATGTTATTTTTTATGCAATAAAAAATGGTTGATAAATACTTTGTCAGATCCTCATTTCAATAGAAGTTATATGTGACAAGCAGTAGGTGGTGTAAAGAGATTTTCGGACTGCTTTGCAGCAATTTTTTCAATTTGGGAGGTGGGAATGGGTACCGCCGCCTCGGAAACCTTTATTGAATAACCAACTCTTCTGCCATTGGTCACCCCAAGTGGTTCGCTAAGTTTGGTGATTTAGCAGGGGTGCCTGGGTTCATGGGGTGAGGTTTGTCTAGGTCTTGGAGGCGGATGACTAGAACACACTGAACCCCAGATTCCCACCCACCCCTTAAAACCTTTTCCTTCCCAGAACTCTTCTCTCCTTCCTTTCCGTAAAAAAACCTTCCACACAGCATCCCAAAATATGACATAGGCCCTTAGGGAAATTATGTGTGGAGCTGTGTGGAGCTCATGTAAAAGAAAAAAAAGCAACCTTTTAATTCTGAAAGTTGGTCTTCCACTCTAAAACGTCCCACAAATATAACCTTTAATGTTTTTAAATGATTAAATTATGAAATACCTAACACAAATCAATCAAAAAAAATTACATGCTTAAAAACCCTCCACACAGCATCCCCAAAGATCACATAGGCCCTAAGGGAAATTATGCAGGCGCCCCTATCGGTCAAGCGAAGAAATACTCCCTGCTGACATCTAGCGGAATAACTATAAAGCTTTTTCAATACAGTATAATTTTTTACTGTTTTTCATTTAAAACTATTAAGAATGTATGTTTATCATAATTTAAGCATAAATGTAATGAACTTTTAATTTTTTCCATTTTTCTCAATACAAAAATATTTTTGGATATTACGATATTTCGGGCAAGGGCGCAATAATTATGACCAACGAAATAGAAAAATGACAAAATAGTGAATTAAGACGAAACCTGGCGGCGTTTTATCCATACAAAAGCATTCACCATTTTCCTCTCAGGATTTTGAACTACTGCAAATATTTTTTAATATAATTTAAATTTCGACCACCAGCGTGTCGGTACTTTTTGCTTTCTTTGATTATTACTTCCCATAGAAGTTAGGACGCTTCAAAAATCGTTAAAATTGCCTGGTTTGAATACCATCAACTGACTTTTTCGTTATTTGTTTTTGGGGTGTTATGCCGTGTTGCATTACCTCTTTCTTTATCCACCGTTTCGAACAGCGTTGCAGTGTCCATCATCAGGGCAGATCTGGCAGATCCGGTAGATGACATCTAAAAAAACGTTGGCTAAAGAAGGAGGTAGCGCAACACGGAATAACACCCCAAAAACAAATAATGAAAATACTTCTGGCCGTGAAAATCTTAAAACGAACCATCAACTGTCGTTCAGTGTACAAACTAGCCAATGTATTTTAAAAAAAAAAGAGTGTGCTTTAGACCACCCGACTGAAGTAAACTTACTTAGTTACGACCTTGGGATGACCTAATGTATGGTTATTCAATAAATGATTCCTTGTGCTCGCACCTCTCTCTCTTGCCCTTACAGTAACATACGAAACATAACTCTCTCTCTATCTTCACTAACTTATATCTCCCTCCCAACTTCAAGCGTGCGTAAAGGCCCGACCGTTCGCCTCGCCCGATCACCGTTCGCATCGATTACTGTTCGCATCACACTTTTCGTAACGCATTCACCAGCTTACCCCCCCCCCCCCCAAGTCGAGCGTGCCTAAAGAAGTTTTACTTCAAAAACGAATTGATATAAAATATTTTCTTCTATTACAGTTAGTAAAAAAATCTTATAAATTAGTCCAGTTTTGACGGAGAAAAACGGAGAATAAAAATGATTTTATTTAGGTATTATGAATCAGCCTGATGTGCGGTTGTCCCTTTCGCTCAGTATTCGTGGGAGTAAAGAGCGACAGTGACAGCAACAGTTTGGGAAAATACATATTTTTTTTAATTTCTCGACGACTGCGTTTCCTCTCAATGAAAAACTCAAGCGGTGAAGAATGTTCCAATAAAACATTGACTATTACGTAAAAACGTAATAAAACGATATTATACGAGTATCTAAGCTTTTCTCATCACTGTTAATTTGTTTTGTGTTCACGGAATATTAAGTCCGATAATAAGAAATTACGATACCAATTGAAAAAATTATTACCATCACAACCATTTTTTGTTGACGCCTGTCTCTTTTAATTCGATCGAAATTCACCTCTTTTATATCAAACGAAAGTGTTTTCCAATACTGCAAAGCTGTGGCCAATTGGACTATTTATTAGCTGACGATAGGTCGTATTGATTAATGACGGGAGTAAATTGTCAATTTGATTGTTAAAGTTTATTCCTGGTTTCGGATGAAAAGTTAGCTGTTTTCCGAAATAAATAAAATGTTTTAAAAGCTTTAAAAATGATAATAATGCATCCGCCTTGCAAGTAATGTAAGCCTAATGATGTAAGATTAAGAATGGGACTCTTAGATGGGTAGTGTAAGGAAAATGGCAGAAGAAGTCAGGGACGCCCGAGGTGAAGACACGATTTAGTGATTTTAAATGTCTGCAGAATGGCTGTGTTGATGGGAACTCCTGTTAACAAAATTAATAAGAAAATATTAATCTTAGTATTTGGGATTATGTCTGCAATCCTAGTTCAACGAACTGTAGAACTAGGATTTGCCTTAACTTTAAGTGTCATTTAAAATTAGAACTAATTGTGGGGACAATTCAGACGAGCAATAAAGTACTCGTACTTTTATAAATTAACTATTTTATTGTAATTAATTATTTTATTGTAATTAATTATTTTAGTGTAATAAATTATTTTATTGTAATAAATTATTTTATTGTAATTAATTATTTTATTGTAATTAATTATTTTATTGTAATTAATTAATAATGCCACGCGTGAAATATTATTTATTTTGTTTAAATTTTTGACATGACGTAATATTTCAAGTTTACTGAGAGTGTTCATTCGAGAGGTAAATTTTTGACATTCTCTAAAACTGTTAATGTTTGTTTTTTGAAAAGCAATGATCATGAAGCAAATTTCGTTTTTATAAATACTTTGAGCTTCACAAATCCTACAATTATAATATTCCCTGATTTTTCACTGATCTGTGATAGTAATAATATAAAATTTATGCTGTTCATTTTTGTGAAATTTCACTTCAAATAAACTTTAAAAATCAACCATTAAAAAACAATATTTTCTACTATAATAATCTATTGTCAGCTTTCGACCTATATGCGCCATCTCTTGCGCCCGCGTCGGTTCGTAGCCAATTTCAGAGAATTGCGTATGTTTGATTGATATAAATGCATTGGCATCGACAACGGGTCTATCTGTGTCCACTGTCAAGATTTGCATTCATTCATTCATGAAAACAAAATAGATCTTCAAATAGATTTATTTAAAAAAATGATTTTAAAACTCCATCCAGTGGTCTACAAAGTGCTCCTATAGCGTAGTTGATAAAAATAAAATGGCAAAATATGCATTCAGAACAAAGCAATAAGAAGAGAAAAAATTATCAACAGCACAGACAAAATAACAACATGAAAAGATATAAAACATGAGTCAATTTATGTTCAGCATTATACATAAAAAGTACATCAAGGAGGTAACCGAAACCAAACAATTAGGTACCTACCGAATGCTTGAGAAAATGGCTAATCACAATACATTTTAAGCAAACAAGTTAAGATTTATGAACGGTAGGATTTTTGGAGTAAAACTTCTTTACAGCGCTCTTGAGGCGATTTTTCGCAAAAACAGCGCTATATAAGTTGTCCAAATTTATTATTACGCACGCTTGACATGGGGAGTAAGCTGGTGAATGCGTGACGAGAGCGTTACGAAAAGGGTGATCGGGCGAGGCGAACGGTCGGGCCTTTACGCACGCTTGACTTGGGGAGTAACCTGGTGAATGCGTGACGAGGGCGTTATGAAAAGTACGATCGGGCGAGGCGAACGGAAGTTGAGAGGGAGATATAAGTTAGTAAAGTTTTACTTCAGTCGTGTTGTCTAAAGCACACTCGTTTTTTGAAATAATTTTGTTTTAGAACGCAGGAAACCCCAAAATTCTCTCAGGGCCTATATCATCTTTGGATTGTGGTGGGGTGGATCTTATTAGAAATGGAAGTAGAGGAAGTTCTGAGAAGGAAAAGGTATTAGGGGTAGGTAGGAATCTGGGAGTCAGTGTGTCGCCAAAAACCCCTTGTGGATGGAAAGAGAAAGGCTTCTCCGTTTACCTCTCACCCGAGAAACTTGAGTGGAAACTTGATTGACAATCGGCCAAGGTGCAAACGTCCATCTTGTACATGACCCCATTAAGAGACAGTCTCGGTTCTCATTGACCAGGTGCTCCCATAGCAGTTGTGTCCACATGATGCATAGATAGGACCTTAAAATGTCAACAGCTTGTGTAGTTATCGAATGTCCGCTTCGTTCATTTTCCGGCGGGATTGATGAGCCTACAGGGCGACGCCTGAGGCCCCAGACTGGCTCGCAGATCTAGATGACCCCCTCTGACTCCCCCTCCCCCACCATAAGAAAGAAGAAGTGTGTCCAAGAGTGACGGACCAATCCATCCCTCCCACTGCGGTGCAAGGCGATGTTTCGAAAGAGTCCTGCTGGAGAGATCAGAAGGTCCCCCTCAACCAGTCTCCCCTTTCACGCAGTTGTTGGACAGACGCAGCCGCCGCAAATGAGCCCGAGCACCCCTAGTAAGTCTCCAAACTTATCAAAGAACTTGGGGTGACCTATGTCGAGGTTATCCATTAATTGATTCGTTCATAACCGCCCCCCAAATACATAGTTTTCACACGGCAAAAAGGGAGATTGGATGATCTCCAGAATCAATAAATCTCTGATCATATTTTTTCAGGCGCCCTAGCAAAAAGCAACTGTGTCGAACTTAACATTTCCGTTAGCAATAAATAACAATATTCTGTTATTTAAACAGCTTAAAGGTATTACTCGTATTTATAACCTAATAAAATAATAAACAACTTCCTTCATTACTATGATCGAATAAACATAAAATCTTAAAATGAAGCCATAAAGCTTACCCAAGACCAACACCAATCGATGTGAACTAAAGTAGATACCCAAGAGATAAATATTACTTATTTTTAAGATGCTTCCGCTGTATTATGTTTAGGTACATTGCATACTTCTGAAGCGTGATGATTCAGTGAACGTAGCAATTGCCTCACTTTCTTCTATCATCCAATGACAAATAGTTGTGTCATTTTATAGCCCAGCGTAAATTGTATAATCATCAAGCCTTAGACAAGGTATGGCATAAAAGTGGTGGTGCTGGTAAAAGAGCCAGATAAACTGCCTGTTATTGCCTATTACCGTCAACAGTCTTGCCGGAAAGGTGTTAGCTGTCAATATTACCGTAATACATATGTATTTATTCACAATAACAAAAAACGATCTCCTGCAATAACTCCACTAAACTTGTATAAACTTGGAAGCGTAATCGTAAAATGATTTATTAATATTAATAGCATTCGAAATTTTGACTTTTGGTAGGGGTTTAGAGGCGAACGGAGATGCATAACATAATATAAATAACAATATAGTGAAAATGTTTTAAAAAATCAGAGTGTGTAACTCACACGCTATAGAAGTGGAACTACAAAGTCGCTAGATGTCTCTTTCTTTACTTTTAAAAGTGGTTTGAAGGTTGGATATTGATTTACCAAAATAAAAATGTTTTTTTTAGATTTCGAAGGATTTGAACCTCCGTTCGCTGGACTTCTCTAGCCGCTGAGATTTGCGAGTCGGCAGACGGCGACAGCAGACGGCGACTGCAGTGCCGTCGACGGCAGGCGGCACTGTCGCGTAGGTTCCGAAGTCGACGGCATTGACGGCACTGCAGCTGCGTCTGCTGCTTATAGCCCATTCACACCATTCATTTATCGTTCATTTCGTGATTTCATTCCGCCTCTTTCCCTCGAAATGAACCGTGTGAACACCGAAGTGAATAGAGACAGTTCCGAATGAAGCATACCAACAATGTTGGAATGCTTCCTTCGGCACTGTTCCCTCGCAACCGGAATTTAACATCACGTGACGCGAATGATGTGTGTGAACACTCAAGTGAACAGTCTTTCACTCGCAAATCAGTCGGCCGAAATGTTCTGTCGTGAGGACGAGTAGCCGGAGCGGCTTAAACGTCAAAATGCTCCGTTTGGTTCGCTTTTCGAAATAACTCCTACACGTCTCATAGAAATCGTTGTTTCTCCCTTACTATCATAGTGAAAAATATGATCTAAACGGTATTAGAAAGAGAAAATAATGTTCTATATATCCAATATAACAATTAACCACAAAAATAATACGAATGTACACTTCTATGGAACCAAAGTTTCTGATCGAATTTGAAAAAGAAATTATGAAACATTGTGAATTTTTTATGAATTATTTTTATATGAAACGTCAAAAAAGTGAGGTGACAGAAATGTTTATAATTTATTTGTCTAACAAAATAAGTGTGTGTTTTTATATTTCTTTTGTTAACCAGTAATTTTAGTTAGAATAAAAGCAAGTAGAGCCATTTTTTAAACTTTTAAAAGTTTACATTAAAAATTATTCTATTTAAAAAATTACGTGGTTATTTCTAATAATAAATTTTGAAAGCATCTTTTATCACCTTTCCAAAACAGTTTTTAGTTTTGGGATAAGTTAATAAATATTCCATTTATATGGATTTTATTGCAAGCCGAGGCCTATTTTGGAATTAAAAATATTTTCATGGTGCTAAAATAGTGGTAGATATCAGTTTTCAGGTTATTATTTAACCATATGTTCATTTTATGGTGCTGAAATTTATTTACTGTTTACAAGAATCGCCAATTTCTCGTAATTTAGTTCGACGTTATCGGAAATGTCAATTGAAATCGTAAATATTCCCGAACATAGCCGTCAGCGCCGGACGAATTCCAATGCGGCCGCGACTACTCTCGACGACTTCGCAGCGAGAATGTCGAGTGAACTCTTCCTTCGAAGGAACCGTGTGAACACGCGGCGGAACGAGAATGGAACATTTCATCGAGTAAACCTTCACCCGAGTGAATGGTGTGACTTCAGCATTATAGCCCATTCACACCATTCATTTATCGTTCATTTCGTGATTTCATTCCGCCTCTTTCCCTCGAAATGAACCGTGTGAACACCGAAGTGAATAGAGACAGTTCCGAATGAAGCATACCAACAATGTTGGAATGCTTCCTTCGGCACTGTTCCCTCGCAACCGGAATTTAACATCACGTGACGCGAATGATGTGTGTGAACACTCAAGTGAACAGTCTTTCACTCGCAAATCAGTCGGCCGAAATATTCTGTCGTGAGGACGAGTAGCCGGAGCGGCTTAAACGTCAAAATGCTCCGTTTGGTTCGCTTTTCGAAATAACTCCTACACGTCTCATAGAAATCGTTGTTTCTCCCTTACTATCATAGTGAAAAATATGATCTAAACGGTATTGGAAAGAGAAAATAATGTTCTATATATCCAATATAACAATTAACCACAAAAATAATACGAATGTACACTTCTATGGAACCAAAGTTTCTGATCGAATTTGAAAAAGAAATTATGAAACATTGTGAATTTTTTATGAATTATTTTTATATGAAACGTCAAAAAAGTGAGGTGACAGAAATGTTTATAATTTATTTGTCTAACAAAATAAGTGTGTGTTTTTATATTTCTTTTGTTAACCAGTAATTTTAGTTAGAATAAAAGCAAGTAGAGCCATTTTTTAAACTTTTAAAAGTTTACATTAAAAATTATTCTATTTAAAAAATTACGTGGTTATTTCTAATAATAAATTTTGAAAGCATATTTTATCACCTTTCCAAAACAGTTTTTAGTTTTTGGATACGTTAATAAATATTCCATTTATATGAATTTTATTGCAAGCCGAGGCCTATTTTGGAATAAAAATATTTTCATGGTGCAAAAATACTGGTAGATATCAGTTTTTAGGTTATTATTTAACCATATGTTCATTTTATGGTGCTGAAATTTATTTACTGTTTACAAGAATCGCCAATTTCTCGTAATTTAGTTCGACGTTATCGGAAATGTCAATTGAAATCGTAAATATTCCCGAACTTAGCCGTCAGCGCCGGACGAATTCCAATGCGGCCGCGACTACTCTCGACGACTTCGTAGCGAGAATGTCGAGTGAACTCTTCCTTCGAAGGAACCGTGTGAACACGCGGAGGAACGAGAATGGAACATTTCATCGAGTAAACCTTCACCCGAGTGAATGGTGTGACTTCAGCATTACTGCCGACGGTTGTGTCTTTCATTTTAAATTATGAATAATAAAATGCTGCAAGTGTTATTGCAAGAAGAAGAAGACGACGATGATTTATTATTGTATTATTATTCAAGTAGAAAGCCTATACTGCCAATGTACTTAAATAGACTGGAAGAAGGCGCTTATGAAACTTTGATAAAAAAGACATCTATATGAGAGTGAAGACATTTTCAGAAGTTATTGTCGTTTAAATAAAAAACAGTTTAATTTTGTAATCTCTTTAATTTACAATGATCTTGCTCCATAAACAAAGCGAAATACAATATCGCCAGAAGAAATATTATTCTTGACATTAAGGTAAGCAAATTAAAATTATTTTGTAATGGATGACATAGAAATAATAACAGAACTTGAAAATTAACTTTGAATTTTGACAAATCTTTCAAATTCTGTGAAACAACCTACCACCAAGATACCACCGCAATGAAGAAGAAACACCAACTGATAATATGATCGGAATGGCGCGTTCAAGAGGTTTTGCTAATGTTGGAGGCTTGGCGATCCGAGACACACTAAAAGAATACTTTTGTTCCCAAGTAGGTGAAGTATCTTGGCAAAGAAGGGTTGTAAATCGTACACAATAGTTTGTAAAAGTTTAAAATAAATAAAAATAAAATAAAAAACTTACTGCTTTTATTGAGATCTTGAGCGATCTCTTTCCAAACTTTTCTCTTATCCTTTGATCTTTATAATGAACATTCTTGCAATTAAATAAGCACGGATTTTTAGACACCAAATTAATAAGACTCTCGCTTTCTCCGTCTGTCAACGCGTCCATTGTATCTGAAGTCAACGGCAGTCGACGGCAGTACTATGTTTGCACCCGAGTGCCGTCTGCCGCCACGCGTCAGTCATCGACGGCGAGTGCCGCGCGGCACTCGTAGTGGTGTGTCGGAAACGGTCCAATACAAGTGAATAGAGTTAAGTAGTGCCGTCTGCCGTCGGGCGGCACTGCAGTCGCCGTCTGCTGTTGACGTCTGCCGTCTGCCGCGTGGCACGGAATCGCACCTTTACGGACGCTCTCGCGGAGTTGTGAGTTTACTGTATTAGAAACGAGGATCCGTCATATAATAAATTTTAGTGACGCAATTTCGTTTCATCCAAATTTCAAATCATTAACGGGGCTAAAGAAGTTTCACTTAAAAAAAATGAGCTTAACATCATCATTAGGGAGAAAAGAGATTACTTGTTGAAGGGGAAATAAATTGTCAGAAGAAGCATGGCATCGTTTGGGAGGCAAAGGATTGCTTTTTAAAGGGAAAAGAGTAGTCAAATGAAACATTGCATCATTTGGGAGACAAAGGATTGCTTTTTAAAGGGAAAAAAAGTAGGCAAAAGAAGCATTGCATCATTCGGGAGACAAAGGATTGCTTTTTAAAGGGAAAAAGAGTAGTCAAAAGAAGCATTGCACCTTTCGGGAGACAAAGAATTGCTTTTTAAAGGGAAAAAGAGTAGTCAAGAGAAGCATTGCATCATTCGAAACATAAAGGATTGCTTGTTAAAGGGAAAATGGAAAGTCAGAATAATCATGGCGTCATTCGGGAGACAAAGGATTGCTCAGAGAAAAGGTAACTGGATCATCAGAAGTAGAATGGCATCATTTGAAACAAATGATTGGTAAAAGCCAAAACCAATGGTTCCTCAGAAATCGAATAGCAGAATTGTGGAAACAAAACAATATACCGTATCATTTCATTATTTTAGTCGGCTATAGTTTAATTTACTGGTCAAGGTAACTTCTAAAGTGTGTACAGACCGGACAGATAATGAGAAGTAATAATTTCTTTTCGCAATCTTCTACAAACAGTGTAAAATGCAAAATACGAACATTGTGTAATTATTATCGCCAGGTACCCTTGCGATAAGGCTGGTGCAATTATTGTAAGTAGGGAAACCGACTGATTTATCTCTAAGGTCATGGGAACGTAATTCAGTTTTAGGTCAATTGCAGTCCAGTACCTACAGATTGAACTTATTGTATCAGAAACATAACTGCACCAGTACTTGTACGAGTATCATTACATTCATTTCTAAATCATTCCATCAACAATGGAGTGCAAAATGAGTGTTCTATTATCGATACTAAACATTTGAACAATATTATTGAACACACTCGGTTGATCTTTACAAAAGTGTTGACGCAAACGAACAAATTTATTTAAATGTAACAAATTGATTTTTCTTCCCAGCGAACTGTACATTTAACACAAATGTCATACAAAAGCATGGTTTACAATAATCGCACTACGTTGGGTAACTCATAAAAATGTTATTCTTCCGGAATAATTTTAATGACAATAAAGTATTGTCATGTTTGAAGCCCACTTAAGAGGAAACCGTGCGGCGTTTTGTCTATACAAACGTATTTCTTAATATCTTCTCTCGATTTTGGCGCTACTGCAATTTTTTAATATAATAGACATTGACAACTAGCGTGTTGGTACGTTTTGCTTTTTTTAATAAGTTACTTATTGTAGGAGAAAGAACCTTTTTAAAATCTTTAAAATTGCCTTGTTTGAACGTCATCAACAGACGTTCAGTATACAAACTGGCAATGTATTTTTGAAGTAAAACTTCTTGACGCACGCTTGACTTGGGGGGTAAGCTGGTGAATGCGTAACGAGAGCGTTACGAAAAGCGAGGCGAACGGTAGTTGAGAGGGAGATATAAGTTAGTGAAGATAGAAAGAGAGAGAGAGTTACGTTTCGTATATTACTGTAGGGGCAAGAGAGAGAGGTGCGAGCACACATTTTCTTTCTCTCTTTCTCTCATAGCCAGTTACGTTTCGTATATCTAAGACACAGTGCAGGCCTATTGTCTGTATCACACTGTAGGAGCAAGAGAGAGCAGTGCGCGTGGACATTTTCTTTCTCTCTTCCTGTCATATAGATGGTGCTAAAGAAGTTTTACTTCAGTCGTGTGGTCTAAAGAACACTTGTTTAAAAAAAAAATACAGGCCTAGAGTATTTTGTTTCAATACAGTTAGTTAAAAAAAAATAGTAAAAATAGGTCCAGTTTTGGGGGAGAAAAATAGGGAAAACAAAAGCTCAATTTTCATGATTTTATTCAGATATTATCAGTCTGAGGTCTAGTTGTCCCTTTTACATAATATTTTGGGGAGTGAGCAACAGTGACAGCAACAGTCTGGTAAAATACCTATTATTCAAATTTTTCGACGACCGAGTTTCCTTTTAACCTGTCATTTGCCAGGAACGCGCCGGCGCGCGAGAATCGAATTTCAAAAATGAATATTAATTCAAATAATTTGGATGAGATTTTAAATTTTATTCCATTAGTATATAACATAAAATAAAGCTTAAAATAGCTTCCTCCATTCTTGTTCTTAAGGTAATTTAAAAAAGGTAAGGTAAAAAACCCTGGCCTTTGACAGGTTAAGTATCAAAAGACATTTTTTCTGTCAATTTATTGACCCAATAAACATTCGCCGTTAAAATGGTTAAATAAATGAAATGGTCATTTTAACAGTCACGTAAATATACACAATAACAGGTTGTATCAATGTGTATCATTCAGAGTTTTGAAATAGTAATTGTGTATAATAAAAGCGTTTGATTTCACTTATAAAGTTTATTGTCATAGGTCTGTCAACCTTAGTTGACTTTATCACAGTACTCACACAGATGCAAAACTTACATACAGCGTGTTAAGTTTTTTTTTAATCATTAATATATCATTGAAGAATAAGATAATACTAATAAATCTAAACGAAACAAGTTAGAAACAGAAGAGAAAAAAAAGAAACGGTACTAGAACCTTGGATCTTTTGTATTGTATTGGACACAGCGCTCTAACCAACTCAGCCATTGGGACCTTTATTTTTTCATCATTTTGTCGATTTAAATTTAGAATTGACATGTATCTTTTTAAATTAATGATTAAAAAGTTTTTTTGTAGATAGTACTCGTATCTCGGTTAAACATGTCCAATTTTATTTTTAATTGATTGAGTAATACGTTCGCCAAACTGAAGACTCCATCTTGGAGAAACTCATCACTGGCAACGTGGAAGGGAGAAGAAGCAGAGGAAGGTCAATAACGCTGCAGCTCTTTCAAAAGATGAGATACGCAATTTACGTAGATCTGCTCCTCCAAAGGCAAAAGTCATTATTTTCTTGCATATCTATAGCACGCTGACGTCTCCGTAGATCCCTATAATACTACTAGCCGTGACGATAATTTTGAAAGTATGGACTATAGTTACAAGGATTATATTGAAGTGCGAGTGATTTCCAAAATTTCAAAAACGTTAAACATCTATGGGAGATGGTTTTGCTTTTGTTCCTACATAAAATGGTACAGCTCTTTCTTACATACTAAATGACAAACGGTGAACGTACGTCTGCACCACCAAATTAAATATACAACCATTATTCATTACGCAATTCCCTTCGACGTAGCTGAGCCGGAATAAGATATATCTGTTTCCTCCAAAGGAAAAAAGTAGTACTTTGGAGAAAACAGACACAAGTATTTCGTGCATCTCATCTTTTGTCCCACCACTATTAAATGTGTAAGAAAGAGCTGCAGCATTATTAGGATAAAGAACGTACGTTTTATGCTTTTTTGTGTCGTCACGGTACCGTAATCGTAGATCATCGCGGTAATAATAAAAACGCTTTTATTATTAAAAACGCAGTCACGCGATCATTAAACAATTGAAGACATTAACATTTAATGTACGAAAAACAGATTTCAAAGTTGTCCACAGAATAGAGAATCTATTGTCACAATTATGTTATCGGTAAATCAAAATACAAATCACCATAAAAGTTAAATTGGGTGGGGGTAAATAGAATCATATAAATTAGTCGTCCAAAAGTGGTCTTACCACAGTTTTAAAAAGCTGTCTCAATGATTAAAAAAACTAAAATAATTGCAGAACTGAGAAATAACACTATTAAATATGCTTTAAATTAAATTAAGAATGAAAACAACAAAAACATCATGACGCCCAATGATAAAAAAAAATTTATTGTTTATCAGGAAGGTATTTTGAAAAATACTTTGTAAATGATAAGATTTTCTTTTCGTACTTTTTGAAATTGGGTCACTACAATAGAATTTAAATGTGAAGGACATAAAGATATGATTTATAGCTGCAGTGAGGAATTTATTGCAGTGTGTGCAGAACTATCGACTATCCTTCGTGTCTGTCTGTGGTGCCCTTTAGTTTTGAGGTGCAGCCATAACTGGGTAAATCTCGGAGTGCATTTGGAAAACTTAAATGAAGGTCGATTATAGACATTTGAGGACATGGAAATAAGAATATACTTCAAGAAAAAAAAATTCTATCGAGATCATTCAATGAAAAATTTCATCAAAACCCACAACAAATTTAAAATATTTATCCATCAATTATACAATATGCATCTCGAATTAAAAACCCTTGTCAGTTTAGCCCACTTTTCCTACTTTTAAAGACATGAATTGTTATGTATAATGACATGAATGTTATATGTAATAATTGTTATATCTAATCAATAAAATTTAACAAATCTTCCAATGACCTACGGTAAAACTTTACTGTACTAAAAATAAACATATTTTCACAAAATTTAAAATATAAAATAAACATATTTTCTCAAAATTTAAAACATAGTTTACTGGACAAAAGAACAGTCTTTCGAAATCAATTTATATTTTTTTTGTGGAAAAGAGTCAATACGTCTGAAATTTGATTTAAAAATTACTTATTTCTGGTTTTCTCTGGTTGTTCTCTTTTAAGACACCAACTCTTAAAAGTAGTTACTTCAACGTTAAAGACGACGCCGACGACGCATTTTGCCGCATTATCCTCGTTAAGAGATGTCAGTCGCTAGAAAATTTGCGAATCGAATGTCATCGAAAATAATACAATAAACGGATAGTCATTTATGAACGCCTGTTAGGTTTTTATGTGAGTAATTTTAATAAATAATAAAGAGAAATTCGTGATTTTAAGTAGGTAATTAATCCATTTAACTAGACAGCCAAAGAAAATCAGAAATTTGACAGCCGATAACGCACGACGGACGTCTTCCGATTTTTTCCAATTTATAATAATATTATAGACTTGCGCAGACCCGTCAAAACTCACGGGATATTATAATTGTAGAATTTGCCAAACTGAAAGTATTTGTAAAAAAATATTTGGCTCAGGATTTTGGCCTTTCAAAATATGAAATTTAACCGTCAAAAGTTAGCGACTTGAAACATTACGACATCTGTCAAACATTTAAACAAAAGAAGTGCATATAAATAATATTGGTACGTACTTAATTTATGGCCTGTCTCTTGTGATTTATACTTTTCAGTTCCAATTTTAAATATAAAAATTTTATTGAACTTCAACAACAGGCCACTTGCATCACATTTTAAAAAAAATTTTACGGTTTAGGCAAATATTCTAAGATATTCTATTTTTTTTTTTATCCAATTTTGGAACCCTGGCGATTTTTTGAAAATTTCAATCCGAAAAAACAGATTATTTTTTATAAACCGGAAAGAAGGGACATTTTATGGGTGCGTGTTAATTTAATAAATGTTATAGACATCTCCGAAAAACCGATATTTAAGTTTAAGTATGCAGTTAAATGTAAAAGTGTACATTATATTTGGTGGTAAAACACTCAGATTACTCATATAAACACCGCCAAATCAATTATAATGCAGAAAAACTTGTGGTGAACTAAATAAAATCTGGATATTGTGAGATATTTCATTCATGCTAATGCATAAATATATATTATATACTGATGATCCCAAGACTTAGAGCTATAATATGTGTATGAATATATATTTTTGTGCATGTAGGTATGTATGTGCATATATGTGAGTGTGAAGCGTGGAGACATATGTATATAAATGTATGCATATGTACGTACACGTAAGTGTGTATGTATGTATTTTCTAATATTTGATCCTTCTTGTTTTGTGCACGTACTTGTAATTTAATTTATTTTCGTGTAAACATATCGAATATTGAGCTGAATGGTGTGCTCTCCTAATTGGAATTATCACTGTAACCATGTTAAATTTGTAAGCTTATAATTTTATGTAACTAGCTGACCCGGCCACGCGTTGCTGTGGCTAATAAAACACTTTGTAAAATCCAACCTTTGTAACCACACCGCCGTCTTTGAGTTTATCGTGAAGAGTCAAATGCCGCGGAGGACTAATTTATAATACGTAGAGATGGTGTGAAAGATTATAATAATGTGCATGAAATGCTTGGTGTAACTAACGTGCTTAAGTTAATAAGGATTAACACTCTATCCGTCTAAATAACTTTTCAATTACCGCAATGTACGTGACCATTTTTTAAAAGATAGAATGGTTATAGTAAGCTATCCGTAAAAGATAGATATATGCCCTCGCGGACTTTTTTGTAGATCTATAAAAGAGGAATATCCCACCATGAATTGTTTTGTTATATCCCAAAAGGATTAGGCAGCGTTTTCGATGAAAGCTACCAGGCGGCTTGACTTTTTCCGACTCTAACAATTATCGTTATGTTTCAACCAATTTACACAAATCCTTGACAAATTACATACCTAAACCTTCATCACGAAACACTCTACCTATTGGTGAAAACCGCATGAAAATCCGTTCTGTAGTTTTCGAGTTTATCGCGAACAGACAGACAGACAGACGGCGCGGGGGACTTTACTTTATAATATGTAGAGATGTATTCTGTTGGCGAGCCTACAAACAAAATAAAAAATAAACTAAAAATAATGTACCGAACCGTTATATTTAATATGATACACACACACCCTTGTAAACAATACTTGATTTATGATAAGCATTCGAATATTTCTTTCCTCATTATCTCAAAGCTAGGTATTTGGAGATGACTGACTAATCAACTGGACGATCGACGTATAAGAAGGCATTTTCGCCAAAGTTTGTCCCTTGCGTTTTTCGATATTCCACGATAATAGAATATTGAAAATTTGTCAATACCGCACAAGAGTCCCAACTACTCTCAGCCGCTTAAGCCAAAGAGTCTAAGCACTCCCAATTGGGATATATGTGAGACTGAAGGTAGTGTGTAGGGGTAAAGAACGGTAGGGGAGATGGGGGATACTTATACATATAAGTAATAAGTTTACCTACAGAATTACTTTGGTTTAACTTGTGGAATTATACGAGAAGCTCCACAATAGGCTACTTGCATCACATTTAAAAAAAAAATCCGGTTTAGGCAAATACTCTAAGACATTTTGTTTTTTTTAATCGTATTTTTGAAACCCTGGGGATTTTTTGAAAATTTCAATCCGAAAAATCAGAACATTTTTTATAAACCGGAAAGACGGGTCATAATTTTATAGGTGCGAAAAAACGATAATTACATAGCCGAAAATCATTAAAAAAAAGAACGTTTTCCACACGAATGGCACAGGAGAATAACGAGGCATACCAAAAATATTACAAATCATAATTACTTTTTTTCCTGGATCCATCTTATTGATCATAAATCATTATAATGTACATTAATATTAATAAATCCAATGTGATATACTTGTACTTGTAAATTATAATAATAATAAGAATATTATAAAATTTGATTTTGATAAAATCAGCACCATAACCATTATACCCCTAAAACATGTACCGATATCTAAAATGTACGGGGTTCTCTTCATAACATCTGTCAAAAATTCAAACCAAATGATAAGTTCGCAGAGAACAAACAATAAATCTAGTGAACGTTAAATGTCAAATTCAAAAATTCGTCTGAAATCAAAGTGATGCCATATAAAAAAAATAAATCAGTGTGGAATTTTACAAAATTAATAGGAACATTTTCGGAGACGGGACATATTCATGTAGTGACGTCACGAGCCCAAATAATGGATTTATTTATTTAAAAATAAAAAAAAAACCGTAGGTACATTTCTAAAAAAATTTACTAACATTTTCGTAATCTTAGTAAAAAGATCTATGCACACGATTTTTTCCAAGTCGTTATGAAATCCATGCAAGTGGCCTATTGAATTGAGGAAAATAGCTGTATTTACTCCTTACTAAAGACTGCATTCACGAATAAAAACTAAGCATCGATAAAAATCAGTGCAGAAGTGAAAAGCAGGTACCTTATTTAGAGATAATAATTCTTTATGGTTATTATATTATAATAATTACAAGCGCAAACCGGTGAAAATCACAGGGCTTTATAATTATTGAAAGATTTGTGAAGCTGACAGTATTTACAAAGTACTAACGAGTACTCGTCATGTGTTGCAATTCTGCTCAAAGAAAGAAAGTGTTTGTATTTTATTTCCATACATCATTAAATACATCAGAAGGTTTTCAAACGCGTGAGCAGACCACATACAGTTGTCCTTGTGAGAAGCATGGATTTTCCAAATTTACCCCTGCTATCTCCTTACCGCTCCTGTGTCGCCATCCCTATATTTGCACCTCCCTCATCCCCCACCCCTCCGTCAACCATCCGTAACCCCTCCCTTTTCCCATGCATCCCCGTTTCCTCCCCCGTTTCCCTCCCCCCTCCCGCATTCCTCTTCCAATGTCTCCTCATTCATTCTCCTACTCTCGGATTCCCTCCCTGCCGCTGAAATATATGAAATATAGGTACACATTTTTCAAAAGACTCGGGTATTGTATTGTTTATACAAATTTCATAACGCCAGAGCTCACCATCATATTTAGAAACCTTTGGGGCATACGCACAATAAAGTTTCATCGCAATCAGATTAATGGTACAGGACAAACAAAGAAACATTCATTTTTTATTTATACAGACGATAAAAATTGCTTTGCTTATTCGAAACCTATGAGCGTATGCCGAAGGCTCAATTTCTGAATTTAGTAACTCAACTGCGTTTTGACTGCACTGCATTCCTATCGCTTTACATAACTGTGTCCCAATAAAGCATAAAAGTGGCTGCTTCCTATATCATTATCCTTGGCTTAAAAAAATATCCAAGTCATGCTTTTGCCAGATAACCTCTTTGACTTTGCTTTAGATACTTAATCCAGCAATGGAGTTAAGGAGAACTTTCAAGCACAAATCAGTACCAGCATAGTCAGGCCCTCATGTATCGTAAGGTTAAAGGGGACAAGGCCTTCGGCCCCTAAAGACGTAGGGCTCAATTTTTTTTTTCTGTGGAGAATCTTGGCAGTAGTGCGAAAAATTAGGTTTGTTGCTGTTTTCGCATAATGTACTCGTAATACAATAATATAATAATACCATAGATAAATGTGTGTTTCTTTAGCAGAAGATCAATTTCTTTGGACTTTGTGAAAGGTTTTATGTGAACTGACGATATCAGTTTTCTGTCAAATGCGTATGGATCCCTCGTGTTGAGATTGATTTGTTCAATGATCATTAATAACTTTATCTTGTAGGTTTTTTCTCGTTTGTTCAGTGACCATATAAAATATTATGTAAGTTTTTTTCTCGTTCAGTGACTGTAAAAAATATCATCTTGTAGGTTTTTCTTGTTTGTTCAGTGACCATAAAAAATATCATCTTGTAGGTTTTTCCAGGTTTGTTCAGCGACCATAAAAAAATATCTCGTAGGTTTTATATTAATGAAACATGTCATGTAGATTTTTTTGTACTTTGCATTTTGTATGTGGTAGAAAAATATAATAAAAACATAATAAATACTTAAACCAAAGAATGCATATCAGATGAATCTTGTAAGTTTGTACACAGTCGAATATCTTTCAATTGCAACAACAATTTAATTGTTTCAGAATGTGTAGGCACACCTTTTTGTCGGCAAAAACCATCTGGTTTCTATGGACTATCGAAATCTGGATCGTACGATATTGTATAATTGTATGATATAGATTGTATTTGTTTATATTATAAAAACAAAACAGCACTTTGCTGACAGTGATAAAATAATTTACAGATATGTTTTCAATATTTTGCTCTCGCTTATATTTCCTTGTATGGTAAATTTAATTACAGGTGACGTTCGTAGTGTATTCGTGTGTGTACTTTCGGATGTGTGTAATAAGTAGTGATCTGTGAAGGGATATGTACGTGCATTGAACGTTGCATAGAACGCCCTTGGTGTGATTAACCCCGAAAACAGTGTGTCCAGGAGAAACGGATGTACGAATCCAACCCTTCTACTGGGGTGCAAGGCGATATGCTGAGAGAGTCCTGCAAAAGGTCTCCATCGACCAATCACTGCCGATCCGGACTGCCACGCAGTTGGTGGGCAGACGCATCCGCCGCCAAGATCTGGATAAACCCCATGAACCCGGCACCCCTGCTAATTCACCAAACCTAACGAATCAATTGAGGTGACCTGTGGCAGACATTATTACACTATGGCAGAATTATCCAATAAACGGTACCCGGGGCGGCTGTACTCACATTCGCCAAATTGACATATATAAGTCTTTCAATTTATAATTCTGAAGAAAAGCATTTCGGCCAATATGAGGATGACCAAGATTAATATGAAAATAAAGTCATAAAAAGGATTTAAGAGTGTCGGCCCAGGGGCAGGGCAAATCCGGCCCTGAACTTCGCCCAGTTTTTTACACTCCCAGATATTAGAAGGTTTGCTTGCATCAGTGGCGGGCGTGGGGGGGATTTACAATGCAGTTTTAATGCTCTTATTTCGCAATTGACCGATTACTAAATAAAACGGATTGCACAAACGTGCAGCGGTCACTCGCAACGTCCTTGCCACTCACCGGCCAGGGGCGTGCAACTGCTACTCGTTCTTACCAAGAAATATATTTACATGAAAATTGTAAAAACAAAAAAAGATATAACACGGGTGCGTCATTGTTTGGAACGTGGGTGTAGATGATCGCGTCTTATTCGGAAACGCGAGTGCTTTATATATAGACAAGGACACCTTCCAGCTAACAATTTACATACAATTTGAATGAATTAGTTCGAAACCCCATCTTGGCAAACAAATAGAAGTAGTATGTTAATTATTATTTTTAATTGATAAACTAACGTTTAGACAAGATTTTTATACATAGCACAAAGGGTAACAATTATTATAAGCAATAATTATCAGCCTAAAACACTCATCCACAGTGAAAAAATCGGTAAATTTTTGAGATCGCTGGCAATGGTTAATACGCACTTTTTTTGAAAAAATCTTTTGATTCACCTTAATTACATTAAAAGACAACTATTTGCATTGGGGGAAGTGGAAAATATTTCATTCTAAATTTCGATTACGTAAAATTAAAATTAACTTTCATTCTGTGAAACGAGACCGTCCATTTTCAAACATTATTTTCAAATGTCATTTTGTTATGTTGGTATTCTTGTTACTGTACGAAAAGATTCTAGAGCAAAGCGTAGCAGACTTCATGGGAATTCTAGGTTTGTGTAAGTAACATGGTTTGTGATATAAAAGAAAGTGCCCCTTTATAACGCCTACTAGCGTCAAGGCAAGAAAACATCCCACTTTTCAAGTAGTTTAGCGGCTACCCTAGGTTTGTGTAACATGGTTTGTGATTCAAAAGAAAGTGCCCCGTACCTTCAAAATCTTCTAGTCGTTCGTTATACATTCAAGTATATCAGGATTACCAACATACCAAAGTGACAGCGAATGAGCTAATAGCTAATGGCGTACAATCTCACAAGACGAAAGCTAATTTTAATTTTACGTAATCGAAATTTAGAATGAAATATTTTCCACTTCCGCAATGCAAATAGTTGCCTTTTAATGTAATTAAGGTGAATCAAAATGTTTTAAAAAAAAAAGTGCATATTAACCGTTGCCAGCGATCTCCAAAAAATAATAAAAAATCTTCCGATAAAAGATACATGCTGCCAACGGGACTTGAACCCATGTCCTTCTGATTGCCGGTCAGGTGCTCTACCACTGAGCTATGTCGGTCCCGTTGGCGGCATGTATCTTTTTTCGGAAGATTTTTTCAATGTGGATGGGTGTTTCAGGCTGATAATATAATTATTGCTTATAATAATTGTTACCCTTTGTGCTATGCATAAAAATCTTGTCCTAAACGTTGGTTTATCAATTAAAAATAATAATTAATATTTGACAAGTTAAAGTATTTCACACAAAAAATGTAGACATAATTTGTCTCGACGCCACCTAGCGAGAGATTTAGCACTAACAATGCCTCTCTCACAAAAATAAAGTTGGTTGTTTTCAGGTGGAATAATGTAATAAGCAGTAATTGTTGAATGAAACACTAGTATATATTGAATTATTTGGCGGATACTAGATAAGCCGACATAGCTCAGTGGTAGAGCACCTGACCGGCAAACGGAAGGACATGGGTTCAAGTCCCGTTGGCGGCATGTATCTTTTCTCGGAAGATTTTTTCAATGTGGATGAGTGTTTCAGGCTGATAATTATTGCTTATAATAATTGTTAGTATGTTAATTGTTGTCATATTTTAAGATTATTTATTATTTTTAAAACGCAGCGATTTGACTACAAAGTCGAAGCCCCTAGGGCAAACTTATTGACCTACCCCTAAACTAAACCAACACGGTGTTCGGAAACTCGTAGGTAGTACAAGCGGGAATCTGGTAAATCTACATCACACAGAGATCTAAAAAAAAAAACTTTTTTTGATCTGAGCATTTTAGATTTTTTTCGTTTTTTACCATTTTACAAAAAAAATTGACCTGGGACTACGCGTTGACGCATTTCAAAATACTTTAATAGAGCTGATATTGTGATATTAAACTTTTCTTTCAAATATGACCTAAAAAATTCCTACTTCGGACTCGAATTACTCGAAAACCAAACTATACATATTTTAAAAAGAGCTGTATAACAAAATCGACTCCAAATATAATTTATCAGTTTTCCATTTGTACCACTAGTTTATGGACACCATTTATAATCTAAAGTAAATATATCATTGAAGAAGAAGATAATAATAATAATCTAAACGAAAATGTGAAAGAGAACAAGACACAATAAAATAGAAAAAGATAATGGTCGCAACTGGGACTCGAACCCAGTACCTCTCGTCCATCCGGGACGTGCGTTTACCAACTCCGCCATTACGCCCTACTGTCAAACCGTCAGAATAGCCAATCTCATATTTCAATTTTTAGAATTAACAATATTATCTTCAACTAATTTATTTTCCATATCATAGAGAGTTTTTGGGTTCGAGTCCCAGTTACGACCATTATCTTTTTCTGTGTCTTGTTCTCTTTCATATGTTCATTTATTTTATTATTATTATCTTCTTCAATGATATTGATATTGATGGGAATAACCTTCAAAAGATATAAAGTTTTCCTTACAAAAATTTAACATAAATATAATTATTTAATCATTGAAGATAAATCAGTCTTACCGGAGCGGTGCTCTACCACTGAGCTAATCCGACCCTATCCCCTTCGGCCATACTTAACTGTATCATACTTCGATTAAGAATAACCAACCTTATCTTCGTTTACTTAACGCATAAAATATCTGCTGCTATTTTCTTGACGGCCTCCGTGGTCGAGGGATAAGGCTCTCGACTAGCGATCCGAAGATTGCGGCTTCAAATCCCAGCGCACGTACATTTTATTTGATTGATTTGTGTCATTTCACAATTTAATTATTCAAAAATACTAAAAAGTTATATTGGCGGCACGTTCTAGAGTTGAAGATAGTCTCAGTCTCGCCCTGTTGAAATTGAAACGGTGGTTGAAATGGCTTTTGTCGTGTTTGGTGACTAATTCAGAACAGCCGGGTATTTCCTTCCCCTCCCAGTGGCGACAAGGGCGGATCCAGGGGGGGGGGTCATGGGGGTCATGACCCCCCCCTGGGCTGGGTCCAGGACCTAGGTGGACCTACTTTTTACTTGTATCTATTATTATCAAATTTAAATTATAACTTCTTATGACTTGACCACGATTATGTGACCCCCCCCTGGCGTTATGCGACCCCCCCCCCTGACGCCAAAGCTGAATCCGCCCTTGAGTGGCGATGCCATAGTCTCACTGGCTCTAGACGGTTGGGAGCAGTCGGGACTCCTGTGCTATATTCACATTAAAAAAAATTAAATTCATGATTGCGAGATTCTTCCAGAGCTAAATGAAATATAAATAGTGTCTTGGATAAATACATCCATTTATATTTTATTGCGTGACATCTATTGACTTTTCTACAAGTATAGGTGAATATTTTTTTATTGCGCCATGCACAATAAGGCTGAATTTAGTCCCACGCTGACCGCACGCGCAGCGTCTGCTCTGATGGTCGAGATATATGAACTTCTAGGAAGCGTTTTTGAATGACGCGTAGCTATCAGCGCGCAAGGTGGTCAGCGCTGATGGCTACGCGGCCGTACGCGTCGCGCGTCGGCGCCGCGTAGCTGTCGGCGCTGACGATTGCACGAGCGCCTCAGCTTTCAGTGAGCGTTCTAGTGTCGAGCGGAGCGGACGTCGTCAGCGTGTACAGTCATGGCGAATCGTTTTTATTTTTTTGGGATAGGTAGTACAAAGCAGCAATAACTAATACACTCCGCATTTTGGTCTTCGTCTGTACAGTAAGGTGGTCAGTACGATACTGAAACGAGCCAAGCTGAGCCTCAGCGCTGACGAACTACGCGCTGATCTATGCGCGCTGATGGTGAGCGTGAGACTAAATTCAACCTAAGTTTAGTAATCTAGTTGATTGGCATTATTATGAATAGCGTTGTTTATTATTTTACTTTTTAAAAGAAATGCAGGATGTGATTATTATAAACCTACCATGTCGCAGAATAACAGGATTTTATTCATAATCGGTGTGTTCATATACCACTTCGTGATATTTATTCATTAATGGTCTACGTATTAAATTTAATTTTATAAATCACTTGTCCACCACAGTAGACGTAACAGGCAGTGGGTTGGTAATGTTGGTATAAATCTAACACACCAATACAGGTTCCTCTAATCAGACTAATGCAGCTGTGATAAGTACTCTCACATTGAATCAATCATATCTGATTAACTAAGGTCCGGTTTACCAGTTTATTATCAGCTCGGCTTTGTTGGACTGTCGAACTTAGCACAGCTTGGAACGTAATCCGTAAATAGGTCAATTTTTTTTTTTTACAGTGAATACCGCACAAGAATCTCAACTGCTCCCGTCTGGAACCAGTGAGACTATGGCATCCCCAATTGGGGTGTGTGAGGCTGAAGGTAGTGGAGAGGGGAAGAGGTAGGTTGGGAAGTACCTGGCTATTCAGATCTGGTCACTAAACACGGCTAAAGCCATTTTCAAGCAACGTTTCAATTCTGAATGGTGGTCTTACACCAGGGCGATACTGAGAGTATCTTCCACTCTGGAACATGCCGCAAATATACTAATATACGCAAATGTCTAGATGTCGCCAATATTACGTCTTTGTGTGTGAAAAGAATAAAGGAATGTGTTTCTTTTTTCTTTGAATAACAAATCTACTACTTACATGAGTGGTATGCTACACGAGTGGTATGCTCTCCGCTGTCATCTTCATAGGGACGTCTCTATGCACCGAGAAATCGCCAACCTTCAAAAACGACCGCATTTTATTTTTACGCGGGTTTAATTTATGAGTTAATTTTTGATAAAGTTCCCCACTGTACACGGATGTGCTGTATGCGAGATCACTAATTTAAAAAAATAAAAAAGAGTGTGCAAATGAAGTGAAACCTTCAGAAAAACTAAAGTACACATGAGTGGGGAGGCTACGAAGCATCGCACAAAGAGGAGACCGATAGACTACGAAGCACCGCGCAAAGAGGAGATCGATTTTACTATCTCATTCTTTCGCAGGCGAAATCCTACAGATATATGTATTTGCCTCTTTTTAGTGTCGCTATTTTTCGTTTCATCGAGTTTCAAATCACAACGGTGGTAAAGAAGTTTTCACTTCAAAAGTATTTATTTTGCTGTAGTCGTACACCATTAACCCATTACCTACATGAATTATTTTTTATGTTTATAAACTTGAATCATCATTATAACCCGATAGTATAGACTTAAAGAAGAGCCCAAAATCAGTTTTAGAATTTTCCGCCCGCCCACCCTCTCACCAGAGCGTCTAGAAAATTGATGCCTAAACGCAACTCTTGGAGGTAACCCCTCTAAGCAAAATTTATGTCAACTATGGGTTAAGTGCAGTCTACTGTGAGATTTATATTGATAATATAAAATAAATGATTGCCTTTGTTTATAATTCAATGAAAAAAAATATTTATGGAAAATACGCAAAATAATAAAAAATTCAATATTAAAAAAAACATTCAAGAATGAGGAAAATAACCAAATCTAAGCAAATTATTCTTTAAGTGATACTGTTCGAAGTAGTCAAAATGAAGGGCTCGGTTGCAGGCCCGGCACCGGTAGCCTGTTAGATTTTTTTTACACAGAGCATAACGAATATGAGATTTGCCACGACATTGCAAATGAAATTTTTGCATTCGAGGCACACAATTTCCATCTTCTGCGTCATGGCCTTCCTTCACAGGAGGTTCTCCGAATTCGATATTGATCTGATTTGGAAAAGACAATAAAAGAGTACGGGTAAACTCCACATGGAATGCCTTCTGGGAAAGGTTTCTCTGTTGCCTAGTCATCTTCTGGTTTCCCATATCATGCTCGTACTTCCTCAAGAAGCATTGCAACTTCCATCCATTTACAAGAGACAAGAGCGCTGCTGAGGCAAGATACAAATAAAGGCCATTACCACTTCTTGGACCGAACGTTGATCCGATAATTTTGTATACCATTATCATGGAGGTCCACCCATTCCCAAATTGTAATTTTGTATTTGTTAAGAAATTAAAGTTGATATTTAGTTGAGCAAGGGTTGAAATGTTTCTCCGCTTTTAACAAAGAGGTCAGGCATAGTTGTGGTTCGAGGATTTACACATAGATGTCAGGGTTGGCTATAGTCTTCCCTCCCAAATGGACCCTGTTGTAAATTTATAAATAGGATGAATTCATTATTTTCTACCTCTTTCTGCATTAGTTTGCCTTTAAAAGGAAACGTTAGATTATCAGTCCGTTGGGGGGATTTAATAATTTATTTGGATTGGAATTGTTGTACATTATTGCCAATAAATTAATTTTGTATCTACCTTGAATTTCTTGTTGAAGTTTTTGAAGACCTAAAAACTTACATTATTTGATTAATCGAATCAAAACCCTAACATTTGATCCTTCGTGCCGCATTAACGATTGAATCGCGAGTGATAAAAGAACCAGCATCTTCAACATTCATCAAGAGAGATCTTCAGAGAAAAGGGCAAGTGACCAATTCCCATTCCTATATACCTTATTTTCCCAGGCAGGAGAGCATGATTGATGGAGTACATAACCGTATTTCTTTGTTTGTTTTAAATTTATTTAAAAAAAACGGGCTGATTATTGCTGTGGTGTTAAATTGATTTCATACCCAACAGCAACATTGTAGTAATCAATAAAAATTGTTACATCAATGTAAAAAGAAGTTTTAGAATACTGAGAAAGTATTTTAAACTTCATAAATGATTAATTACGAATGATTATTTGAAAATCCGTAAGTTAAAAATTCGAATTTTACCGCGAGGCGGTTGTTTAAACGCAGCCGTAAGCCTAACGCATGCGCGGTAGGAACAAATAACAAATAATATTATTCTTAATTTTGACAGCTAACGGGCTGTGGCATTTTGCGAGATAAGATTCATTTCATGGTTAAAATTCATTGTTTTATCGGTTAATGAGTAAAATTCTGTGATCAAGGGCAGTGCACGTGTAGTGATTTAATTACAAGTGATTATAATTTAACGTTTATGTTCTGTGAGTACCTTATTTTTGATATTTAAAAAATGGATCTCAAAACATTAGTGGCCCAGAGGGGAATCTGTAAAGCTAAATTAACTCGATTCAACGAATACATCCAAGGAAATAATTTGTCGCAATCTGAAATTGAAGTCAGGTTAAAGAAACTCGAACCAATTTTAGATTCTTTCGATATAATCCAAGATCAAATTGAAGCGCTTTCAGCGGACGAATTGGCTAAACCATTGGAAAGGCAAGCATTTGAAAATTCCTACTATAGTCTTGTTGCCAAGGCTAAAGATAAATTGTTAATTAAGGTTCCGAATGCAATTTCACACAATATTAGATTGCCTATTTTAGAGTTGCCTAAATTCGACGGCTCCTATGAAAAGTGGTTAAATTTTAGAGATACTTTTGTAGCTCTGGTTGAAAATAACCCATCCTTAGAAATTATTCAAAAGTTGTATTATCTGCGATCATGCCTGGAAGGTGACGCGGCTAAATTATTGATATCATTGCCAAATCACCAAGACAATTATTACACGGCCTGGGAAATGTTGACCAGCCGATACCAAAATACAAAATTTATTATACATAAGCACGTGGAAGCATTATTCAAATTGCCTGAAATAAAATTTGAAAATTCCACAGCATTAAGGAATCTTATTGATGAATCCGAATTACATTTAAAATCGTTGAATAATTTAAATATACCCACCGAAAATTGGGATATTATTTTAATATATTTATTGTCACATAAACTAGATAGCGAAACTCGAAATCATTGGGAAACATTTGCAACCAAAGATAACCTACCTACATATAAGGAGTTTATAAAATATTTATCAGATCGCGTCCAGATTTTAGAATTTGCCGGGATTACTGAAGCAAAGGTTAATCAAAATAAAACATTCCCTGTCAAGTACAGAAAGGAAGCTATGATTTCATTAACGCCGCAAATGATAAAATGTATTATTTGCAAAGGCGATCATAGGATTTATAATTGTAAAAAATTCTTAATATTAAATGCTAAGGATCGAATTATAAAGATACGTCATTTAGGTGCTTGCTTGAAATGTTTGTGCCTAGGTCATAAACTAAAGGAATGTAAAAGTAAATACAACTGTCGAATATGCGAAAATAATTCGCACAATACATTGTTACATTTAAAAAAGGAAATAGATAATTCATCTCATAATAAGTCTCCTCAGAATAATGATACACAATCAACATCAAATAATGAAGTTTTAGTTACCAATCATTCAGCGAAGGTATCTAATAATTTTATTTTGTTATCTACGGCCGTTATTAAAGTGTTGAATAATAATGGAAACTTAATTAAGGCAAGAGTATTATTGGATAGCGGAGCGCAGTCTAATTTTATCTCAGAGAAATTCGAAGCTAGGTTGCAATTAAAACCCAAAAGTGCAAACATACCGATTACCGGAATACAAAACAGAATATTGAATATTAAGAAAAGTGTAAATTTAAGGATTTTTTCAAGCTATTCACCTTATGAAAGAGACATAGAATGTCTCGTTTTGAAGGAAATAACGAGTAATCTGCCGCAAATTTCTTTTCAGAAAAAGGATGCTAGCGTACCTGATGGTCTACAGTTAGCGGATCCTACCTTCTACGAAACAGGCTCCATAGATATGCTACTCGGAGCGGAAATCTTTTGGGAAATTTTGAAACAAGATCAACTACGAAATGGAGACTCAGGACCTGTACTGCAGAGAACGGAATTCGGGTGGCTGGTGTCAGGACCTATCGTCACAACAAAAACAAAAAGGCCAGTAAAATCTTGTCACCTATCATTAAATATATTACATAAACAAATGGAAAACTTCTGGAAATTAGAAGAATTCCCGCCGGTGAAGCACCGGAGCCATGAGGAGCGAGCGTGCGAGGAAATGTTCAAGGACACGCATAAAAGAAATGACGAAGGTCGTTTTATGGTAAGCTTACCGCAGCGCCCCTGTATTAAACAGTTAGGCGAAACACTGCCTATGGCAGAAAGGAGACTTTGCAATTTGCAAAAGAAATTTTCTTCAAATCCTGACCTGATGAAAAAATATAAAGAATTTATGCAGGAATACATAGACTTGGGTCATATGACCCGGTGCGAGGCACCTTCTAATGAAAAAAAATATTATTATTTACCACATCATGCAGTAATAAAAGAATCGAGCACTACCACGAATACTCGAGTAGTATTTGACGGTTCTGCAAAATCATCCACTGGTATATCCTTAAACGATGCGCTCATGATAGGACCTGTTTTACAGAAAGATTTAGCTGCACAATTGATATGTTTCAGAAAGCACCAGTACGTGATAACAGCAGATATAGAGAAAATGTACAGACAAATATTGGTGCGACCCGAAGACAGGGATCTACAGCGTATAATATGGAAAAATTTCCCGGAGGAGGAAATTCAGCATTATCAGCTTAACACCGTTACCTACGGTCTGGGGCCGTCATCATTTTTGGCAACTAGATGCCTTGAGCAGTTGGGAAATGAAAATATGTCATCAAACCACAAGGTCAGTCAGATTATAAAGAATAATTTTTACATGGATGATTTGCTTACTGGTGATGAAACAGAAGAAAGCTGTTTATTAATTAAAGAGCAATTAATATCTATCATGGCATCCGCTGGAATGAACTTGAGAAAATGGCGATCAAATTTGCCCTCATTATGTTCAAAGCAAGAAAGCATGTCGGATATGATTATTAGTACAGATTCAAATGACAGCAAAATATTAGGCTTGTCATGGAATAACCAACAGGATAATTTCTTATACACGGTGAAGTTAATAAAAAATCCAATTGTTAGCAAACGACAAATGCTATCAAGCATTGCGTCCATATTTGACCCTTTAGGATTAATAGGTCCTGTCACTGTTGTTGCTAAATTGTTGATGCAAAAATTGTGGCAGACGAAGGTTCAGTGGGATGAGCCTATTCCACATGACATGTTGAAGACATGGGAAGCTTATGTGAGTGAACTGCCTCAATTAAATAATTTAAGAATAGGTAGAAAGATTCAATGTCAAGATCATGTAAATTTACAGCTACATGGATTTTGTGATGCCTCAGAGAAGGCATATTCGGCCTGTGTCTACCTGATATCTACTGATAAATTGGGTAAGAGATACTCCAATTTGATAATGTCCAAGTCACGGGTAGCACCTTTGAAAAGCGTGTCTCTACCCAAATTAGAATTATGTGGAGCTGTATTATTGACAAAGTTAGTGAATTATATTAAAGAAGCCATATGTACACCGGATATACATACAACATACTGGTGCGATTCTCAAATAGTACTGTGCTGGGTCAGGGAGCAGCCTGCAAGATGGAACACTTTCGTTG
The DNA here is from genome assembly GCA_917880885.1 of Limnephilus marmoratus. Taxonomy (NCBI): domain Eukaryota; kingdom Metazoa; phylum Arthropoda; class Insecta; order Trichoptera; family Limnephilidae; genus Limnephilus; species Limnephilus marmoratus. Next base: position 55,373,579 of record OU862910.1, read on the forward strand.
CGAATCGGGTGGCGGAAATCCAGGAAACCAGTCAGCCGGAGCAATGGAAACATGTAAGGTCGGAAGACAATGCAGCAGATGTGCTCTCCAGAGGAACCGGTGTTTCACAATTGTTAATTTCCAGCATTTGGTGGCATGGTCCAGCTTGGCTGATACTGGATTCAGCGTGCTGGCCGAATGCCGACACATTTTGTATTGATCCACCAGAGATCAAGACAAGCTCGGTTCTGTTGTCTGCAGTGAAACAGGACTGGGACATTTTTAATAGATATTCTAGTTTTTCCAAATTACAAAGAGTAACGGCATACATTATTAGATTTCAGTTTAATTGTAAAAACCCTTTGCAGCGCCGCTATGGTAAATTAACAGTTAGTGAGTTGGAAAATTCAGTAAATAAATTAATATCTCGGGCGCAATCATACTGTTTCAGCGTCGAAATTCGAGCTTTAAATAATGGCAGTAATATACCTAGAAATAGTTTTTTAAAATCATTAGATCCTTTTATTGAAAGGGATCTAATTCGAGTGGGGGGAAGACTCTCCAAAGGTAAAATGGTAGATGAAAACCAGCAGCACCCAATTATATTACCTTCACATCATAAAATAACAGAGCTAATTGTAAGACACTATCATTACTTGAACTTACACTCGGGAACGCAGTCATTATTGGCGTTGATTAGAATGAAATTTTGGCCGATTAAGGGAAAGAATGTAGTAAAAAGGATAATTAAAAAATGTATAATTTGTTATAGATGCAATCCCAAACCAGAACAGCAGTTGATGGCCGACCTACCAGCTGAAAGAATAACTGAATGCCGGGCATTTCAAAATACGGCAGTCGATTATTCCGGTCCAATACTGATAAAATCGGGTATTCACAGAAAAACCCATAGCGTTAAATCATATATTTGCTTATTTGTATGCATGGCATCTAAGGCAGTGCACTTAGAAGTTGTGCTGTCTTTGAGCGCAGAAAGTTTTTTAAACGCTTTGAAACGATTTATCTCGCGTCGTGGTAGACCAAGTAAAATGTTCTCAGACAATGCAACCAATTTTAAAGCGGCTAATAATGAATTAAAGGAAATTTATAATTTTTTAAATATGTCCAATGATAAAATTGATAAATATTTATCCACATTAGGTATTCAGTGGAGATTTATACCGCCTCGTGCCCCGAACTTTGGGGGGCTATGGGAAGCCGGGATAAAATCAGTTAAACATCACTTAAAAAGAATAACAAGTATCGCTTCATTAACGTACGAAGAAATTAGTACGGTGTTATGTCAAATTGAATCTTGCTTAAACTCCAGGCCACTGACTCCCTTATCAAATGACCCTTATGACCTTAATCCCTTGACCCCTGGTCACTTTCTCATAGGAACTAGTATGGCAGCGATTCCAGAGCAAAATTTGGAACATATCACGTTCAATCGATTAAATAATTACCAAAAACTAATACAAATTGTTCAAATGTTTTGGTCGAGGTGGCGGAAGGAGTACCTGGCAGAGCTACAAACCAGGAACAAATGGACTAACAGGAGTCAAGGACAGTTACAGCCTGGCGACATGGTAATACTGAAGGAGGACAACGTCCCTTCTTGCTACTGGAGGCTGGGACGGGTGAGCGCCGTACATCCTGGCGCTGATGGACGAGTTCGCGTGGCGACCATCATCACTTCGAAGGGCATAATCCAGAGGGCTATTTCAAAATTATGTCTACTACCAATAGAAGACAACGGACCCGACGCAAATGATGTTCATACAAAAACTGATGAAGAAAATAATTGAAGTTTTCACACAAGAAAAACCGATGAAGAAAATAATTGAAGGTTCCACAAGAAAAAACTCGACGCAGAAATCTAATAAACTTCCCGCAAGTAAAACCAAGTGGCAGTGAAAATTTATTTTCTAAAAAAGTTATTTTAAAAAAAAAAAACAATGTTTCAAGATATAAATCAAGATTTAAATAATTAATTTAAAGCAAAACTACAAATTTAATTTAAATCAAAAACAGCAAGAGGCTTAAAATTCAAATTTAAATATCAATTTTTCTACACACTTCAAGATTCAAGATGGAACCATATCCGAACATTCAAACCTAGAAGGAAGACCAAGGAGCTTCGCACGTCAAGATCTCAAGATTGCTATTTATTTATTTTTTATTGTTAAAATTATAAATTTTTGTTTTTAAATGAAGTTATAATGTTTATTAATAATTAGATTATTATTAATAGTTCTTAGAAATAGGATAGTTTTTATTTGGAAATTTTTATGGTTTAGTTAAAGTTAAATTATTATTATTTTTTGTTTCTTCCAAATTGATTTTAGCATATGTTTATATTTAGGTGTTTGATTTTTTATCCTTATTTTGTTTTGATATTTTAGAAAAAGTAACCTCCGTTCCCTTTTTCGGGGGGAGTATATGTTAAGAAATTAAAGTTGATATTTAGTTGAGCAAGGGTTGAAATGTTTCTCCGCTTTTAACAAAGAGGTCAGGCATAGTTGTGGTTCGAGGATTTACACATAGATGTCAGGGTTGGCTATAGTCTTCCCTCCCAAATGGACCCTGTTGTAAATTTATAAATAGGATGAATTCATTATTTTCTACCTCTTTCTGCATTAGTTTGCCTTTAAAAGGAAACGTTAGATTATCAGTCCGTTGGGGGGATTTAATAATTTATTTGGATTGGAATTGTTGTACATTATTGCCAATAAATTAATTTTGTATCTACCTTGAATTTCTTGTTGAAGTTTTTGAAGACCTAAAAACTTACATTATTTGATTAATCGAATCAAAACCCTAACAGTATTAACGCCGGGCAATCGATTTTTTTGCATGCTTTGTGACGTTGATATACTTACTTGTAATTCATTCCCCTCCAAACCTGGTCATCCATCCATGAATAGAATAAATAATCACATACAAAGCCAGCAAGCAAGTCATGAGGTTAGGTAGCAATAATAAGTAGGTATGGGAACAATGTATAATTTATTATAAAAAATCAAACCCTGCCCTTGGAACATATTATAATGATTAGCTGTGAGACTCTAAGTTAAACAACGGAAATAATCATCAGGGGTGACTGGTTACGATGTATCGTACCCAGCTGTAAATGTTTAAAGTTTCTCGACACGTGTCAATAAGAAAGAAATTATATTGTAACGACATAAGAAAATTACTGATGGGCGCCTGTGACGTAAAACGTAACATATTTATGAATCAGTAATCCCTAAAAATAATCTAAAAAGCACAATCTAAAAAGCACAATCTCGATCTGTTAAAAATATAAGTAATTTAAATCTCACTTCTCGTGATCCAAAATGTCCTGAGTCCAGCCATATAACTGCTCGTGCCACATAACCCTTCACGATCCTGGTAATTCCGTCAACTGACGCCTCGATTCCTCTAGAAGCTTGTTCCCACCTCTCTCGTGCATTCAGAGTGCAAGGCTGCCAACCACAACGGTTAAATCCATAGAGCATTAAAATGCCATAGCGGTACCTACCGCTACAGCTTTCTCCAAATTGTTGCCTTTTTTGTCTTTCTTCGATATCTGCCAACGCTGCACTTGACGTACTGGCTCCATTCGATCATAGTTCGTGGCCACTGTTACTACACGGCTGTCCTACCAACGGCATACGAGGATTTGGTTTTCAACGTCTACCACCGCATCAAATTTATCTATAATTATAAAAGCGATGAGAGTTAAACTTTAGCTAGGTAAATGATCGCTATGCGCAAGGGAAATATAAAAGAAAATTATACCTTTAGGCAATTGCTTTCCTGTCTTCAACTTGCCTGAAGCTTCAAGGTTAAGAAGCTACATGTGCCAGTAGCGCGCATTCTCTTATCCTTCAGGACACTCATCAAATGGTGAGATGTGAAGAAATTGTTCATAAATAGCTCATGGCGTATGGGGAACTCTATATATTCTATTGTAGAAGTAGGGCGGATAATCCCTGATCTAATTAGGGGTCATATGTATCAGATGCTCCGGAATACGGCATTGCTTGGAACAGGTATCCTTAGACCACTTTTGTTTATAATGAGGCTTCTTTTTGTACTGTAGTTTTGATTTTTTGGCTGGTGGTGCATTTGAAATAGATATTCTCAAGATATTACGACTCACACAGGACGATGTCGAAGGCTGACTCTAGTGAAGGTCATTAGCGAATTCATCTGGTTCATGCTCGTCAAGGCATGACTCATCAATTTTCGAATTTCGATGTTGCGCTCGATTACAAATGTGCCGGCAATATCTCGAAAGTTATCCACCTCCGCATCTTCGTTATTTTTCATAAAATTATCGTCAATATGCTCTTCGTTCTTCTGTTTATCAACGTTCTCTGAATAGCGCGTTATTAACAACATTATTGTCATCACTTTCACATACGCTAAAAGAGCGCTCCAATTCTGCCACCATTTCATCTTGATTCAACGATTTCGTTTTATAACGACGAATTATGTAGGTATAGGAGAAGTAGGTATTTTCGACATGATAAAAAATACACGAAAACCGTAGACAAACTATTGATTTCAATAAAAATCACTCATAAAAACTATACAAAACCATATTATTTGAAGGCAAGCTAACCAAAAACGTATGTAAACACTGTCACAGCTAACCTCCAAAGGTTGCGCGCAGGCATCACCTGATTTCAGTGACATCTAGCTGTCATCTTATGCATATAATACTATGTTGAAACATTGTTTCCGACCATTTAATCTTTTGATAACAATATGTGATTCACACATGTTTTATTTTTTCCGATTTAAATTTTTTTTCTTTTTTTCAAAATGGGTCTATTTTCAGGGCTTTAGTAAAAAAAATAATTAAAAATAGGATGATTAATAAAATTTATCAAATTATGTTAATTATTGAAAGCTAACATACCATTCTGTAAATGCTGCATAACAACTTGGTGGGATTTTGCTTTATTCATAGTGAAAAAAAATCATACTTTTCATCAATTTTTTTGATGCCTATAGACATCGTCATGGAGGTAATGGGTTAATGAAACCGCCGAAAACAAACTATACTGACTATGAAACTTTTAAAATCCCTTTTCAGACTCTTTTAAATTGATTATCAATTAATTAATCGTCATTACTCATCGCTCGATGAATATAATAGTCCAAACATATAAAATTAGACAATTTACGTAAATTTCGGTGGGAAGTATTAAAATATTGTTAACGTAAATGTCAGATTTGACGCGTGTCTGCTAGCGCATCGGCGTCTAAAATCTATTCTGCGGCAAATTTAGCCCGCTTAAGAGCTCATTCACATTGAGCATATAAATATAAAAGATCATAGCACGCCACATATCGCTCTCCATACAATCCCTTCAGAACGTTCACACCTGAGCGCTTTATGCGCACATCAACCATAGACAATGCACATCTTATGCCGTAACCGCTCCTGAGGCGATATGCCAACAGTTAAGCGCCCCCCACTCCGACGAAAACAGGAGAAGGGGCCATTTTAATTACGGAGTTTAATTGCGGAGATTCAGTACAAAAAATGCTCACTCCGTGGCCGCTCGCTAATTCAACTGACCCCCTCTCCTCAGTAGCGTAGCGAGGGGGGGGCGGGGGGGGCTGACCGCCCCGGGTGCCAGCCGAGGAGGGGGTGACACTCGGACGTGGAGAAAAAAGTTACGAAAGTGCAAAATTGCCGTAAAAAATATTTTACACGTTTGATAAAATATTGAACACTGATTGTTAGTTTGCTCTATGGCTTGGTTGGTCGGGGATTCCCGAAAAATGTTTTTTTTGTTCCTAGCTCAGTCGGGGATTTCCCTGAAATATTCCTTGTGTCATTCTAATTTCGTTCGTATATTGTGATTAACGTAGACTCGTGAAGTGAATTGTTATCTATCGACTCACGTGAATCAGTGAAGAAGTTATTATTGTGTTAGCGTGTTTAATAGTGCTGAAAGACCAGTTTGAAAAACAAGGCAGTTAGGTGTGAATTTTTAGATACCGTTTTGTAGCGCATGAATAGTTACAGTCGGGACAAGAAAAAGGGTTTTCATCACTTTGAGTTAGCAAGTGCCGTTTTAGTTATTTTTTTCGAGAATAAGAATAGTTGCAGTCAGGACATGAAATAGGGTTTTTTCCACTGTCGGTAAACGTGAGATTTTTAGATTTCTCTTCATAGTAAGTGAATAGTTGCAGTTGAAACATGAAAAAGGTTTTTCTCCACACTGAGTCGGCAACTGACTTCATATGTATCCCGTTTGAGAACACAAATAGTTACAATCAGGACATGAAAAGGGTTTTTCTCTTCTGTGAAACGTACTGCGGATTTTTAAATCTTTCATTTGAAAACTTGTATTACTGCAGTCGGGACATGAAAAAGGTTTTTGTTCAGTATGGGTAAGCACGTGAATTTTTAGATACCGTTTTGTAGCGCATGAGTAGTTACAGTCGGGACAAGAAAAAGGTTTTTCATCACTGAGTTAGCAAGTGCCGTTTTAGTTATTTATTCGAGAAAAAGAATAGTTGCAGTCAGGACATGAAATAGGTTTTTTTCCACTAACGGTAAACGTGTGATTTTTAGATTTCTCTTCATAGTACATGAATAGTTGCAGTTGAAACATGAAAAGGGTTTTTCCCAACACTGAGTCAGCAACTGACTTCTTATGTATCCCTTTTGTGAACACGAATAGTTACAATCAGGACATGAAAAAGGTTTTTCTCTTCTGTGAATCATACTGTGGACTTTTAAATCTTCGTTTTGAGGACTTGTATAACTGCATTCAGATCATGAAAAAGGTTTTAATCCACTCTGAGTAACCTTATGAATCATAGTGGAGTAAAGTGTTGCTCCATATGGAAACCTTTGTAAAATTACTTTCTTCAGGGCCTCCTCAGTGTAGCTAATGTAAAACGAAATAATATGTGTTGTAAAACCATGTAGGTGTATTAAAGGTAAGACAGTATTAAATTGTGGAGATCCGGAAGGAATGGAAGGGCGATAAAAATAATAATATTTTCCCAATTTGTTTATGAATTACAATTTAAAACAATAAAATAAACAATTTGCGCATGGACCTATTGCGATTTTGAAATCTCTTGTTTTATTTTTACCGCAAATGCGATTAAAACAAGAAAAAGGTATTTAAGCGACTTTCCAGTACTTTGCGCAATTTTATTAAGACTTTTAGGTAAAAATAGTCACTTGGGTGTTACGTAACGTTTAGGGGGAGGGAGGTGCAGAAAAATGTTATGGCGCGTTGCATGGGGGAAGAGAGGATCAAAATCAAAAATTTTCAAAAATTGCGTTACGTTATACTTGAACGCCCCCTTTACTATTTCACGATTGAAATTTTATCGTTACACTCTGAACACAAAACTGGTATTGGTTATTATGTTTTCATGACAGCAAATGATTTTTTACAGATTTTTTGCAGCATATAAGAATTGAAGACTCCAAACGGAACTCTGTTATTTGTAGCTATATGGCTCGGTCGGTCAGCATCCCCCATAAATTCTGTTATTTTATTTTCGTTCCCAGCTCTTACTATGGATTTATTGGGGATTCCCGTGAAATATTCCTCGCTTTTCCCCTGTGTCATTCTCATTTCTTTCGTACATTGTGATTGACGGGAACTCGCGAAGGAAATTATCACCTATTGATTGTTGAAAAAGCTGTTATTCTGTTAGTGTTTTTAATTTGGAGGATAACAATTTTTTTTTACATATTTGACTAGCTAGAAATGTTTTTATTTTTATTTTAGGAAGTCAAAATTTGTGTTTTGAATAACTCAAAAAAAAAATAATGGGGGGGGGGGGGGTGACACCGCGATTTCCGCCCCGGGTGCCACCCATGCTAGCTACGCCACTGCCTCTCCTACCATAGGAAGAAATATTTTATCTGCGCCGTGTGAACGGCACGAAACATAAGCGCTCGCGGTTCAACAGATACCTGCTCGCGGTTATATTAGATGTGTGAACATCCTTTAAATTTGAGCGAAGAATGTCATACATAGCAAGGATGCGGACTGGCTGATATACCGGACCAAAATAAGTCAGTTGTTTTGAATCAGTGCCGGATTTATAGAGTAACTATATAGTAGTGCGCCCTGGGCGACTAATATATAGAAGCACGAAGCACGCCCTCAATTTTTTATAGTTTTTTTGTGGTATTTTTTTGTTTGTTTCTAAGTATGTTTAAACTGCGGTTACAGCCTTCAGCGTCGCGCCTTTGTCTCTACAGTGTTGCGAATTCAATTCAAAATGAAGTCGTTACGGACAATAGAGCAATAGACAGTCCATTGTGTTCTAGCGTCATTAAATTTTAAATCTCCATAGATATCATGCATAATAAAAGGTCCATTAGGCACCATATTTGATAATAATAATACACTTGTGTACTATCCTTTGCTTCCAAGGTGTTGGCTGTTAAAGCAGGGCCGGCTCTAGTTACGTGTGTGTCCAGGAGGACGAGCCAATTGGTCATTCTTCATTTCTGAAAATAATTTTGCGATAAATATTTTTTGAGATTGCAAATCATTTTACCGCCTCCGTGGTCAAGGGGTAAGGCTCTCGACTAGCAATCCAGAGGTCACGGGTTCAAATCCCGTCGTGGGCAAGTAAATTTAATTGAAGTGATTTGTGCTATTTCACAATTTAATCCTTCAGAATTGATATACCTAAGGTATATTTGCGACACGTTGCAGAGTGGAAGATACTACTAGCATCACCTCGGTATAAGACCACCATTCAGAAATGAAGCGTTGCTTGATATGGCTTTAGCCGTGTTTGGTGACCAGATCTGAATAGCCTGGTACTACCCCCACCTTCCTCTTCGTCTCCTTCCTCTCTCCACTACCTTCAGCCTCACAATATACCCCAATTGGGGATGCCATAACTTCACTCTGGCTCCAGATAGATCATAGGTTCTCAACGGGGGCCATAACGCCCCTTGTGGGCGTTTGAGACTTTCAGGGGGGCAGTAGAAGAACCAGAGAAAATTAGGAGGCGTTGTGATGGCACAGTAAGGGCGTGGACAGGTAAAAATACTCACACTTATACGAGAAATTATTACTATTTCATAACACCAATGTAAAATTCCCATGGGTAAAAGAATAAAATATGTATGTAAAACATAACATGGAAACAAATAGCTCAGATATATTTATGGACAGAGAAGTCAGCGACGTAGTTGTTACGATGTGAGCCATACATTATAGAAGATATATATTAAAAGAAAGAAAGAAAAACAGATAAAAACACAAACGAATTGCAATGTAGGAGGTCGCTGACGTAACTCAGGACAGGAACGCCTAGAAGCCTCATGTCAAAATGTCAAAATACCTTGTCAAAAGGTGGACCCCCGCCCCGATCCGAATGGGACAAGGTAATAAGTTGGGAAGAATAATAACAAAATTTATCTTGTCCAATTAGTCGTTTACAACCTAATTAATAATAATACTAATTACCCCCCCCCCCCCCCTTCCTAAATAAAAAATTGGGGGCTCTAAAAAAAATATTCTCAAAGCGGGTGGTGGACAAAATAAAGTTGAGAACCTATGCTCCAGACGTTTGGATGGAGTTGGGACTCTTATGCTGTATTCACATTTAAAGGGCCGTTAGGTAAGCTTAACAATCAATTTCACAACACCCAGACCAGATACCACTCATATTATTTTTCTTAAAATGTTTTTGATTTGCACAAGAATCCCAAAACCCCTCGATCAAAAGCTAGATACTTCATTTAAGTTCACAAAAAAGGATTGAAATTTGACGTACTGTCCAAAATTTTATTCGTACAAATTGGTAGAAAAATTGTAGATGTACTTTTTTGCCGATAAATAATAATCTACCCAAACCATCGATACATAAGTTAGCCGATGACCCTATCCGTATGGGAGGTTTGTTAACAATTTTTTATAAATTTTTTTATATCAATTTGGGAGGCGGGAATGGGTACCGCCGCCCCGGAGACCTTATTGGATAACCAACACCTCTGCCATAGGTCACCCCAAGTGGTTCGCTACGTTTGGTGATTTAGTAGGGGTGCCCGGGTTCATGGGGTGAGCTTTGTCTAGGTCTTGGAGGCGGATGACCAGGACACACTGAATCCCAGTTTCCTGCCCACCCCTTAAACCCTTTTCCTTCCCAAAACTCTCCTCTCCTTTCTTTCCTTAAAAAAACCCTCCATACAGCATCCCCAAAGATGACATAGGCCCCGAGGGAAATTATTTTCTTCAGGGCCTCCTGTGTGGAGCTCATGTAAAAAAAAATTAAATAATAAAAAAAAATTCGGCCCCCTAAAACAATTGGCGTCCATAGACCTCTTGCACAAACACATCGATAAAGGCTTTATCGATAATTTCGAAGCCAATTGGGACTCAGTTTGGTAGTGGGTTTGTTTGTTGATAGGTTCTTGTCTATAACCGGCCCGGATTTGGTTATCCCTTCGGCATGATTCAGAAACACATAAGTGACTGTGTAAGTAATCATTTGAATCGATGTAGGCAGTTTAATTTCTCCAACTTTGGTTTCATCACGAGCAGTTAGTTTACTGAAAATTAAATTTACGATTGTTGTTTTAGACACATAACCACGTTGTTAAACCACCTTAAAACCTTTTAGAAACTAAAAGAAAACGTATTAAGCACATAAATACTTAACGTAATTATATGTTTTTCTCGATATATGTCCGCGAGGGTAAAAACTCGTAAGTTGTCTATTGATACGAGTATTATCGTTATGCAGTTAGGACGACATATGAAAGTTAGTAACTGGCTACTTGAAACGTGTCTCAATGGATTCCAAAAGTCATGATTGTATTAGCGCTCTGAGGTTTTTTAATGTGCATTTGTTCAACGCCTAAGGTGTCCGTTAAATATTTTTTTGGAATGCAAGCAAACATAATGCATACATTGATAGATACGTAATTATTACACCTTTAAAAAGGCAGTTTCACTGACTCGTGATAATTGTGGTAAATTTATTAGACGCTGACTTATTTTTCATTTTTGGTATTACCTCCACTCAAAATAATTTTGTTGGTGGAACTAAACCAGCGATTCCTGAGCTTATTTGCAGTACCAAAATGTTGATTGCATTTTGGTTTTATTAATTTTTATTGGAATAGCTTTTGAAGGCCTCAATATTGCTTAGAAAAAAAGAGAATGGTAGAGTAGAGTGGGGATGGTTGAAACACTTTAACTTTAACTACGTGTAGTAATATTTCTTTTGTATTTTGGGATAAGATGCTTATACTAGATTTTCTATGATCTATCCAGTTATCAAATTAAATTTATTGGATGGACACAACTCGAAATCTGTTTCAATTATCCCCATAGTGTGGACGATTGAAACAGTATGCGAATAATTGAAACACTCTCAATATCTTTGGAATAATTGGAGTTATTTTAATCAATGCTAAACATTTTCATTACTATATAATAGTAGGTATTTAATGAGATCATGAATAGTGATTAAACATATCACAAGTATTTTAAAAACTATAAATATAAATGTCTTGAAACGAAACAACTTTAAATATATTTATTATTTGTGTTTAAGTGGTCTTAGTTATACTAACTATGAGTATTTGGAATAATCAACATAGTTTAACTGCGATATTATCCCGGAGCAGAATAGAACGGTATTAAAAATAAGTTTCTTGATTTCACACAAAAGTGCTTGTTTCAACCATCACACTGTTTCAATCAGAACAATGTTTGTTGGTGTAACCCTAAGTGACCAGCTCAGGTATGGGGGCTCCATCGAAGCCAGAGTAAAGTTAGCCTCACAGAAACTGGGCGTACTGTACAGGGCCCGCAGATACTTAAATAGTACACAACTGCTAACCCTGTACAAATCACAAGTGCGCCCCACGGTTGAATTTGACAGCCACCTCTGGTCTGGAGCTCCAAAATACCTGAAAAATACCCTCGACTCTGTGCAGAAACGGGCGGTCCGTTTGATAGATTCTCCCATCTTAACAGACGAATTGCAATCTTTAGAGCACAGGCGTCGGGTGGGAATGCTATCCTTGTTCTACTGGTATTACAATGGAAGATGCTCCGAGGAACTAGCATCATTGATCCCTTCGGCACCGGTGCATAGTCGGGGAACACGCCAAACGCGTGCCCAACATTTGTACACGGTTGACATTTGCCACATGAGAACGGGTCGTTTCTTCGACTCGTTCTTGTGTTCAACAGCTCGGCTGTGGAATGATTTGCCGGCCTCTGTGTTTCCTCCTTCCTACAACATGGGTCTCTTCAAGACCAATGTTCATTCCTTCCTCTCCTCAAAAAGACCCTCCACACAGCATCCTAGATGACATAGGCCCTGAGGGAAATTATTTTCCTCAGGGCCTCCTGCGTGGAGTTAACGTAAAAACAAACAAAAAAAGTTGAATTTACCTCTGAACTGAGAGCATTTTTTTCTGTGTAAAATTAAAAAATAAGAATTCGAAAAAATAGAAATTAATTGAATTTGTGGTTTGCGATGTGACATCATTATACAAAATATCGCAATATTTTAGAACTAAAAAGCTTTAAATAATCGGTTAAGGGGCATTAAAATCCATTAAGTATCAGAAAACTAAAGTAGACAAGAGTGGGGAAACTACGAAGCACTTTTTTTATCATTGTGAAGGATGATTTTTTTTCTTATCTCGGTCGTCGGATTCCAGTGCACTTGGAAAAAAAATTAACAAAAACCGTGTCAGAAATACAGAATTTAAGCAATTCCAAGAGTAGGTACCTACCCATCACAAATGATTTAATGAGGTTAATTATAAAAAAAAATAAGAAAGATAGGGCTTTTATCAGTGCACTCACCTAAATACGACATTATTAAAGCAGCCAACATATTGAGTGGATGTACTTTAAAACAAGTGTATGTATTTTTTTTAATTACACATCTACCGGATCTGCCGGATCTGCCCTGATGATGGACACTGCAACGATGTCCGAAACGTTGGCTAAAGAAGGAGGTAGCGCAACACGGCATAACACCCCAAAAACAAATAACGAAAATGCTTTTTGCCGTGAAAATCTTAAAACTTATCCAAGTGTATGTATGTTCGTAGATATTACAAATGAACTAACCAAATGACTGCCTCAAAACAGGTCAGCCCAATGAGGCCGGTTACGTGTAACCTCAACTTATGACTATAAATCTCTAATATTTAAACATTACCTACCTAATTTTCATGTGTTTATTTTTTTCTGTTTTGTTAACTTTTGTACTTACAATGTACACTATTACGTTAATTTTTTTAAATTATAAATGTTAAAAAATCAATAAATCACGTGAGGGTGTGTGATGTTAAATGTGGTCGCATGAGATCGACTTCATCATCCATATTCAAGATCACAAATGTACATCTAGTGGGAAGACTTAACGATTTGAATTTCTGACCTTTTTTCATTATAACTTTTTAATTTTTTCTCAGTGTGGACGATTGAAACATGGTCATGATTGAAACGTTGCAATCATCCTCACACAAGTTGTTTCAAACATCCTCACGCTGCATTTTCTGTTTTAAAGTCAAAAATAAGTCTTTTAAATAGACATTAATGCCATGCAAATGCATTATAAAAACTCAAAAATAGATAAAGAAGGGAATGTAATAAAACATTTCGTCAAGCTGCTAGAGCAAAATGACTTATTAGATAAACAAAAATGTCTTTCTAATGAAGTTTCCACCTAACCCCCTATCCTTTTCCCCCCTAGGATCGAGCCTCTCCCCCCCCCCCCTCCCTCACGCGAATGCTAAAGCTACAACCTTGTCCAGGACACTACTGAGAAACCATCTAGGATACAAATTTAATATATTCGTAAAGAACTTTCTAATCATACAAAAAGATAACAACTAACAAAATATGGGAATTAGTTGAGAAAAACATTGGTAATTCTTAAATTGAAACATGACATCTATAAATTTAAAAAAAGGTCTCAATAACTTAGTGGTTTGAGCGTTTTACTGGTTGGACTGGGATCCAGAGTCTGACAGAGAATAATGAGGATCCAGCAGAAATCAGAAGGAGAATCACAGCAGCCAACAAAACATACTTCTCTTTGCTCTCAGTGTTTAAGTCACGTAGTGTCCACAGAAAAACCAAAATAACCATATATAAGACCATTGTTAGAACTGTATTGGCATATGGATGTGAGGCGCTAACACTGACGGTAAAGATGGCTGAAATGCTGGATACTTTTAAAAGAAAAGTGCTGAGAAGAATATGTGCACCCGTGAAAGAGGGTGAACAGTGGCGCATCCGGAATTGTATGATATATATAAGGCACCTAGCATCTCAACACATATGAGACTCCTCAGGCTGAGATGGGCTGGGCATGTACAGAGAATGCCGGATACACGCGTCCCAAAAAGGATTTTGACTGGACACCCAGGTGGAAAGAGAAAAGTGGGAAGACCCAGACTGAGGTGGGAAGACGAAGTAAGAGGGGATGCAGCACAGCTTCTCCAGGTACCAAATTGGAAGTCAGCCGCTGAGGACAGGAGGAGTTGGAGGCGACTGTTGCAGGAGGCCAAAGCTAGATATGGGCTGTAGCGCCATCGAAGAAGAGAAGAAGAAGACTGGGATCCTGAGTTCGATCGCACTTACGACCGTTATCTTCTTTATATATACTGTTTTGTGGTCTGTCTCATGTTTATTTATCTATATAAAGCTTATTTTCATGCGATTTTTCGAAGCTTATCTCACTAGGATATACCTGTGTCGAGACAGGAGTAAATATTATATTAATTCAGTAATAATTAATATTTTGTGTTTGTGTGGGTGTTATGAAATGGATTATGAATTGTGGCAATTAGTTCAAATTAATCTAAAATAGGAAATTGTATGGATAGTTTCCTGGTTACATACAATAGGCCACTTGCATCAAATTTTTTAAATTTTTTTTCCGGTTTAGGCAAATATTCTAAGACATTCTGTATTTTTTTTTTTTTTAATCGTATTTTTGAAACCCTGGGGATTTTTTGAAAATTTCAATCCGATAAATCAGACCATTTTTTATAAACCGGAAAGACGGGACATAATTTTATAGGTGTGAAAAAACGATAATTACATAGCCGAAAATCATTTTAAAAAAAAGAACGTTTTCCACACGAATGGCACAGCAGAATAGCGAGGCATACCAAAAATATTACATCTCATAAATATTTTTTTTCCTTGATCCATCTTATTGATCATAAATCATTATAATGAACAGCGTCTATATTACTACATTCAATGTAATATACTTGTACTTGTAAATTATAATAATAATAAGAATATTATAAAATTTAATTTTTTTTAAATCAGCACTATAATCATTATACCTCTAAAACACGTACCGACATCATCTGCACGTTCTGAAGAGAACCCCGTAGATCATTAAAAGTACGGGGTTCTCTTCAGATCATCTGTCAAAAAGTGAAACCATATGATAAGTTCGCAGAGAACAAACAATAAATCTAGTGAACGAATTCAAAAATTCGCCTGAAATCAAAGTGATGCCATATTAAAAAATAAATCAGTGTGGAATTTTAAAAAAATAATAGGAACATTTTCGGAGACGGGACATTTTCATGTAGTGACGTCACGAGCCCAAATAATGGATTTATTTATTTAAAAATAAAAAAATCTGTACATTTCTAAACAATTTTACTAACATTTTCTTAATCTTAGTAAAAAGATCTATCCACATGATTTTTTCCAAGTCGTTATGAAGTCCATGCAAGTGGCCTATTAACACCGGGGAAAGGATCTCTATTTCCATTCCAATTAAATTCATTTAAGAGACAGTAGTTTCATGGAAGACTAAAGATAATAATGCTACATGTCTTTGCACACACCTCCTGGTTATGGTCGCATAATCCATTGAATAACAATAATAATTTTCTTTGGAAGTAAGAACCTACATTCTCTTTTACTTCATCGAATATAATTTTACTTTTGTAGTGCTCATTAACGAATGCAATCAGGTTGACATAATTATCTACTGAAACTGAAAGTTGCCATTGCCTACTGAAAAGAATAATATTTTGTTTATTGTTTCAATATTTTAAAAGATTAGTCTACAATACCCAAGTATTTATTGATAAGTTTAAAAATAAAATGTTACCCGATTATATGTTGAATAATGTTAGAATTAATAGTACAGTTCATTGTTATTCTACGAGAAACTGCAACTATTTTAGGCTTCCTAAAACAAATTTATCGGAAACACAAAACAATATTTATCATAAAGGTTTTAAAATGTTCAATAAACTCCCTGAAAATGTTAAGTAGGCTAAAAGTCTTGCAGTTTTTCGTGGATTATGTCTCAATGTTGTGAAGTCCAAATTTTAATAAGTAGGTAGATAATAATATTATTGTAGTTTTAATAAATAATAAATAAGATATAAGATGTCAAATTTTATAACTAAATAAAATATATTTGTATAAATAAAAATGAATCGCCGAAATGTATGTACGCGCATAATTTCCGAATGACGGCCCCAAATTAGACAATTCTTTTTTTTGTGTTCGTTATTGTCAGGACAAGGTTTGTATAAAACTACTTTTAAACTCTGGCATTATGAAATATGTATAAAAAATTTGCAAGAGGTGGCACGTGAGCTGTTTGAAAACTGAATGTACCGGGACTGAATATATGGAATGCGTGAGGGGGAGGGGAACTCGGGAAGGGGGTTCGCGTGAAAGAGGGAAGGAAACTCGGGAGGGGGTTCGCGGGACGGGGAAAGGTGAGGACTGGAGTGGGGAGAGGGAAGGTGGAAGGGGACGCGGGAGAAAAAGGGGAGGCGGAAGAGGAACGGGACGAATGGGAAAGGACACGCAGGGAGAAACAACTTCTTAAATAAATGGCATAGCAACGCATGCCGGGAACCAGCTAGTATATAGAGAGAGAATGTTAACAATTATTACATTAATGAAATTGCCATTGTGATGTGCATAGATACTAACCCTCCAATTAAAAATGATAACAGCCAGTGGCGGACTAAGGGGGGGACGGGGGGGGCGGGGGGGCGGGGGGGGGCGGTCCGCCCCGGGCCCCCAGTCTTGGGGGGCCCCCAAACACCTCCATGTTCCCTTGATCAAACCCAAAACAAAGCTTTAAGACACCACTGTAAAAAAATTTTGTAATTTTTATTTCATTTTTTGATAGATGCACTTGTTAAGAATGCTCACACAAATTTTTTTAAGGAAATTCTAAAAATTAACGGAGATACAGCATTTTATGTGAAACCGTTTGGAACAGTTTGTATGTTGAATTATCCTTCAGCAAATTTTGAATGCGTTTTATTTTTGAATGAATTTTATTTTATATTTCTTATGGTCATTTTTTCTCATTTGGTATCATAGTCAGGGCCGAATTAAATATCTCAGGACCCCTACTCAATACATTTCTCGGGGCTCCTTTACCACAGGGGCTCCTAGCCGATACGTGGCCCCTAGGCAGTGGCCTACACTGCCTTGTGGACAATACGGCCCTGTCAGGGCTGGCTTAAACATGTCGGGGCCCCTAAGCAATGCACGTCTCGGGGCCCCTTTACCCTAGGGGCCCCTACCCGATGCAGGGCCCTTAGGGAGTTGCCTGCACTTCTTATGGATATTACGGCCATGACTATAGTGACTGGATTTTCGAAAGCGGTGGCCCACAGATCCTTATGTACAATACGGCCCTGCCAGGGCCGGCTTAAACATGTCGGGGCCCCTAGGCAATGCACGTCTCGGGGCCCCTTTACCCTAGGGGCCCCTACACGATGCGGGGCCCCTAGGCAGTGGCCTACACTGCCTTATGGACAAAAGGAGCCTGCCAGGGCCGGTTTAAACATGTCGGGGCCCCTAGGCAATGCACGTCTCGGGGCCCTTTACCCTAGAGGCCCCTCCCCAATGCGGGCCCCTAATCAGTTGCCTACACGTCTTATGGATAATACTGTAATGGTTATAGTGACTGGATTATCGAACAGTTTAAGATTTGGTGCGTGGTGCATGCAAATAAGATGTATAGTTTGTCTAATATGTTGTCCACCAGGTTGAAAAACGTAGTTTTGAGAAAAATGCGTACAAAGTTTTGCTGAAGGATAATTCAACATACAAATTGTACATAACGGTTTCACATAAAATGCTGTAAAAAACATTTGGTGAGAGCATTGTTAACTTCAGAAAATGAAATGAAAAAAAAATTACAAACATTTTTTTACAGTGTCCTGGTGCCTTAAATCATTGTTTAGGATTTGATCAAGGAAACAGTATGTATATTGAATTATCCTTCAGCAAAACTTTGAATGCGTTTTTCTCGAAACTTTTTAAACTCGTTTTTCCACCTGGTTGACAACATATTTAAAAAACTATACATCCGCCTGTATTTATTTTATTGCATTAAAACGCGTTGAAAGTTTTGCTGAAGGATAATTCATCATACAAACTGATATGATTTTAGATTTTCACGGCCAAAAGTATTATGGTTATTTGTTTTTGGGGTGTTACGCCGTGTTGCGCTACCTCCTCCTTTAGCCAACGTTTCGGACAGCGTTACAGTGTCCATCATCAGGGCAAACTGTTTAAAACTTTCTTTAAATTTTCTTAGAATTTCCTTGAAACTTTAGGTGATAGCATTATTATCAATTGCGTCTTTTAGAAAATGAAAAAAATATTACAATTTTTTTTTTACAGTGCCCTGGTGCCTTAAAGCCTTGTTTAGGATTTGATCAAGGGAACACGGGGGGCTTGCAGGTCCCCCAGGACCAGAGGCCCGTGTGAACTGAATAAAAATCTAGTAAAATTACATCAACTTTTTAAACTAGGGGGGGGCCTCATTCAGCTTTGCCGCCCCGGGCCTCTGACGGGCTTAGTCCGCCACTGATAACAGCATGTGTAAATCATAGTTTATTTGTTACTAGGTATGATGTTACTAGTGAAATACAGAAATAATAATAAGCAAAATAAAATACAGTAAGTTATAGTAGTACAGAGAAAGGAAAGAACGAAGGAAATAAAAGAAATAATAATGAAGCAATTACAGAATTTTTTGTTAAAATATTATTTGCCATGCTGTCATATTATGCTACGTTTCCACGCTTGCCAAGTCTCGGCAAGCGTCCACAAGCGCAAACGTGTAAACAGGTCGTTTGGCTTGGCTTGCGTAGGCTTGCAAGAGCTTGCGAGAGTTTGCCGCCGATCCAGTCGGAGTCGGATCCAGCGGCAAGCTTCGGCAAACGCTGAGTGGAACTTTCGAACTGGCGGCGGCCGTTTTTGCTCCATGCGGTCTATGATAATATTTATAACATTACGAGACACATGTATGACGTATGAGGCATGCCAGACTTATTAAAATATATAAGTACATAATTTTAATGCACTTATGTTATGTAATTTATTGCGACTGGATTTACCTAAAAATTCAAAATAAATAAATAATATTTTATTGATGATTTACTATTTATTATAGTAAAAAAATATATGATTTTTGTTAGAATAACTTTTTTTATAATACAAAATAATTTTATGTAAGACAAGTGATCCTCGAGTTCGGGTCCCAATTGCGATCATTATTTTTGAAGCGAAAACTTCTTTAGCACCGTTGTGATCTGAAACTCGATGAAACGAAAAAGTGGTACTAAAAAGAGACAAAAATCTATAGGATTTAGCCTGTGAGATAATGTCTCCTCTTTGTGCAAAGTGACCTGGGACGATTTTTATGAATCTGTATCATCCATCATCCTCGTGGTCGTCGAGCTTTCCTTGTTTTTGTTACACTTTGCTTGTATTTCAAATAAAAGTTTGATAAATCAAACGCAATAGCCGACACAAGTTCGGCGTTCGCCATGCTCGGGTGTAGGTAGCGCACTGACGCATTCACAAGCATGTAAACGACTTCCAAATGCCAAGCGAGATTTGTGGACGCTTGGAGCTTGTGGAGGCTTGCCAAGCCTTGGCAAGCGTGGAAACGAACCATTAGATGTTAGCTAATAAATAAATGAAATAGTATTTTTCTTTGTTAGAATCACTATACATTTTATTTACGCCTTCCGTTATCAAAATGACCGTTCCTTCCTCAAGGCAAACATATAATTACTTGAAAGTAGTATTGTGCTACAGTGGGTGGCACTATAGGGATGAAACGATACGAGTAAATCCAAGTACCTACATACTCGATATTTTTCACCGATACCAAGTACTTTTAGTATCGATACTTCGAAATTGAGTATTGAGTAGGTATCGGTCAAAAGTACTCATATCAGTATGCCAATGTCACTATTTTATTTAACATTCACAAAAAAATTGCATATCTTAAATTGAAGTTTTTGAACGCACCCTAACCCTTTTGGAGTCGGTGTCAATCAAGGTAGGTTTGTAACTACATACATAGTTATAGGTGTAATGTGCTTGTGTCGCACAAGCGACTTGACGAGGCGAGAGGCGAGAGCGGGGCCGCGGGGAGCTGTCAAGTACTTTTGATCACGCCGGGCCGGGTACCTTTGTTGACACCGACTCCAAAAATAACAATCGTATCTACATATTGATGATTAGAAAAAGTAAGTTGATTATGAAGTTGTAGAAGAATGCGAAATTATTTTTTTACTTTTTAGTGCATTTTTTTAAGTCGTTTTTTTGTTTTGTTAAAATTTTTGTTTATTTTTTGATTTTTAGTGAATCTGAAGTACACTAACTAATTTGTCTAAATATGGATAAACCTAGGTACTAAACGTGCTACTCATATGAGACAGACATAATTTGAAATTTGACCATAGCGACGTTAGGACCAAATTAAGAGATTCGGCCGAGTTTCGTTAATTTGTCATTGATCCGATAATCAAAACCTAACCAAACTCTCATAAAATTACCCTTGAAGTACATCCTTTCCAATAAAAAAAGAATCATTGAAATCGGTTGGCGTAATATTGAGTTATTCGTCCATTTGTCGCGCACATACTTAATGCAAATTTAAGACTAATGTGGTTTTCTCATGGATGCCATTTTCGGAACTGGACCAAATTAAAATGGGACCATACGAGAAGAATCAGCTTTCAAATAAAAAAATAATCATCAATATCGGTTCACCCACTCAAAAGTTCTGAGGTAACAAACATAAAAATAAAAAAAAATAAAAATAAAAATAAAAAAAATAAAAAATACAGTCGAATTGAGAACCTCCTCCTTTTTGAAGTCGTTTAAAAAGAAGGCAGCGCCGCCACCGCCATATTTTGTCGTCATTGACAATGTTTTCGTTCGTTCGCTTTCGCTCCCATGTTCGTTAATCTTTTAACAATAGTCGGTTTTTGTTTAGTGTTTTAACTTTTTGAGTAATTGAAAATGGGGCCTCCGAAGTCTAGTGTGTGGCAATATTTCACGAAAAAAATTAATGTTTTTGGGAAGCACTACAAAAACAGACTTTTTTTCATAAGTCTGTTTTTGTAGTGCTTTTTCAATTTATTACGCCATTATTTTTATTACGATTAATTTTTTATTACTTTTTTTAATAAGTCTGTTTTTGTAGTGCTTTTTCAATTTATTATGCCATTTTTAGCTTATAATTTTCTATGTTTTTCTTATCAATAAATTACTTAAAATACTTGTTATGGTTTTTATTCTAAATTTTTCAAAAAAGATGCGATACGAGTAAGTATCGATACTTTTCAACTGATACCGAGTAAGTATCGATGCTCGACGACCGATACAGTATCGAGTAAAAGTATCGATACCTCAATGGTATCGTTTCATCCGGTAGCACAATATATCACTAAATGTTGGGGTGGGGGTGGGGGCGTGACTACGGATTAGTGAAGAGTGGGGGGAGGAAACCGAACGAACAGTGAAAGGAAACATGTCAAAGATAGAATTATAAGATAATATTTTTTGTTTATTGATAATGGACTCATTATCACAGATTTTTTTTTATTTCTAAGGCTTTTAAGTTGCTTAAGCGTTTTCCTGAAGAATTATTATTCCTTAATTTTTTTTTTCAAAACTACGATTATTTGCAATGATGTGGTTAGCGAAATCGGAAAAATTATCAGTTATTGTTAAGACACCTTAAATGTTCTGTGATTGTAATGTCGAAATTACGAGTTGTTTTCCCGATACAAAATAAAATATATATTATAGTGGTTCTAACAAAAAAATATTTATTTATAATGGATAACCCCAAAATTATAGCTAGGTACATTCAAAATTCTGAAGAGAATTGACATTCGAGATTCTGAAGAGAATTGACATCAAATATAGAGATAGACGAATAATCCAGGCGCCATACAAGAATGAGGCCGCTATAATTAGATGTGACAATGATACAAAAGAAGCCAGTATAAGACAAGGGGTGAGACAGGGATGCTCTCTGTCACCTGTTCTTTTTAACGCTTATATACAAAGTGCGATTGATGACTTGAGAGAGAGAATGAGTCACAGAAAAGGTGTAAAGATACACGGGCAAAAAGTGGATATGATAAGATTTGCTGACGATATTGCTTTGGTTGCTGAAAGCGAAGAAGAACTGCAAGAGGCCTTAACAACCATGCATTCAAAACAATTACAACATGAAGATAAATAAAGACAAAACAAAGCTGCTGACTGTAGGCTGAACGCAACATCAGATGAGAGTAGAGATGTCAAGAGTTCCACTAAAGAACACCAAGGAGTTTGTCTACCTCGGGAGCAAAATAACATGGGACGGTCGATCTAAGAGCGAGGTCGACAGCCGTATACACCAGGCTAGGCTTGCATTCAATGAAAGGTCGAAAATAATAGAATCGAATAATATAGACCTGAAACTGAGAATACTCCTCATCAAGACCTATATATGGAGTATCTTGATGTACGGCTGCGAAACATGGTGCCTATCTGAAAGAGATAAGCGGAGACTAGAGGCTCTAGAGATGTGGTCCTATAGAAGACTACTAGGAATTTCCTGGAGAGACCACATCACAAATGAGGAGGTTCTCCAAAGAATCGAAGGAGGAAGGAACCTGCTCAGGACCTTGTCCGAAAGGCGCGCAAGATGGATCGGCCATGCAATAAGACAAGAAGGCCTCTTGCATGCCATAATGGAGGGTATGACCGAGGGGACAAACGCTAGGGGACGCCCACGCCGAGAGTACCTGGAGGACCTGCTGGTGGACGTGCGCTGCTTATCATATGCAGACTTCAAAAGAGCCGCACAAGACAGGGAAGTGTGGAAGAAACGAATAGATGAAATTGCTGCAAACCAATCCCAGGATTGAAACCAGAGAGAGAGAGACATTCAAAAGTATAAAGCTAATAAAATTTACACATGTTTAACATACGAAGCTGTTTATAAATAAGTCTATCTCGTCTATGGTCTATTCTACCGCATTATACGATCTACACATTCGAGACATTGGATATACTCGTACATGATTGCGCACAGCGCATGGCCTAGTGGCTAGTTAGTGTCTGGTATTTGATGTCTGTTGGCCGGTATCTAGTTGAGCAAATTCCAAACCGGTCAAATATTTGCAAAACACGCTGGGCTACGGACGGTGGGAAGTTTTGTCGAACAATCTGATCTAATTGCAGAATCCAGGAAAGTTGGGCAACAAGTAACTAAACATCGTGCTCGCATTTTACGAATGCCGGACAATATAGCCATGGTATTTCTGAAAGCAATGTGCCAAAATTGAAACCTCGATTACCAACTTAAGATGATCTCAAATTGGGCATTTGAGGTTGAGTAAAATATAAAAATATCCTATGTTATTAGCTTTGTATAATATACACTAGTAGATAAACTACACAGACCCGTAAAAAATCACAGCCGTTAAAATAATTTTAAAATATTTTTCTGTTAAAAATATTGTATTATTGGTAGGTACCACGTAGGTACTTTATCGCTTTTTTTCAAAATCTCCAATTTTGAAAATTTTCCACTGAATTCAAATCAAATTTGCTATCCCCTTTTCTATCCTATATTCTTTCCCTATCCCTTTTGAATTCAAGTCAAATTTGCTATCCCTTTTACGAAACTTAAATTTAGATTTAAGGTCAAAATACTCAACCAAAGTGAAAAATTATCTAGTACCTACGGACGAGAGCGACTTTATTTATTTTTGTTTCAAATTATAAAATATAGACAATTAAAAAAATCGACTTTTCGTGATTTTAGAGGCTTATTTGGCAATTATTGTGAGTTGGTTATGATTTTTTTTTAATTGACTGCTTTCTTTTTTAATATAAAATTAAAATAAAACAAAATGTAATAAAAAAGCCTTTTACCACCTTTTGTGGGAAAACACGAATTTATTCAACGTAAAATAAAAAAATACCAAAAACGCTTTTTCATAAAGTTTTAAATTTTTGTTTTATATTTCATTGTATTGGCAAAGTAAATTGAGTAAGATATTTTTTTTTATATATGATTAAATCACAAAAAATTGCCAAATTTGTCTCTCAAATAATAATAAAAAAATTAATGACAATGTTAGTACATATCCATATTAGATATTTGCTTTATCTTTTGATTTTAAAAAAAAAACAGTTTGTTGATTCAAAAAGTGTTTTGGCCTCAATTTCAAATTATTTTTTTAATGAAAAAGACCGCGCAACCGTTCCTCACAAGGAAGACATTTATTATCCGCGAATCTAACACTTGTAGTAAATCTTGTCAGCGTGCAAATAGCTTGTATCGCTTACTGTAATCTTGTTCCATCGAAACACTTTTTCTTTAACTAGACACGTTGTAAATCTGTCTTAGGCCTTTCTCCGCGCTTGACCAGACACTACTTGTGACTGCCTCAAGATGGTCGTAATAAATTAGTACCTATCGAGAAAACTTAACTGCCATAAGTTTCCTATGTCCATTACCAATACTGTGCATACCGTTTTGTGTGGTGTATGATACCTTTATGCAGGGGCGTGGCAGTCTTGAGTGCGATATTTATTTATTTATTTATTGTAAGAAACAAACAGCAGTTTTTTTTATTTTTTTTTATTTGTTTATTTTTTTTTTATTTTATATAGGATGTTAAAAATAAAGCGGTTAAAAATGAGGTAAGCCAAAACAGTTTCTTATGCTAATGGTTATTATGATATAATACAAAATTTTAATTGGTTATAACCATTACATGAAATTAAATTAACAAAAATATATAAATGTAAGTATATTAGAAGGAAGAAGGAATAGGAAAGGGCAAGAGGCAGAGGAAGATGGGATGGGGACAGGAGATGCTCATGCTGTACCTTTTCTATAGCTGTGCATTAATTTAATTCACATTTGTGGTCGTACGCTTGACTTCGTATCGGTATTTCACAAGAGTATTATTAAGAATATCGATATTGTTAAATTGCGTGTTATATTGCGCGCATATGCGGGGGATTGGAGAATTTTTTCTAAGGTTGGTTCTGTACGCGGGCAAATGAAAAAAATGGTTTAGTCTGGTTGGTCTTGCAGGTATGTGAATTCTTAAATAATTTACGAGTTCAGGAGAGTCCAGGCCGTTATTCAGAATTTTGTATAAAAATATTCGATCAGATATTAATCTACGCGTTTGAAGTGGAGTAAAGTTGTGAAATTTTAAGGCGGTACACAATCCTAATAATTTTTTTACGCTCAAAACTCACATTTTAATCATTTGCGGCGAATCCGTAACTATAATAACTTTTTTATTTCCATGTCGCACAAGAAATGTGAGTTATTTATATATTAGATTAATAAAAACAGTACCTTACCATTTATATATTTTACGTACAACGATTTCAAAACTTTATAACCCGTTTTTCAACTATAAAGTTAGCGGTAAGCACCAGATTTTATTTTTCTAGACGATGAATTAATAATTTCGGGAGGACAACATGGAGACACACTTTAAATATTTGTAGCACGTTCTTCAGAATTAATTAAAATGAACGCAGCCGAAAGGTCGAATCTCCAGGCCTGCTTGGGTGAATTCGACCGTACGTTCGAACAATACGCCGTGGCGCGGCGTATAATTGTTTACACGCTTTCTTCACTTACGTCGTTAAGATTCCCACATTATTTGTCTTCTTCTTCTTTTCTTTGATACGGCAAATTCCGTAGTAGGTCCGTCCAGTGCACGGGTCGCGAGTAGCAATTTGTATATACGGTTTCTTTACTTACGTCGTTAAGATTCTAAGTATATTTTAGGGTATATTGTCATCTTAAGGATTCGGTGTTATTTACAAAGAGTAATTTGAATTTATAATTTATGTGTTTAAAAAGTTTGTTTTGCACACTTTCGATTCTGTCAATATGGCATTGGTAGAACGGTGCCCAAATTAGTGTGCAGTATTCTAAGTGGGGGCGGATATACGTGGTGTAAAGGGAATACATAGTTTTAATATTGCGAAAAGGTTTAGATATGCGAATTATAAATCCCAATATCTTATTTGCTTTGTTGATTACTTCGTTAATATGTTTGATAAAATTTAGTTTTACATCTAGTACTACCCCAAGGTCACGGATTGATTCTATTTCATTGATATGTGTATCATGAAAGTTATAATTAAAAGAAATTTTATTTTTGTTACGCGTAAAAGATAATTTGTTGCACTTAGAAATGTTTATGATTAATTTGTTTAATTTACAGTATGCAAAAAGACGAGAGAGGCGGTCGAACTGAATTTGCCTCTCTATACCGGCCATTCGATGTATAGGAGTTGACTTTTTTTACATTAGCTCCACATAGGATCATCTTTGGGGATGCTGTATGTAGGATCTTTTTATGGAAAGGAAGGAGAGGAAGTTCTGGGAAGGAAAAAGGTATGATGGGTATATAGAAATCTGGATTCAATATGTTCAGAAGTGACGGACATATGAATCCATCCTCCCACTACTGTGCAAGGCGACGGAGAGGTCAAAAGACCTCCCTCAACCAGTCTTTCCTTATTCGGCCCGCCAAAATTCCGCAAGTATAGTACGTAAAACAAACAAATTCCGAAATAACACAAATTTACTTGCCTATGCCGGGATTTAAACCCGCGACCTCCGGATTGCTAGTCGAAAGCCTTACCCCTCGACCACGGAGACGGTCAACACGATAAATGAATAGATTAGTTCAGGTTATTATTTCTTTTAATAATAATGGAATTATGAAATAAGCGGGTTAGGTTAGGTTACATTTTTCTTTACTTTCTTCAGTGTTTTGTTTTGTCACTGTCCTGTATTGTCATGGAAACACTGTTTAGTGACCCTTGGCGGGCCTGCCTATCTGTCAGGTTACATAACGCTCCCTCCCCGCAGAGTAGGCAGTGCACCGCGGTGATCAGTAAGCAGTGGGTAGGTACCGGACCCCTCCCTGGTCTGCGCACGTTTCACTGCTCCAGTTTTGCGCAACTGTTCGCACGGTGATCGGACATTCTCAAACTTCTACTTATATTATCCGATCATTCATGTTACAGAGTGTCCGGAGTAATTATACTACATTTCATTTTCAAATTCGGAACTGATGGTGTCAAGTATTTATTGTTCAAAATCACGGGATAGTCCTAATTCTTGACAAATCAATTCCAATTTTGATGATGACAATTAAAATAATTTTTTCTAAAAAATATTATACAGGATGTTAAGGGACATACTTTCCTTACTTTAACGTTATTCCTGACATCATTTGCTGTGAAAAATATAAGCAACATTTAGGTCTCGGGTGACATTTTTAATGTTCCTCAAAAAAAATAAAAATCAGTACGTATTGGACAGTAGGTTAAGGGCCAGGTGAGGGGTTAGGCGGTTACTCGGCTGAGTGACCAGTGACAACAGGTGGAAGAAAATCGCCTTTGTTTAATTTTGAAAAAAAAGCATCAAAAAGGTCACCGAAGACCAAAATTTCATATAATTTTTTTCACTCCAAATTAAGTCAGGAATCTCTGATTAAAGTATGTCAAGTACATCCATTGAATAAGAGGTGGGTTCTTTATCGCTTATCTTACTTAATTCTTCACACAAACAGCCCCAGCTTCGAAAATGACAATAAAATTGAGTTCATTGAGCCAGAGTTATCCAAGATGCCCAGACAACTGAAATTAGCATTTTGGATTCGAAGAGGACATTTCATCACACTAATCAAGTTAAATCGTTGTTTTGTAGGCTTCAGGATTTATTATTTTATAAAGAATTTTGGTGAAATTTTAAAGGATTATATTTATTACTAGAGCACCGGCGTGCGTTTCAAGCGTTTCGTGCGTTGAAAACTTCTTTAGCACCGTGATTTAAAGCTCGATGAAACGAAAAATAGCGACACTAAAAAGAGAAAAACACATACACAAGTAGGATTTAGCCTGCGAGAGAATGAGATCGTTTAATTGATCTCCTCTTTGTGAAGTGCTTCGTAGCCTATCGGTCTCCACTTTGTGCGATGCTTCATAGTCTCATCACTCTTGTCTACTTTAGTTTTCTGAAGGTTTCACTTCTACCGCGTGTGAATTACACACTCTGTTTTTTTTAAAGTGTGAATTGCCTATTTCCAAAAAAAGAAAGGGAGTGTTTATGTTTTAATTCTGCTTATTGAAGGCCTTTGGATTCACTTTTTTTCCGTTTGTGAGACTCCGACGCGTGAGCAGGCCACATAAAGCTGTCCGTGTAAGTTACATGGATTTTCAAAATTAACCCCCCGCTCTCTCCTTTGCAATCCCTCCCTCTACCCCTCCAGCATCCCCCACCCTTCTACTTGTCATTTTCTCGTCACCGTTCCCCCCCGCAACCCCATTCGCATCCCGTGTTCTCCTTTCCGCCTTTCCTACCTTCCCCCTTCCTCGTCCACCATCCGCGAACCTCCCCTGCCGCTAAACTACATGAAATACACAATTTTTTCAAAAAGCTCGCGCGCCACCTTTTGTACTTTTTTTACATCTTTTATAATACCAGAGCTCTCCATTATTTATACAAACTTTTGCGTACATGCGCATAACAAATCGCCAAAGTTTCTTCGCAATCGGATGAATGGTATAGGAACGCATACGGAACAATCAAAGAAACATTCATTTTTATGTATAAATATATATAAATTATATTATTTGTCCCCCTGTATTAATAAAATGGTCCGCGGCCGGTGAAGGTAGGAAATACTTCGGCACAGACTTGCATGCGATAATACCCTAAGATCACTTTTCCAAATAGCCGGGTTACATTGGGCACTGCGCCCAACCGACAACGACACGAGCCGCGAACAGCGAACAGCGGACAGCGGACAGGCAGAACATTACGCTATGAGCTATAATATCATTATGTATTTGCACGAGTCTCGATTGCGAATGGTGTCAGATGACTTGCAGCTTTACGTAATATAGATTGTTCAGAATGTTCAGTGCCCACACTAAAGATCAAGTGATTCAAATTCGACCACAGCATGGAATATATTTAATATGTCAATGGGAAATCGGAAATAAATTTCCATTGCTAATACAATTTATGCAGCGGTGAATACAATATAAAGTTTTTGTATATTGTTATATTCATATTATGACTGCTGCACGCGAGGCTAGTATTTCAAGCCAGGGATAACCTAATGCTAGTAAGCTAGTAAAATTAGTTACGTGTGAGCAGAACTTGCTTTTGTTTTTATGAATACAATATAAAGTTTTTTTTTCTTAATTTTTCAAAGAAAATTTCTTCGAAAAGGTTTTCACTTTGTGATCGCATTATTTATTTTAATGAGAGACAAATAACTTTGTTTACATCACTTATATTTGTACACAATCTACATGTTTCGTGAACGATGTTCACATCATCAGGATCAAATGTATACTAAACTTAAAAATTAAACATAGATCACATATGGGATTTTTTTTCTTCTCGTTCAGATCTCGGGGAGGGTGGAGGGTGGTGCAGTCCCACGAGTTCCATATTATACATAGAATATATCAAAGTAAAAATAAAAATATTCTATTATACATATAAGATAACACATGGGTAAAAGAAAACACCGGCGTAGTCCAGCGGTAAGGCTCGCACTCCGAAGGTCGCGGGATCGAATATAGGCCTGGCAAATAAATTTTATTTGGTTAATTTGTGTTATTCACAATTTATTCATTAAAAAAATAATATATAGTATATTTGCGGTACGTTCCAGAGTGGAAGATACTCACAGTATCGCCCTGGTATAAGACCACCATTCAAAATTGAAACGTTACTTGAAATGGCTTTAGCCGTGTTTGGTGACCAGATGTGAATAGCCAGGTACTTCCCCACCTTCCTCTTTCCTATCTCCTTCCCCTCCCCACTATTTTCAGCCTCACAACATGCCCCAATTGGGATTGCTATAGTCTCACTGGCTCCAGACGGGAGCAGTTGGGACTCTTGTGCGGTATTCACGTAAAAAAAACTAAATAAAATGATAATAATAATACAGAATTAAAAGAAGAAAATTTAAAAAAGGATTTTTTTAAATCTATTATATCAGGAATTGGCTCTACCGCTTGTAAATGGGACCCGGCCAGAATGGAATGCTGCCATCACAAGAGTCTTTTCGCTCGAGGCTAGTCGCGTTCTGTTGGTGATCATTTTTTTTTATTAATGTTCAGAATCCGGGAAAGCGCCCTTCTTCAAACATCTCGGTGGCCCTGCAGTCAGCAGTACCAGGACAACCAAAAAAGCGTTCGGTATGAATTGTTGTATTGTACTTTCGTTCTTTTTAGAGATGCTTTGTTGAAGTTGGTCCACAGCTCCGAGGTATATAGGCTCGTGCAGTATGTTTTAAAAAGTAGCCGTTTTGCAGCTGGGCTACACTTGTTGAATCTTCGAGAAATCGTATTTGCCCTAATGCACAGTGATCTTCTCTGATTATCTATTATAATATGCTATATTCTTATTATGACCGTTGCACACGAGGCTAGTATTTTGAAATCAGAATAGCAAGCTAATGATTATAACTATAACCTAGTAAGCTATGAATACTAGCTACGTATAGAGAGAACTAACTTTGTTTTTAACCTAGTAAGCTAGAAAAGGAAGCCAGTAAACTAGCGTCTCAAGACAGAATAGTTTAAGCCGCCGCTACCCGAATTTCTACCGATTTCTTACATATACCCTTAAACATTTTAAGATTTTAAGCTCTTAAAAAAATATATGTTATTTTTTATGATAATGTCTTTACATTCCCTACGCCGAAATGCAAATTATATGAAATTCCCTCGATAGAAAAAAATCGCAGAGAATGCTCCGAAAATTATTATTTTCACGTCTGTTTCAGTTATTTTACAAGTTGTATGTACGAAAAAATTCACAGTGTTTTCTTAAAGTCTGTTTTAGACAGCGCCCAAGAGATTTTTGCTCTATTTTAAACGAATTTTATTTTATTAAACATTTTCACATTTTTCGCCTCAATTTTACCTTTTTAAATATTAGCGCACTCTCTCCAACATTCGTAATTACATATCTCTCCATCTTCTTCTTTTGGATACGGCGCCTTAATAGGAAATGATTCTATTATTTGAGCTAGTAGCGCCCCCCACCACCGAAGTTTCTATCCCAGCTTTGTGTTTAGCTTCGTGTGGCCGCCCAAAGTCAGTATGGGTTTTTAAAGTTAGTACTGGTTCATTTATGCTAGTGCACGTTGACGGCGCGCTGTGTTTTTTCTGTCATACGATGTGATTCTAAAAATGCCAATTGATTCTAAAACTCAGTGAAGAGATTAATTTAATGTTTGTACAATTGTAACGTGATTGCTGTAGAAAGTTCGTATTCCATTCTATAAAAATAATCCATGCGTATTTCAGCATTACCAATTAAAAGGCCGGGGGTAATTCGGCGTAATAATCACCTTTAGTTTTAATGCTGGTTCCATGTAAACTATACATTACTGGCTTAAAATTTTCTAGCATAGTATCTAGATAGTATGCCAGGATCTTGCAAGGATAGGACGCCGGCATACTAGCTTGCTGTAGTGGCTTGAAATATTAGCTCGTGTGCAACGGGCATTATAGATAGGTTGGCAATGGAACTGAGGTTGGAACCTGACTACAATAAATTCAAAAATAGACTAAACAATGATATCTTAAATAGTTTGGCTACCTAGAGTCGCATTGGCAATTGATTAACAATACTCAAGGATTCGAATTTTGACAGTTGAAAAACACTGTTGCGTTTTTTTCGTTTTAATACGAAAAATCGAATTTTTGGCATTTAGTCAGTTTAGTTTTTTTTGTCCTCTTTGAGTTCGTTTATTGCTGACCAAGTCCAGTAAGTGTTATTTTATTTTTGTTTTAAGTATATCCTTTTGCCCCAATGGCCTTTGCCATGGGGAAGAAACCCCCTGATCCCGCCCCCCCCCCCCTGATCCTTCAAATTTTGACATTGGTAGTGAGGTAGAGATAGCAGATCTTCAAGTTCCATCTTCTACTCCAAAAAAGAGGAAAGTTTGCGACCTTCCAAAAACTGATTCGTCTCAGGTCTCAGTTCCTGTAGCTTCTCCTCTCTCTTTGTATCCGACTTCAGCAAAAGCTCCCTTCGTAGTTTATGTTCAAAACAACTCTCCTGGCCACTCTTTACATCCCCTTGAATTTGGTAAATTCATTGGAAAAAAACCACTTGGCATTTCCCCAGGCGGTATCCGATCAGAGGGCAGATTTCGCATTTGTGTTGAGTTCACATCCGCGTTGAATGCCAATAAATTCATAAATTCCATCGACTCCCTCTCTGCAAAAAAATTTAAAGCCTATATCCCTTCTTTCAATATCTCTCGCTTGGGTCTCGGTAGAGGTATTCCTGTAGACCTATCTGAAGAAGAGCTTATCTCGGAACTCATCATTCCAGCATCTTCAGGAAAAGTTATTAAGACTAGGCGTCTTAATTTCAAGGATAGATCGTCTGAGTCTGTAGTTTGGAAACCCTCTCAAACTGTAGTTTTGACATTTGAAGGATAGTCCCTTCCCTCTCACGTTTATTTATTCCACAACTCTCTCCCGGTGGAAATTTATTCATACCCGACAATCCAATGTTTCAATTGTTGTCGGTTGAGTTTTGACAGCACGTTTTCGAGATTTGCTCCCATCTAATTTACAGTTTATTTGTGTTTTTTTGTGTTTATATGTGTTTATACGTGTTAAATATTGTAAAGTAAAGGAGAGAACAGGACCAGACGGCGCTGGTTCCATTATTATAATGGCGTACCCACTATCGCCCAACATAGTGATAAATGATGAAATGGAAATAGCAAGTGCTCAAAATGATGAGTCTGCTGGGGTGTGGCAAACCGTTACACGATCCGGTAAAAGATCAAGGATGAACTCAGAAACAAGTGAAACAAAGAAAGAAGAAATTAAAGATAAGAAAGGAATTGTCATAATTCAGGGAGAAAACCTACCTGGTAAATTGGGTATGGCTAAAATTCTTTTTAAATCCGGAATGAAAATTGAAAAAATTAAAGTAATATCCGGAACTAAATTTGAAATTACGTTCCCAAATAATCTGGAAGCTGAAAAGGCCATAAAAAATTCGATTTTTATTCTAAAGAAATGGGAAGTGACAATAAAAAGATTAGATCTTGATGTCACTAATGAGGAGATCATGGAAGTGATAAAAAGTGATAATAATGTGGTTAGCATAAAGCGGCTCTCCAAAAAAGGAAAAGAAGGACAACTCACGCCTACGACAACTGTGAGTCTAAAATTCGTTGGAAAAGAGATCCCATCATACGTCTCTATATATGGGGTCAAATTTGGAGTAGAACCCTACATATTTAGAGTTATGCAATGCTACTGTTGTTGGAGATATGGGCATATTGCTCAGAACTGTGGTAAAAAAGAAAAAAAGTTGTGCCCCAAATGTGATGAACAACACGAGACCTGTGACAAGGCAGCTAAGTGTGTCAACTGCGGAGGAGATCATCCGGCTAACGACATCAATTGTCCAAAGTGGAAGAACGAGAAAGAGGTAACCCAAAAAATTTAAATGAGATTCTGAAATCAATCTTTGCGGTAAACAATGGATAAGAATAATCTTAATGTATTACAATGGAATGCTCGGAGTTTGCACTTTAAAAAACCTGATTTAGAAATATATTTACAAAGGCAACACATCAAAATTGCACTTATTTCCGAAACATGGCTTCAATTTCCTTACATTTTAAGATTTAAAGACTATACAACATATAGACGAGACAGAGCCGATGGCTATGGAGGAGTTGCAATCTTAATCCATAAAAGTTTACAATCAATCGAACGAACCCTAGACATCACCAGGTCCTGTGAATTAGAATTATGCAGTGTGGAACTATTAAATGCCGGAAATCTGAAATCTGTCAACGTGATATATTGTCCTAGTAATATAAATATCACAATTCAAACATGGAGGAAAGTTTTTGACCAGATGGGACCAGGAGCCCTACTAGGCGGTGATTTCAATGGCCATAATCCACTATGGGATAGAACTATACGAGATTTGAGGGGAGACCTTATTGCAGAAGCCTGCCAAGATTCAAACCTTATTATTGTCAATAACGGAGACATAACAAGAATAGGACATCCTGGACAAAGGAGTTCGAGCCCGGATGTTACCCTGGTATC
The DNA here is from genome assembly GCA_917880885.1 of Limnephilus marmoratus. Classification (NCBI taxonomy): domain Eukaryota; kingdom Metazoa; phylum Arthropoda; class Insecta; order Trichoptera; family Limnephilidae; genus Limnephilus; species Limnephilus marmoratus. Next base: position 55,408,033 of record OU862910.1, read on the forward strand.
TTCTGAGCTTGTACTAACTTGTAATTGGAGGATAGACATAGATACGATGGGTAGTGATCATTTACCAATTATTATCACTTTAGAAAAAAACGATTGTAATTATGAACCAATATTGAAAAGAAATTACAAAAAAGCAGACTGGAACAAATACAAATCCACTGTAGATAAATTCATACAAAATTTTCCTGAAGAAAAACTGTCAATTCAAGAATATTATAACAGATTAGAAGATGTTCTGAACAAAAGTGCAGATGAAAGTATTCCATTCTTTAAGGAATCTAAAAATAAAGCATTCAAACCAAAACCATGGTGGAATCAAGAAGTCTCTAAAGCTGTAGCTGAAAGAAGATTAGCTCTGACTCGTTTACGGAAAAATGTTAATATTGACAATTATATAGAATTAAAGCGCAAGGAGTCGAGTACCAGACGAATAGTAAGAAAAGCAAAAAGGGAAGGATGGCGAAGATTCTGTGATTCTGTCGATACTAATACAACCTATTCTGATATGTGGAAGAAAATGAAATGGTATAAGGGAATAGGAACTTCTCGTCCAAATATCTTTGAGAACAGTGAATCGGCGCTACAATATCTACAATATCTAGCTCCAAACAACAATTTAATCGAACATGTGTGGACCGATAACAGCTTCTGAATTTAAATCAGTATTAAAATCCAAAGATACCTCCCCAGGAATAGATCTGATATCCTACTCAATGATAAAAAATTTACCCATTTCTTGCCAATTAATTATTGTCGATATATTTAATTTAATTTTACGAACTTCCATTATACCAATACAATGGAAACAGGTAAAAATTATTCCTATAATTAAACCCGGAAGAGATCCAAAGCTCATGACCTCCATAAGACCAATTTCATTAATTTCATGTCTTTGCAAAACTTTCAACACTATAATTACAAGGCGATTAGAGTGGTATTTAGAAAATAATTTCTTGTTTGATAAGTCTACAATAGGATCTAGAAGAAAACTGTCAACAATGGATAATCTGGGAAGAATGGTTACAGAGATCCAAGTTGCCCAAACAACCAACGCCGTTACCCTTGCTGCTTTTGTAGACATTAAAGATGCATACAATAATATAAAGATCGAAGAGGTCATTAAAGTTCTTATCTCTAAAGGTATCAAAGGGAAAGTTATAAAATATATCTGGGAATATTTTAAACAAAGAATGATTATTATTAAGGAACCTAACATATTCGCTGAACAAATGTGCACGAGAGGACTACCGCAAGGAGATCCCATGTCTGCCCTCTTATTCAATATTGGAACTTCTGGTATAGGAAACTATCCCCAAGTGAAACGCGTACAGTACATTGATGATTTTGGTATTTATTATTCAAGTTCAAAAGTAAAAACATGCGAAAACATTATTCAAAAAGCTCTGTTAGAACTACAGAATGCTCTTAAAATAAAAGGTCTTGAAATATCGGAAAATAAGACAAAAATATGTATATTTGCAAAAGGAAAGAGACGAAATATTCTGAATATAAAAATAAATGACGTACTTATAGAACGAGTAGATGAACATAAGTTCCTCGGGGTATGGTTGCAGGGCCGGATCTACGAAATCTGGCGCCCTGTGCAGTAGGTACCGATGGCGCCCCCCCCCCCTACATTTTTATTTTGATTACAAATTCGTTCACCCCAATTTTTTAATTTAATTATTTTTTTTTTACACTAATTTATCAAATAAAATCAAGACATAAAGAGTGTAACTTTTCCCAGTGACCTGGCGGTAGCTCTCACACTCGTTTTTTAAAGAGAGGATCGCCAGGAGCCCTATACTCCCTGAATCTATTGGGTAAACATAAATTATGGTGCTATTTTAATTATTTTAGGAAAAACTCTTTGCAAGTTATGCTTTAAAATAATACAACGAATTGTTTGTTTGTGCCCGTACCATGATTTAAAATATAGGTTACGAGACAATGCGGGTGGTTTCGCTGAACTAGGTCCATTAGACATTCTTGAGATTTACTGCGTTTATGTACCTATATACCCAACGCGAAAATTAGAAAAAGCAAATACAAATACGTTCTCATGGCAACGTACAACACAAGAATAGCATCTACAGCTTCTGACTAGCAACAGGCAGTCCCGACGAGAGACACTGAGCAATGATAATAAGAATATAACCTCAAATTTGTACCTTGTATTTCCCCTGTGTTGAGCGAACAAACACTAAACACTGACGTATGGTATCAACGGCTTACGAACAAAAATACCGCGCTGTGATTGGTTATTGAATTTGGATCGCACCTATTCGTCTTAAAAGACGGTAAAAGATATATGGAAAAATAGATCTTACATTTAAACTAAATATATGGAATTTGTAAAAATATTCTGTAACTGACTATAAATTCGTAAGCCGTTGATACCAACCTGATGCGTGCGCATTCTGTTTCTTTGGAAAGTGTTGCTAGAGCCTCATAATTATTTCGTATTATGGGTAATTTAAATTTTAAATTTTTTAAACGATTCAGGGAATATTATAACAAAATTTTAATACAATATTTATTTTCTAACGGCGCCCCTTCGGAGTTGGCGTAAGGTTTTTGCACGTTTTTGAACGTATGGCAGATCCGGCGCTGTATGGTTGGATTACAGACTCGCTTGGAATAAACATATAAATAACATCTGTTTAAAAATGAATCAGCCAATGAATATTTTGAAAGTGCTGTCAGGAAAAAGCTGGGGAATTCACCCACTTCATATGAGAAGATTGTATACTTCTCTTATAAGAAGTCGATTAGACTATGGCAGTATACTTTTTTACAACTCTGCCAAAAGCAATCTCGAAAAATTAGAGAGAATACAATCACGAGCTTTAAGAATATGTGGAGGTTTCCTGAACTCAACTCCTGTGCATGTTTTACAAAGTGAAATGAGTGTCCCTCCTTTGCATATAAGAACTTGGAAACTAGCTGCAAGATTTTGGCTTAGATCTGTATCCATTGAAAATAATCCACTAGTTTTAGAGGTTCTCAAACTTAAATCCTTGATACAGAATAGATTCTGGAACAATAAAAAGTTACCTTTGTTGATTAAAATTTATTCGGAAACAATTGAATGGAAAATAAATAAAAATAAATGTCTAGATATGTACTCATCCGATACCTGGGTAGGAGCACTTAATTTGGAATGTATTTCAGTTGAGATTGACAATTTTAATTCCCCCAAAAGACTACTCTTACCAAATGAAATTAGTAATATTGTAAGCGGTATGCTAATTAAAAAGTATTTTGGATTCAACCAGATCTTCACTGATGGATCAAAAAAACCAGACCAAGTTGGAGCAGCTTTCCTCTCAATGCCAAACAATTTTTCCCATCAAATAAAATTGAATAAAAATTGCACTATTATGAATGCAGAATTGATTGCAATCAAAGAAGCGGTGGAATATGCAATTAAAAATAAGTGGAAACAAATTGTAATATTAAGTGACTCTAAAAGTGCACTTCAACATATTAAAAGTATTCCGAAAGGAGTTCCCTGTAGGAAAATAGCCTACAATATTGTCGAACAAATAAGGTGGCTACAGCAGAAAGATGTGTCCATATATTTACAATGGATTCCATCTCATGTAGGAATACTTGGGAATGAAGAGGCGGTGGATACGCGCCATAAATATATTTGTATCCATTTTCTTAATCAATTAATAATTTATGCTATGAGACCATGAGGGCGCCATCTATGGTTTTTGTATTGTATTGAATTTACCTATGTGGCTTGAGATTCAGTATATTCATGCATTTCCTTACCTCTGTGAATCAGGCAATTGCTTCCGACGGGAGTGTGAGTCAAAAACCAACAGATGTCACTCCTGGTCAGTCATTATTAAATGGTTTACCCAGTGAGTGAATTATTGTTGTGCCTAGGATTTGGCACATATTATTGATGGGCAGATTTATTTTTTTCATTGTTGAAACTTCCTTGCTGTGCGAAACATCTGTTAAGATTATGCAATACCGCCTTGATATTTTTTTAATGAAAAGAAGTGTCTTTTGTGTTGGACATCGCCAATGAGCTGCATTTTCTGAGTGAGTATTGTTTGTTTTCACTTTGGAATTTGGAATTGCTGGGTCAACTGTTTTTGTGTCACATAGGGAAGAATTCAATTTTCGTTAATTTACATAGGGTAGTCATCTCCCTCGTGTCAGGGGCTATTTACACGCCCTTACATATTTAATGGTCCTTTTGTAGCCTGGATTATTAATTCATTCATACATTCAATTCGAGATTATAGCTTAATTACATGGATGTTTGAATTTACGTATTTTTTTTGGTAAATTTGAAGTACCTTTCATTTTTTGAGAACTATAGCTGGTCTTGTTTTTGCTTTTGGATGACATATTTGGATGTTCGCAGAATTATCGTAATTTTGGATAATTATTCGCAACATTATTATTATTAATTAATCGTTAACATTGTTCGCAGAATTGTCGTAATTTTGGACAATTATTCGCAACATTATTATTAATTAATTATTAACATTGTAACATTATTGTAAAATTTTGTGGTAATCTTTTCGCATATAAAAAATGCCAAGAATTACGGAGGAAGGTGAGGGTGAGGCTCAAGACAGATCGCTTATTCTTTTAACTGCAAAAATGGAAAATCTTTTTTTTCGTATGAACGATCTGTATAATGCAACAAAGAATATATCTAATTTTGAGTCAAAAAATAATGAAGTGTTTATGGCTCAGTCAGAGATGATTGATCAAATGCGAAGTCAATTTGAAAATATTATAGATAGCATCAATGATCGTCAGTTAACTTTAAAACCAGAATTTAAACCAGATTTTCAAGCTTTAAATGCTTTCGATGATCTTTTTTTGAAGGTCAAACGGACTAGATCGAATATGAAAACGTCTGTAAGAGAATCACTGACGTCACAAAATAAGTCGCGGGAGCCGTGTATGATTAATCTTCCAGCAATAGATCTTCCAACCTTCGATGGTAAGAATGAAAGCTGGTCGAAATTTTTTGAGTCATTTAAAGCCAATATCCATAATAATAGACAGCTAACTGACTCGCAGCGTGTGCAGTACTTAGTCGGAAAACTCACACATGGGGCGTTGAACGTAACCGCAGGCATTGTGCCTTCGGGTGATACATATCAGATCATTTGGGAGAGTTTAGTTAAAAAATATCAAGATAAACGTACACTAGGAACACATTATTTAAATAATATTCTCGATGCGAAAAACTGCACGAATACATCTGCCAGTCTCAATTCTTTCATTGAAAGATATTCTTCGTCAGTGTCGGCATTAAAGCAGTTAGGTATTGAAGATTTAACTGATTTTATTTTGTTTCACTGCGCGGTAAGAAAAATTGATTCACAGACGGCTCAGAACTTTGAGCTGACAGTTCGTAATAAAGAAATTCCTTCTTATAATGAGTTAGTTTCGTTTGTACAAGATCAAGTAAAGATTTTAGAACGAACGAGTAACTCGCATGGTGTCGTAAATAAAACGCATCCCATTTCGTCCTCCCGATCAAATAATACTAAATCGTTCGTCGCGAGTAATGCGAATATTCCGCGCTTCCCAGCTCCGCCGAAAGGATGTATTCTGTGTAACAAAACTGATCATTTAGTCAACGTTTGCTCAAAGTTTAAATGTATGAGTTCCCCACAGGCTCGATTTGAATTTATAAAATCGAAAAATGCCTGTGTAAATTGCCTTAGTGGTTCACATACAATCAAGTCATGCAAATCGGGGTTAGTTTGTGATTTGTGCAATAAACGTCATCATACATTCTTACATTTCGGCAGTGTGAATAATATGAAAACCAATACTCATGTACATACGTCGCAAGTACCTACCAGTGAAGAATCGTCAGTCCCCCCTCCAGTGTCATCCAGCATCAATGGAACTGGCATTGGTGATAAGCAAGTGGAGGGGACCGCGAATGTCAATCCTTCGTGTTCGCTTTGTGCCAAAGTAACACCGAACTCTTCTATTTTACTTTCGACCGCACAAGTATACGCGAAGCTTAAAAACGGAAATAAAGTTATTGTTCGGTGCCTAATTGATAATGGCTCTCAAAATAATTTGATTACGGTCGATTGTTGTAAGACGCTGAATTTACCAATAATTCCTTTGAGTAATTCGTTTGTCAAAGGAATTGGATCAACGTCTCGACCAATTTTCGGTTACGTGTATTTGGATATTGAGTCTCGCGTATACCCAGAGAATAAATATAATATACATGCGCTTGTCGTTGACAGTATCACCGACCAATTACCTAATCACTATATAGCCAAGGGTGATATGAGGTACTTAGAGGGCATACCTCTCGCAGACTTAACGTGGAATATTCCTGGATGCGTGGATGTCGTCATCGGTGCGCAACTGTTCCCATATATTTATTTAGGGAACAGGGTTGAATCGGGTACTAGTGCACCCCCCGCGTTATTGACCGCTTTCGGTTTCGTGTTGATGGGTGATTACCCCAATAATGTGCTCAACACAAACACATCATTTTCGGCACTCGCACTGAATGATTTAGTGCAAAAATTTTGGCTGTTAGAAGAGATACCTAATATAAAATTTCTAAGTCCGGAGGAGACAGAATGTGAGAATCTCTTTATTTCATCAATTTCTCGCACTGATGATGGTAGATATTCTGTTGCTTTACCTTTCTGTAAAGATCCAAGACAATTGGGTAATTCTCGTACTGCTGCCCAACGCCGATTTTTGGCATTGGAGCGAAAATTTAAGCATTCCCCTGCTTTGCAGGAGAATTATAACAAGATTATCAGTGAATATATTGAAAATAAATACCTATCAGAAGTCTCAGAGTCTGATATCACAGAAGATGGATATTACATCCCACATCATGCTGTCACTCGTCCAGACAAACCAATGCCTCGTATTGTGCTCGATGCTAGTGCTAAAACACACACAGGGCTGTCACTGAATGATATTATTCATACTGGTCCCAATTTGCAAGCCGATTTGTTTCTGCTTTTGCTTGACTTTCGTCTTTTTCCCATCGCTATGACTGCGGATATAAAGCAAATGTATTTACAGATTGAAGTTCCTAGCAAGCATCGCAGATACCTGAGGATCTTATTTCGATTCTCAAATAATGGTCTCATACGAACTTTTCAGTTCAATCGAGTTCCTTTCGGCTTGACGGCAAGTCCGTACTTAGCAATGCGGACGGTTCGCCAGTTGGCCCAGGATATGAGACCACATTACCCGGACGCTGCCAAAGTGGCAGAGTCCAAGCTGTATATGGACGACCTGGTCTATTCTATTGCAGATGAGCCCAGCGCCATACGTCTTTCTCGAGAATTAATCTCGTTGTTTAAGTCCGGTGCCTTTGATTTAGTAAAATGGACTAGTAATTCTCAAGTTGTACTTGAGAACCTCCCGGATTCTCACCGCAGCCCAGTGGACTTGACTGTTGGTTCTAACAATACCTCTAAGGTGTTGGGCCTTTCGTGGGAACCAGCTGATGACAGCTTCTTCTTTACGACATCTTATGTTCAGGAGAAGTGCACAAAGCGGAGCATACTCTCCATAGTCGCCCGCTTATTTGATGTCCTCGGCTTGGTCGCCCCTGTCATTCTGTACGCTAAATTACTTATCAAAGAGCTATGGCTGTGCAACATTGGTTGGGATGATACACCCCCTGATAGCGTTATTCGTCGGTTTTCGGCGCTTACACAGGAATTCCCTCTAATTTCAATTATGAAAATCCCTCGCCATGTTGGTGTCCTGAAAGACAGTACGGTGCTCGTTGTTGCTTTCTGCGATGCAAGCATGAATGGTTACGGCTGTGTGATTTATTTGCACGCCACTGATCTGTTTGGGAAAATTACAGTGAGATTGTTGTGCGCAAAATCAAAGGTTTCTCCCACCAAAGTGACGACCCTCGCTCGTTTGGAGCTCTGTGCCGCAGTATTGATGTCCAAATTAATACGGACGGTTCAAGATAATTATTCTGAGCGTCTTCCTATTGCAGGAACATATGCGTTTTCCGATTCTACCGTTGCGCTCTCTTGGATACATTCTTCACCGCATCGCTGGTCGGTGTTTGTTAGTAATCGCGTAGCTCAGTGCCAAGAAAATTTGTCTCCAGAGAACTTTTACCATGTTGCTGGTAGTGAAAACCCGAGCGACTGCCTTTCTCGTGGCATGCTTCCTTCCCAACTCGTTTCACATGATTTATGGTGGAACGGCCCATCATGGATTCGCAGCCCACCTTTGGAATGGCCAACCGTTTCACCCTACCAATACTGGTGAAATGCCTGAACACAAAGCTAATGTGCTCATTGCAACATTTCAGGGTGAAAAATCGGTCCTGAGTGAACTGGCTCAGCGTATATCCACTTGGGATAAACTACTAAGGATTGTTGTTTATGTCCTCCGATTCATAAAAAAGATATCACTTTCCTCTGGAACGGTCAATAATCTTATGACTGCTGAAAAGTCTGTGATTCGTGCTATGCAGAGTATTCATTTTGCAGGAGATATTGCTGCACTCCAGAAAGGCAAATTTCATTCCAAAAGACTTCAGAGTTTATCTCTATTTCTTGATGGAGATAATCTGTTACGTATTGGGGGGCGGCTTTCTAAATCAGATTTACCTTTTGAGGTTAAACATCCGGTTTTACTTCCCAAACATGACTGTGTTGTCGATCTGATCATCGCTCACTTTCATGTCGTGAACTGTCATACAGGCCCAGGACTTCTTATGTCTATCTTACGTCAACGCTATTGGATATTAGATGCTAGGACTGTTATTAGGGCGATGGTGTGGAAATGCAATTGTTGCTTCCGCTTAAATCCATCGCATCCTACACCGAAGATGGCAGATTTACCGTCATATCGTGTTGCAGAATCAAAGGCCTTCGTACATACCGGTGTAGATTACGCAGGTCCCCTCCGTATTACGCTGACTCGTCGGAGAGGACAACATTCTCAAAAGGCATATATTTGTCTATTCGTATGCCTTGTGACCAAGGCTATTCATATTGAGTTGGTCTCTGACTTAACTTCAAATGCTTTCCTGGCTGCTTTCAGCCGTTTTATTTCTCGACGTGGCCCGGTAACATGCTTGTATTCAGATAATGGTACTAATTTTGTGGGTGCGAAGGCACAATTAGATGACCTCTACAAGTTTTTGGTTGAATCTGAATATGAGCCCTCATTAAAGCGCGAACTCGCTAAGCGTCGTATAGAGTGGAAAATGATTCCACCACGCGCGCCTCATTTTGGGGGTATGTGGGAGTCGAACATAAAGAGCATGAAGACACACTTGTACCGTGTGATTGGAACTCAGCTTCTCACCTATGAGGAGTTACAGACTGTGCTAGTTCAAATTGAGTGCATAATGAATTCGCGTCCACTTACAGTTATGTCTTCTGACCCTTATCCAGAAGTCCTTACGCCTGCGCATTTTTTAATGTCGACACCATTGCAGTACTTGCCTGCTTCTGTCCTGGCAGACGGTAAAATCAATTTGACTCAGCGTAAGCAATTATTAGACAGCATGGTTCAGTCCTTCTCGAAGAAGTGGCGTTCAGAGTATCTGCACACCTTGCAAGTTAGGCAGAAGTGGACTACTTCTGATCATCCGATTGATATCGGAACTGTCGTACTAGTGGGACAGGAAGATTCCCCTCCGTTAAATTGGCCTTTAGGCGTGATAACTGAAATCCATCCCGGAATGGATAAAATTGTTCGCGTTGCGACGGTAAAGACACGATTTGGTTCTTTTAAACGTCCGGTTGTCAAATTATATCCCATTCCAACGCAATAATTTTATATTCTATCTATTATTGTTTATTTTTATTTATTTATTTTTTGTTTTTTAGTCATTGTTTCAATGATCTCTGACCCAGACATGGCATTACTTAATATCCGTTATCTTGGTCAATTGAACTTTATTAGATTGTATTTTTTAGTTATTTTTCTTTATTTTGTGAGATTCTGCGAATTTCCAATGCGTGTCATTCCTTAATATTACCGGTGAATACAGTCACTTTATTTCTATTTCATTTCTTGTTTCATTTGTATTTTTATACTCTTTCTTTTGTAAGCTCTACGAACTTCCAAGGCGGGGAATATGGATACGCGCCATAAATATATTTGTATCCATTTTCTTAATCAATTAATAATTTATGCTATGAGACCATGAGGGCGCCATCTATGGTTTTTGTATTGTATTGAATTTACCTATGTGGCTTGAGATTCAGTATATTCATGCATTTCCTTACCTCTGTGAATCAGGCAATTGCTTCCAACGGGAGTGTGAGTCAAAAACCAACAGATGTCACTCCTGGTCAGTCATTATTAAATGGTTCACCCAGTGAGTGAATTATTGTTGTGCCTAGGATTTGGCACATATTATTGATGGGCAGATTTATTTTTTTCATTGTTGAAACTTCCTTGCTGTGCGAAACATCTGTTAAGATTATGCAATACCGCCTTGATATTTTTTTAATGAAAAGAAGTGTCTTTTGTGTTGGACATCGCCAATGAGCTGCATTCTCTGAGTGAGTATTGTTTGTTTTCACTTTGGAATTTGGAATTGCTGGGTCAACTGTTTTTGTGTCACATAGGGAAGAATTCAATTTTCGTTAATTTACATAGGGTAGTCATCTCCCTCGTGTCAGGGGCTATTTACACGCCCCTACAGGCGGATTTGTTGGCAAACGAAGCATGTGTGAATGGAATCATCTACGATTGGACGCCAGACGCTGAAGATTACTGCCAAAAAATAAATTCCATATGTAATAATATGTGGAATAATCATTTTGAAACATTGTCTATCAATAAAGGAATATGGTACAGAAAGCTCCAAAACGAACCGTTTAAAAGACCATGGTTCACTGAGGTTAATCTGAAAAGATCGGAAATGAGAATCATTTTTAGATTAAGATCCGGACATGCACTAATGGGAAGAATATTGTGTTTGATAGGCCTCTCTGATTCTCCAATGTGCTCGATATGTGAACAAATTGAAGATGTCGAGCACACATTATCAAAGTGCATTAAATATGAAAGACAGAGAGTTACAATACTAATGACCTCGAACTCATCGGAAGTTCAGAAGTTAATAGCCTCAACCGAGTTTCATGCCATATCGAGAATAATGAAATTTATTAGATCATGTAAAGTGGAAAATATTTGAAAGTGATTTTTTTATATGAAATGAATATAAAAGGACTCTAAGTACCTTTTAAAGATCATTAGAGATTATAATGATAATATTATAATTTAAAAACAGATGAGGCAAAAAATGACAACATTGTGTGAGTCAGAAGCCTCGATAATATACATGACAATAAAAAAAATAAAAAAAATTGTTGTCGGTTTGGCCATTCAAAACAATCGTGCCGCTCCTCTCCCCGCTGCTTTAAATGCGCAGAAAATCATGTAGCAGACCAATGCTCCTCCCCTTCCAATTCCTTCACTTGCGTCAATTGTTCAGGCTCGCACACAGCCACTCATCCATCCTGCCCCGAACTTTCTCGCCAAAAAAACATAAAAAGTTATATGGCCTCCAATAGCGTTTCTTACTTCTATGCCTCCAAATTAATAGCTCCTTCTAAAAAATCTTTTGCTGAAGTTGCCTCTCAACCCCAAATTAGTGCTCCTTCAAACTTGTCTTACAAGAAGACTGTAATGACAAAACAAGCTTCTCGTCCAATTAAAATTCCTGGATATGATCAATTTGGTCATAACTCCCAGCTCTTGTTCCCAAATGGTAACAACAGCTCTCTATTTCCTCAAAACTCCGTCTTTTCTAACTCCAATTCAACTAACAGCAGTGCTTTCAATCCTGATCTAAATGCAAATTCCATAAACAACAATACTTCTAATGACAATTCTTCCTTCATTCAAACTCTTCTCATTCTACTTATCTCAGTTATTAACAATAATAATTCTCTACCGTCCAACGCTGCCTCGTTACTCTCCTCTTTGTATTCTCTTCTTCCCAATGGCTTCCTCAACAGCAGCAATTCTGCAGTGGAATTGTAGAAGCGCCACCTCCAATAAGGATGACCTCATCCGACTTCTACATTTACACTCCATATCGATTGCTGCCGTCTCTGAGACTTGGTTCAAGCCATCTCAACTTTTCAAGGTGAGTGGCTATCAATGTCTGCGGGACGACCGCATTGATGGGAAGGGTGGTGCAGCCCTTTTCATCAAAAACTCTCTCCCCTTCTCCCCTATTTCCATTAAACCCCCGAATTCATCCTTCCAATTAGTGGCAGCCACTGTCTCTAATATTACATTTGTATCTCTCTATATTCCTCCTTCTACCCCATTTGACCTTCCACTATGGGTTCACATGCTTAGCAAAATTTCTTCTCCCTTGGTCATTTTGGGTGATTTTAATGCCCACTCCCCACTCTGGGATTCTTCTTCCTCGGATCCCTCAGGTATCAAATTAATTGACCTTTTGGACTCCTTGAATATCTGTTTCCTAAATGACGGATCCTCAACAAGGTTTAGTCTCCCTGGACAGAATCCTAGTGCGGTGGATATATCCCTCTGTTCCCCGAGTATCTATCCACTAATCTCCTGGCGAATTACTTCAGACCCCTGCGGCAGTGACCACTTTCCCATTATTTTGAATTTGGCTCAACGGTTGGATCACTTTAAAAGTAAGCCCAAATTTATCACAAAAAAAGCCGATTGATCCCGTTTCAGAGACTCTATCCAGGATCTTTCCCTCTCCCTGCCTTCCCCTTCTTCTGATAATTGCACCTCCTCTTATAAATCTTGGACTGATTCCATTCTAAAATCGGCTGACAAGTCTATCCCCAAATCTTCCCCTGTATGCTCGAAGGCTCGCCCTCCCCCTTGGTGGGATGAGGAATGCCTTAGAGTGCTGAAGGAGAGGAAAGCAGCCAATAAGACATACTGCCAACAGATGACTATGGATAATTACATCTCAGCCAAGAATGCCCAAGCTGTTGCTAAACGCACATTCCGTTTCAAAAAAACAACAGCTGGCATAATTTCTGCTCCAATATATCCCCTGCTACTCCAGCGGGGGAGGTTTGGTCCATGATTCGCAGGTTTAGATCTTCCTTTTCCCTGCCAAAGCCATCTCGTAATTCTGCTATTTGGATTGATGACTTTATTAATAAAATAGCTCCCCCTTATGTCCCTAATTTTGATGAACTTCCTTCTTTGGCTTTCACTTTAAAATCTTCTTCATGGTTAGATGCTCCGTTTTCCTTTGATGAGTTAAAAAGAGCCACCGAAAACCTCAATGACTCAGCTCCGGGCAAGGATGAAATCCTGAATATGTTCATCCGTCATTCTGATGACAATTCTCTTTCCTACTTTCTCTCTCTCATCAATGTCTTTTTGGATTCTGGTATTATCCCCCCAGACTGGAAAATTCAAAATATAATTCCCATTTGCAAAAGTGGCAAAGATCCCAGTATAGTTATTTTTTTTAATTGTAAAACTAACGTTTTTAAGACAAGATTTTTTATGCATAGCACAAAGGGTAACAATTATTATAAGCAATAATTATCAGCCTGAAACACTCATCCACATTGAAAAATCTTCCGAGAAAAGATACATGACGCCAACGGGACTTGAACCCGTGTCCTCTCGATTGCCGGTCGATTGCTCTGACCACTGAGCTATGGCGGCTTATCTCGTACCCGCCAAATGATTCAATATATGCTAGTGTTTCATTCAACAATTACTGCTTATTATATTTTTTCCACCTGAAAACAACCAACTTTATTTTTGCGAGAGAAACATTGTAAGTGTTAAATCCCTCGCTAGGTGGCGTCGAGACAAATTATGTCTTCATTTATTGGGGAAATACTTAAACTTGTCAAATATTATTATTTTTTTTAATTGTAAAACTAACGTTTTTAAGACAAGATTTTTTATGCATAGCACAAAGGGTAACAATTATTATAAGCAATAATTATCAGCCTGAAACACTCATCCACATTGAAAAATCTTCCGAGAAAAGCGAGGGATTTAACACTTACAATGTTTCTCTCGCAAAAATAAAGTTGGTTGTTTTCAGGTGGAAAAAATATAATAAGCAGTAATTGTTGAATGAAACACTAGCATATATTGAATCATTTGGCGGGTACGAGATAAGCCGCCATAGCTCAGTGGTCAGAGCAATCGACCGGCAATCGAGAGGACACGGGTTCAAGTCCCGTTGGCGTCATGTATCTTTTCTCGGAAGATTTTTCAATGTGGATGAGTGTTTCAGGCTGATAATTATTGCTTATAATAATTGTTACCCTTTGTGCTATGCATAAAAAATCTTGTCTTAAAAACGTTAGTTTTACAATTAAAAAAAATAATAATATTTGACAAGTTTAAGTATTTCCCCAATAAATGAAGACATAATTTGTCTCGACGCCACCTAGCGAGGGATTTAACACTTACAATGTTTCTCTCGCAAAAATAAAGTTGGTTGTTTTCAGGTGGAAAAAATATAATAAGCAGTAATTGTTGAATGAAACACTAGCATATATTGAATCATTTGGCGGGTACGAGATAAGCCGCCATAGCTCAGTGGTCAGAGCAATCGACCGGCAATCGAGAGGACACGGGTTCAAGTCCCGTTGGCGTCATGTATCTTTTCTCGGAAGATTTTTCAATGTGGATGAGTGTTTCAGGCTGATAATTATTGCTTATAATAATTGTTACCCTTTGTGCTATGCATAAAAAATCTTGTCTTAAAAACGTTAGTTTTACAATTAAAAAAAATAATAATATTTGACAAGTTTAAGTATTTCCCCAATAAATGAAGACATAATTTGTCTCGACGCCACCTAGCGAGGGATTTAACACTTACAATGTTTCTCTCGCAAAAATAAAGTTGGTTGTTTTCAGGTGGAAAAAATATAATAAGCAGTAATTGTTGAATGAAACACTAGCATATATTGAATCATTTGGCGGGTACGAGATAAGCCGCCATAGCTCAGTGGTCAGAGCAATCGACCGGCAATCGAGAGGACACGGGTTCAAGTCCCGTTGGCGTCATGTATCTTTTCTCGGAAGATTTTTCAATGTGGATGAGTGTTTCAGGCTGATAATTATTGCTTATAATAATTGTTATCCCAGTATAGGTTCGAGCTACAGACCTATCGCCCTCTCTTCTACTCTTTGCAAAGTATCTGAAAGAATGATTAAGAATAGATTGGACTGGTTCGTAGAAAAAAATCAAATTCTTTCCCTTTCCCAGTTTGGATTTAGAAAGGGTAAAAGTACCCTTGACAACCTTTCCTCTCTTGTTACAGATATCAAATTAGCATTATCTAAAAATGAATGTTTGAAAAAATGCAGTGTTTTTAGACATCTGTGGAGCATATGACAATGTTCATATCCCCATCCTGAAAGAAATGTTACTGGCAATAGGTATTCCGCCCAAATTGGTAAAATTCATTGTCAATTTGCTCTCCCAGAGATCTATTTTTGTAGATGGGTCTGAATCATCTCCCCACATTAGACACATATTCAAAGGTCTCCCGCAAGGGTCAGTCTTAAGCCCTCTCCTGTACAATATTTATACATATGATTTAGAAAAATCTATTCAATTCTTTTGCAACATACTCCAATATGCTGATGACTTGACTTTCTACAAAATATCCCGTAATATTTTTATCGCAGCATCAGCAATCAACAATGCTCTTAGAAAACTCTTGGCGTGGTTAAATATTAATGGCCTAGAACTTTCCCCCTCCAAAAGCAAAGTAGTCATCTTCACTCGTCGTCGAAAGCTCCCAGAAATTCTGGTGAAATTTGGCGATGAAATCATCCCTATCTCTAAAGAAGTTAAGTTCCTGGGAATGTTTTTAGACTCAAAGCTTACTTGGAATTCTCACGTAAATCATGTCATCATGAAATGCGAAAGCAACATCAATCCCCTTAGATTTCTGTCCGGAGTGTGGTGGGGATCTCACCCATCATCTTTAAAACTTCTGTACAATGCTCTCATCCGAAGCCATCTTGATTACGGATCTTGTCTGTTTGATCCAATGTCCACTTCAAATTCGCATAAATTAGATAAAATTCAGTCAAAATCTCTTCGCCTTATCTTAGGAGCCATGAAATCTTCCCCAATCAACGCAATGCAAGTTGAATGCTGCGAACCTCCCTTAAATATAAGAAGGCGATGCCTAGCAGAAAAATATATTTTCAAAACATGCTCTGTAACTTCTCATCCCTTGATTCCTTAACTTCAATCATTAAAGTATGAGGTTAATTTGAATCCATTTTGGAAAAAAACATTCTCCTCCCCTTCTCTATGATTGCTTCAACACTTACCTGGATGTTTCCATAAACTCCTATCGCAATGAATCTCTCCCCTTATACTCTTATCCCTATGAAAGTCTTACTTTCTATCCAAAGGTGCACCAATTTATAGGAATATTTAAAAAAAATATTAAAAACTCAGTTCAATCCAATAATGCAGAATTCAACAGAATTATTGAAAATAACTGGCCAAATTATATAAAAATTTTCACAGATGGTTCCAAACTCAGTTCGGACTCCCATTGTGGGGCCAGTGTCTATGCACCTCACAGGAAATTGTGTTTCCCACACAGACTTCCCAAAGAGTGTTCCATTTTCTCTGCTGAATGCATAGCAATCATAGAAGCTTTACGTCTCGTCAAATCTCTCAACATTAGAAATGCCCTCATCCTTTCAGACTCACTTAGCTCATTACAAAAAATAAGCGCATCCCCTCTCAATTCTAACAGCGACTCTCTTACCTGCTCTATCAGAGACCTCCTGCATTCCTTATCGCTGGCTCACGTGTCAGTGGTCTTGGCCTGGATCCCAGGACACCTTGGTATTGTTGGAAATGAAAGGGCTGATTCTATTGCTAAGGAATCCATTGTTCATGGTCCATTAAGTAATATTCCTATTCCCGTTAGAGACTATTTTCCTAGTTTAAAAAATAAGTTACAACGCCAATGGTCCTCTGAATGGAAAGCATCTTCTATGTTAAAAGGTCACCAGTACTCTTTAATTCAACCTTCTATTCCTGTCAAGCCCTGGTTTCACAAATACACTTCCATGCCTAAAAAATACATCTCTTCTATTATTCGAATGCGTTTAGGTCATACTTGTTGTCTTAGCCATCTCGCCAGATTCCACATAGTCAATTCGCCTTATTGTGATTGTGGTTCAGAGGATACTTTAGACCATAATTTTTTTGAGTGTCCTATCAATAACCAATTTCCAAACTTTATACCTGAATTGTTAAAACTTAAAATTGAATTCCCTACAAGTGTACCCTGCCTTCTTAGTCTCAACTCTCCTGAAATTCACTGTTTGTTAGCAAAATTTATTTACAAAAATGGCCTCAACGTTTAAGCATCGATCACATTTCTTTCTCTTCCATATGTATACAATTGTTTCTTGCAGTGTTATGTACAGTTGTACAGGTTCCTTTTTTTGGGAACCTGCACATCTTCCTACTCTACATTTTTGTAATGACTATTAATACCAACTCTGTGTGTTACTCTGTATGTTACTCTGTATGAAGATGGAAGTATGGGAGATCTACAGGTTCCTATTTTTGAGAACCTGTACATCTTCCTACTCTTCAATTTTGTAATTTCTACTAATACCAACTCTGTGTGTTAACTCTGTATGTACATTTGTACACTTTCCTATTTTTGGGAACCTGTACATCTTCCTACTCTACAATTTTGTAATTCCTATTATTACCAACTCTGTATGTTAGTACAACTAGTATAATCATTGTCTCATTATTCATATTGGCCCATTGTCTATATTTGCTAACATAATTTATCTATTCCATGTAAAAAACTGAAAATGTAACTAATTTAAAAAAATCTGAAAATGTAACTAATTTAAAAAACTGATAATGTAACTAATTTAAAAATTACTGAAAATGTAAATAATTTTTAAAAATTGATAATGTAACTAAGTATTTAAAAAAAAAAAACTGGATATGTAAATAATTTTAAAAATATGTAACTTACTTTAATAAATGGCCAAGATCACCCTTAATGGGTGAAAGCCAAATAAATAATTTAAAAAAAAAAAAAAACAATACTCAATTGACAGTTTCCTTTTTTTAATTTATTTTTTATTTTATATTTACAAATATTATTATTTTTTATCTATGCACGTATATATTTGTGTTATAATTTTTAATTTTAATTTTTATAAAACTTCTCTATGTTCTTGCCTTTACACACGAGTAATTTCACTTTCGTAAAGGTTATATATTGTATGCATATATGTGTTTTTACAGTTTTTTAATCAATGTTGCATGTTTAATTACTCATGATTATTGATTATGTTATATGTGTATGTATACAAAAACTAAAAAAAGAAAAATAAAAATAGGTTCCTACATATCTTTTCATATTCACTTCTGTATTCTTAGTAACGTTCGTAGCGTTGGACTGCGATTAATGTTGTTTACGATTATGTTTGTGAAATAAATTGGCAAAAAGTTTGCAGCACGAGTCACGACTTTAGATTACGATAAAGTTAATATTTTTCGAAGTCTTGACATATCGAAATCAACAAAATCCCCTTCATTTCATTACATCAATAGTGAAAATATAGTAGGTAGAAATAGAGTAATAAAAGAGTGTAGGCATATATAAGAAATTTCACAAAAAATGTTATTTCTTTTATTTGATTAAGAGAAACGGCTGTGCGACCTTTTTTACAGCTTTCGTACAAAACTTGAGAGTAAAAAAGATGATTAAAAAAATGTGTGCAGATCACAAACGGTAAAAGTGAAACCTTCGGAAAACTAAAGTAGACAAGAGTGGGGAGGCTACGAGACACCGCACAAAGAGGAGACCGATAGGCTGGGAAGCACCGCACAAAGAGGAGACCGATTATTCTATCTCATTTTCTCGCAGGATAAATCCTGTAGATGTATATGTTTGTCTCTTTTTAGTGTCACTTTTTCGTTTCATCGAGTTTCAAATGACAAGGATGTTAAAAAAAATTACACTTAAAAAATGGTGTTCAAAAAATTATGAAGTTTGTCTAAGTTGTTGTTTTTTTATAGGAAAACAACCTTCTATCAAAAGGTTCTGCCTTGGCTTTCACTCTTCAAGGGTGTTACTAAGTCAAGATATCTTGAGCGCTTTTATAACTCCTACGGTTACGGCACTGCAACGGCACAAATAAAGCATACAACATGCGTTCTTCATCACAGCCGCTGCAGCTCTTTGTTACAGTGGAAATTATAAAAGCGCCCATTTCGTGATTTTTCACAAGAACTAAAATTATGTGATACATTATACAGGTTGATAGGTTCATTACAATAAATCCATCATAAAGATGATTATATGCATATCGACCGTCTCTTGGATTGACCTTGTTATAGACAAGCATATTCATGGATGCACTTGAGAATCAGAAAAATAGATTTTCTCAGGAAAATCACTGGTTGTTAATACAGTTTAGAATAATTATTACTGGCAAGTATTCAGAATACATTATATTATTATATTATAAAAGGATGTACCGACGTCAAATTTTTTTATTTAATTGAAGAAAAATATATTAAATTAACGGTTTTATGTATTATCAAAATATCAATCACTTGGATTTTGTCTGAATGATATTATGTACCGTGAAAATAATTTCCCTCAGGGCCTGTCATCTGTGGGGAAGCTGTGTGGAGGGTCTTTTTTTATGGAAAGGCGGGAAAGATCTTGAAGAGCTCCACGTTGTAGAAGGGTGGGAAACACAGAGGCAGGCAAATTGTTCCACAGCCGAGCTGTTGAACTCAAGAACGAGGGGTGAAAGTGACCCGTTCCCATGTGACAAATGTCAACCGTGCACAAGTGTTGAGCGTGTTTTGCGAGTTTCCCGACAGTGCACCGGTGCCAAAGGACGCTAGTTAAAATACCGGTAGAACACCTGACGCCTGTGCTAAAAATATTACAATCCGTTTTTAAGATTAGGTCAAACGGACCGCATGTTTCTGCACAGAATCGAGGGTATTTTTCAGATATTTTGGAGTTTACAGCAGTGAGTGGGGCGCACTTGCGATTACACTTGCGATACAGGGATATTATAATTGTATGATTGATGCATGTTATCTTAATTGCGTTTGGGTACGTAGAGCGAATGAACGAAGAAAGACGAGTGTATGGAGAATATACGACGTGAAAGCGAATGATAGAAAAAGCCGGGGCCCGGGGAAGAAAAAGCACAGTGAATCAAATAATTGAGTCAGGCCATGTCAAGAGTCCGAATAACAGAAATGATGTACGTATGCGACAATGTATAAATGTGATGACGAGTTTTTTGACGGTCCATCCTTGCTGTCTACATCTGCGGGGAAACAGCGGGATGGTTAGTTAGTTAGTTAAGGGCCAGTAGTAAGCGTTCAAAAGAAGAAAACGGGGAGATACATATGTAAATACAAATATTAGAGGGAGCGCGCTTGTATTAAAAACGATAATCTTTTAGCGAAAATTGTGAAAATGTTTATTAAAATACGACTCGTTTTAAATAGAGCCAAAATTTATCTACACGTGCTTATGTTGCATTTAAAAGGGAGGCGTCTACTAATATCTACAGGAATTCCAAAAACTGAACAAATCGGACTAATATCTATGAGAACCACAATGCGGACGAATATCTACAGCTCAAACTGCTGACTAATATCTATGAGAACCAAGGTGAGGACGAATATCTACAGCTCAAACTGCTGATTAATGTCTATGAGAACCAAAGTGTGAACGAATATCTACAGCACTGGCAGAGGTTGGATTAGCAATTATGTATAGTATATTGGAATAACATAATATGGCGTATGCAGTTTAAAAAACTTAATTTATGTATGTATGTATGTAAATATCGGACTATTGGAGACAATTAGCTGATTATTAAGGATTTGGGTTTTTGTTTTAACAGCTTTCTTTATTTCGAATGCTTCTAAATTATTTAGTCTGTTACCATGACCATTTCTATGTCAGTTAGGTTAGGTTAGGTTAGGTTGTGGTGCCGTGTATTTCGAAATAAATAAATATCTTTGTATTATGACCTCCATGTTTGTTCAATAAATTATTGTCCTCGTAAACAGCAAAATACGTAATATTATGCAAAAACTTCATGTACATACTTTAAACTTTTAAGCCTTTACGTAATTAGTAATTACGTAATTTATGCTTTTCGTACAACCTCTTGTTCAGCTGCCCTCTGTGTCTGTAGATATTAGTCCAACCTACGCTCCATAGATATTAGTCACCACTGGGACCGTCATAAATATTCGTCCGACCTTAGCTCTGTAGATATTAGTCCTCACTCTGAAGTTCATAGATATTAGTTCAACATATGAGCTGTAGATATTCGTCCGACATACAGGCTGTAGATATTAGAATCTGGAGTCATTTAAAAGTACCATACTATGAATTTTTATATACCCATAACATGTTCATTTGTTTATTTATAGTTTCGGTGGTTACATAATTTGTGGATTTTTCGACCACCATGTTAGGCACGTGTCCGTGTTATGGTGGTCGAAACAAAACACAAAACAGAACAAAAATAATTTAAATATTTTTCGGAGCATACTTTGTGATTTTTTTCTATCGGGGGAAATTCATATAATTACCGTTTCGGCTCTACAAATGTATAGATATTAGGTCCTTACATATGAAATTGGCGTTTTGTATGGGAGGAACATAAAGTCGATTTTTTTTAATATAATATATTTATTTAATCAAAGTATGTACCATTGCTATCTATGCACTTTTGCCATCTCATAGGTAGTTCACTGATCCCTTTAATAAAAAAACCATTCGGACAGGAATCAATAAAATCTTTGAAGGCGGTTTGGACTGCCCCATAGGAGTTGAATTTTTTCCCTTGCAAGAAGTTTTCCAAATTTCGAAAAAAATGGTAATCTGTTGGGGCAAAGTCCGGAGAGTACGGCGGATGTCCAATTGAAGCTCCTCTAATTTGGTAGCCGTCTGTTGTGCAGTGTGTGGTCTAGCGTTGTCATGAAGCAGCAGTGGCCTAGAGCGATTAACCAGCCTCGGCTGTTTAGTAGCTAGCTTTTCCATCATGGTTTGCAGTTGCTGACAATAGACATCTGCCGTAATCGTCTGGCCAGATTTAAGAAAGCTGTAGTGAACGACACAAAAAAAAAACACAACTGTGTTTTCTTTTGCGGCACCGTCGCCATACACATCATTAATCCTTTGAGCCGTTTCTGCAGCACTGGTGCCACGGTGGAACTCGTACTAGTAAATGACGAGATATTTCAAGTTTTCCATTTTGTAAACTAAGTGACACAAAGAAAAAAAACAATTAAGGAAAAAACAAATGAATTATAATTTTCGAAACACAAATACATGAGTAAATAGCTGTATAAATTTGAATTTGGAATTCCTAACCAAAGAGAAGATATTTGAGATCAAAGTTGTCAGTACGGCAAAACGCCATTTTCATATGTAAGGACCTAATATTATCATAAAAAAATAACATATATTTTTTTAGAAACTTAAAAACGTAAGTGTACAAGAGAAATGTGTTATAAAACGGTAGAAATTCGGAATGATATTTTGAGTAGCTTAGTGAGTAGAGCCTGGTTAGATTTGGGTTCATGTCCCGTCAGCGTCTTTTATCTCACTTTTATTGATACAGCAATGTTTCACTAAAAGAAAGATTTTTATTTGGAATTTATCTTGCTCTAATTAAATCTATTTAGATTTTATACAGTCAGATATGTTATTAAATTTTCTATCATATCCATAGATTAATATTTAATTAAGTAGGCAAATAGTGTAACGTCGATAGAAATTATTACTTGGAGTTTATTTCCTAACCGAACTATTAAAACGACTAAAATTGGATGTTGATTAATTAAAGCCGTGTAATTATCAACACTGTTGAATTAAAATGATTATTTGAATAATTACACGGGAGATTGCGATGTGTCCTTCAGCAAAAGATTAGTTTATTTTAATCAATCTTTGAATTAAAAGGTGTTATTATTTGTTATTAGTTAGATGATGTGAATTTATATAAGGTGTTATAATGGAATTATCTTTGTCTTTTAGATCGATAGCGACAAAAAATGTGTTTGATTTATTCGTGACCTACTCGTACAAGCAGAGCCGAATTATAATACTAATATTTTTTTACATTAACATGGAAGCCCTGAGGAAAATAATTTCCCTCAGGGCCTATGTCGTCTTTGAAGATGCTGTGTGGAGGGTCTTTGTGAGGATAGGAAGGAGTAAACATGAAGAGACAATGTTGTAGGAGGGAGGAAATCGGCAAATCGTTCCACAGCCGAGCTTTTGAACGCACGAACAAGTCGTAGAAACGACTCGTTCTCGTGTGACAAATGTCAACCGTGTACATATGATGGGCATCATATCATGCAATACTTTTTACTACGCACCGGTGCCGAGGGGATCAATGGCGGTAGTTCCTCGGAGCATCTTTCATTGTAATACCGGTAGAACAAGGTCAGCATTCCCACCTGACGCCTGTGCTCTAAAGATTGCATAATAATATTATTACAGAATGTATGCAGGGGTAGTGTGCAATAGCGATGTGTCAGTTCAGCTGGAATGGGCTCATGTGATCCGCTCCTTTGCGAGAAGCGGTTCCTACTCCCACTCCTTTTTCTAGTGTGTAATAGAGGTGGGTAAGTTCTGCATTTTACCGGAAGCCTCCGAGACTTGCCTCCTCTTAAAAGTCCACGGGTTCTAGGAGCAGGTCCCGGGTCCGGTGCGGACACTGCGGACTGAGCACTGAATGTTGTTGCGGTGCACCGAACCGGGACGCACGGGTTCAAAGAACTTGGAGCCAGGACCTACTCGTAGAACCCGCACGACAACTCAGAACCCTGGAGCAGGACAAGACCCACACGAGGGCTCGGACCCGTCACCCGTGCAATGTAGGTACATTCAATGGACCTACATTGCACGGGCTTTTATTGAGAATTTAAAAAAGTAAATTAGCTGTAATGCTTTATTATAAACTATTATTTTATAATGCACTTCACCCGTTGAGTAACAATACCAATATACGCTCTAATTGAAAATGACTCCGCGTCTAGTCGAATATTCTAAACAATTCCGCGATGACGTTAGGCAGCAGTATACTGTTACGCCAAGCGGTCAGGCACGTGCGTGTTGATTGCCGGCCGGGGCAGGAATGACTGAATGAGGAATGTATCGTGGTTCGTGAGTCGCGGGAGTGGGAGGGAGTGACAAGAGTGGCGGGTGTTTGTCGCGGTTCACGACTCACGTCGCTCGGACCAAGATGCATGGGTTTGTATTGAGCGTACTCGGCGATCTCGGGACTTGTAATTCGAATCTGCGCCGCGGCTTCGCGCTGCGGCGTTGAGTAGCTCGAGTGTTTCACGATTCACGCAGTTCCAAGAACCCGACACTCGCCGAGACTCGCGACTCGTGAGTGGAGTGGAGAGTGTAGCGCTTCGGGGACACCGGACGGTTACTACTACTCAGTCACTAGACTCACTAGTACCGGAGTACCTCGCCTCGCGGCGAACACGGGGACACCCGCCGGCCGGTGGAGGCATCCGAGTTTTTCGGGTTTGGGAATGAGCCCGAGTTCCGGGACAGGGTTCTCTTGGAGTAGTCGATTTGAAAAAGGAGTGGGAGTAGGAACCGCTTCCCGCAAAGGAGCGGATCACATGAGCCCATTCCAGCTGAACTGACACATCGCTAGTGTGCAATGCAATACATACCATATTTCGAAATGTGTATCAAAATAAAGTAAACGAATAATATGAAAAAATAAAAAATAAATATCAATACACACTTAAAATAATAAAAACGAATAAGCACGAAAAACGTGAAAAATGAAACTGAAGAATATTAAACACAGAAATCAATGCAAGCAGCCGTTAGGATATTTGACCGTCTCGCGTCTCCAGAGAGCCACCAGGGACTTCATGGACTTCCAGGCAGTCATGGCAGTGAAGATTCCATTCTTCGATTGGCGTAGTCTTAGACTTTTGCATTGTTTGGTTTATGCGAAATATAATTAGATAATACGTCACATGAATTTGTTTAATTTGTCACGAATATATTTTCCCAAAAGGCTCAAGGGGTTACGATACTTCCATATATCGTGGTCCAAAGCGCGGCCTTTCACTGAAGGTGTTACCACATAGAGCGTCGTGCGACACGGGGCACAACGGACAAGAATTTGTTTAACATGGTACGTTGGAACGAATCATGCAATACTTTTTACTATTCAGTTTAATTTTTATGGTTTGGATGAATGAAGAAAAATAAGTTATGAAAACTATAAAAATCCGAAAACTTCAATATCTTGGACATGTGATGAGAGAAGTATGAGACCTTGCATCTCATAATGCAGGGAAAGATTGACGGAAGACAGGGCCCTGGAAGAAGGAGAACCTCATGGCTGAAAAACCTGAGACAGTGGTTTGGCCAGTCTGCTGTAGAGCTGTTCCGGGCCGCAGTAAACAAAGTCCACATAGCCAACGTCCGTTGAACAGATAGGGCATGAGAAGAATAAGAAACAAGAATTTATACCCATAATCATATATTGTACAGAGTTGTTGCATTTCTTTTAATTATAATTCAAATACCTGTGTATTTTAAAATATGTTCAATATGTTCATTATCTTTAAAGTATGAAGTTTTAAATCCGCTTTGGAAAGAACGGATTTAAAATTTTACGGATGCGTTTGCCCACCTATTGCTTGGCGGGCCGTATAGGGAGAGACTGGTTGATGGAAACCCTTTGAACTCCAGCCGGACTCTCCCGACCCATCGCCTTGCACCGCAGTGGGAGGGATGGTTTCATACGTCTGTCATTCCTGCATTCATCGACCCCCTGATTCCTACCCACCCATCAAATATTTTCCCTTCCCAGAACTTTTTTAGCATTACACGGCATTTCCGCTAATCCGAAGATACCCTAAGGGATTTTTTTCGTGACATCCTTTTGTCTGGAGCTACAAAAAGCGTATTATAACTAGATTTGTCCACTGAGGCACTGAGCAATGTTTCCTGTCCATTGTCATTACATATTTTAACGTATTTCATCATGTCAGTTATTAAAAATATTTTACAGTACAATAAAATATGGCGCAGATGTTAAAATAAAATGACCTCTAGTTAATTCGATTTTAAGCGTACTTTTTGCCTTTGATTACTTTTGTTTGCTTCAGTCTGCAGTCTCTTTTATTGGTTTATTTTATAATTTAAAAGTAGATTAAACTCTTGGAGCGGCTTGCATATATCCACCCAAAGATAATATGGAGCCAAGAGACATCGATCAAGGTTAAAAACCCAAACAAGAGATTTTAAACATTATGCAAGTTAGGCGGAAACGCACGGTGATAATGATCGACTTGATCGATTCCATGACAGTTGATCCCCTACAGTTAGCCCCCCGGCATACAATGTGCATTCGGTTTTCGGAAAATGCGGTATACCTATTTACAAAATACGACTAAGCGTTTCCGAAGAAGTGTACAGAAAGGATGCAGTATACCTTCGAGTATTTACACAAAATACAACTAAGGGGTGTGCACTGTGTGCAGGGAGGATGTGCCGCAGAATAACAAAAGTAAAAAACATATTTTCATTCAAATGCATCGAGGATAAAACTACTTGTCCATTTACTGTGTATGTGTATACCAGCAGCGTATTAGTAAAAAAAATCAACAATGTAAAATGTAAATAAATTCGCTTGACATCCATACCAACTTATTATTATAGGTAATTTTGAAGTCGGTTTTAGGTTTGATAAATAATACAAAAAAAATATAATTTTATAATACTTAATTATAATTTCGGATGGCCGACTGTCCGGGATCAACCGACTTGTCGAACGATTTTTACTTTATTAATTTAGAACCTGTTTGTTAGCAATATTAGTCATAAAAAGGTAGGCGGAAATTTTCAATGGTCATATTCTGATATGCCTTTTATTATAATAGGTTGATAAACATTAAAGGTCTCGTTCGTCAGAATGTGACCATTGAAAAATTCCAATTGCCTTTTTGTTTACGGTAACAGAACAGATACCCATTTTACATTATTCGTCATTTGGGGATTTTGGTTCGTCATTTAAAAACACATATATGCATCTACGAATTTAAATTTCAAACCGAATAGAATGCTCCAAAGGGAGGTGTAGAGTGCGTGAGCAGGGACCTAAGCGATTCCTTCAGAAACTTGTTTAGGGTGCTTAGGGTGTGAACATACTAAAAGTCCTGACATCTAGGTGGTGAGCTAGGGGGTGAGGGGGGAGGGGGAACGTCCCAATTTTCGGATTTCCGCTTATATCTCAAAAACGGTGCGTCGTAGAGGAAAATTTTCTAAGAATAAGTAAAACCTCATAAAATTATCTACAACTTCTATTCTATATGTAATTTTCTAAATCCCATCCATTTTTAAGTTACACGCTCCACAAATGTAGATATTTTCGGAAATAATCATTTCCCCTAATATTTTTCATCAAACATTCCTTTATATCGTCTAAAATATTCATCACACATAGAAATTCATTTGAAAGAAGTTGTAAAGAATTTAATTCCCTTTTAGAATATATATACAAATACACATAAATCTCCAACCAGTAAATATTTACAGCAATTTTTTTTAGAAAAAGCTGTTTTATTACTGACATACAGCTTTTGTTCGTTCATCTAATAATATGTGTGACCACACTTTAAAGCCAGTTATTAAAGCACCCTAAGCACCCTAAACAAGTATCTGAAGGAATCGCTTAGGTCCCTGCTCACGCACTCTACACCTCTCTCCTTGACTGGACTAAAATACTTTTATAACTCTTCATAGATAGATAGTTACGAATAAAACGTTTGAAATAAAAGTTGAAATAAAATGCCAAACAATGCCTAACATGGGAATATAGGTAATACAAATCATTTCGTAAGAAATTTTAATCAAACCATGAAATAACTCGTCTACTCGAACAAAGCGAAATGCCTGAATAGTAAAAATAACGCGCTTTTCAGATAAATTTCTCGAAAATAATTAAGTATCGAAAGTTAACTTCCTTCAGAGAAAAGAGTGTTTAGAAAATGTTTTTTTTATTGATTTTTTTTTTCGACCAAAGTGACAATGACACAAAAGCGAATCTACGCAAGGTCACATTGATTAATTAATTAAATATCTGCTGGAACTAATCATCAAGTTAGTATAGAAATCCGCCATGGAAACCCACGATGCGCGATGGACGAAAAGCAGGAAATGACCGCTAGAATGGTCAATGGTTGATGTTAAAAGTGGGTCGGGCTGAATTTTCTTGGAACTAAACCAAGGCGAGCGGGAGTGGCGCCGCCTCTCTAAAATAATATTCACATAATCGACAAATAATGGAACCTTTTTTAATCCAGACAAGCGGTAAAGTAGGTACCTACCTATAACTTTTTTTACTAGAGGATTATTTTTATTCTATATTTGAATTTTTTTCTGAAAGCTAGGATCCTATACATATATTTCACAGATCCGTTTGAAAATGGAAAGGAAATGTCACACGTTCACTCTTGCTCCATATCCATTCTTTTTCAAAGGGGTCGGATGTTGGATATGGCCTTTTTTTTTATTTTTGGCATAACCTTATATATTACTGTACTGTGTCACGTTCGGTGTGGTTTTCCCGCAGATTTATATATATAACATATAAATCTATTTTGGTTTTCCGTTCACACGATTCTAGTCTATTGTAGAAGAGAACAAAAGTTGAAGTAGTTTAAAAATATATAGAAAAGAAATTCACATGGGAAATTATTAATTATTATTTATTTTATTTTGATGGACCTGCATGTCTAATTCTTCACTCAATTTCACTCTGTAAGTTTTCACTTTAAAAACTCACATTCTTTAAAAATGTTAGAGATATATTAAATAGAAAACAACTGAAACAAGTTTACTATGCTCTTAAACAATCATCACTTGAATATGATATCATCAGCTGGGGAAGTGCTGCAAATACTTGCCTGGAGCCTTTAGTAAAGATCCAAAAACTAATTTTGAAAGTCATTCTTAAAGTCCCGTTGAGAACTAGCACTGATTTTATTTTTAAGACACTAAATGTTCCTAACCTGCAAAAATTGTATTAAAAAAATATCCTGCTTTATCAATTTAAAAATACACACATGTTTGAAGAACGAATAAGCACTAGAGCCTTAAGAGAGTCAAATGTAAAATCCTTTAACATCCCAGTTTGTCAAACCTCTTATGGGCAAAGAAGTTTTAAATATAATGCAAAATAGCTGTTCAATTCTCTACCTCCTGAAATTAGAAACACGCAATCCAAAAATGCATTTAAAAGTAAAATCATTGATCACCTCAAATAAACATTTCCATCACGAGTATTTAATAACATACTTACCTTTATACCTACTGTGTGTATATATATGTAACCATGTAGCTACTGTAATCTTCTATATATATGTAACATGCTTGAATTGTATATTTAAACAAAAAAAAGATTTTATATCAACCTGTCACTTTAATAATATTATTCAAAATATTACTTAAACAAAATCATAGATAACCACTCTGTAAATTGCCATCTCAACACAGGCGTTTCACACCTAGTGAGATGGGCAATACGTCACTATTATAACCAAATGTAATATGAAAATAATGAAATAAATAAAATAAAATAAAATAAACTTTTCATTTTAAACTTCGCTTTGAAATTTTTCATTTTATAACTTTACAAAATACGTTCTCCTCTCCTAAGGATAAGCACCTGCTTTTCAGAAGAATGTGTGTAATTTAATGCAAACCAATATTATCATGTTGTAATAAAATTCATAGAGAAATAAAAAAAAAATAGGTTTTATTTCTATCGGGCCTTCTATGGCATTGAAAGCCTTTTCTCGATGACTTATTTCATAGATTCTATCATAGACATATGAATATATATAGACCTGCCCTAAGTGATAAAGGCGTATTATTTCCCCCTCCCCATACCGGTTCCATGGAACCGGATAGGCTTACCTTAAGCCAGTCCGGACAAGCCCAGCTTATAAGCTGGGCTTGTCCGGACCAGCGTCGAGCTCACATCGTACATTTTACGAAATAACACGGCAAAAATGTTAGCTTGTGCTATACATACATTATACCCTAAAATATGTCGATCATAACGAATTTCTCCAGTGTGCTCGTCGCTGGTTACAGGGGTAAGTAAATTATGAAACATTTGTAAAAGTGTCTTAACTAAATACAGCAATAAAATATTCGTCTGTGAAAATTGGCGAACTTTACTTTGCCGTATTTGGACTTCGCAAATATGTTAATAACGTGGCGAGCAATTCGCGCTCCCATGTAAAAAGGTCTATTCATTCAAAAGCAGATTTTGCTTTTAAGAACTAAATGGTGATATTGTAATGCGAGATGCCTATATATTGTCAGATTGATTTTTTAACGAATCACAGTCATCTTTCCCCTCTTCCTCTTCCCATAGTTTGGTTTTACCCCTCATCTGTATCTTTTCGTCTATTAAATTTGGATGACTATGGATTCTATGAAATAGACTCCATGAAATAGATTAATGATCGAGAGATCTATTCGTAGATTTTATGAAATAAGTCATAGAATAGGTGAGGTAGTGGACGTTTACTTTTGCATACCATTTTTAAAATGGAACTAATGTACAGGGTGTCCCAAAAGAAAGTATATATTTTGTGGATCGATTTAAAAAAAAGTAAGGGTTCTATCGAAAAAATGTTTGTTAAATACTAAAATACACAATTTGGAAATTTATTTCTTAAAAATAATATTGTCCAAATGTAAACCCTCGAGTTCGCGGCATTAATTTAATCGAAGAGTAAAATTTCTCATGACGGCTCGGCAGGTAGGCTTCGTGATGGCCGCCATTTCGTGACGGATATTTTCTTTTAATTGCATCAGGGGAAGTCGGATTTTTGGCGTACACTTTAGATTTGAGATAACCCCACAGGAAAAAGTCCATAGGGGTTATGTCAGGACCACGAGGAGGCCAAGTTATATCACCTCTCCTGGAGATCAATTTGCCAGGGAAAATTTCATGAACTCGTGGCAGAGACGTATTGGACGTATGTAATGTTGCTCCGTCTTGCTGGAACCATGTTCTTTGGTTATACCAGAAAGTTTGTAGGGAGGCGTCTACTAATATCTACAGGAATTCCAAAAACTGAAAAAATCGAATTAATATCTATGGGAACCAAAGTGTTGACGAATATCTACAGCACAAACTGTTGACTAATATCTATAAGAACCAAAATGTTGACGAATATCTACAGCACTGGCAGAGGTTGGATTTGCAATTATGTATAGCATATTGGAATAACGTAATATTGCGTATGCAGTTTATAAAACTTAATTTATGTAAGTATGTATGTAAAAATCCCTAATATCGGACTATTGGACACATTTAGCTGATTAGTCCAACCTACGCTCTGTAGATATTAGTTCAACCTACGCTCTGTAGATATTAGTCAACACTCTGAAGTTCGTAGATATTAATTCAACATAGGAGCTGTAGATATTCGTCCGACATACAGGCTGTAGATATTAGTATCTGGAGTCGTTTGTAGGGGTGCAGCATTAGGTATTTGTTCAAAATGCTGTGTAACGATGATCTATGCACATTTAAAGCACTTGCGCGCTTCCGAATCGAAAAGTTTGAGTCGTCACGAAAAGACTGATACACACTCTCTACGTTTTCTACCGTTCTCGATGACCTTGGTCGCCCAGATTTTGGTTTTGCCAGCGTTGTACCGATCTCTTCAAACTTTTTGACCCATTTTCGAATGAGAGGAATGCTTGACGCATCATTGAATTGACGAAAACCACAAATGTTGCAGTTACGCGCTACAGTAGCCGAATCACCATTTTTGTAAAACTCACGCGCGCACAACGCGCGGTCGCTCCTGAGAAATGCTTCATAGCGACTAAATTCCCAAAAGCCAGACTACTGATTGACATATCCCCCGCGCCCCTGGGAAAAGTTGCGTTCACACAGAAAGCAAAACAAATATATCCTTTCTTTTGGGACACCCTGTATATGTGAAGTAAAATGTAAAAACTGTTATTCATATTGGAAAGTCAATTTACATCCCGTCAATTTTTGGATGGTAACAACTAGTAGGTACTAATAATAAATACATTTTCCACGATGAACCACCAAATTAAACAATAGTAATTGGCGGAAACTGAATGATCAGTTGTCCAGCTAATGAGACAGCACAATACTCCGGCCTGATCACGTGTGACAACTTCAATTTACCTTTACTCAGCCAAGCGTGATAGTGGTTTTACATTGAATTCTGTTTTCTTGTTGTGGGCACCGTCTTATGACATTTGTTTTAGTGACGTCAGAGAGCCTACGCCCTTCAAGTTCGCGTCTCATGTCCCTCGGGCGGGGACAAAAAATAATTGCTTGGTTTATTCGCGACCAGTCAGGGTCGGTCCTGTGCAGGTTCAATTGGGGCAGTCCGCTCCGGGCGCCGATTTGCTAAAGCGCCAAGAAGCCAAGGTGCCGATTAACCTAACCAGCGCCCTTCGTACCTACGTTGCTCGGCTGAAAGATTCGGCTCGTGGGTGTATATATACCTACGCTCGTATATATAGCCTTAGAACGCCCGATAGAAATTGAAATCCAATGTTGAATCAATTCCAACGTTCTTTCTATTCTATTATAGAATTATCGATAAATTAATCTAATTTTTAATTCTCTCATCATTTCCAATTATTTTGAAAATGTCACACTTGTAAAGGTACCCACGCAAATTTATTGCTAGTAATTTAATTTGCATCTTAGCAAATATTGAAAAAAAATGTAATTCATTGAGAAAGAGATACGACGGAAAACGGAAGGAACTCGTGCTCCGTTAGAATTTCTACTCAACTTCCGGTATTTTGTGCTACTTGCAAAATTATCATTATTGCAATATTAAAATGATCATTATTTGTTACAAATAAATTAAAATGAACACAACGGAAATGTGAACTGTCGTGGTTTTTGTGGAAACGACATAATATTATTAAAATCTTTTATTTTCTCAGTTTGTTTTGCGAAATTCAATGAAATATTGTGTAGTTTTTCATTAATCTGCAAAAAAACCTCGCCATAATGCGCGTAAGAAATAATAATTACGTTCATTGAGCTTTTCAGAAAAATCAAACGAAAAATTTATTTTTGATGTTTGTTATGTATTTCGTTGGGATGTAAGTACCTAACGACTTACGAAAACCCTAATTGGATTTCCACCCTGAAAGGGCTTGAAATTGCTTAGAATCATAGACATCCAAATTCAATAGACCAGAAATAACAGGTGAGGGGAAAAATCAACTATGGCGGTACGAAGAGGGAAAGATGACTGTCATTGGTTGAAAAATTAATCTGACAGTATATAGGCATCTCGCATTATAATATCATCATTTAGTTCTTAAAAGCAAAATCTGCTTTGAATGAATAGACCTTTTTACATGGGAGCGCGAATTGCTTGCCACGATAATAAAATATTTGCGTAGGCCAAATGTACACCCCAAAAAGATTCGCCCGTTTTCACATAGCAATATTTTTTTGCCGTGTTTAGTTAAGACACTTTTACAAATGTTTCATAATTTACTTACCCCTGTAACCAGCGACGAGCACACTAAGGAACCGCCCACATTTATGTGCACACTGATATGTAGGTATGTTGTATAGCACAAGCTACTGTTTTGGCGTGTTATTTTTTCGTTAAATGTATAGATGTTAGCTTCGCGCTGCCCACGGCAAGAATGATGACGTCACACATTTTAGATTCAAGCGATTCTCTATCCCCTCCACATGGGGCGAACTGGCGCCAAGGAGGAGCTCCAGCCGGTTCCATGGCGAGGGGGAAATAATACGTTTTTATCACTTAGGGCAGGTCCAGATATATTCATATGTCCGTGCTTAGAATAAAGAAGATCGCAAAGAATGTGATGTTAGCATTTTCGTCGAGAAATGAGTAATACGAAAACCCTAATTGGATTTCCGCGCTGAAAGGCCTTGGAATTACCCTTAGATAAGAGAAACAAAGGGAATTACCTATGTAGAATAAAGAAAAACACAAGGAATGCGATGTTTTGTGAAACAAAAGTGTGGCAAATCGGGTCTTAAATTTCCAATACAAAACTGTGCTTCATCATTTATCAATACGATTATGAAATTCAAATGGGATGACGATTTATGATATCAGACAAGTGTTATCCTGGACGTGGGTGGTTTGGTATATTTATGTCCTGGACCTTACATTACCTTACCTATTTTACACGGGGTGGTGAGATGTTCAAGTATTTACACTATATTAAGCTATATTTCTTCCCCCTCCAAACATAGTACGTACACACTTAATTTTAAAGAATCCGCGTCACTCTAAACAAATAAAACAATAATAAAAATTCAAATAGAACCTCATTTTCAAGTGTAGACTTCACAAAGCACTCTCTTTAGGGTGAATAATAATAATTTCAAAAAAAAGTGTAGACTAGCGACATCTTTTTAAGTATACCAAAAGTAAATGAAAAATCGGGTGTGTGTCCTTGCTTGCTTATAATGTTTTGAAGTTGATAAAAGTGATAATATTGCGGGCGTAAAAGATAAGATGGCGAAAAGGGAGAGCGCTCTGATCTACAACAAGTAATAATGGAACGTACCCATACTACGTGACCTGTTCGGAGGGGGGGTGTCTTCAAAATACCACGCTTGGTACAAATGAGCGGCGGCGTCCTTAGGTTTTTGGTCACCGGGGGGGGGGGGGGGGGGTTAAAAATTGCAAAAAGTTGGTCATGTAGTATTCATGTTTACGCCACCGACTTACTTACACCGACTGTATTACAATCATTTGAATCGACTCAGATTTATTTTCAATTTATCATATATAGTAGAACTGATTGCGTCAAGAATTCAGAAAAGCGATAAAATAATGTCATGTCATGTAATATTTTAACAGAACATTATTTTAATTGTCATATTCAAAATTGGAACTGATGCCTCAAGAATAAAATTCAGATAAGCGATAAAGTACCAACAAACTACCAAAGTACCAACTTTCACTAGTACTAACTAATAAAAAAGTAATAATATCACCTTTTTTACATTAGCTCCACACAGG
Organism: Limnephilus marmoratus; assembly: GCA_917880885.1. Lineage (NCBI taxonomy): Eukaryota > Metazoa > Arthropoda > Insecta > Trichoptera > Limnephilidae > Limnephilus > Limnephilus marmoratus. The sequence continues at coordinate 55,443,161 of OU862910.1, forward strand.
AGGCTCTGAGGAAAATAATTTCCCTCAGGGCCTATGTCATCTTAGAGGATGCTGTGTGGAGGGTTTTTAAGGAAAGGAAGAAGAAGAGTTCTGGGAAGGAAATAGGTAAGGGAACGTACCCATACTACGTGACCAACTTTTTGCAATTTTTAACCCCCCCCCCCTTCCCCCCCAGTGACTAAAAACCTAATGCCGCCGCCGCTCATTTGTACCAAGCGTGACATTTTGAAGACCCCCCCCCCACCCCTTAACGTGTCACGTAGTATGGGTACGTTCCCTAAGGGGGGTGAACTTGAAAATTAACTTTGAAATTTGAGGAATCGTTCAAATTCTGTGAAACAGTCAGTCCTTAGAATCGACTTTTAACGGAGACCTTCAACCGGGTTCTTTAAATTGTCAAAAATAAACGAAAAGGTGCTGAATGGCCATTTGTTAACAATGATACATTTAACAACCTTACTGTTAATAAGATAATTACGTATTAATCTTAGAACAGGGCATATAATGGACCTTGTAGATTTACCTAAAGTGAAAAACAAGGCAAAGGAAGAGATAAGTTTATTACACACTAGCATTACTGATCCAGGGCTGAAGCTTACTAAAGATCAGATGACCAAATTACTTAATAAACTTTCCAACCTCTCCGGCACCATGTTGGATGTTGGTGTAAAAGTTGGTATCCTCGAGGGTCAGGTTAAGTCGTACGAACATATGGTCTCCTCAAAACTGATAGAATCAAACTCATCGCAAGAATCTTCAAATTCATCAAATTTATCAATGTGCGAAGCTGCTGATGAGCTCGAGGAGAGGAAAAAACGATCGAAAAATTTAATTATATTCAACTTTCCCGAAAGCTCAGCCTGTTCCCAAATCGACAAAATTACTGATGATACGATGAGAATCTCTACTACACTAACAAATCTAAACTCAACCATCACACAAGCCAACATTACGACCTTTCGTCTGGGGATCAGAAAATCGGACAAACCTAGACCTCTAAAAGTTATGCTTGTCAATCCCGCCCAAGCCATTGACATACTGAAAAAAAAAAACAGCATAACCGAGTACCCTGGTATTAAAATTTATTCCGATCAAACTCCAGCCCAAAGAAACTATCTCGCCAATCTACGATTAACCCTAGATCAAAGAACACAAAATGGTGAAACAGGACTCACAATCAAATACAAAAACAATAAACCTACTATTGTAAATACTAATCCAAAAAACTAAAACCTATCATGTGTTACTACCAGAACGTCAGAGGATTAAGGACAAAGCTGAACGAATTTAGGATAAACGCCCCAATTACTTCACACGATGTCATCGCTCTTACGGAAACCTGGCTAGAACCTTCAATTTACTCAACGGAGCTTGGTTTACCCTATCATCAAATCTACCGGCTTGACAGAAATATCAAGACCAGTTCCAGATCCAGAGGTGGAGGAGTCCTTTTAGCAGTCTCCAATAAAATGTCTTCAAAAATGTTAAAAACCAAATATTGTGATGTCGAACAAATTTTCATTATGGTAAACGGTAAAAATCAAAATTACATCATTGGTTGCGTGTACATTCCTCCATCAGCTAATTTATCTATATATAAAAATCATTCCGAAGATGTCGAACTTTTAAAATCAAAATATAAAAAACATAAATTCTTAATTTTAGGAGATTACAACCTTCCAAATTGTAATTTCAACTGTACTAATTACCAATCAGTAACATTATGCGAAAGAGAAATCATTGATATGTCAATATTTCTGAATCTCACCCAATTAAATAATGTACATAATTCAAGTAATCGCATCCTAGATCTTGTTTTTTCAAATGAAGAGGACATAATAGTTAGAAATGCATTAGAGTCTATCCTTCCCATAGATAACCACCATCCTCCACTGTCAGTAATTATTCCAAACAATGCAAAAAAAAGTAATAAACTCACAAGTTCTAGTTTTAATTTCAAAAATGCCAATTACACTGAAATTAATGATCATCTCAGCAAGGTAGATTGGTCGTTTCTCAAGGAAAACAATATGATCCATAATATAGAATCATTTTATCATAAAATAAATGCCATTATCATAGACTGTATACCTTTAATTAAATTCAAAGAATCAAAGCATCCAAAATGGTTTAATAAGGAATTAATCCAATTAATAACTAAAAAAAAAATTTTACACATAAAATATAAAGAAGAGAGATCCCTATCAAATTATATTGAGTTCAGTAAAATAAGAAAAGATTGCAAAAATATGTCAAAAATTTGTTACAACAATTACATAAATAAGGTAGAAATGTCAATTAAAGGAGACACAAAACAATTTTGGAATTACACAAAGTCTTTGAAAAATGACGATATTAGCATACCCTCCAATATGTGCTACGAAAGAAAAATAGCCAACGACTCTCAAAACGTAGCTAACCTATTTGCCGACTTCTTTAAAAGTGTATATGTCCGTGACTCAATAATAGTCAACGATTACTCGCCTAGTTTTTCCCCAGATCATAACTTAAATTTAGCCAATGTAATAATTGAATATAAAGATGTACTGACTCAGCTAAAACAACTGGATCAAAGTAAGAGCGGTGGTCCTGATAATATCCCACCTGTTTTCTTAAAGAATTGCGCTACTACTCTTGCACATCCACTACATTTTCTTTTCAACCAGTCATTACAAACAGGACACTTTCCTGAAAAATGGAAATACAGTTTCCTCACCCCGATATTTAAAAAAGGAGACAAAAATGAGGTGAGCAATTACAGACCGATCTGCCTTTTATCAACTATTCCAAAATTGTTTGAGAAACTTATTTTAAATAAAATCAGTCACTGTATCAAGCCAGTAATTTCACCTAACCAACATGGTTTCACTTCTGGAAAATCTACTTTGTCCAATCTTTTAATTTACCAAAACTTTATATCCGAATCCTTGTCTAAGAAGTTACAAGTTGATTCAGTCTATACTGATTTCAGCAAAGCATTCGACAGAGTCAACCATGACCTGCTGTTAAAAAAGCTACATAAATTAGGAATAACAGGGTATTTATACATGTGGTTTAACAGTTATTTAAGTAACAGGCAATTGGCCGTTAAAATTGATGGGTTTACTTCTTATAAATTTATTGCTACCAGCGGTGTTCCCCAAGGATCACATTTGGGACCAATTTTATTTTTGATATTTGTGAACGATGTTCTTTCTATTTTCAACGATGTCGAAGTTTTAATGTTTGCGGACGATATGAAAATATACAAAGCCATAAGAAATATCAATGACTGCCAAACATTGTCAAATAACTTGTTTAAACTTTTTGTTTGGTGCCAAGAGAACTATCTACAACTAAATATAAGTAAATGTCTAATTATGAGATTTCATAGAATAAAAAATCCAATAATTTACGAATACTCCATCAATGATGTAATGCTAACAGCTGTAACCGAGGTGAATGATTTGGGTGTAAACTTTGATCAAAAACTGAATTTTATAAACCATATTGAAATTACATCAAATAAAGCCTTCAAAATGTTGGGATTTGTAATAAGAATTTGCAGTCAATTTAAAAATATTCAAACCTATAAAAATTTGTATATGTCTTTGGTTAGGAGTCAAATTGAGTACAATTCTACAGTATGGGCACCTAGTTACGCTAGCCACTCGCTCACGATAGAAAGAATCCAAAATAAATTCTTAAGATTTATTAATTTTAGAATGGGTATTACAAGGGATTGTGTCAACTATGATTATCTACTATGCCAACTAAATTTATTAAAATTATCTGAACGTAGAATAGTTAATGACCTAACATGTTTATATAAAATCATAAATTCAATAATTGACAGCCATGAACTATTATACTTGATTTCTTTTCATATACCTCGCAAACCAACATCGAGGCAATATCTACCGTTCTATTGTGATAACTCCAACACAGAATCACAGTTGTACACCCCCGCTCGCCGTATACAAAATTTGGGTAATGACTATAAAGATGTTGTTGACATATTCAATACACCATTCACCAAATATAAACAAGTCATTACCCAATTTATATTGAAAAGAAGAACATCAAATTTAATTTAATTAACCGAACAAACTACGTAGCTCAGCATTGACTTATGAGACCTTACCAATGTATTGTAATTTTCCTACTATTACATTTTTCCATCTTGCATGGCGGAGTATTTAGTTTCGATGTTATTTCGTCTTTTACTTTGTTTTTGCTTTAGATGTTGTTTTTGATTTTGTCTTCTATTTTGTTTTCGATTTTGTTTTTGATTTTGCTCTGATTCTGTAATGCTTAACTTAGATGGTCTTTGTAATAAATAAAAAAAAATAATGTGTAAAAGCCCAGCCGGGCGGGAAATTCATAATAAATAAATAAATATTTTACTATAGATTCTCAACTAGGCACTCAAGTACTTCAGATATCTTTACTATCAGACTGAAGAGAGATAGCTTTTAAATGTATTATTTTATTAAAAATTTTTTTTTTTTAAACCAAAACTATTATTAAATATTTAACTGACAGCCCTGAAACAGTTAGCTAATTAGCAAAACCTGCTTAATAATTTCAAACAAAGATAAATTTGAAGGTAACAATAAACTCAATGCAAATTTACTCTATTTAGTGCTTATAAATACTATTGACAACTTTTTGACAAGTCCCCTTTGTTTTTAGGTACATCTTTTTTATTCTAAATAATCCATCTAAATTTTATGTTCTCGGTTATTATAACATTGATATATTTTTTTTGGTATAGTAACAGTAGTTTAGTAACACATAATAGTATCCTTTACCTAAATACTTGCTACTTTGTTAAATGTTCATTTCTACTTTGTTATTATCGATAATCTCCTGTGTACCACTGTATACTTATAATACCATGTACTTACTCACTTCAATGTAAAAGCCATGCTATGGCGTTTAAATAAATAAATAAAAAAATAAAAAAAAAAAAAATAAATCATGTTTCTTTTCATAGTGCTCTCTCTCCTACCGGAGGTTGACTATCATCAGAGTAATCTTCAGGATTCACACTGCAGTCTGAAACAACTCTTCACTTAACATTATCAGCTCTTACTCATACATATGCATACTCTGATATCACTATCACAAACAAATAAATATTTATTTATTTATTTATTACACGCCCTAATGGGCTTTTACATTCTAGTTTATAAGGTGAGTACCTATCACATTTATTTAAATACTTTGAAAATTAAAACAATAAGAAAATATAATACAATGAAAAAAATATATATTGTAAACAACAAAAGCATATAATAAATAAATATACATAGGTAAAAATGATAAGAAATCTCACATACAGATATGCAATATAAACAAAAATTGCAGAAGTTATTATAAAGGTCTATTTTTGTGCCAAGATATGTAAAAGGATTGGAATAAACAATATTTGTAATGATTATTTTTTAGGTGAAATATATCACCCAGATCAGAATTATGTTCCTCTACAAAGTACTAGTAATTTTAAAAATATCATTTGATGTCTTTTTTACATAAGCCCCATACAGGAGTTGCAGGAGGCCCTGGGGAAATTAATTTTCCAGCCCTTATGTCATCTTGGGGGATGCTGTGTGGAGGGTATGTTTATGGAAAGGTAGGAAAGGAAGTTCTGGGAAGGAAAAAGGTATCGGGGCTGGGCAGGAATCTGGGGGTCAGTGTGTCCAGGAGTGACATACAAATCCATGCTTTCAACTGCAGTGCAAGGCAATGGGTCTAGAGCAATGGTTCTAAACCTGGGTTTTATCGAACCCCAGGAGTTCGGTGAGTCAGTCTCGCGGCAAATGAAACTGGTGGGGGTCAGTACCTTCAACAAGGTTAAGAATCACTGGTCTAGAGAGTCCAGCTTGAGAGGTCAAAAGGCCTCCTTCAACCAGATTCGGCCCGCCACGCAGCAGATTGACACATGTTTCGCCAAGACCTAGACAAACCTCACCCCATGATCCCGGGCACCCTTACTAAGTCACCAAACGTAGCGAACCTCTTGGGGTGGCCTATGACAGGGGTGTTGGTTATCCAATAAATTTTTGCAATGATCATAAATACGGTCAAACTTGGATGTGTAGTAGAGCACGAGGGGATATAGCCATGCCTCGTTATATTCAAAATAGGTTTAACAATTGAAAACTTCTTTAGCACCGTTGATTTGAAACTCGATGAAACGAAAAATAGCGACACCAAAAAGAGACAAACGCATACATCTACAAGATTTAGCCTGCGAGAGAATGAGGTAGTATAATCGGTCTCCTCTTTGTGCGGTTCTTTGTAGCGTCCCTACTCTTGTCTGCTTTAGTTGTCTAAAGGTTTCACTTCTACCTTATATGAATTGCAAACTCAGTTTTTTTTTATTTCTATGTACCTGCTAACCGGCCTCAACTTTCAATATATTCGCAAATGTATAGTATATTTCCAGATACGATTAGGTATTACACTTCTGTTATTAAAATTTATACTCAATAATTGTTTTAAAGATTTCGCTTTCATGCTTCTCAATTTCCTCCACAAAACAATCAAGCTTTATAACTATCATCACCTATTTCGAGGCTTCCAAGAAACTGAAAATATCTACTTCTACATATATGATAATCCAGATCGATAGATAGGTACCTACTGTCCTGGCGAAATATTATAAGTCATAATCGAAATTGATTTAGCCATGTTTGGTGATTAGATTAACCAGGTATTTCTCAACTTTCCTCTTTCCCATTTCCTGCCCTTCCCCACTCCCTTCAGCATCACAACAAACCCCATTACGGATGCCATAGTCCCACTGGCCCTTGGGCTGCTGGGACTCTTTTTTGTTTACATAACCACACAGAAGGCCCTGAAGGAAATTATTTTCCTTTTTTAAAGGAAAGAAAGGAGAGGAAGTTCTGGGACAGAAAAAGGTATGAGGCGTGGGTACAAATTTGGAGGTCAATGGTTCCAGATGTGACAGACGTATGAATCCATCCCTCCCACAGTGATGCTGGGTCGAGAGAGTCCCGCTGTGGTGTCCAAATGGTCTATCTCAACCATTCTCTCCCAATCCGGCTCGCCACGCAGCAAGCGGACAGACGCATCCGCCGCCAAGACCTAGAAAAATCTCACCCCATGAACCCAGGTAAGTCACCAAATGTAGAAAACCACTCTGTGTGACCTGTGGCAGAGGTGTTGGTTATCCAATAAATGGTTTCCTGGGAGGCAGTACCCATCTGCTGGTTGAACTCCTTTGTATAATTTACTTATCGAATACTCATACCTACTTGTGTTGTGCCTACTTATGTACTTCATGCTCAGTTTATTATTTTATGTACTATAATATGATTCTCCAGTACAATTTACCTTACACGTAAAAGCCATCAAGGCGCAAATAAATTGAAAAAAAACATTAAAAATTAATGTGCCAACTGCTGCAGGAAACTAACCTGCTATCTCCCCAGACAAAGTCAAATTGCTTGGAACTATGTTTACAGCAGTCTTTCTCAGAGTGGGCGATAGCGCCCTCTTTTGGGCGCTGGAGTTTTCAGAGGGGCAGTGTAGAAGGCTCAAAAAAAATAGGGAGTGTTAAGAAATCGGTCGCAAGTTACTAAATGCAGTGACTTATGACTGTTTTTAAAGTGAATTCGAGCCTGATATAATTCAGCAGCCAACTGGGGCCGAAGGTAGACCCCAAAATTACTATCCTTCTTATATCTACTCAAGTACATGAAATATATTTTTAGTATTTTAGTTTAAAAAGACCCTCCACACAGCATCCCAGATGACATAGACCCCGAGGGAAATTATTTTCCTCAAGGCCTCCTGTGTGGAATTAATGTTAAAAAAAAAATAAAAAATCCTGCGCAAAGAATTAATACATAATGTGCCGTTTAAAAAAATGTGAAAAAATTGTAGATCGCAGGAAAAAATATTTTGTCAAATATAGGAAATATTCCCTGCCCAATAAATGGACAAATAATCAAATAACAAAATAAATAAAAATTCCATAGGGTCATCGGCCGACCCACTTGGTTACGGACGTTATGTTTGGCATCTTGGCCTGTCGAGAGTTAAAAAAGTTGTCGAAACTCATCAGATTAATCCATCACTTTAGATGAGTTTTAAATTCAAAGCCAACTTGTTAATAAAAATACTTCTAAATATGAGTTTTATTTCCTTCATTGAAACATTCTTTGATCTCGAAAACAGAATATGGGTCACACTCTTTGTATCATATCCATATAATAATGCATATTTAAAAATTATATTTACAACAACTGTTTTGAAGAAACGCAACAGAAGGTTATGTAAAAAGGTAAGTTAAAAAATATGGGAAGCGCTAGATTTTTTTTAAATCTCAAAGTGGGCGGTGTTCGAAATAAGTTTGAGAACCAGTATCGTAGAGTATCATACTATGTAAACATTACAAGTAAACACTATGGAGGTTGTCAAGCTTTCACAAAGTTATTGCTATTCCAAGGTTATCAACTATTAACCAACAACTCAATAATAATACAGGGAACAGACTAATGTTTGAGGATTCAGATTTCATATTTAAAAGAAGATAACACAATAACTTTTAGCATAATATGTAATATATTATTCATTTGTAACATTATACACATAGATATCAATTTTTTCAAATTTAGCACCAATGCAATGTATAAAAACTAATACTGAAAGAGTTACACATTTTGTTTGACATCTATTTATCTATATAATATATATATATATTTGTATATAAAGAAGAGTATCTGCGGCGGCGTGGCTTTGTTTTATTATACAAATCTACGGTTTTATTTGGAGATTGAAGAAATTTTGCACACTTGACCTTCAAAACACGAAGAAGATCAATGTCCACACAGAGTTTTTTGAAAACTACCACAATCCCTTTTCTTACCCCTTTTTAAAGTGTTGATACTAATGATTAAATTTTTAACATGTGACGTCCAAAATAAGATGAAAATTACTTTCTACATCTATTTTCGAAAAACTGTGTAAAGCCCGGGCAATGCTGGGAACTATTAACAATTTTTTTGACAATGAGTATTATTTATAATTTTTCAATCAAAAAGCTGGTTTTTAAATAATATTTTATCATTATTTTGTAAGAAAAATGTAATATATAAGTACCTAATTTAATGTGATTATGTAGTATAATTCAGCACTTGTAAATAGCAGCTTGAATCAATTTAATAACTATCAAATTATCAATAAAACAACTTTATTTGAAACTTCTAGCCAAAACATCACTCACTACATATTTACAAAAAAATCAGTAAAAGATTCATTCATTTATAAATTAAGTATAAAAACATATAATAAAGTTTAAAAACGTAAAAAAGAAAGATAAATTTAATAGATTTAATAATAAAACAAGAAAAATTGTAATTAAAATTAGTGTCTTTGTCTTTTTGTCATGCTTGCTCTATATTTGTATATTTAGATTCATTTCAATAATATAGTTAATTTAAATAAGTTAATATAAATAATTAAGGGGGGAGTCTGGTCCAGCCGATCCACAGAATCGACTTTTTATTTGTTGCCTCAAAATCTTCTTATACATGTGGAGAAAACATTCCCAAAGTTCATAGCATCAAATTCAATCTTAAAATATAGTTAGGAGCGGTGCGTGCCGAGCAGGTAGAATGGAAAACGAAATGGCCCAGTTACAAGCGAAAACTATAAATGCGTTTTTCTCAAAATCACAATTTTCAAATGATTTCCAAGGACTCCAGGATTCCAGCATATATAATATAGCAGTTGTATCTTAGCTATATCTATATAAGTAGATATTCAAGTTAAATTTTCAAATTAATTTTTTTAAGTTTTTTTATTGTTGTAACAAAAGTTTCGTGATCGAAAATAAATTTTAACTTTGAAAAAACGTATTGAAAAAAAACCTCGGCTGCACCAGACTCCCCTCTTAATAGATTAGTCAACATGATAATATACCTAGTACTAGTATACTAGATTTAATAGAGAGAAAGGTACTCGTACCACCACCATTGAGTATTATAGTTGAGTATTACAACTAAATAATTAATCTATAAAAGTGTGATACTCACTAATTAATACCTAAATGAAAACAATTTTTAAAACTGCATAAAAATGGGGTAAAACTAAAATCTGTTGACATGTTAGGGAACGTACCCATACTACGTGACCAACTTTTTGCAATTTTTAACCCCCCCCCCCCCCCCCCCCCCGATATCCTAAGCAACCCGCCGCTCATTTGTATGGAGCGTGACATTTTGAAGACCCCCCCCCCCCCCCCCTAAACGTGTCACGTAGTATGGGTACGTTCCCTTAGTAATTATTAATGGTATAATATAATCCCTAAATAAATTAAACACAAGTCCACAGACAATCATTGATGACTGTGTACTAATTTGAATGATGAATGTAGTATTTAAACATGACATGATACAAAATGCTTTGAACATAATTCGGTTTGAACAAAAAATAATATCAGCGGATATTTGTGCAGTTTAACGGACTACATGCAGCACCAGGGTGGCATTCTTTGAGGACACTCTCTCTAGGAGATGATCTCCCAGCTCTTTGGAAACTTCTTGCCAAACACATTTGCCAATAATAGGGACCTCCTCCAAAGGAGGTCTGAAAGCCACGAGCAGTGTCAGGCAGTTCCCATCCGCCACTGTCTCCGTGTTGTTACAATGCTCCACAGCAAGCAACCCATGGGGTCGGTGCTGCGGTAAGTCCGCTCCAAATATCTCCACCAGAAACTTCCTCAGAGTAGAGTGAACACTCTTGGATGGATTGATCTCGGCTGTGGGAAAGTGCATGGCGGTCTTCTCACTCAACAACACGTGGACTCTATTAGTGGAGCGCCTTTTGATAATCACTACGAGTCGTAACAGATTTTTTTCATGCGGCTGCGGAGATGGCATGATGTGAGGATGCCAACTCTTATCATGCCCTCGGTGAAGGTGTGCCTTCGCCCGATCAATGAGATGAACAATGTCAGATGCACGCAAATTTATCTCTGCTAGATTCCCCACCCACTTGGCTTGGAGAGATTCTTTATCGGCTCGGGCTGGGGTCTTGAGCTCCCCTCCCACTACGTTAGCCGTCAGAACAAACCTGAACCATGACCCACCGGCACACTCCACAGCCAACAGAGTAGTCGGAACGCAGTCTAATCCAGTTTCTTCCAGAACCTCTCGAGCTGCAGCCTCCATGATATTCTCGCCCTTCTCCATCCGGCCTGCTGGGAGGTACCACTTGCCCGCGCACATCTGCTTCGCTTCCTGAATCATCAGCACTTCATCCTTATCATTGATGATGACGCAGGCCACAATGTAGGTGACACTTTCGCCGAGGATGGGTTTGTAATTAGAAGGAGCTGCCGGGACCACTCCTTGCGCCTCGGCAGCCGCATTCTGTTCAGCAACAGTAAAATCACATAATTGCGCCTCGGGACCCTCGAGGCCGTGCCCGTCTAATACACGAGTAACACTAATATCAATGGAATGCGGCATGACAGGTGCGGGTTAAATTTTTTCACTTTCTAACAACAAAACATAATAATTTTTTATATTTCACGAGGATTATTGGTTTAACATGAATTAAAATTATCTTAATTTCATTTAATTGTTATGTTTGAAGTCCCAAATTAATTAAACAGACATATGTTTACAAACAAAGTCACTCTCCGTCACTTGAACATTCCCAACAACACCTGTACACACCTGAAAATCTGAGATTTCGCGACATACCGGAGATACGTCAACAAAATGTTTCGTTTACAGTTAAATTTTTCGAATGAAAATGTTACTAGCCAGTGTGTGACGGTATAACCCGCCGTAGCTGTCATCGGTAGGACCCGTCATTGTTTTTATTGAGAAGATTTATAAGTAGTAAAAGTAAATAATGTCTGCAACTTATGTTACTTCTATTGTAATTTTTGATATAGGTATTATTACTTGCTTCTACCTATCTGTGTGCTTTTCTTGTTAGTTCTTTTATGATATCCAAAAGTTGAATTGGGCGAAGTAAAAGAAAAAAAAATTCCGTATGTGCCAACCAACTGCTGAGATTTATGAAACTTTCGTAAATAATCGAATCAAAAAATCGTAAACATTCGGGCAGATAGTACAATAGTGTAATATGTAAAATGAATCCATCAAATCCATGCATCATGTAAAAAAAAAGATTCACTCCTTCAAGTCCGTCTGCTTAAATCCGATTCCTTTTGCTTAAAAATGGCTACCTATAAATTCTTTGTTTTTACGTGAGTATATTTTATATTTGTTTTCAACACCTACTCAAATTTCTTTATTTCCATTTCGCGTAGTAGATTTTTGTAATTCCGCCTGGTAAAGGTTCTTACTTGAAAAGGTGGATTTATGAGAGCCACTGGCTGTCTATTTTTTCACAAATCAGCTGTCATTCTTTATCATTTCTTCTTGAACGTTAAAATTTAAACAACAAATCATTATTTTCGGTTGTTTTGTTCTAAAAAGTTATATAGATTTTACGTATTGTATTTCGAAAATGGATCGTTCTGCCGGCGAGAGGTAAATTAAACTTTCACTAATGTTTTTGGTCCTACATCCGTAGATGTTCAAATTCAAATAATGACGTTTGAAGTGCGCGCGTTTGAAAATTAGATTTATTGATTTTTTGGGGAGTTTATAAATACTTCTCAATGTAAATAAATAAGTGCATGAAATCCAAATTTTACGTCAAGATGCCTTTCAAGACATCACTTTTGTACAAAAATCGAAATGTACTGCGTTCTTATGTCATCCAAATAGTAAATTATCGATTTGCTTTGGTATTTTGTGTCCTAAAGCATCTATTTTCATTGCAGTTTTCCATTTGACGATCCGAATCCTCCAACTCCGCTTCGCTTACATCCTTTGAGACGTGTAAATGAACCGTTTTCACCAGAACACCTCGATAAAATACCATCAGCAGTATGTATAATAATGTTATTATCGAATTAGGGGATTTGTTTTATTTTAAGCTCGAACCACAGCAAAATTGCACATTATTTTTTTACATAGACGATGGATGTCAGCTGTGTGCGTCATGTTTTGACCCTATACATGAAATATTTTAATTTTAATAAAATACAGGTCAAATTGTTTAATAATAATATCAAAAATATATGTTTTTTTTGGCTAACATCAAACAAAATTTTTCTATTTTAATGATAATTTGTATGTCTCCTCCAACTAGTGAGATCTAGGATGTATTGTTGTTTTGCAGAATGTTTCTTTCGGAAAGAAGTTTCATCATGTGGAAGCGAAACGGAGACTTCTTGCATCTCCTTCAACATATTTATCACCGCATCGGCTAAAAAAGTAATTATTTTATTTGTTATCTTCCATAGTAATAAATATTAAAAATCATGGTCTCTTTTCCAACTATATTTTTTCCATTATTGGTGCACTTTCTCCATTGTGGTAGTGCGTATCTTCGCAAGAAAGCAATGCTGCTGTAACCGCCACTACCTCCGAAAATACTTTATAAACACCTTTTTGCAAGGTTTTTTTTCTGCGTCGATCTATCTGGGTCCCGTGACTCTACGACGATAAATAAGAACTGTACTACTTTGGAAAAACTAGCCATTTTGTCAACAATACGTTTTTTAACTGATGTACACACCTCAAAATCCTGAAAAGTATTTTCGTAGGTAGTGGCGGTTACAGCAGTATTGCTTTCCTGCGACGATATGATTTAGTCCCGATGTGTTCCAATTAGCTGAATTGACAATATTATGTCAGTTCTATTCCGTTCTGTGTTTAATTTTTTTTTTTACCTCTACAGGTGCAGAGGAAGAAAACTGTACGATTCTGTGAACTACGGGAGACCACATGATTATTCATTTGAAGCAAATCAGAGTTTTCCTCGGATAAGAACATCACACAAAGCACAACGGACAATGGACAACGATACTTCTCTCCAAAAAGCAAAACCAACCATGGAGTTTGTCAGAGGTAAATAGTAAATGGCTTATCAGGTGGTTACAAAACCGTTTTTCATTTGTATATTCAGCATGTGATTCATTACCGCGTATGAGGCAATAAGAAAATATATATTACTATCAAAACACAATTTTTTCCTCACGGCCTCTGTGTGGAGCTAACTAGTCAGGTCTATTTGTTCGGTTTTCGGAACAACTCATATAGGTCTTGTAGTTAGAAATATCATCTAAACGGTGTTAGAAAGAGAAAATACAATGCTTTATATTAAAATAATTAAAATGTGCACCTTTATGAAGCCAAAGATTCTGACCCCAATTTGAAATAAACTTGGGAATTCTTTATTAATTATTTTTTCATGAAATGACAAAAAAGTGAGTTGACGATAATGTTTATAAAACATTTGCCTGATGAAATATGCGTATGGTTTTTTCGTTATCAGTAATTTTAGTTAGAAATAACGTCTTACGTTATTTTTAAGCCATTATATGAGCCATTATTATATGAGCCATTTTTAAAACTTTTATGTTTGCATGTAACATTTATATTTCAAAAATTATATGTTTACGTCAAATTATAAAATTTTGAAAGCATCTTTTAACACCTTTCCGAAATAGTTTTTAGTTTTCGGTTACATTCAGAAATATTCCAATTATTTGGATTTTATTGCAAACGGAAATATTTTAACCCTCTGACAAAATACTGTCGGGGCCTGAGGGGTTAATGTGTTTTACGTATCAATATGTATGTATCTATGTTAACAGTGGATGGGCCGAATGGCGTGCGGTTTAATTCATCTCTGGCGGCACTCAGCGACTCGCCGCTGCCCGGCTCCTCCGGCCCCTACTTGCCCGTGGATCGTGTGGCGCAGGGGATCAACCCCAACAAAGCTGTCTTCACTATCGACTCCAAGACCACACAGGTAAGCATTACCACATTATTCACAGTGGATAGGCCAAACGGCGAGTGGTTTAATTCATGTCTGTTGGCAGTCTTTAATTTGGGAGGCGGGTTTGGGTACCACCGCCCCTGGAACCATTTATTGGATAAACAACACCTCTGCCGTAGGATACCCCAAGTGGCTTGCTATGTTTGGTGACTTAAAAGCTGTACCCGGGTTCAAGGAGTGTGGTTTTTCCGGGTCTTTAAGACGCTGTGTCTGCCCTCCTGCTGCACGACAGGCTGGATCGAGAGAGACTGATTGACGGAGGCCTTTTGACCTCTCCAGCCGGGCTCTCTTGACCTATCGCCTTGCACCGCAGTTGGAGGGATGGTTACATACGTCCTTCATCCCTGGATACAATGACTCTCCAGATTCCAACCCATCACTCGTGCCTATTTCCTTCCCTGAACTTCCTCCTTCATTTCCTTAAAAAGACCCTTCACCCAGCATCCCCTAAGGCGACATAGGCCCTGATGGAAATTATTTTCCTCAGGGTCTCCTATGCGGAGCTAATGTAAAAGCATAAAGCCAAAAAGGAAAAATAAAATGTATTGAATCATTTGTGACAGTGAAATCTCAATCGATATTTCCTCAAATACTTGTTTTCTCACTTGTGTAGTTTATTTCTTCCAGTCCTGAATTGAATTCCAATCCTGGTGTTCAACTGTTGCTTGATACTTGTCTGGCTCATGCATCGCATACCTCTCGGAGCCTGGAAGAAGCTAATGAAGCAAAAAATAAGAGCCAAGAAATGGCAGATGATTAGTTTAGATCTCATAGGAGTTCCGAATAGTATTATTACTATAAACTGCACATTTAGTATGTAATTGAATTAACGATCTGTATTGTGTTTTGGTTGTCTAGATCCTGATAGTGAACGGGCGTGCCTGCTCGCTGCTGGGATACTCCTCGGCCGAGCTGTGTGCCTTGCGCCTGGAGCAGCTGCTGCGCTCACGGCCCCCCGCCGGAGTTCCCGCCGCCGCGCTCAGTGAGGGCAGCCTCAACACGGACGACGGCACGTTGGTGCTCATGAGTGGGAAGGTAAACTTGTGCTTTAACGTCTTGTTTGCCAGTGTATCCCTAAGAATAATTTTAAAAAGTCATTTCTCGAAATATAATTAGCTGGGGAAAATACTTACGGTAGATTATATACAATTTTTATAATTATATAAACATAGTATCTGGTAAGAAGGTACAATTTACAAAAACATAATTTTGCAAAGAAATAAGTAGGTCCGAAATTTGTTTAAATTGAATGTTTTATTGTAAGTATCCCATAAGCGTTCCTATACCATTCTTCCGATTTCAATGAAACTTTGGTGATTTGTTGTGCGCAAAGGTTTCTATATGTATAATGGTGAGCTCTGGCGTTATGAAATTTGTATAAAAAAAATTATAACCATTTAGTTTTTTAATTAATTTAATTTCATTTAGTTTAGCAGCAGGAGGGGAAGGGGAATCCGGGAGGGGGGAGGGGAACGAGGGAGGGAGGTTTGCGGGAGATGGTTTTGTTATGGTTCGGATGAATAAAGAAAAAGAAGTTATTAAAACTTCAATATCTCGGACATGTGATGAGACATCCAGAGAAGTACGAGATCTTGCATCTAATAATACAGGGAAAGATTGCCGGAAGACAGGGCCGCCCTGGGAGAAGGAGAACATCATGGCCGAAAAATCTGAGTTAGTGGTTTGGCCAATCTACTGTAGAGCTATTCCGGGCCGCAGTAAACAAAAGGCATAAACAGTAAACAAGGCCGCAGTAAACAAAAAGGAATTTCTCCTTCCATTATTTCCGCAACTCCAATACATATTACAATCACTACACAACTAGGAATTTACTGTATCACATAATTGATGAGTGTTTATTTGCAGGTTGTGGAAATGCTAACGGGGAGTGGTGAAGTGGTGGTGGTATCCCTGTGGATCCGCCAGCTGGACCAGGAGGGACCCTGCCTCGCCGTGGCGGAACCCGTGCACATCAAACAGGCTGTGGTGAGCCCCTCCACTTGCTTACATTACTGTCTTGTTGTTGGTTTTGCTGTGCAGAGAGAAGTGTACTAAAGTGGCATGGTACGGAGAGAAGTGTTCCACTATACTGAATTAACAACCTCTGGGAGGCCAGGACATTTCATGAAAATTCACTAAAAAAGCACCACTTTGAATTTTGAATTGAATGTTTTGTGGATTAATTTTGGGCTATCGTATATTTTATTGACTGAAACACATTCCTAGAACAATAAACTATGTACCAAAACAACATTACTTGCATTATTTACGTAAATTAATAGGTTTTACGATGTTTTAGTTGAGGAACACGCATTAATTTTGGCAGCTAAAATTCGCGGCAAAAATGACATTTCTATGTCACAGATAAAATCATTAAAAAATATTCTGGGGTTGCAAGGTGAATGAAATTTTGACGCATCCTATGGTGTAATGTTGGCGCAAGCGATTCTGAACCTGTTCTTCATACAAATTATGTACATAGAAGGGCCAAAATTGCAGACAAACATTTTTTGTTCAATATTTTTTCGAATTATTTTCTCGCGCATGCGCACAATTCGCGCGCGCCCGCACGTCTCCGGCCTATTAGAGGTTAAATTACCCTTGAAAAGGTGTCCTCTACAACTATGCAGATGAACTCCTAAAGTGGAGGATAATAATAATTATATAAAATCTCTGTAAATAAACAATAAGTTAAGGGTAATGCTCTCCACTAACATCTGGAGTAATAAAATAATATATGTACATAGTATATTTGCGGCACGTTCCAGCCGAGCGATTCTCTATCGTTTGTGGGAACGAGATTGAAGTCAAGCGAGATCTCCTGTCAGATTTGTGTGATTTTCAATGGCTGTTGTTTGCTTTTTCTACGAGCCGATGTCAGGATTTCAGCTGTGAGCTGATATGTATTTTAGTTTAGGTTGTTTTAAACACAAATTCCTGCAAGTGGGCATGATTATTTATTCATTTAACAGCCGTAGAAAATCACACAAATCTGTTAAGAGATCTCGCCCTATAACTATCTCGATCGAGACGGATTAAAAATTTTTCTTTGAAATTTCATGAATAAGGAACTCCAGTGAAAAATATATGGCTTTAAAAATATATGTTCATGTAGACCAATAAATGCTGATTCTGAATATTGACACGTACCTTTCTCAGTTAGCAGAGAAATTCCGTTTGCATGAGCTCTCATCATCATCTCAGGGTCCTGCGTGGGATAAAAAGAAAGCTACTATCTGATGTAAATAAAAGAACTCACATAAAACAAAATGAACTTGTTATTATTGACAAGCAAAAAAACATAATCTACTATAACATAATCTACATAAATACCTTTGTAAACTCATAAAGAAAGGTGTAAAGAGAGAGAGAGAGAGGTAATTCAGTTATTTTAGTAGAATCCACTCCAAATGATCATTCGTAGCTTGCCATAGTTAAAATGGCGCACCTCTTCTAACCTCAGCGACAAGGGCTCCAGATAGCTGGAGAAGAGCCCCAGAGCTGCCGCTTCGCATGTCCATGACACAGTGAAGGAGCCGAGATTCCAATCCATCCACAAAGGCGTCACAATGCGTCCGATGGCCATCTCTGAGCATTGAAAGGATATAAACCGCAGTTCTAGACTGTAAATGTGATTTAAGAAGTGCCTGCAGTCTTCACCAAAGTTGTCCTCGGTGATATTGGATTGTACGTGGCACAAGAATCTCAGTTCTAAGCACAAGAACACCAACCTTAGGTACCAGGCACACAGACATCATAAACACTTCCATTAGATTGTAATATTACATAGGTAACTCGATATCTCGGATCATCACAATAAAAGTTTTCCTCGCCTCGAAAAAACAATCAACATCCTGCGTGTACCGCGACCCGGTACTATTTAACAGTCTCGTAAAGGCATCACGTCTGTTACACGCATAATATTGCAAATTTACACAATCATTTAGGAGTATCAAAACTCCTTACAAAATAAAACTTCCGACCAATCCATCGTTATGTCATGACGTCGCCCTTCTAACCGTTTTTTTTTTTTTTCAAACAAAAAAACAAACGAACAACGTTCCGGCAATTTGAATTTGTTATCAATCGTTTCAACGGCACCCGAAATTAATAATACTCCTTCTGAGCAAGTAGGTACCGACTGAATAACTACCATGAAAATAATTACGTTACAATATATAAGTTTTATACTATAATATTTATCGCAGAGTTTTTAAAAAATTATTAAAAAGTCCATTTTTAAACCTCTCGTCAAAACACAGTTTGTCAAGTTGGCATTACTGAAATGGTTAGTGGTACAAGTTATTACACAATTGTCATGATCAGTGTATTATAAATACCAGTATTTCTGTATGTGTTATACATAAAACAATGTACAAAGTCTCGCCTGAACACAAAATTCGATGTCTTACATTGTCATTTGTATTTGCAATGAAAAAGATGATTTATTGTTTTTATATTGCACTTTGGTAAAATACAATAACAGTAGCGGTGAGATGTGGTCATTTTACCAATGTTTTTCTATATTAAAAGCAGTTAATCTTGAATAAAAAACGCCTCGACTTCTCACACAAAAGTCATCCTATAGTCATTCCGCCATTAATTCTTCCATTCAAAATCAAAATGACAACTTGAAAGTAAATAAAACTATCGGTGGGTGATGAGTCACACAATCCACCATAGATACGGTGGTTTTCGTGGGGTCTTGAAAAATTAAAACTTCAACAATTATTTTAACTGTTAAAACTAACTATAAAAATAAAAATGCAGTTATTTAAGTTTGAAGGTCTTTATTCATTAAAAAATAAAATATATGGACTGGAGTTCTCTATTGTTAAAATTCTGTGAAACAAATGGTGTTCACAGAATTACAGCTTAAAAGACTGTTTATGTAGCCGCTAAATAGGTCGATTATGTGAGTTGCTAACACATCGCCAGTGTATTGTGGTTTTATAGTTTGTTTCTGATTGGGCAGATTTACGTAGATGGCGACACGGGGCTGACCGTGGGCTGTGACTCGGAAGAGGCTGCCTTAATATTCCAGTGTGACCATACGGACCGACTAATAGGACTACACATATCTACACTGGTGCCATCTCTTAGCATGCCCAGCAAGGAGACGTCAGACATATCCAAACAGATCTCTAAGCAAAAGGCTACAGGTAAATAAATATCAAATATTCTCATAATCTACCAATCTATTTTTTGAAAATATCGATTACGGAAATTTGAAATGTTGTAAAGGACAAAATGTTAATCGTTCAGGTAAGCGAAAAGAAAGTTTTTTATTTTTTCAAAAAAATCATATGTTTTGTAGACCTTTTATTATTTTTTTTAGTGTAAAATAACATTGAATAGATCTTTCAGAATACTTTCTAAAGCGATTTTTCTAAATTTCTTTAATAATTTATTTATATATTTAATTTATTTTTAATGTTTCAAAAAATCCTTTTTAATTGCGTGTCGTAAAAGAAGCACTTATCTTCCTAGAAATTTTTCGACAACGCAGATCGAAAGAGAAAAGAATGAAGAAAGTTAGAAATTTTTATATTTATTGTTCTTTATGGCATTTAAATTTTCCGCTATCTAAATATAATGTAATATATTATTTATTCGAATTTAATTCTTTGATTACATTTGATTTAAGTGCTAATTATTATTGTTAGATTAGCAGCCTTACTCATCATGAAACCGTACCATGGCTCTGTAGCGTCGCGGTAGCTACACAGTGGAGTAAGCCTACACTGCTCAGGGTAAAAATCTTTACTCATCATCATAATGTTTCTCGACAGCTGTTATGATTTTTTTACGGTTGCAACACTGCTCCAAAGCTGAAAAACGCGGCCAATTTAGCATTTCGCGGCGTGTTGCCAACTTCACGTTTATTCATACGTCAACATCAATCAACACAACGTTGACTTTGGTAAATCTATATTTAGACCTAAAATCTCCTTCCGTAAGCGCCGCAAATGGATCTAACCTTTTTTTTAACCTTTTCCGTAGCCGTGGTGCACGAATGCCGCGAATATGGTCAATATTTGCCAAAGCTCCGTTCAAAACGTCAAGATTCTCATAAAAGATCGCCATTTCGTCAGTTACAACGCCGTAGATACTGAGTTAACCCTGGTGATCGGGTGGTTTAAATTCTGACAGCTACTACATCTCCCGTACAGCGATGCGAGAAGAACACGCGCATGCGCGCGATTAACCCACCATGTTGAGTATCAATTTCACCTAAACCGGTCTTGCTCCGAGGTTGTATCTTATTTTGCGATGATGAATAAGGCTGTAGATGTATACTATAACTAGCAGACCCGGCCACACGTTGTTGTGGCTAACGAAACACAACGCCATTACCCAACCTTTATAAAATCCACATCACCCGCTTGCCCGCTGCCCGCTGCCCGCTGCCTGAATTGAATATTTGAATTTCTCGGCTTTTCTCTACTATAATAAGCATGTGTTATACATATAAACCTTCCTCTTGAATCACTCTATCTATTGGTGAAAACCGCATGAAAATCCGTTGCGTAGTTCAAAAGATCTATGCACACATACATTTTGAGCAACTTCATTTTATACTATGTAATGATGATGATGGAGTCTGCTGGTAATAAAAAAGTTATGGTTTATTTTTATTTTTTTTATGTATATTCCTTTATTATTGATTTTTTAAATGTTACATGTTACATTAAAGTCTCTTTAAACTGCTAGATGTTAGATGCTAGCACATCTACCCTGATGATGGATACTGTCACGCTAACCGAAACGCTAAAGGAGGAGCGCAACACAGCACACCCCAAAAATGAATCAAGATTTTGGCTGTGAAAACCTCAAATCATATCTGCTAGATAGCAGTTAACCGCAGGAATGCCGTTCGTGCACCGGTGTGTTTGAGATTTTACACGCGATTTTGACCCTTATGTATAAAGAAAGTGTATGAAGAACACGGTCAGAATCGCTTGCTCTATTATCGCCCTTTACCATAGAGAAAACCGCAATGCGCCTGGTCACTCCAAATAATTTATATTAATAATTTACCGGAGCGCGGGAATGTGCGCAGTTCTTGCGCATGCGCGGGAAAAATTCCTTTGTCTCCGATTTTGACCTTTCTATGTACAAAATTTCTCAAGGACACTGTCAGAATCGCTGGACACGAAATGTCATTGGGTGTCATGGATGCCGCTTTTTGCGAACGCTAATTGGTGGACAACCAACCCCAACTACCCCGGCAAACAACGGGTTAACAGTCAACGGTTTTTGTGATGTTATGTTGTTTGACAATTGTTTCAGGTCGAACTTTTGACGGCAGTACATTTCCTCTCTGCTTATGGATAAAGCATCATGAAGTTATAGAAGGGAACAAGAATCTCTCCTTGAGTGAAAAGGACACACATGATAGCAAACGATTATACGATATTACTGTTAGGGTAAGGAACTCTTCTATTTTTTTTTATCTTTTTACACCTATTCTTTACCAACCCTGTCTCTCAGTCAGATTAGACCAACAAAAACTAATCAAGCAAATGTAGATTTTATGTCTTTTGTTTTACTAAATGGCAAACTCAAATTGCAGCAAAAAGTGAATTGAGCATTTAAGGCTCTAGAAAAGTTATTAGATTTAAAGATGTACAAGTTTTGATTGTTTGTTGTTTTGTAGGTTTACCACAATGTGAGCGGGCTGTTGGTGGTGGACGAGTCGGGCATAGTGTCCGCATGCAACCACCACTTCACCATGCTGACCTTCGGCAAGGCGCACGGCGAGGTGGTCAGCAAGCCTATCTCCTCCATCATCACGGCCTTCTGCCACGAGTCCCATCTCATCCAGCCCCCGCAGCCTCGCAGCCGCAACATCAGCCTGTCTCCCGTCAATAACAACCACTCTGGTAATGTCAAAAAACATCACACCGCCGCCCACTTTGGCATACTTGTCTGAAACGGGACAGTTTGATTAATTTTGGTCCGTATTGTATGTTTTCTAGATTCCGATGATTCCGATGCCAATGAGGAAGAGGGTAGCCGCAAATCACCCCTCAGTCAAAGTGTCCAACACTCTCAGGTGTCTCAAGTTACCCGTGACAAGTCTTCCAGCGCCATGTGTGTGGACAAGTCCTCTTGCCAGAGCTGCCAGAACCTGGACAAGACGCACACCCCCACGCCCACCCAGGACATGGTGTCCAGCATCAGCACCTGCGACCAGCGCCTCGACGCAGACCTCTCCCTCATTCCCGACGTCATCTCCGCCCTCTCCAATATGTCCATGGACGACGACTATCACAATTCCAGCATATCCAAATCCCGCTCGGAGAACATCCTCGGATCGGAAAACAGAGAAAATAACCTGAACCTGGCTAACAAGCATAACGACACAACCAAATCAACAGATAGATCTGACTCTGTGTATTTCACTTCGAGAAAGTCGACAGATTTCAGTATGAACGGATGCCAGCGTGCTAAATGTGCCGATGCAACGGCAAAGCTGAACTTTGACACCAGTAAAAGTTCCACCAAGATGTGTTCGGTCAAGTCAGTTGTGTCCCTGCTAGACCGGAGCACCATGTCTCTGGACCTGTGTGACTCCAACGAAACCAGCGCCGACTTCTTGACCCCTATTAACGAGATGCCTCTCTCCAGCGGGGAAGGGTTTACCGATGACACGGATCTGCTCTCGGAGAAATCTATCGCTTTTAAACCGGATAAACTTAAAACTGAAATCAAAAGTGCGGAAATAATCTCAGACAATCCTATCGAACGTAAGTATCTACTATTCAATATACATGTCCTGAACTCGTGGCATAATAAAAGTAGAGAGTTGTTTATGTATTTATTTAACAACTGTGTGTTAATTGATTGTGTGATAGGTGACCTGATTCACGGCACGCCTCGCATGTTCCGCAGCCACGTGACCACGTCCACCCCGCAGGCGCTGAGGGGGCCCCGCGCCCCCGCCGCTCCCCTGCATCCGCTGCACCCGCTGCACCACCAGCTGCACCGGGAGGCTACCTACAGAGGCACTGTGCTGCACAAGGACGGCACTGAACTCAGTGAGTCAACCCTCATTTCCACATACATTACGGATCAACACACATATTTAACTTTGCAACACTTTGCTTTGTATCAAAATATAACTAGCCCTTAAAAATGACAGCTAGACACTGTTAACCTCCAACGTTATTGGCAAAGATTATTTGCATAAACAGTTGGATAATAAGGGCCGTCTGTTTCAACGCTCGCTAAAGTAAAAGTAAAGCAAAAATCAGTTACTAAAGTTAAATTTCACCAAAACGCGTTTTTCAATCAATTTGACTGCTTGTTTTATGTTACTTTTAACTTTTGATTTACTTTCCGAAAACCGATAGTTACTCTAGAGTTACTCCGCCATATTGGCATATTTGACAGTTCTCAGTTTATTTATAACAGTTCTGCTCGAGGTATCTACGAAATTCCGCGCTTTAACTTAGTAATCATGATAAATATTGTAGAAGACGATGATAGTGACAATGAATTCCCCATCCAATATGTCTTGCAGCGAAAACCAAAAACATTTCGACCCCGCGTCAATAATTTGGTTATCTGGGATGATCTTGAATTTTTGGCGCGGCACCACATGTCGAAAAAATCATGCTGTTGAACAGAATCAATTCTGATATAGACATATTTAGCGTCACCTTTTAAAGACAAGGTCTATTAATGGATGTATCGCAAGGTTTACAAGATCTTCAAATCAATGATTGTATCATAAACATTACAAAATAGAATTTGAATAGTAGGTAGGATCTCAACAGAATCGTTTCGGATATCCACATACTTAGCGATTGAAGCTGTTTAAGACAAGCTCTATAATGCTAGTATAGTTTGTAAACCTACTATTATGTTTAATGTAATTTAAATGTGTATGGATTTTAAAAAAGCTATAAAATTTTATATAACGTCATTGATAAAATGTATGTTTTTCTGTTTTCGATACCATAAATAAATTGAATTGAAAATCTCGTAAAATATGTGACACTTAAAATTCAAGGAGATATCACAACTCCTGAAAAGTAAATAGGCCACTTGCATGGACTTCATAACGACTTGGAAAAAATCGTGTGGATAGAGTTTTTTACTAAGATTACGAAAATGTTAGTAAAAATTTTTAGAAATGTACAGTTTTTTTTATTTTTAAATAAATAAATCCATTATTTGGGCTCGTGACGTCACTACATGAAAATGTCCCGTCGCCGAAAATGTTCCTATTAATTTTATAAAATTCCACACTGATTTATTTTTTTATATGGCATCACTTTGATTTCAGGCGAATTTTTGAATTCGTTCACTAGATTTATTGTTTGTTCTCTGCGAACTTATCATTTGGTTTGATTTTTTGACAGATGTTCTGAAGAGAACCCCGTACAATTAATGGGTACGGGGTTCTCTTCAGAACGTGAAGATGATGTCGGTACATGTTTTAGAGGTATAATGATTATGGTGCTGATTTTAACAAAATAAAATTTTATAATATTCTTATTATTATTACAATTTACAAGTTCAAGTATATTACATTGAATTTAGTAATATAGACGCTGTACATTATAATGATTTATGATCAATAAGATGGATCAAGGAAAAAAATATTTATGAGATGTAACATTTTTGGTATGCCTCGTTATTCTCCTGTGCCATTCGTATGGAAAACATTCTTTTTTTTTAAATGATTTTCGGCTATGTAATTATCGTTTTTTCACACCTATAAAATTATGTCCCGTCTTTCCGGTTTATAAAAAATGGTCTGATTTTTCGGTTTGAAATTTTCAAAAAATCCCCAGGGTTTCAAAAATACGATTAAAAAAAAAAAAAAATACAGAATGTCTTAGAATATTTGCCTAAACCGGAAAAATTTTTTAAAAAATGTGATGCAAGTGGCCTATTACATTCATATTGCATATTATATGTATATAATAAATAGGTCGTCATTTATTTGTAAATATTCATACAAATACTTTTTTATCGGAACATAGCCGTCAGATCCTACGATGCGAAACAAAATATAATTGGATATTTTGACAGTTGTTCCGATTTTAAGATTTAGTTTACGGTGTTGCCGCGTCAAAAAATATTTCGATGCGTTTTTTAACATAATTCCGAGGAATATTCTGCTTTTTAGACTGGCCACACTGACAACTATTACTTTAGCTAAAATACACTTGAAACAGCGCGCGGTCCTATTTAACATCCTTGTTACTTTAACTGATAGTTAAAATTTAACTTTAGGATACGATTTAGCTTTCTGTTGAAACAGACGGCCCATTATAAAAGTTTACCTGCCAATAAAACTTATATTATGTACCTAACCTCATTAAAACCTTTATTGAGTGATACACTCTCAAATCCCCTTTCATCTTGGCCTTTCCCACTCATTTTTAGTAACTTTTATCTGACAAGTGGTCTCCAGATCGTCAATAGTTGGATAACCACTCGAGCGATAGCTACCCAAATTTAGATAGGTGATTTTTATAAATTAAAATTAATTAAAAAAATTATTAATCCTAAAAATATGGGATACACAATGAAATTTAGGTGGTAATCAAAATTTCGCAACCGATTTCCGATGCAGCCGGCCCTTTGAATCCAGATTCTCGAAGTAAATTCGTAAAATTACAATATATTTCGCGTAAATCAAAATTTCGCAGCTGAATCATGGCACTGCCGGCCCTCTAATTGTGAACTAGGACGATGTTAACCGCGTAAATCGACATTTTACGGTGTTTTACCACTGCGGCTGTCTGACAGATTCAGATTTACGAATTATGATTAATAATTACGAAAATTGATGTTTTTCAAATTACACAGACAAATTTTCGTGTGCGGGCAAAAATAAATTTCGAATTACGAATTAACAAATTTCAAACTCTGGGGACTTTTTTTGGCAAAAATTATTGGGGTTTGAGTTAACGGGGTTTTACTGTTTACAGATTTTAACCCATTAGCCACAAATCCCGTGTGCAACTCAGGTACTTAACCACAAACCCCGGCGCGCTGACGGGCTAGAGTAGGTCCGCTAAAAAATGGAAAACGAGCACAACAGTGACATTTTTTAATAAAATTTTAAATGCCGAATGCTCTGTAGGTAATTAATCATTCATTTCGTAGAATTGGCAATAATATGTTTCTTATATTTGTGTTCCAAGGTTTGTATGCAGCCAGCCGCCGTTTAAATTCTTTAAAATTGCAAGTGGTTCTAAGCTTTTGGTAGTGACCGTGAACGTCCCCGATTGCTTTGAGGACTATCATACGAAATTATTTTATTACTTATTAGTAAACATGTATGTAAAAAAACAAAAATTATTATTGTTCGGTTTATGAACATCACATTTTTTTTGTAACTTTTTGAATAAAAACGTGGAAAAAAAACTTAGAAAAAAGAGAAGGTTGTATTTGTATCCTTATTTACACATATTTTAATATTTAAAAAAAATATATATTTATCTTTACCTTGATCCAATATGTAAACAAATTTAAAAAAATTTATTCTTTGGAATATATATGATTCAAAAGTTATAATAGATTTAGTACACCAACGGAGGTTTTCAATTTTTGGTACAAAATTAATTCAGTGGTAAAGGCCAATTTTTTAGCTAATAAATTCTGAGGCCAAGGGTTAATGGTCTTTCTGTACCACTTTGCCAATGACCGTGACTCTATTCAGGTTTGAGTTCCTTGAAAATATGGTTGGTAAATATTTAAATTTGTATTGTTTGTTTGTTGCGCTCCAGGTGTAGTGTACACAGTGTCCAGCGTATGCCTGCGCGGCGGTGGTAGCGTTTTGTGCGTGTGGGTGAGTGTGACAAGTCCCGAGCAGCCGGTGCTACACCCCTCCAGCATCAACTCCACGGCTGAGAATTCCGTATCTATTGTACGTACAGATGTCAACTTATGTACACATTTAATACAATATTTTTTTACACCCAACCAAATTGTACCGACTTCATCCTGATGACAACAATAATAATCAGTTTAGGTGTTCCCCCTTCTGAATAGCCAGATACTTTCAACCCATCTCTATCTATTTATTCTTCACCTCCCCTTGAGCAACACAATCGTAAACCTCCAATTACAAGTTTAATAGTTTAAACTGGCCTGCCAAACTATGCACTGTTACTTGTCGAAGAATATTGCTGATTATCGTAATTCATTTTTGGATTATTATGCTGTGTTGCGCTCTCTCCTTCTTTAGCCAACATTTCGAATAGCTTTACATTGTCCATCATCAGGGAAGATGTGTAGATTGTGGTGAAGTGTGGTCAATCCTCTAAGGGGCGGTACTGCAGTACAATAATTCATTAATTTAATGTGGTTTTCCGTACCGTACTGAGGACTAACTTTTCTTCCATCCACTTACAATTTGCAGGTTCACAAACAAGGCAGTCACAATGTGAGCCGGCCGCTGTCCATCTCCTTGTTGAGCCAGTGCGGGGAAGAGCAGACCTCGGGAGAGTACAATAAAAACTATGTTACTCTTAAACAGATCGGTAAGTGCTACTATTATGTATACAATTATTTGTGTTTTAATATGTAAATATTATTATTTCACAAATCGGTACGTTGGTGGTTGTTCGTTACTGTTGGGATGGATAAAGCATTTTTATTAATAATGTAATTTTGTTTTGTTGCAGGTAAAGGTGCCTATGGTTGTGTTAAGATGGCGTATCGGAGATCCGACCGGCTGCTGGTGATCGCCAAGTTTATTCTCAAAGAGAAAGTGAACCAACAGTTTTGGGTAGATTGTCCCGACAAACCTGGAAAGAAAGTGCCTCTAGAAGTCAGCCTTCTTCAAACTTTAAAGCATCCTAATATTGTAAGCATAAAATGAAATTAAATAATATGTTTCATATGAGTATGTGATATGACTAGCCCTTGGCAATGTGATATGACTAGCCCTTGGCAATGTGATATGACTAGCCCTTGGCAATGTGATATGACTAGCCCTTGGCAATTTAAATAAAAATTGTTGTTTTCAGGTGGAAAAATGTAATAAACAGTAATTTTTGAATGAAACACTAGTATATATTGAATTATTTTGCGGGTATTAGATAAGCCGCCATAGCTCAGTGGGTAGAGCACCTGACCGGCAATCAGAAGGACACGGGTTCAAGTCCCGTTGGCGTCATGTATCTTTTCTCAGAAGATTTTTTCAATGTAGATGAGTGTTTCAGGCTGATAATTATTGCTTATAATAATTGTTACCCTTTGTGCTATGCATAAAAAATCTTGTCTTAAACGTTAATTTATCATATAAAAATTATTTACTTATAATTAACGTGAATTTTTATTAAATATTCAGATTAATGAGACCATTTAAATAAAATTATATACAGTTTGTTAAAATCAATAACCTGCTAATATTTGGAATAAAATTCATAATAAATATGATACTGTATAAAAATGGTTCGGCGCTTGGCTGAACCCCTGTTGTGTATTCCAGTAGGTAATCATCAGTTGGTAAAGTAGATTCCTAACCCAGCTGTTGATGTCTCGTTGCCAGTTGTGTGATGTTTATTTTTTTAATGCTTATGTTTCGTTATGTAGCAATTTTTATAAATACAATGCATTCTTCCCTCTTTTTACCTGAAGAAATCAATGAACTAGGAGTGTCTTAGATCCCCGGGACCGAGCCGTCGTGGATTATATTCCACGTAGAGTCAAAGAATAGTGCAAGTCATGAGTAATGTAAAATTGTAAATAAATTGTCGAATACTTATTTGAAACGGAGTACCTTTCATTTTGAATTTGCGACCTTAAGAAAATGAAAGACAGTACTCCTCAGTAATCTGCCGTTATTTTTACTACCTAGTTGAAAGCACAAAATCAAACTCTATAATTTGCTGGTATTTGTATCTTAAAATCAGTAGTCCGCTGTGTAGGCAGCACAACTAATTCAATCATATTCGAGCTCAGTGGTTAGAGCAGAGCCCAGGCAAGGCCAAGGTCCTGGATTCAATTCCTAGATGCGAGCGAATCTTTTTATGATTTTCTGTTTCAAATTTTTGTTTTGTTTTTTTTTTACAAATGAAATATATTTTTGTTTTATGTTACAGGTTACTGTATTGGATTTGTATGAAAATGAAAAGTATTTCCAATTGATAATGGAAAAACACGGCTCGGGGATGGACCTGTTTGAATTCATTGAGCGCTGGCCCAAGCTGGATGAACCTTTAAATTGTTATATCTTCAAACAGGTAATCTCACCTTCCTGTAACTCTTTAAATCTTTTTGTCTGTTCTCCTGAAACTCCTGTCTTCGTCCGTCCATTACGTTCCTTTCTCAACTTATTAATTACCTACACTTGAGTATACATAGAGACACTGATTCATAGCTTTAATTTTTAAGAAATGTAGCATTAATTATTGAAAAAATAGCTTTTATAGCTTTAATTTTGCATTTTCATAGCGTTTATAGCTAAATAGGATAACGTCAAGGAATGGCAGTCGGCAAGAGGGAAAAAACAATTAAATTGGCAAAATCACTTGATACATTTTATTATTGGTTGAAACTCAACATGGCACATGTTTCTACAGTAGAGTGTGTCATGTTCGTTCTACGATCTGTCAATACAAGATTATAGCAACTAAAAAATCTTTCTGTGTCAACACTATTCACAGGGGCCCACACAGTCATCAGAGCTGCCTCAGCAAATTCTCTGTGAACAATTTTTACAGCTAAGAGTAGCTGAATTATGTCTACAGTGACTCCATCCCTCACTTGCTCTACAAGCTGTCTTTGAAAATACCTGTTACCTTCCAGGAATTTACTGTCATCAACAGATTTAAACGTTGGAGCAAGCCTACTTTTACTTGCTAAAAGAATAGCGTCTGATCGCTGGACATTCTGACCTACAATTGTAGGATTGAACATTTTACCTGCGTGCTCAAGAAATTGATTAGTGCTGTTGTCTTGACGGTTCAGCATATGAGATGCCAGTTTCACAGAACCCGAAATTTATACCTTTGCTCGCATTACTAAAAAAGATCGCGTTTTGTTGAGTTTTGTTGTAAAAATCGCTGCTATTTCGCGTTTTAACGTTTTTATCGCTAAAAACACCATTTATCGTTTTAATTCGTGAATATATTGTTAATGCGATGAATCAGTGTCTCTAAGTATACATATTGACTTTTTTCAATATTTCTGGATTTTGCACCCACTCTGTACACTTCCATCTTACACGTGCCTGACATCATATACCACCATCCCATTCGAATTGTAAGCAAAGAATGATCAGAATTTTGAATCTTGAAATATGCCCATATCGCATTTCTTGTGTTCTTTTTTATTGTATGTGAAAGGACACCATAGGAAACACTGCGAAACAAGGAAGGTCCTTTGGATGAACCTTGTTGTCATCCAAATAAATTCATTTTTAGCATTCTCCAATACATGGCCTCTGTGGTCATTAGCTTTGGGAGCTGGGCATTCTGAAGGTTAAAGGAACTGATTAACTCTCAAGCTAATTTGTTCACTTTTTGAACTGCTCACATAGGTCTCATGGAAATTGTATCTGCGTTTCGTTAATCTGCCGTTATTTTTACTACCTAGTTGAAAGCATAAAATCAAACTCTATAATTTGCTAACGGTTCGTATCTGCGTTTCAAAACACATCGCCATCTACTGGTTGGTTACCCAACCTTTATAACCAACGCCATCTGTTATTTTGCATACAAATCAAATCCACACCTCTCGCTGCCTGCTCCCTTTATGTATTATATCTTTCAACCAATTTACACAAAACCTTGACAAATTATATACCTAAACCTTCCTCGTGAATCACTTTATCTATTGCTGAAAA
This sequence comes from Limnephilus marmoratus, assembly GCA_917880885.1. Classification (NCBI taxonomy): domain Eukaryota; kingdom Metazoa; phylum Arthropoda; class Insecta; order Trichoptera; family Limnephilidae; genus Limnephilus; species Limnephilus marmoratus. The sequence goes on from OU862910.1 coordinate 55,474,869, forward strand.
CCGCATGAAAATCCGTTCAGTAGTTTTTGAGTTTATCATGAACAGACAGACAGATGCGACGGACGACTTTAATTTATAATATGTAAGATATTTGTCTAATAAAATATGTATGTGTTTTCCTTTTTTAATTTAAAAAAAATGTAAAATGAGCATTTTTTTTTCTAATTATTAATGTTTGCATTCAAAATTTGAATTGTACTTCAAAAAGTATAATAGGTTTATCTTCTTATATATAAAAATGAATCGCTGATTGTGTTGCTAATCTCGTAATCAAATCTGAGAGCTGAACCGATTTTGCTACTTCTTTTTTTAGAATATTCCTTGAAGTACGAGGATGGTTCTTACGGAAAGAAAAATTAAGAAAATTGGATAATTTCAGAAAACCTAACGACTATCGCATGTTTGACAGTTCGCGTGTATGAGAATGACATTTTGCAAAACAATGATTGTTAAATCAGGATTCTATTTTTGAAAATCTTTAAGTTGATAAATTTATTTAAAGTAGGTACTCCCCTAATAGTTTGAATTGAATCAAGAATTTTAGATATTTTAAATAGGTACTTACCTATGTTCGGTACCAAATTTAATAATTGGAAAAATGGAAATTTGAATAAAAATTGTAAAAGGTGGCACGCGGGCTGTTTAAAAACTGAATGTACTGGGATTGAATATATGGAAAGTGTGAGGGAGGGAGGGATGAGGGGGGGGTGAGAGGGGTGGAGGGGGGGGGTGAGAGGGGTGGAGGTGGAGGAGGCGGAGAGGGAGAGGGAACCCCCCCCCAGTACACCATGGGAGCAAAGCCGCGGGAAAAAGGTAGTTTCAAATAAAAACATTTGAAAACATATTTCATCACCTTTCAAAAACAGTTAGTTGTTTTCGGGAACATTCAGAAATATTCCATTTATTTGGATTTTATTGTAAAGCGAAAATTTTTTGATCTTCTGATAGAATATGCCCGAGGCCTGGGGGGTTAAAGTGAAGTTAATACACAATATGAAGTTTATTTGTTTGTTTGTTAACTTGCAGATAGGCCTGGCCGTGCAGTACCTCCACTCCCTGAACATCCTGCACCGGGACATCAAGGATGAGAATGTGATCATTGACAATAAGTTCCATGTGAAGTTGATAGATTTTGGCTCGGCCACCTTTCGTCATGACACCATCCTTTTCTCTACTTTCTACGGCACCACGGAATACTGCAGCCCTGAAGTTCTGGCTGGTAACAAGTAAGTCATCAACATTATTCAATGTGGTATGCTTATGTACTTGCCATTATGTAAATATCTTTAATTTTTTTTTACATTATACAGAAGTCCCTGATGAAAATAATTTCTCTCAGGGCCTGTATCATCTTTTGGGGATGTTGTGCAAAGTTTTTAAGGAAAGAGAGGAAATTCTGGGAAAGAAATGGGTAAAAGTTGTGGTGGGTAGGAATCTAAGGGTCAGTGTGTCCAGGAGAGACGTATGAATCCTTCCCTCCCATTGCAGTTGCAGGTGTTGGGGTGAGAGAAGTCTGGAGAGGTCAAGCTCAATCGGCCTCTCCCGATCCGGCCCGCCACGTAGCTTGTGGGCAAACCTCACCGCACGAACCTGGGCATCCCTGCTAAGTCACCAAACGTAGCAAATCACTTGGGGTGACCTCTGGCAGAGATGTTGGTTATCCTGACTTACTTCGATGTGAAAATTACTAAAATAAAATAAATTCCAATAAATGGTTCCCGGGGCAGCGGTACCCATACCCGCCTCCCGAATTGTATGTAAGTATGTGATGCAAAAAAACAACTATGCTATATATTATACAACTATTCTATACAACGAGTTAGTGCAATATCTCGTTTGGTATTACCCCCCTCCGGTGTAGGGGGTTAAAGTTAATTGGTGCAAACATAATAATTACCCAAAATAATTCAATCTTTTCTATTGCTAAAGTTTTTGATTAAATTTAGATACGCAGGTCCCGAACTGGAGATGTGGTCCATGGGCATCACGCTGTACATCCTGGTATTCTTTGAGAACCCATTCATGGATATAGAAGACACCATCCAGGCTCATCTGGTCCTGCCGCAGAGCATCAGCGCCGAGCTGGAGCACCTGCTGCGCTGGATGCTCTGCAAGAAGCCCGAGGAGCGCTGCACCATCTCCCAGCTGATGGCTCACCCCTGGCTGAAGCAGACCGTCAACATAAACAACTACAACTTCAGCGACATCATCGACTGCGAGAGTCAGGAGGCCGCCCCCGAGGTCTACTACTCGGGCTGGGGTTGCTCGGGGTCCCCGCTGTCGGCTGAGGAGGACGCGCCCTCGCTCACCTCGCACTCCGCCTCGCACACCGACCCACCCCTCAACGCTCAGGCCCTCGCGCAGGCCGTGCCCCCTGCCGCTGACCGACTAGATGGACAAGGTTCTTATTATTTCACACTATAAGTGCTAGAATATTTATAATACTTCCAACTTCTCTGACATTTCCCATACATTCTGATGGCAGTAGCGCCTCCTAGCGACATGAATTTTGTGGATTGGTTTTCTTTCATATATTTTAATGGATTTATGTGAAATATTTTCCTTATTATGCATTTCCTTATTAACCCGTCAGATCTATTTGTTCGGTTTACGCAACATATTATGTATTGAGCATTATTATTATTATGTATTGAGCAGGCAGCATTCTGCTGATGCGCTCATATCTAATTTCACAATAGTATGACAGTAAATGAGTAGTTTTAATTTTTAACTAAGTTAGTCCTTTCTTCTCTCCAAATCCAATAAAGCTTTGAATTGGTTATATTAGTTGCATCGATGACGTGTTGTGGGAGTTTGTTCCAAGCATCCACCACTCTATTGGTAAGGAAGTGTTTTCTGGGATTAGATGCAAAAGGAGTTTTGGTAATTTTTTTGAGTGTCCACGGAGAATTATATTTTTATTAGTAGTGGAGATTCCTTGGATGCCAGGGCAGCTGTAGTGTCCAGATAAAATTTTGAAAGTCTCGATCCAGTCACCCCTTTCTCTTATTTCTTTTAAGGTTGGTAATCTTAGTTCCTTGAGTCTATCTTCATATCGCCGATCTTTCAAAGCTCTTGGTATTTTCGTGAAACGTCTCTGTACTCCCTCTATCAGATTTATATCCTTTGCGAAGTAAGGACTCCATATTTGGAAAGCATATTCCAGGAGAGGTCGCTCATATGTTTTGTATATTTTTAACATCATGTCCGGTGTTAGGTCAAGGAATGTTTTCCTGATTAAATATATGTTGTGAGTTTGCTCTTTTCACAATCCCAGCGATGTCACTGCTTTTAGTGGTGTTCCATTAAGTTTATATGCAATTGTAGGGTTAGTTTGTCCAACATGTAGGACAGTGCATTTTTCGTCATTGAGTTTTAGAAGCCAATCGTTTGTCCATTGAAGTATATATTTGTATTAATTAAAAGGGTGCAATGTCCCCCCAGGTTCAGGTGGCGCTATTCCCCAAGAAGGAGTGAGTAAACCAGATGTGAAACAGTTGTCCAAGGACAACTTGAAGAGGAGGTCCCAAGGACAGTTTACCGCCATCTCCATGGACAAGGAGTTGCACTCCGATAATTACAGTCTTCGATCTTCTGCAGAAGTAAGTATTCCTAGAGACGAATCGTTATTACTAGTCCTTGACATTGTCTATGATGTGTCTCTATTGATATTGATATATTGCAGGGTATTTTCAATTTGGGAGGCGGGAATGGGTACCGCCGCCCCGGGAACTTTTATTGGATAACCAACACCTCTGCCATAGGTCACCCCAAGTGGTTCGCTACGTTTGGTGATTTAGCAGGGGTGCCCGGGTTCATGGGGGTGAGGTTTGTCTAGGTCTTGGAGGCGGATGACCAGGACATACTGAACCCTAGATTCCTACCCACTCCTTAAACCCTTTTCCTTCCCAGAACTCTCCTCTCCTTCCCTTCCTTAAAAAAACCCTCCACACAGCATCCCCAAAGATGACATAGGCCCTGAGGGAAATTATTTTCCTCAGGGCCTCCTGTGTGGAGCTCATGTAAAAAAAAAAAAAAAAAAATTTTCTAGTGGGAAGCATATACGTCAAGCCCGACTAAGGCGCCTTCCAATGGTTTAACCCCTGATTGTGTCTGCCTGTGAGCTCACAAGATTAATTTCATAACACTTTTACTAACGAAATTTCAATACAAAATAAATTCCCTCGGGGCCTATGTCATCTTTATGGATGCGGTGTGGATGGTCTTTTTGAGGAGAGGAAAGAGTGAACATGGCTCTTGAAGAGATACAGCCGAGCTGTTGGAACTCAAGAATGAATCATAGAAACGACCCGTTTTCATGTGACAAGTGTCAAATTGGTGTTTTTCCCAACTACGCACCGGTGCCGAAGGGATCAATGATACTAGTTCCTCGGAGCATCTTCCATTGAAATACTGGTAGAACAAGGGCAGCTTTCTGACGCATGTGCTCTAAAGATTGCAACCCATTTGTTAAGATAAGGGAACCTATAAAACCCCCATTTCTGCACAGAGTGGTGAGTTTTTCCAAGTATTTTGTGGCTCCAGACCAGGGATGGCTTATGACCTTCCGAGAAATTGATAGAATTTTGAAAACATTGATAAAGAATCATCTGTCTGATAGATTCCCCCATCTCAGCAGGCTCAATATGGATTGCTTGCTGATGCTGTGTGCTGTTTATTGCTCGTCTCAGTTTGTGTCTATGTTGTATTGTGATGTGTTTCAGATACTGGACATTTCCAAGCCCATCTCCGATGCGGCCATGACGGACCTGAGCTCAGACGCGACGGGACGCAGTGCGTGCGAGTTTGAGTGTGACAATGACGACCCCTATGCCTGCGACAGCTGGGACGAGTGTGACCAAGAGAGCCTCTCTTAACACCCAAAACAAGGATCCTACTTGAAAAAAAACGATTTTATTTTAAACTGCTGTCTTTAAAAATAATGCATTTATTGAAAGGATTTTTTTTTTACATAGGTAGTACGCTCCCCGGCTATAAAAGTATTATCTGAAAATAAAGTGTACTTGGTGATACGACTCCATAAGCTGAAGTTAAAATCAATGTTAGGTCATTTATTGTTTTATGTGTAAAAATGTATGTATTTTATTAACCCCTCGGGTCTATAGCACATTTTGTCAGATGATCTGATTATTTTAGCTTTCCAATGAAATCCAAATATGCAAATGGAATATTTCTGAACGTATCCAAAAATTAAAAACTGATTTTGAAAGGTGATGAAAATATAGTTTCCATTTTTATTATTAGAAATAATCTTCTAATTTATTTAATTATTTTAATACAAACATAAGGACATTTTAAAAATGGCTCTCCTTACATTTTTCTAACTAAAATTACTGATAATGAAAAAAAATTAAAAACACGTATACATTTTATTAGACAAATGAATTATCAACGTTATTGTCACCACATTGTCATTTCATGTGAAAATAATTTTTAATTAAAAAGTTTCATAAACTTTTTTCTAAATGCGGTCGGAATTTTTGATTTCATAAATATGTGCATTAAAATTTTTCTGTGGTTGATTTTTAGATTTAAATATAAAATATCGTCTTTACTCTTTCTAACACCGTTAAGATCATATTTCTCACCATGACAGTAAGGGAGAAACAATGATTTCCATGAGACCTATTTGAGATATTCCGAAAAGCGATCAAATTAACCTGAGGGATTAAATAACAAATGATTGTTTTCACTCATTACAAAATAATTTATTTTAAATCAACATCTCCAGTGCCGTAAGTGCGAGGATTTATTTCCTCTTCTATGAGTTTCAAAGATATTCATATAAAAATATTGGATAACAATGCCTTTCCCGCCATTAGAAGAACCAGCATAAGAGATGGGTCTACCATTCCCATATAAAGTGAAGTAACCAAGTATTTGACTTTGGGCTGCTCTTTGTCCATTCTCTAAATATCTCTTATTACATATTTATATTATTATTGTAGGATGGTCAATGGTCATACAACAGTTGTTGAGACGCTGTCAAATTTATTACATTACCTTTTGTTTTAAATGCTAATAAACCTTCCCTGGTGGATTTATTTTTTAGAAGCATTTGTAGCCTAGTTAGACTCTCGTCAACAAAATTTAATTCAAGTAAAAAAATGATTATTTTGAACGTGTTTTTCTTTTTTTTTTAAATACGTTTTGAGCCTGCCCTAAGTATGTATTGAGGTAGGTGTCCTACGCACTAATTGTTTTATTTTTATTTTTTTTAAACATTACGACAAATGTTTGCCACCGAAAGCAAAAACATTTTGAACACAGAATATGTTTCGATGTTATTTTCGAAAAACAAAACACTTTGTGCACAGGAGACCAACCTTTACATACACTACAATAATATATTATAAAACATTTCGAACACAGAATATGTTTCGATGTTATTTTTGAAAAACAAAACACTTTGTGCACAGGAGACCCACCTTCACATACACTACAATAATATATTATAAAGTTTTTTTTGTTATGTCAAACCTTTGTCAATTTAATCAACATGACAAATACATAGTTTTGTTGTGTTTATATTATGTACCTGTATGTTTGAAAAATCCCTAATGGCTTGTTCGCGTTAGGAGAGTAGTTTAGTCGAGTAGCGAGTAACTTGCTACTTGTTCGCATTACTTTCAAGTAGAGTTCATTAGTAAGCCGCGCGTTGCAAGATGACGGGCTGCTACGTAACAAAGTAAATACGCTAATTAAGCTCATATTAATGCTTTTTTTAATGAATCACAAAGTGAAACCTTTCCGAAGAAGTTTTCTTCGAAAAATTAATTCATATTACTTAATGCTTTTTTTAGAAGAGGTGGAACAATAATTTAGTGAGATGAAAATAAATAAATTATGGACACAAAAACAGATTAATAGCAGCATAAATAAATAATTTTAGATTAGCATCTTCGCCCCAACCGCACGACATTTCTACGCGTCTATTAATGAACTTTGCTAAAATGACGGGTTCGCGCGTGTCAGTTTGCGGGGATGCGTGATGGGGAGGGAGGTGCTATTCACCCGAAAAAATAAAACGAAATGGATTGACTACTAAAGAGCTGACCAAACTACTCTACTAAAATTGTGGTGTTCGGACGCGTTTAGTTACTAATATACTCGACTAAACTACTCTCCCAATGCGAACGCCTCTTTACAGTTGAATGAGAGAACAATTATTTATTAAAAATTACTGATTATTTTTGTAGACTTAGGTCAGACATCATTGTAGTGCATAGTTGTAAATATTTAGTTGATTAGAATGTGATAAATATTTTTTCAAAGTTGTAACAATAATTAAATTACATATCTATATTTTTTTAATGTTAAAAAATCAAGACATGACAGTAGATTAGAAATTGCTGCTTTTGTTCTATGTAATAATATGAAATAGTGGAAGGAGCTGGAATCACCACTGTCGGAGGTTTCTTATCTGAGGGTGTTGGCTGGAGGTCTCTCTTGCACTTGATGCCTTAGCTATGCAAACAAACTCATGTTTGTAACACACTGAATTTTCTTGGAGCACAATCAGAGGGCATCCAAGTAGTATTTCACAAGGTCAGGCCTCTGTCCTCTCCTTAATTATTCGTAGATTATAGTAGTATTCTAATCCAGTATTATTCATCATTGGTAAAGGATACACTTAAATGTCGCACTGTGTACATAAATAATGATTATTGAATATGTGCAGTTATTTCAACAATAAAAATACAAAAGACAGCATAACATTTTTAAGGGCCCAAAATGTTGCTTATCCCATTTGCAACAGGAAAAAAATTGCGAATTGTAATGGGTCACACTAGTAAAGCTCTTAGTTATGATCCCCTAAGGCTGGGTGACTTACTGGTTGAAACACCTGAAGTTACCCTACTTAAACAGCTCTCGCACATTTGATTGACACCGGTTCCATTCTCAAAAACAGATTGGTTTTCTGTCAGAATATTTTCAAGAACAAACTCACTCCCATATAATCTCAGTTGTAAAGGATTATGAGCTGACAAGATACATTCTATTTCAATTTGATAACCTGACATTAATTCCGGTAGTACTTATATTCCTTAGGTTAATAATTTGGCATAGAAAACTTGACAGACCAAGTGATTGTTTGCGTAAAAGGTGCTATTTACAGAGCTTTTAAACATTATTCTTACAGTAGCTTTGCCATTACAATCTTTGATCTTAATCATTAACACAACCGTGTGGGAGTATTTGGCTTCAAACAAACACTTTGGTAGGTAGTGTTCATTCAACTAGATGCCGTCTTAGTGATAACGGAGCTCCTTTTCTCTCACTTTGATCTCATTACTATGTAGTACAAGAATGGTTGTCCATTGAAGACCAAAGATATTATTATAATAAATTGTATTATAACCGAAACGGTTTATGACACCAACATAATAAATAATAATTTAACTTTTAGATTTTACGACTCGAGATATTGTATAAAAATATTATGATGATTTGATACAAAAAGAAAAACAATTATGTAATTGCTCTGGTGTAAAGTTCCACATAATTGCGCTTGAACCCTTTTGCCTTTGCAGCGTTGATATTTTGAAAAAGTATTGAATTTTAACTATGAAATCTTTTTCAGGAACGCTGTGCAAAAATAATAGTGTGCCAGTTATTGAAATATCCAGCTTAGTTCAGGGGCTTGTCCTCCAGTAAACATATTTAAAAATTACTTAAATTCATTTCATCAGAATAATTTTCAATCACCATTCCGACGATAATATCTCAGATATATGGATTATGATTTATAGAAAACATGTTAATTATTTATATCAGAATAAAACTTTTTATTAATTAGATACACATCTTTTTATTCCTTACACTTTCCTCATATACTAAGTGGACACCGTAATAACTATAATAAAATAATATTTTATGTAATATTTGTGCGCTATGGCAGGGATTTAACCTAAGATATTGAAATATAATAGATGTGCTATATCCAGTTTTTACTAGGTGGGACTGCGCTTTCGGGTGTCGCCGATATTGTTTACCAATTAACAAATAAACTAAATGAACGAATAAAATTAACAAATAAACCAAACGAACGTTAAACTAAATGAACGAATTCTTTCCGTATTCAAACTATATTGTTAACCAATACTAATGTACACCTTCAAAAAATCAACGAAATTCTTTTTGTATGCAAACTACTCTAATTAGGTCGTAGTCTGCCGACAGTTGCGCGGACACCATAGCATATCTCTTTTGTATTTGAATATCTTTGGATTTAACCCACAACCCCTTACTCCAATTGTGATGATTATGATTATTTACCATTGTGCTAAATGTGGGTCAATTTGGGATGCGGGTATGGGTACCACCACCGCCAGGAAACCATTTATTGGATAACCAATACCCCTGACATAGGTCACCCCAAGTGGTTTGCTATGTTTGGTGACTTAGCAGGGGTGCCCGAGGGATGAGGTTTGTCTGAATCTTGGTGGTGGATGCGTCTGCCCACCAACTGCATGGCAGGTCGGATCGAGAGAGACTGGTTGAGGGAGACCTTTTGACCTCTCCAGCAGGACTCTTAGAACATCGCCTGCACCGCAACGGGGGGATAGATTCATAAGTCCGTCACTTCTGGACACACTGACCCCAGATTCCTATCCACCCCTCATACCTTTTCCTTCCCAGAGCTTCCTCTCCTTCTTTTCCTACAAAGATGACATGGGTCCTGGGGGGAATTATTTACCTCAGGGCCTCCCGTGTGGAACTAACTTGAAAGAAATAAAAATACATATTTATATAGGTTCTGTACAAATATCAATTATTTGCAGCAACATTTTTCTTCTAAGCTCCCAAAGCAGTAATCTGGTCTTTTAAAACACCAACTTGACCAGTTTCATCATAGGAGGAGGCCCTGCTGAAAACCAGCCGCATTCCAGAAGAAATCCTGAATTGCATCTGGGCACAGAGCTTTTCGTCAATAGAATCAATGATAAAAGAACACAATGTGTAATATTGTAAAAAATCCATTGATGAAAAACTTTTTTTAAATATTTTTAACTTTATGAGTAAAACCTCAAATTATAATATTTAATTAAATGAAGACAATATTAGCGAAACTCAATTGAAAATGTGAGACAGAAAAATCGAAAAAGATTCTTTTTCTGTCTCAAGATTTTCGATCGAGTTTCTTTTTAATTATTATTATATAATTGGAAGTTGACTATCATCGAAATTGCAGCAATCAACACTTTTGATAATGAATATTGTTTCTTAAAGAAAGCAATTCCTTTGCCTGAAAATCAATCAGTCAATCTGTAAAACAAACAAAGCAATAAATAATGACCACGAAAACAGTCAGCATTTATCCAGTCAAAATGTAAAACCAAATAACTTCCATACGAAAACCAGGAGCTAGAGTATTCCATCTAGATTGTTAAATTATTCATGTATAGATGGGTAGATCTTTGCAATCACACCAAAAAGCCAAAAATTGTGGGAAATAATTGTTAGCCATTCAAAGATCGAAGTATTATAAAGATTGAGACATAAAAATTATGAAATTTAATAAGGCAAAAGCTCTCTTGGTAGAGTGCCAAGATATGACTAGAGGTCCAGTCCCAGTTGCAACCATTACTTTTTGGAGTAAAACTTCTTTACGCACGCTTGACTTGGGGAGTAAGCTGGTGAATGCGTGGCAAGAGCTTTACAAAAAGTGTGATTGGGCGAGGCGAACGGTCGGGCCTTGACTTGGGGAGTAAGCTGGTTATGCTATGTGTGACAAGAGCGTTGTGAAAAGTGTGATCGAGCGAGGCAAATGGAAGTTGAGAGAAAGATATAAGTTAGTGAAGTTTTACTTCGGTCATGTGGTCGTTTTTTTTTAATTTCTGTGTCTGTCTGTTTCTTTTCTTTGAGAATTTTTATACTCATAGTATGTATCATATAATAATATTATGGGGAGGAATGCAGATCCCGCCAATGTCTGGAAATTAAATAAAAAGGCACTTTCTAGATGAGAAAAGTGTGGAAAAGCTGAATAAAACAAAAATTAAGGCGCGCTCGGCAAAATTGAGGGAGATACAACTATTCAAAGTATTTAAAATTTCACTTCGCGAGATGATATTGACAGTCCGCCCGCCATTTTGTCATAACCTAATACGCTAAACATGGTTTGTGATACAAAAAAAGATCCCCTTTATAACGCCTACTCACGTCAAAGCAAGAAAAACATCCCAGTTTTCAAGTGGTTTAGCGGCTACGCTAGGTTTGAGTAACATGGTTTGTGATTCTGGCGTACTATTCATTCTGTATTAGGTCTGGGATCCAACCAAAGATATTGGAATATAAGTAGATGTGCTATCTGCTGTTTTTACTATGTGGTTCTGCGTTTCCGGGTGTCGCCGATATTGTTTACCAATTAACAAATAAACTAAAAGAACAAATAATTAACGAATAAACCAAACGAACGTTAAACTAAATGAACGAATTCTTTCTTTATTCAAAATATATTGTTAACCAATATTAATGCACATTTTCAAAAAATCAACGAAATGAACAAATTCTTTTTGTATGAAAACTACGCTAATTAGCGCGTAGTCCGGCGACAGTTGCGCGGACACTATAGCATATCTCTTCTGTATTTGTATATCTTTGGATCCAACATAAGCAATGAAATAATGGCGAGCGGACTGTCAATATGATCTCGCGAAGTGAAATTTTAAATACTTTGAACGGTTGTATCTCCCTCAATTTTGCCGAGCGCGCCTTAATTTTTGTTTTATTCAGCTTTTCCACACTTTTCTCATCTAGAAAGTGCCTTTTTATTTAATTTCCTGACATATTATGATTTGATATTAATTTATTTTCACATTGTAAATTCTAAGGATGTAGGTAGATAATATATAGGAGTACCTAACTGTAAGGGATTGTTATATTATAAGTATATATTTGCTCTAAATCGGATAGCCTATATTCTCGACAAGGTGCAAAAATATGTTGGAATGGATTATTTTTGATGTTTTTTAAGACCACTGATGACAAACATATTATGTATTATGTCCACTGAACAAGAGAGTTGAGTTCGTACGTTCCCGCTCTTTTGTTTTGGGGCTTTGGATAAAAGATTGCCACTGTGTAAAATAAGGTAGGTACTTTAATTTAACAAAATCAAATGGGATGCGAAGGTCATGACGTCATGAGCGAAAAATATTGTGCTCTGAATCTGCCTCATGAAGGGTGTTTGTTTTCCCCATGTTCCGAGCTAGACTCTTTGAAACATCCTAGAATAATTTTGCATTTCAATGGAAAGAAATAAAAGAATGTCAAGAATAATGAAAATTCTGATGTTAACGCCTTGTACGGAGGAGCTCTATTACCCTACGAAGTCGTAACGTTTTGTAAATAACAAGGTTCTTCGAATGTTTCTAAGACACTTGGGTACGAAGACTTTAGCTATCAAAATTATTTTTAAAAATATATATTATTTCGTATATTATTTCTTCGATTTCTGACACTTTATAAGTAACTAAAATGATTTAGTAGACAGAGGATGATTTTATAATCGTGCATTAGTACAAAATATTTTCATTAAGTAGGTACTTTTATGTCACTCCACCTTACCTTCGAATCCAAAACAATTTTATCCTCATCGACTAAAGCGTAATAGTGTGTAATTACAAACATATTGATTTGTACGCAAAAATTCTTTTTGATTTAGCAATAAACAAAAGTGGATGTGTGATGTTGCCTCAAACCTCTTACGGTTTATCATACTACAATAATTATTATCATAGGAGGATACTTATGATAACAGTGTTTGCGGGTGCGGAGATTGCTCATGCAATGATAACTGACCAGTGACACGGTAACATTGACGATTCATAAATATACCAATCCCGACTAGTGACTAGTCAACTAGTCATAAATATACAAACAACCCACCGACTAGTGATTAAAATGATTAGATTAGATAAGTGATGGGTTTCGTATTCGTCTTCACATTTCTCTTTCCATGTCTATGGTCTTGGTGACATTTTATTTATGGACGACAAGAACGAAGAACACCAATGACGTTAGCTGTCAGAAATCTTTCTCTTCTGTCGATTATCGCTTGTCATCATTTTCAAAGTACTTTCGGCAAAAACGCTATTTCTAAATTGTACCTAGACCGCCACCAGTTTTACTGTACTTCCCAATCCGTAAGTCTGTAGTTACCCCGTATCTTAACCTCAACAAATTGAAACATATTTTTGTAACCTGCCATGCATAACATGTTATTATTGAAACCAATTTAAATCATTTATGAACATAATGGTTTACTGATATTTATTACGTATCCGCGCATGCTCAATTGAGCTATTAGTGGTACGAACCTTTGTTCAATTGTTTTATTGTTTGCTCAGAACAGCAGCTATCAAGAATTATCGCTTGAAATTTCACATCTTTCTACTATTTCACTCTTCTTTACTCTTCACTCTTTCACTTTTCTTTCACTCTTCTATTGTGACTGAGCGGTCACATGAATAATTTATTGAGTAGCGAGCAGTGGATTCAATTCATTACAGAAATAATCAATAACTTAAAGCTTACCACTTATCCACTTTCGTTTTCTCTGTAAAATACATCATTTAAGTTTGATAGTTTTAATCAATAATGTTACAATATGTATAGACGCGCTGTAGAAATCTCAAAGTGGTAAGGAAAAAGTATGTCAATTGTAGTGCTATCGATTTCGTAGATTTAGTACTAAACCATCATGCATTGCGTAAGGTCATGTGCTACCTCTAAGTAAATTGCCTTAAAAAGTGCCAAAATGCCCTCATGTGTACTGAAAAAGTGTTTTTAATTACTCGGTAATCACTAGTAAAAGCCAAGGAATAACATTTAATTTGTAAATACATGCAAATGACTTATTATTATCGATTGTTGTAAATAACTCATTTGTTTCCAAAAGGAAGATTTTATATTATCGTTATAGAAAATGCACGGGCGACTTCAGTACAGATCTGGGCAGGCAACTGCCAAATTACAAAGTCACTGCTGTCTCTAAGTAAACAACTGTTGAAAATAGTCAAATCACTGTTTATTTATATGCTTCTGTAAAATAACACACAAATCAGCAGTGATAACGAGTGTCAACAACAATCGCCGCCATTTGCAAACTGTCGTTGTCCTATTATGGCACGGCACTTATTTAATCACTTGACACCTTAAAATCCATCAGACTAGCCGGGTAGTATATTTACATATATTTATAGTAATTTTAATTTTATAATCATTTATTTTGTTCGTACACTCTTATTTTGGTAAATTTTTGAGATTGGTGGCCACGGCTATTACGAATAATTTTTAGAAAAAAACTTTAGATTCGCTTTAATCACTATAAAAGGAAACTTATTGCATCACGGCTGGCGGAAAATAATGCATTTTAATTTTCAATGTCGTTAACTAAAATTACTTCGCGAACCGAAACTATGACAGCCCGCCCGCCATTTTTCGCTGTCAAAATACGTTTTTGAATGGTTTGTTTGGCTACGCAGAGTTTGTGTAGCGGGCTTGTGTATGTTATCTTTGCTTTAAAAAAACAGCCTACGTTTTTGAATGGTTTGTTTGGCTACGCAGGGTTTGTGTAGCGGGCTTGTGTATGTGACAAATGGCGGGCGGGCTGTCGTAGTTCGGAAATGAAATTTTATTTAACGACATTGAAAATTAAAATGCATTATTTTCCGCCAGCCGTGATGCAATAAGTTTCCTTTTATAGTGATTAAGGCAAATCTAAAGTTTTTTTCTAAAAATTATTCGTAATAGCCGTGGCCACCAATCCCCAAAAATTACCCTTATTTTTAATGTCTATCTTTGTCTTACACGAACAACGTTTGAATTAAAAATTTATTGGAAACAAGAGTTTTTACTTGCCACATTTTATCTTAATTTTGTGCAACCATAGCAAGTCTAGGTGTATTATAAAGTTACTGGTTTCAATCACTTTGTCAACATAAAGTAGATTCCGAAAATGATAATGAATAAATGTATTTCATTTTCAGTTTCTCAAACACTATTCTACTAGTAGTCATTCTACTTGTCCGAGACGGTCCAGTGTTTTAAAAATGCCTTTTGAATACCCCGCAGCACGTAGAGATGACACCATCTTCGATGAATATCACGGAACCAAGGTAAATTAAAATATTAGATTTGCCATTGTAAAAGCTCGGCAGAGTTCTAAATAAAAATAAACGAACTTAAAATAGTCTTATATTGTATTATAAATAGTACTATTTTGGTAAAATTTCTGTGCTCCCCTTTTTTTTATATTAGCCGCCCACGGGAGGCCGGAAAACAATTTCCCTCGGGGCCAATAATATCTTTGGGGAAACTGTGTGGAGGGTCTTTTTAGGGAAAAGAAGGGAAGGAAATTAAGGGAACGAAAAAGATATGAGAGATGGGTAGGAATCTGGGGTCAGTGTGAACGGAAGTGATGGACATATGAATGAGAGGCCTAGGTTGTACCAGTTGAACCCGAGCACTAAGTTACAAAACGTAGCGAACCACTTGGGGTGACTTAGGTAGGGGTGTTCATTATCCAATGAATAGTAATATCACGCGTACTTGCAGGAAATCATGTTTAAATTGATCTAAACTAAAATATGTGACAGTAAATATGCAAAAATCACACAAATCTGACAGGAGATAACGTCCGTTATCCAATAACGATCCCACAAAAATACGGAATCGCTAGGCTGGTGTAAGTAACTTGAGGTTACTCCTTCAAGGCTCTCGCAAGGACTCTAATTTTTTTGGAAGAACGATTCTATATAAATGAACGAAGCTAGACCTCCAAATGTCCCCGTTTACAGTGTTAGGAAGCAGTATTAGCTTAGCAGTACAAAAGTACAGGACAGCAAAGTGTTAGTAGTCATTAGAGATAAAAAATAGCCGCTCCTTCGGACAGTGGTCTTAATTCCTCAAGAGCCACTTGATGACCTAAAGAAGAAAAAAAAGGACAAAAGAAAGGAAAAAGACATAATTGCTGTCTGTAGGACTGCGAGTATCTGCAAATAAGAGATAAAAAAGAAAAATAAATGTAAAAAGTATAATTACTACTTTTTACATGTACTAATCCGGAGTATGTATTCCCCCATTCAGCTGGCAGTCCCCGGGAGAAAGTGCATGGGCTTCAGGATGACCGTTCACGAAACCCGTCATCCTCGCCCTAAGCCAGTTCCTCGGTAGTGCCTAGAAGAAAAGTAACTGGGAAAATGGGGTGGTAACCCGAAGACCCTAAGGATAGAAGCGTCGAGTCACTAGAGGCAGGGCGGATAGTTGACGGGCTCGTTCGGTCATTCCTCGGACTTGCATCTATCCCGGGGGGAGGCGCAGGTGGCTGGTGGAAAACATTACTGTCTAATAACAGAACACTTGTAGGATGCAGGGACGAGGTCTATTCCACTCCCTAAATGGGAATTGGTGGACATGACAAAATGTTGTTCAGTTCATAGCCCCCAGATGCGTATCCTTTAATGTGAACGAGAACAAAAAATAAATAAAAATCAAAAATAAAAGTTCAAGATACATAAGACATGATTCGGTATCAGTGGTTCAGATGTGGAACGTTGAGCGACGGCTTCATCACGGCCGTCTGATACAGTTCGGTGAATACTGATCATGAGCCTAAATACAAGTGTAAAGAAAAAACGAAAGAAAACGAAAAAAGAAATACGACAAAAGCAAAATAAAATTACATTTTATGCTCATAACTAATAAAATAAATCAAGAAATACAGTGGACAGCAGAATTTTAATAGTGGGTACAAATGAGAATACAAAGTATAAAACGAATGATTTAAAAAAATAAAAATTCGAGCATTGCTAATGTAAAAGGAAAAGAGCAGAGAGAACCGTAGAAGTCAGTAGCAATACAACTTGGATTCTCCTTGGTGATTTTAAGCTAATCGGCGATTCTAAGACAGACCATCCCTCCACCCAGATCTTTGTATACTTTCTCAGGCATTCGAAGTTCACCTTATTTGAAACTAGATCAGCATTCCATACTGGTCTAGTGATTACATCTAAACCCGTGGTCGTCAAACTGCGGCCCGCGGAAGATATTTGTGCGGCCTGCAAAAAATTTTTTTTTATGTACAATTATATTATCCGTTTTTTTTTCAAATATTTTGTGTACATATACCCTTATGATTTTAATTGATTGAAATTTGATTTTAAAACTCCCAGCTGGTTTTTGAACACATCCTAAGTCGATTTTGAATGCGCGCATTATGTCCTCATAGGTTTTCAACGTGGGCGATAATGCTCCCTTGCGGTCGTTTGAGACTTTCAGGGGGGCAGTAGAATTCCCAGAGAAAATTAGAGGGCGTTGAGATGGCACAGTGTGGGCAGGAAAAACAAAAATGGTCTAAAAAAGACCAAAAAAAAACACGCTAATCACGTACTAATAAAGCAAAGTAAACTTTAATATTGGTTAATTTTTGTTCATTTTTATCACGTGTTAGCATTACCGCATATACGGCCATTTGCTAAACCAAACCTGGAAAGGACACGCAATTAATAGGCCAAACAATACTAGCTCAGGAAGCCGGCGCAAGCAAGGTTCTCTTAAAACCAGGGCGAGTGCTTGTGGTTCGCTGGTGAATACCTCCTCCTCCTCCTTTCCTCACAATCTCCAGGTCTCCTTCTTCAATCAGAACACAGTTTTGCACGTAAAAGGGTTTATTCATTTAGAAAGTGACAGGGTTTTACAATTGCCAGCCTCGGCACACTACACATGGGTATTTGCTAGGGCTAGAATTCTATCTGACGGGGGAACTTCTCTCTCGACTCTCCACACGTATTAGTGAATTTAAAGGGGGGACGTGGCACACAAAAGGCAAGGGTTCTCATTACTCACTCAGCCAGCAGGAAATGCGGTAGTTCGTAGCCAGGCTACTAGTGGGCGGGAGCCTCCTTGTGCACAATTCACATTATAAAAACATCACGAATTTAGGTTCTCGGACAGCGCCGTGGCGCAATTACTAAGGACACTGTTGTCATGCCCGCGGCAAACGGAGGAATGAGAGCCGGACGGCGCGGTTGCCGGTCGCTTCAGCGCGGTGCGGGGAATTTACGAACTATTCTGGCGTAAAATGGGGAAACAGTGAGCTTTAGGAAAACATTGTCACTTTGTAACGTAACACACGTGTGCGAAAATTCACACATTTCGGTAGTTTGGGAAGGGGGAAAATTGAACTGAAAGATTCCATTACAGATCTACATATATATTATTATGATTTTACGTGTATTACTAAGAATTGACACTGTTCTTTTATGCTGCTCCTTTAAAATTCCAAATAGCTTTTCGTTTTTAAATTTCAACGATAAATTTATCTATGTCGAAATTCATGGCTGGGGGGACAACTCAGCAGCGGCCAGCAGCGAACTAAACCCCAACCTTCTAGTGCGTACAGTCAATATGGCGGTCAGCCGTGAAGCGGGCCGCTGCCCTCCGTTCAACCGGTTCAAATTTTTAGGCAGTGTAGTGCGTACGAATATGAGCGGTTGCATATTAAAATAAAAATGCGGCAGGCCGCGCGGGTGACCGTCTACGCCGTAGGCCGCTAGTGCGCACAAGCTCTAAGTACCGCCCTGGTTAAATATCACCATTCAGAATGGAAATGTTTCTTGAAATGGCTTTGACCAAATTCAGTGGGACTAATGTGATTTACTGTTATTTGCAGATAGCGGATCCATACCGCTGGCTCGAGGAGCCCGAGTCAGCGGAGACGGCCAAGTTCGTAGATGCACAGAACGCCGTGACGCGGCCGTACCTGGACGACTGTCCTCACAAGGCCAGCATCAACGCTCGCCTCACGCAGCTCTGGAACCATCCCAAATATTCGTGCCCCTTCAAGAGAGGCGACAAATACTTCTTCTTCATGAATACGGGCCTGCAAAACCAAAGGTAACAAATACTCTTGAACGATGGCGGTTTTCTCTAAAGTGAACTGAAAATTTTGTGCAGTGAACTGAAAATTATTTACATAGGTTAGGTTAGATTGAATTTCATAATTTTTACAATTTATACCATAAAATTTCAACAGAATCATATACAGCCCATTCATTTTACATGAGTTTTTCCGCCAGTGTGAATTGCTAATAACCCGTCAAGTCTATTTGTTAATTTTTCAGAACAACTCATACAGGTCTCATAGAGATCGTTGTGTCTCCCTTACTATCATGGTTAGAAATAATGAAAGCTAGAATAAATTTATGTTTATTTCTAAACATAAAATTCATTCATACCAATTACCATTACCAAAAATTCATCACCTTTCCAAAACTGTTTTTAGTTTTCGGATATATTCAGAAATTTTCCATTTATTTGAATTTTATTGAAAACCGGAAATATTTTGACCCTCTGACCAATCCGATCGAGGCCTGAGGGGTTAAATAATTAAATGTTTAATAATTTATTGCAATTATAATGCCTTCTAGTGTCCTTTATGTACAAAATTCCCTGGATGAGGAGGCGCGAGTATTTCTTGACCCCAACACGCTGTCGGAAGACGGCACCGTGGCGTTGTCGGGCTCTGCCTTCTCGGAAGACGGCAAGACCTACGCATACGGTCTCAGCGCCAGTGGTTCCGATTGGATCACCATCCACATCAAGAATGTGGAGACAGGTATTCAAAACAAATTCAACAATAAATTATTTTCTAATTTAATATTTCTCAATAATAAACCATTAACATTCATGGTGGAATCGCAGTGCTAGATCTTCCCCTCTGATCCCCCCAGCATAAGAAAGAAGAAGAATATTACAAAGGGAGCTGGAGATGATCAATGTCTATTTATTCATTTTTGGCAAATCGACCATTTACATTTTATCCTTACTCTGGTGAAATGAATGAAACATTTTGCAATATTGAAATAAACAGAATTTCGTTGTCCTATCTGGGGCCTAGGAGTCATTAAAACATCGGTTTTCTTTTCAAATCGGTATTGACCACTCACAATCACCCTTCTTGGGATTTAAATTTTTTGACTGTTCTGGTTACAGCTTATTATTGTCTTCTTCTGTCTCGTATATATACACATATGTAACAATATAACATTTACGTAATTGGTTTTCAGGTGAAGATTACCCTGAAGTTTTGGAGAAAGTGAAGTTTTCTTCAATCTCATGGACGAAGGATAATAAAGGAATATTTTACGGGGTACCTAAGCAAGTTTTTTTCATAAATAAATCAATTTTCTAGATTTTTTTTACTCTTCTAAATACAATAGGTACTCTCTCAGTAATCAGTCCTTCTGAAAACCAGGCTAGTGTCCAATTAGTAATAGTGGCGGATTATATTGCAAACATATAAATATAAAAAAAAGGATATTTCATAAAAACAAACAAACACCACTATCGATCTTCTGTAAAATTTCATTTGTTTACGGTTGCAAGAAGACTCTATTTTGTAAAGTTATTCAAACAAAAAACATGGCAGAATGAAACAAACAGAAACACTGAATAGTTTTGTTGATAAAATACACAGAGGGCTAACAATAATAATATAATAATTGACGTTGGTTACTGTTAAAATGGTAAGCGAGGGCAAGTTGACAGTGGTATAGTAACGAAGTGTGTAAGAGTAAGACAACCCAACCAGTAGCGTCGATGTACAAAGCTTTGCACTCGAGTCTAGGCACGCGGCGGACCAATGAATTTGACATACGATCACCGGCAGATTATAGAACTTAACTTTTTTCTCTCAAGTAGTAAAAATAATTATAGTAGTTGTTGCATCCAAAACGGCTTACGAATAACAGCTTCAGATGTACTTGTAATGAACTGCGAATTCTAAAAATGAAACGAGACGAAATGGTATTTGCTGGAATTGGGTGATAATATTTATAGGAAAAACAAGGTATGTAGGGACAAGGCATAACCAATCACTTACCACTACATCTCTGCGAAATAGCACACGACACAACCACAATATAGTTATAAAGATCCACCGCGATGTCCACAATATGTTCCAAGATGGTCAAATTCCTTCTTTTTACTTAAAAACGAGATTGTGTACACTAAAAACACCAACAACTTGTTTCCAAGGTAGTTCCAAAACTTCTTCTGTTTTCAAAACAAATGCACTCGATTTTTTTACTATTCTTGCCATTGTTCCAAATTTCAATTACTTTTCCAGTGAGGTAATTGTTAGGGAGAGGTAGGAACTGAATAAATTACATCTTGGTAGGAAGCATATTATCATTTCAAAACCAAACAGTACTTGTCTGATAATAGAGTAGCGGATTACTGAGAGAGTACTATAATACAAAATATGAAATTTGTGAAACATGAAACATAAAAATAACTACATACTTAAGAATAACACAGCTAGCAATTTATCAGCAAGTTTTTTTAAATTTCTGATTGTTCTTTAGCGTTATCCTGACCAGTCGGGTAAGACTGACGGCTCCGAGACCCAGGCCAACAAGGATCACAAGCTCTACTATCACATTGTGAACACTCCTCAGGCTGAAGATGTGCTAGTTGCTGAATTTCCCAACGAACCTCTTTGGCGAATGTAAGTTCAACACACCAAGTTCTCCTTTAATTGCCATTTTCTTTTTAACATTGGCCCCCCACAAGAACCCTACTCAGGCCCTATGTCATCTTTGGGGATGCTGTGTCAAGGGTCTTTTTATGGAAAGGAAGGAAAGAGAGGAAGTTCTGGAAAGGAAAAAGGTATGATTGCTAAGTAGGAATCTGGGGCCAAGCTGTCCAGGAGTGACAGACGTATGAATCCATCCTGCCCACTGCGGTGCAAGGCGATGGATTGAGAGAGACAACTGCAGAGGTCAAAAGATCTCCCTCAGCCTGTCTCTCCCGATCCGGCCCGCTACACAGTCAGTGGGCAAATGCATCCACTGCCAAGATCCGGACAAACCTCACCCCATCAACCTCTGCTAAGTCACCAAATACAGCAAACTACTTGTGGTGACTTATGGCAGGGGGGTGTTTATACCCACACCCGCCTCCCAAATTGAAATTTTTTATTGGCAGCCAATGCTGTTCTTTTCTGTCTAATATTGTTTCCTGTCATTGATTCAATAAATCGTAAACATCACTAATAGGGAAGTAACGTTAAAATAAGTGATTGAATAATTACAGTGGGGCGGAAGTGAGCGATTGTGGGCGTTACCTGATAGTGACTCCGGTGAAGGATTGCCGAGACAACTTGCTATTCTTTGCGGATCTCTCCAAATATCCCCAAATCAACGGGAAACTCGAACTGACGCAGTTTGTTTTCAAATTTGAAGCTGACTATGAGGTGTGTACATTCATCAACCATTCTCACTTATTTACTTAATTTCATTTTTCTTACAACACAAATTCATAATGTAACATTATAATCAAATGGTCAGTCAGTGCCATTTTGTTTTTTCACGTTAGAAAGGTCCATGTTAAACGCCGATAACAATTTTAACAATTTTGCTTATTTGATTTTCTTTGAAACACTCTACAATATATTGATCAGATTTCTATTAAATAATTTTATTACACATCAATGATTAACTTTTTACCCGCATCCAACACAAAAGTATGTGATTTAGAAAGTCAAGCCTATGGCACGGCTGACATGTGTGATCGAGGGGCCCCCAAGATTCAAATAAAATTTTTGCAAAATGTGTATGTCAATAAATTGGTACTTATCCCGGGTTTAAAAGTGGCTTATTCTTTATTGAAATAACGAGGTTCCATCAGTCGTAGTAATGTCATGCGATAATGGGATCTATAGTAAGCTGGTTTAGAGTTCATTTTCGCTTGATGTTACCGTGACAGATGGAACCTTGTTATTCCAAAGGCTCAATCTGTTGAAATATTCAAGAAGAAAAAATATCCTTACTTTTACTTGAAAAAACAAAGTCCACAATTCTCAGTGGCTGGGGGGCGATCTCCCATCATTTAGTTGATCGAGTATATCTGTTTTGCTTCAGTTTTGTTTATTTAATTTTATATTTTGTCTTTATCGTAAATTATTGCTGCGATAGTGAAGGTTGTACAACACAAAATTTACGCAATTTGCACCAAGGCATTTATTTGGAACATGCATGCAAATAGTTGAGTAGTGTAAATTCAGCTTTTTTTTTTACATGAGCTCCACACAGGATGTCATCTTTGGGGATGCTGTGTGGAGGGTTTTTTAAGGAAAGGACGGAGAGGAGAGTTCTGGGAAGGAAAAGGGTTTAAGGGGTGGGTAGGAATCTGGGGTTCAGTATTCGGCTTATGTATTTTATTTGATAAATAAAAAATGGCAAAATCGAGCCGCGGATGTCTGAGCTCATTTAAAATGTATATTTGCAGTATATCACTAATGAAGGATCCAAGTGCCTTTTCCGAACCAACAAAGATGCCCCCAACTACCGCCTTATCACCATAGACTTGGATACTCCGCAGGAAGAAAACTGGACAACGCTTTTGGCGGTGAGTTTTAAGTTTTTTCAAAATTTTTGTTTGGATTATTTTAATTATTATCGATTGCGGAAATATGAAATACTGTGAAGAACAAAAAAACTGAAAAATGAGTTAAATAATTCAATTTTCTTCTTCGATATGCGTCATCGAAATATTTCTATAAAAATAAATGTCTTTTATGATGTGCATTATAAGAGGATTTTTTTTGTAAATTTAAGTACTGTTTTATAATAAAAAATCATAATTATAGCTCTACAAAAACTTGAGATATAATTTTTGAAAAAAAAAAATCTTTTCGCTCTTCTGAACAATAACAGCCTTACTAAAAAACCCAGTGAAAATTTTATTCTATTGACAAACGGCCGCGGATGTGAAAACATTACTAATTAAAAAATTGTTTATGGAAAAAAATACACTTTGGTTTGCACGGCCTGAGAGGGTAGTTTATCTCTGTTTTAATAATGATTTTAGTAACGAAATTTGGAATTTCTCCAAAGTATTTTGATGTTCTATATATTTCTTATTTTTGAAGGTGTCGTAAAAACAAATACCATATATGAAAACTAGATAAAATTACCTTTTAGATTTGTGTAATTGAAATACACTTTAGTTTTTAAAAACTGCCATATATTAAGATTCAAACGTGAAAAAAAATGGATTTTTTTTTACCAAAACATTTTGATGAAAGTGTACAGAAATTTATAAAAAAACAAAATTTAAAAAATACCGACCTTTTATATAATGAATTTGGAACGAAACTGTCACCTCACTTTTTCCTCGTGCATACAATAAAAAAATTCAAAGTTTTTTTTTTTTGCCAAAAAACTAACCTAAAAAAATAATACCGACTTTTATAACAGATTTCTTGCAACTCTAAAGACGTTACTTTCATTGATTTATTAATATTTAAAAAAACACAACTTTTATGAAATTCTCATAAAATAAAATCCTTTAAATGTAAATTTGAATTTTCATGTTTTACATAAAATACTTATTGACATTTCAATTTTCAAAGTATGATTACTGATATTATAACTTGACTAAAACTTATTAAAAACCACAAAAAACACGGTAAATATATCAATTATGCGAATATAATAGTGAATTAGTCATATTAATAGATGTTACGATAACATTTGTGTAATATTACACACACTCGCGGAGTGAGTTTTTTTTTGGCGGTTTCAATGCGAATTCAGACGCCGCCACCTAGCGGTTCTGTAGGAAAACAAACAATTAAATTATGTACACTATGAAAAATAACATTGTTGCCAGATTTAAAATACATTTTAAGAACAAATCTTATTAGTAATGTTATCGTGTTTTAGTGTATTTTTGTCTTATTCATGTTGCTGCAGCAACACAGATTATCGGCCGTGCTGTGGTTTTTTTTTTAGTAAGGCTGTTAATGTTTTGTCCTGTACAGCATTTCAAATTTCCATGATTGTTATGTATGTATGTTAGATTGATTTTATTTTGTTATAGGAACACTCCACTAACGTTCTGGACTGGGCAGTATGTGTCAATAATGATAAACTAGTCATCAACTACATTCAAGACGTGAAGGTGAGTTAATTGTATGACTATTTTTCTAGTGATAGGTTTACTGCCAAAATTTTGAGGATGTAATGAACTAAGACCAATTGGGATCAGTGATAGCTAATGAGTTAAATCGGGTACGGGTGCAGGTACTGCCGCCCTGATAACCCTTATTTTTTTGGGATAAACAACACCTCTGCTGTTCATCGCATTTTTTCACATCGCACTCAGGCATACCAAATGTAGGGTTCTCTACATTTGGTGTGCCTGAGTTGGAGCATCTTTTCTTGCCAATTTTCATCACATCAAAATTCTTATTTATTTCTAATTAACTAATTGAGCGATAGCTACCCTAATTTGTCTAGCCAGGTTACTGGTTTTCATGAATTACAATAAATTTGTTTTCAACTTCCCGCAATCAGATAATATTTTTAGTCGCCAGCTTGATTAAGTTTCTATCAAACTATAAACTAAACTAACTAGTTTCTGTCATGGAATATTCTACATGTTTTGTATCTGTTAACTCGTTGAATGCCGCGAGTAAATGGGGTTGGTTGTAACCAATTAGCGTTCGCAAAAAGCGGCAGCCATGACACCCAATGTCCCGCGATTCTGACAGCGTCCTTGAGAAATTTCGTACATAGAAAGGTCAAAGTTCAAAACCAAAGAATTTTTCCCGCGCATGCGCAAGAACTGCGCACGCTCCCGCGCTCCGGTAAATCATTAATATAAATTATATGGAGTCACCAATCTAATTGCGGTTTTCTCTATGGTAAAGAGCGATAATAGAGCAAGCGATTCTGACCGTGTTCTTCATACACTTTCTTTATACATAAGGGTCAAAATCGCGTGTCAAAATCAGGACCCGCCGGCGCACGAGCGGCAAATGACAGGTTAAATAAAGGGCACTCACTGTTTGTTATGTCACAATTCACATCTATTATCCAATCCTTTCCTTTTATAATAATAAAAACAGAGAGTCTTTGGTCACAAGCTGTTGTTCGATTAGTTAGAAAATTTGAAGAGAAAAATTTCAGACTCGTAAAAACAAAAGAAAAATGGTTGCGATGATAAAAAAGGAATCTACAGATATTCTAAAAAGGAAAATGTTTACTATGGTAAAACAGAAATCTATACTTGATGTTGATAAATAAATGGAACCACAGAGACATCTATTGACAAAATTAGTTGCTGGATTGTTGAGAAAAAAATTTGGAAAATTATAATTATTATCTCCTTCCCCTCCCCACTACCATCAGCCTCACAACATACCCCAATCGGGAATGCCATAGTCCCACTGGCTCCAGACGGGAGCAGTTGGGACTCTTGTGCAGTATTCATGTAAAAAAAAAAAAAATTATTATATTGTTCAGACATTAAATGAAACAGTATGGTTTTTTATTATTGACTTATAATATGTATTTGTACTTTTCAGAGTATTCTCCAACTGCATTCGCTTGAATCGGCAGAATATATAAAGACTTTCCCCCTTGAAGTTGGCACGATCGTTGGCTTTTCAGGCAAGAAGAAGCACACTGAAATATTCTACCAGTTTGTGTCCTTCATGACCCCTGGAATTATTTACCACTACGATTTCAAAGAACCCAAAGCAGAACCAAAAGTGTTCCGCGAGGTCACAGTGCCTGGACTTGATTCGTCGCTATACGAATCCAAGCAAATCTTTTATGAGAGCAAAGACGGGACCAAAGTGCCAATGTTTATTGTATGTAAAAAGGTAAGCCACAATGTTTTATATTAAAATCTTATTTTTATTTGCTTTCACAAACAAGTTTTTCTTTAGCACCAATCCTTTAGCACAGTTGAGTTAAAAAGCAGCTTTATTACCTTAAATGATTTTGTGCTTTTTTCGGTCACATCCGGGGTGTTTTTAGTGTTGTGTTTCTTCCTTATTCTCAAACCAATGTTTCGGACAGCTTTGCAGTGTCCATCCTCAGGACATATGTTTAGTTGCATGTTTATTTGTGCATCAGTCACAGTACCCTGTCACAGTCTTCGAAGCTGTCCAAAATGTTGGCTCAAGAATCTCAACATTTAAAACCAATGACATTTCAAAACTTATAGACATGTTATAGAGTGGCAAGCAAAAGATACGGTAATTGTCTTCCTTTCGATTTATTTCTAAACTGTCACATATTGCTTGAGGTTGTGTGCTATCTCTGACCAAATTTGCTGAATTTGCCAAAATGCCCTTGTGTGTGTGAGAAAGTGTTTTTATTACACGGTAAACACTAGTAAAAGCCAAGGAATAACACTTCATTAGTAAATATATACGACGCTGGTCTGAAAAGTTTCCGACCTGAACATGAAGATGGCAGCACTCGTCAATAAAAGCTAGTGAATATAGTTGAGCATCTTTTGACAGTTACTCACCAAAGTTTCGGCCATTTTGGACGCGCAGTTTTTAGTTGACAGTCGTTTGAGTGAGTCCATGTGTGTGTTTTTGTGACAATGGAAAAATTGTGTATCGAGCTGTTATTAAATTTTTGTTTTTTGTTTTTTGCACAGTTTTTAGATAAGGGAACAAAAAGAAGTTGCTTGGGGCTAGATCTGGTGAGTAAGGCGGATGGTCAAGCAGTTCAAACCGTAATTCGTGGATTTTTGCCATGGCAACCGCTGAAGTGTGAGACAGCGCGTTGTCTTGGTGAAACAGGATTTTTGGTCTAATGTGAGCAAATGCGGCAGCCAACGCGCGGGCAGCTTTCTCATGTGTAAATCTTGATTTAATGTGTGACAGACACGTTTTTTGGTCATTTTCATAACCTCTGCTATCTCTCTCACTTTAATTCGGCGGTCGTCTAATACTATTTGGAGAAGTTTAGCAATGTTATCGTCAGGAGTTGCAGTTTTTGGAAGTCCCAAACGTTCATTGTCTCCCAAGCTCTTACGGCCACATTTAAATTCACTGCCCAAAATTTCACTGTGGTAAATACACGGAGTCCAACTCATCTTTGATTTGCGTAGGCGTATTGCCTTTCAAAAACAAAAATTTAATAACAGCTCGATACTTAATTTTTTTCCATTTTCACAAAAACACACACATCAACTCACTCAAACGACTGTCAACTAAAAACTGCGCATCCAAAATGGCTGAAACTTGGTGAGTAACTGTCAAAAGATGCACAACTATATTCACTCAATGACGTTATATAAAATAAATAGACTCGTTATAGTCTCACATACTCACAATATAATGTGGAAAGTAAGGAACACTCTTTTGTTTTCAGCGATTTTCAATAATTTCTCAATTCAAAAGTTTATTCCTGTGTGATAAAGATAGACAATCAAATAATGTGTATGTATGAATGGCACGGATACATTAGCGGGCGGCGTATTAATTTCTTTGCCGAATACTGCTTTCACATCACGGGTGTGACTGAGATAACAAGATACTCTCACTCGGTTACACTACGCACAGGGGAGGGTAAAGGCGGGTAAAACAAGACACACGGGCAAATATTTTTTATTATAATTATATGAGTTATCATTAGTAATACAATATTGGTACTATTATAGTAGTATTGTTAAAAACATATTTTATTATACAGTACAGGTCATAGGTTCAAATGAGTATACAAATCTATTTACAATTTTCATCAACGACATTATAAAACGCTTTCCTTTGACCGTGGTATGTATATCGTCTTTATTGAAATGAACTGAACATATTGTGCTGTAAAGCGAAGGTGTCCAATCATGTTCGCATCTTTGAATGCGAACAACAGTGGTCCATTTCTGTCGTCGTAGTTGATCACGGGGAAACCTAAAATTCATATTTGATAAGTCATAATAAATTTATATTGAATTAATTGTCATTTTACGTTTATAAAGTCCAGCGTAAATTATAATTATTAATAGAGCTTAACTACAACTAGCGTGTTTACGTATATTAAATTATAGTGTCTTGTCATTGTCAGCTCGGTTCGAGCGTTATGAGTTATGACAATTCAAACATAATTAAATTAATTAACGATTTACCCTGTGTACGTTTTACCCCATCTTTCCTAATAGAAGAAAACTTGTGCGGGACGCTGTGTGAACCGACCTACTGTTAGCAGGTTGTCTTTGTTATGCTCGTTACTTCTTGATGCAACGTTCTCTGTCTCGTAATGACGTGTAAAACCGCGAGCGGGAAACATGAAAATTTATTGTAATATTTATAATAATCGATAATATTAAGTAATTTGCGTGTACTTACAAATGAAGTGTTATTCCTTCGCCTTTACTATTATTTGCAGTGTAATTGAAACATTTTCTCATCACACAGGAGGGCATTTTGACACTTTTTAAAATGCAATCTACTTACTGGTAAGTAGTGGTAAGACGCAACCTTACTCGACGCGTAGCAGTTTAGTACTAAAGTACTAGATATCGAGACCGGTACAATTGTCTTGCGATTGTCTTCCCACTTTGAGATTTCTACCCCTCGTCTAATATAGTATGTAACGTCATTGTATTCACTATCTTTTATTGACGAGTGCTGCTATCTTCATGTTCAGGTTGGAAATTACCACCCTCGTACTTGCGAATTACTGATTATTATATTTAATACAAATTTTTGTCTATTCCATGTAATCTGTATTAAAAAAAATGTAACTAACTTTAAGAAATGGCCAAGATCACCCTTAGGTGAAAGCCAAATAAACAAATAAAAAATACTATTGTTTCCCGAAGATTTTAAGCTTCATTAGAGAAAGTGGGATAGCGAACATAGCATCACAATAATATGTATAAGAAGGACAACCTACTAGCAGATAGGTAGGTCTCTTCCAGTGTTCCATATAAGTCTTTCACTTTACGCAACTAGAATGCATGTTCCAAATAATTGCATGACACCAAAAAGTTGGTGTAAATTGCGCAAATTTAGTGTTATGTAACCTTATCAGTATCTCAGCAACCATGGCACATTCACAATGTTGTTGTATGCAACTCTTAACACAGTTACACTACACATAGTTTTACACTATTATGTAATTAGTTGCTTATCACTGGTGGTGCCATAATTTTGTGTGATTCTAACTTTGTGGCATACAACTAGTGCATGCATGATGAAACTATATGTTTACACGTGAAACTAGCAGTGCCACTAATTTCATGAAACAACTTGTTGCATAATGAAAGTTCGCTTTAGTGTAAATGTCAAGCGAGTAAGCGTATTATCATCTCAATACTCCTGTGAAGTAGAATGTGGTATTCAACGCAACTTTTAAGTACATAAACGCTGTCCATATCTATTCATTCATAAGCACGTATTCTATGAATGAATGTCTGTCTTTGTCATACATAAATGAGTATTTGATTTAAGAATTTACTGGAAATATAAATGTGTTTTTTACTTACCGCATTTTGAGAGAATAATGTGTCTATAATATTTGTAATGACATTGCTTATAAACTAAAAATTTTGCCAAATTCATTTGTAAAAAATCTCTATTTGTATCCTAATATTGTGTGTTTTGTGTTATTGGTGATATGTTATGTACGATTTACTTGCAGGGTATTAAGTTAGACGGCACCAACCCAGTTCTTCTGTATGGTTATGGTGGGTTCAATATAAATATTCAACCAACATTTAGTGTGACGCGACTTGTATTCATTCAGAATATGAATGGAGTTCTCGCTGTCCCTAACATTAGAGGAGGAGGGTAAGCTCCTTTATAATTTCTTCCTTCCCGCTTTGTGCATTCAATATATATGTATACCTCGCCTCTTTTCTAACTAGGTGTGCCTCTTAGGTTCCAATGTTAATATTCACTTCACTATGTAATAACGGAGTATTAACCTTCCGTCAGGTGCAACCAATCTGTGAGATGAAGTGATCTGTTATTTTTGTGCCACAGGGTAAATATTTCCGATCTAGGGGCGTGGCCTCCTGGCTTTTCCTCCTTCCCCAATCTATTTTGATCTGTTTTTCTGTGATTTAATCTCACAGATGAATTGCACCCGATCATGTTAGGATTTGCATTGCGCCTGACGGAAGGTTAACCGCTTGAATGCCAGCTTATCCCTAGTGGTTATCTAACGTTTGTACCTGTCGAGTGCCAGCAATTTTATTGTATTTTGAACCTGTAAAATGCACCTAGCACACTAAAATATGGCAATGAAATAATGTATTTTAATATTATTCTATCTTGTCGTTTCGTTACATGCAAACATATTTCTTTTATCTTTGAAAAATATATTGCCATTGTGGAAATGCTATCAACTTATCACTTTAATATGTCATATTACTGCGTTTATTTAAAGTGTATTATCAAATTATTTTACTTTCATTGTGAGAGCCACTTAATTCTACTTACTATTACAATTTGAAAGCTGAAAGGCACCTAGAACCGGTGTTCAATGGGGAGCTTTCAAATGCTAAAAAAACAAAATGGTGATGAATGGCCATTAAATTAAAAAGCAGTAAATGTGTTCAACTGCACGGAATATAGTTATTAACGGACTATAATAATATACCTCAATAAATAAATCTTAGCATATTACCTACTATTCTTCTACATGGGTTCTGTATAATTTAATAACTCAGGTACTCCTCGTATGTCATTACTAGACATCGGATTATATGCACTAAAAAAGGCCGAAATATGCACTAAAAAACTCCTAATATGCCCAAAATATGCACAATGCAAAATCAAAAAACCATTTTTATTTTTATGTATTTTAATTAAATACGATACCAAAACAGCGAAATATTCTAAAAATTATGCATAGTTTTTGTGACAATGTACAATAAAGTATTTTTCCAAATTTTTTAGCACAAATTAGTGACGTATGTCACCCAAAACACTGAAAACGCCGAAAACGACATCTCTACGTCAACTGACATCATTTGACAAAATTTAAAATTGCAAATAGGTCTTTCAACAAAATTTAAAATTTGGTGCCATTTCTGGAGATTACCTGTTTAGGCAGGGTATGGACCTGAATAGTAGAATGATGTAGGCATTAATGTTCTTCATGTCTTCAAGACTCGGGTTTTTAAACAAAATAGCGTCTAACTTTTTATGAATCTTTTCTGATATTGAATTAGGAAGGGCGTTGGCGAGTTCAATCATTGTTTCCAGTATTTCTATTGATTTAAATAGAGGTAGGTTTTTTGTTTCTTATTTTTCTTTGGCATCTGGCAACTTGTGGAAATGTTTTGAGATGAGGGCGATATTCTGTTTAAAATGGATGCGTCTTCAAATATTAATTATGCACGATTGGGAAAAAGACTAAAGGCTAAAGGAAAAATTAGAGAGTTATATGCATTTGCGCATGCAAATATGCAAATGCATAAAATCCTTTGTCTAGTCATTACATATATCTGGCCATGTTGTAGGTAGCTTGAAAACAGGCTAATGAGTCCAAGTGGTTAATAAGTGTATTTTACTTCATGATTACTGTTCCACAAAATTATTATGTACAGTGAAACCCTCTTAGAAGTTTTCATGCTTAAGAAGTTTGGTTTTTCGGTACCTTGAAGACTGAATGGCCCAATTTATCCCACATATAAGGTTTTCCCGCTTTTTTCCGTCCCTTGGAAAACTTCTTAAGAGGGTTTCACTCTGTGTCGCATGTTTGTAAATGACCGAACAGGCATACATTAATGTAAATAAATAAATTGAATTATTTTAGAGAGTATGGAGAGCGGTGGCACAACGCAGGCCGTCTGTTGAACAAGCAGAATGTGTTTGATGATTTCCAAGCCGCAGCCGAGTACCTGATTGATCATAAGTACACCAACCCAAGTCTATTGACCATCCAGGGGGGCTCCAATGGGGGCCTCCTGGTGGCTGCCTGCATTAACCAGCGCCCCGATCTGTTTGGGGCCGCCATTGCCCAAGTGGGGTAAGTCACTACTACTCTTTTTGTAAATATAGGCTGTTGCATCCAAAACTACTTACGAATTTCAGCCTCATATTATGCACTTGCAATGAATTGTAAATACTGAACGAAACGAGATGATGTGATTTTTGCTGGAATTGGATGATAATATGTGTAGGAAAAACGAGATATGCAAGGAAAAGGGATAAAAGCATCTACCACATGTACACTTCGGAGCGACCGAGTCCTTCGCCCCTTCAGGCCGCCGCGCAGAAAAGTAAAGACCTATAGGTTTACAGCGCAGTTCACTGTGTGCGAACTGTGAAGTTCGCACACAGTGAACTGCGCTGTAAACCTATAGGTCTTTACTTTTCTGCGCGGCGGCCTGAAGGGGCGAAGGACTCGGTCGCTCCGAAGTGTGCGTGTGGGAGGCGCAAATCAATCACTTACCGCTGTACCTCCGCAAAAAAGCACACAACACAACCACAGTATAGTTTTATAGTTCCAGCAAAATCTCGAGTGAACAAAATGAACGAGTACAAAACAATATTATGTCTCGAGATGGTCAAATTCCTTCTTTTTAAATAAAAACGAGATTGTGTACACGAAAAGCACCAACATCTTGCTTCCAAGGTAGTTCCAATCCTTCTTCTGTTTTCAAAACAGATGCATTCAAATTTTCTTTATTTTTCTTGCCATTGTTCCAAATTTCAAATATTTTTCCAGGAAAGTGATGGTCAGGGAGAGGTAGAAACTAAAATGACATCCCGGTAGGAACTAAGCATATTCTCATTTCAAAACCAAACATAGGCTATATTGTAGCAACTATTTGTTGATGATATCAAGGTTAGCTCATACGGGCCTTTTTCAAAAAAAAAAAACACATCGGGCCGCTTTCGAAATTTCGAACGGGTGAAGTAACTTGAAGTAAGGCACTGCCACTTGTATTGCAGTTAATTCAAATCTCCCAGTGAAACAGGAACTTCAAGCTATATCACGAATTTTTAGCCAATCACCGCCCTACCCCCTTGTTAAACGCATTTTCTACGAACCTTGATCTAGTGGTACAGATTCACATTCGTCTGTGTCGTCAAAGGCAATTTTGTTACTCTTTTGACTGCCTAAATAATAATAGTACAAATAATAATAAGTCAACTTCAAAAAAATTTCATTTCATTGTATTGTATAATATAAGTTTTATAATATAAGTTTTATAATATTGTTTTCAATGTTTTCTCAGTGTTTTGGATATGCTGCGATTCCACAAATTTACAATTGGCCACGCTTGGGTTTCTGACTACGGCAGTTCTGATGAGGAAAAGGATTTCAATAATCTCATCAAATATTCACCACTGCATAACATTAAGAACCTCAAAGACTCCGGTGAGTAGTGCTTTTCAACTTCCAATGTAGCAGATATTATAATTTAATAATTTGGAGTAAAGGTAACGGACGTCATTAAACAATCACTAGATCTTTCAACCTAAGGCACACCCAACAAGCAAAAATGAACACTACTTTTGAATGGATAAATTTCACAGCATAATAGAAGTGTGTCGATTCACTTATTTTACGGAATCGATTCCGGACCCGTATTCGACTGAGTGGACTCGATTCACTGGACTCGCTCCTTTGATTCCGGCGATTCCACCGGACTCGCCGAATCAAACTCATTGTGTCGCTCCACCGGAGTCGTTGAATCGGCCGGAACCAAACTCAGTTTGGCTCCTGCTGATTCAATCTCCTGCTGATTCCGCCGGACTCAAACTCATTGTGGCGCTCAGCCGGAGTCGTCGAATCGGCCGGAACCAAACTCAGTTTGACTCCTGCTGATTTAATGCTGAGAGTTGATTCAGCTGGACTCGCCGTACTCGGTGGAATCGTGGAATGTTACGGAGTTGGGGAATCATAATAACATATGAGGAGTAAAAGTAGGAGTTGTGAACGAACTTTACTTCAGTTTAATTACATGGAATCGGAAACAATTAATGAGTCGAGTAATGTTTGTAAATCATCAAACACTGAAACAGTGATTTATTCTTGACCTAAAAATAAATGCTGTCAACTGTAATATTATATCATTATAACCCATTGGGGAGTTAAAAAATTAAACACAATAAGGTTTTTTTTAAACCGAATGTTTTCTACAATGTCCTTTAACAGAATAGCATTTTTATTACATTTATTTTTTAGTTACATTTTCTATCACAATGACCCTTTCAAATCTCATCGAACATCGAACTTTTTTGCCACCTCGTGATGCGCTTCAATGTGTTTATGTTTTAGTGTCGAGCCATTGCCGCCAGCTGGGCGTGTGTGTTTACATTAATATATTATTGTTTATTGCGAGATTATTATTTCGAGAAATCTTATCTTTATATAGCTAATAATAATCTGTTTGAGATGAGTGATGTCATTTGACGGCTTTATGAGAACCGTGTAAGATAATATTTACGTTTTATTTGAAATTCACGAACAATGGAGTCCTTGTACCTTGTGTTTAAAAAAATGATCTTCATAAAACAAGTAATTTTCGCCAGCGCAAACTTGCCGGAAAGCAAATTTGCTCCCACAAAAGGAAAAAAGCAATGCTCCTTGCAATATTTTGACTACGAGATAATGCTATTTCTTTTTGAAAAATGTTTTCGTGACCGGTTAGAGCGGTACACTGTGCCCCGGCCCGCGCCGTGCACCTCTTCCCTTGAGTGGCTCCTGTACTCTCACTCTCTCACTCGTTCCCGAGTGAGAGAGTAAGACCGCCCTGCTAGAGCAAATCAACGCCGCCCGGCCCGCGCCGCGTACCTCCTCCCGTTAGTGATTCCTTTACTCTCACTCTATCACTCGTTCCCGAGTGCGAGCGACTCCGGAATCGATTCATAACATTTTGCGGACTCGGAACGAATCAAACGCATTTGGACTCGGAATCATTGGATTCGTTCCGGCCGGAACGACACACTTCTACAGCATAAAACTTATTAATAAACTATCATTCCCCTACAAAAATCTTACAAAGCTCAAGTACATTCAAATTATTCATTAAATAATGATTACGAAATATACAAAATATGGGAACCGAACACAAACTAATGAATTCAATTAAAGAACCAATAAAGCAATACACATTGTCACAAAACAATTTCTTATCTGCATTGTATAGTAGCTTGTGTCGCTCTCCATAGAGAGAAAAAAAATGGCCTTATTTTTAAACGCCTGGGGTCTCAAAAGTAGTGTGTGAACTGTAGCTATTCAAAAATGTAAAAATAAATGAAATTGTTGTTCACTAGCTCGCTAAAATGGCCGGAAGTTTTGAAAAAAAATAGATTTTGTGATTTGGAAAAAAAAATAAAACAAACGGTCCATATTTTATATTTTGTAGCAAACTCAATATTTATTCCATAACTGCAGTAAGAAGAACACAAAAAAAAATTGAAGCATTTGTGATGTGTTTGTTAACCTGTGACGAGCCGGGGGTGAAGGGGCATCCTTCCTTCCCCTTGCCCTAACAAAGCACCACTTTGAATTTTGAATTGAATGTTTTGTTGATAAATTTTAAGCTATGGTATATTTTATTGACTGCAACACGTTCACAACACAATAAACTATCCACTAAAACCACATTACTTGCATTTATTACGTAAATTAATAGGTTTTACGACATTTTATTCGCGATACACACAGTAATTGCGACCGTTAATTCCGCGCCAAAATCTGACAGCGCATCATCATAGAAGAAATCGTCTTAAAAATAATCCAGTGTGGCAATTCGACTGAAATCTTTAAGACTACCAAGAATAATGATGGCGCAAGCGATTTAGACACTGTTTTTCATACAAATTCGTACATATAAGGGTCAAAATCGCAGACCAAAAGTTTTTCAGAGACAATTTATTTCAAATATTTGAATTATTTTCTCGCGCATGCGCAAATGAGGCCCGTGTTTTCGAGTTCCTGGCACGTAACCGGTTAAAATATAAAAGGAGAAAATAACACTTTTTCTCGATAAAATCCGTATTCTTGTTGACTTACTTATATTCATAAACTTTATTTTTTTTTTCATTTTTGTCAGCTGTATGCCGTTTTTCATAACAAACAAACTTTAAATTATTAAAAAAAATAAATTATTACCATAATTTAAAAAAAATATTTTAGGTTTTTTTCTGATTTTCAATGCATTTTAGCGAGCTAATAACCTTTAAAAAAAAATATTTAAATGCAGTTCTCATTTTCTTTGTAAGAGGCAACTTTTGAGACCCCTAGCGTTTCTGAATTAAAAAGTTGAAATAATTGACACATCCTAACGAATGTATTTTCAATATCCTTCAACAGGTTTTCTTATAGTAGGGGAGGCGAAGCAGGTATTTTGGGATTTACTCAAGCGCGTCAGATTAACTAAGGGGAGATACCTCACGACCTTGTTATGGACTACCACCATATATGAACCCATAATATTGGTGGGTGCGGCTAGGACAACCGATCAGATTAGTAAAAAAAAAAATCGATCCCTGTAGTTACTCGAGCGTGTCAGATTAAGGTAATGTGAGTTAATTACATGCAGAAAAGTTTACATTTCAATAATCTGACGATTTGAACGTAACGTAAGAAAGTTAGCGAGTCACAAAGTTGCAAAAAAAAAACGTCACATGGATTTACTCGAGCGCGGTTAATTTTTTTTTTATTATGAAGGAAATAATGTAAGGATCATGGAAATAATATAATCTGACGATTTCCACATGCCGAAGTGGCTAAACTTTGTATTTCCCCCTCCGCGCTTCGGTTCTCTTCTTAACCCGGCGATACTCGCTACCGGGTAAAAAATACCACAGAGTACAAAAAATTGGTTGTATTTTTTTTCTACGCGTTCTGGCAACCCAAGATTCAAAGTACCTTCAAACCGATAGTTCACACACCCTCACCCCACGGGGCGGTCAGTTCGCGCACGGCGCTTGTTAACGGCAGATGCGTAAAGAGAGTATGGGTAAAAAATACCCGGTAGCGACGATCCTTGTTCCATTATTTTTCGATATTTTTATGACTATGTTTTTTGTTTTCGAGCTGTAATAAAATGAGTATTCCTCAAAGTGATAGTACAATAGAAGAGCTGCTTCAAGAAGAAGACAGCGGAGAAGAAAATGTGTCAGAAATAGAAGATTTTGATGAGAATAGTGAACACGAAATTGAAACTGAACAGGAAGCTGATAGTTCAGGCGCGCCCTCAAATTCAGAAAATGTTTTTGACCGTCTACCTTCTGATTCAGAAGTTGGTTTGCGAATTGTGCTCCAAAAAGATATGCCGCGAGCATAAAACCCCAATATGTGAGGATTGCTATGATAGAGTGAAGTAGTTTCGTTTTTAGCAAAATATTTTAAACAGTTTGTTTAGTGTTGATTATCTCAATGTTCACTCAGTATAAAGGTATCATTATTTTTTAGTATTTTAGGAGTGTATCTAGTTTATTTTCGATACCGATCTCAATTTTGCCAAACTTGTAAGAAAAAAAATATATTATTGTTGATTTTCGTAAGATTACTAAGAAAAAATCTATTTTTTGATTATTTTTTAGGATGAACTCGAATACCAATAAGTAAACATTAAAACTTGCATTTTTAGTTTTATTTATGAACAATAGTACCAATAACACAAATACCTTGTCAAACATTGAAACTCAAGCGTATTGTTGAAAATAACGGCAATTAAACTCTGTGGTATTTATTACCCGGTAGCGAGTGTTCATGTTCGTAAATACCTAGCGAGTACCGCCGGGTTAAGAGCGCTTGTTCTCTAGGTAGATATATTCTGTCGCAGCCATTACGTCAATGGTCGCAGCCAGAGCCTAATTAACCGTTGGGTCGCGCGTTCGCATTCGTAGATTTACAACGCTTTGGTTAATTAATTATAGGTCCCCACGACGCTCGAGTAACTACCCATTTAGCGTCAATGCCCCCCCTACTATAGTATAGGTAGTAAATGTATTTTCGAGGTTTCTCAACAG
Organism: Limnephilus marmoratus; assembly: GCA_917880885.1. Taxonomy (NCBI): domain Eukaryota; kingdom Metazoa; phylum Arthropoda; class Insecta; order Trichoptera; family Limnephilidae; genus Limnephilus; species Limnephilus marmoratus. Next base: position 55,513,654 of record OU862910.1, read on the forward strand.
TAAAGTGGGGTACTATGGGAGAGTGTCAACTGTCGCCATTTGTGTCTAATACCCGAACAGTTTTGGAAATAGCCGATGATATCTGATCCTCAGCTGCGCACTTCAGTGCCGAGTTCCCTTGCTTCAGAAATACATAGACTATCCATTATAACAGAAGTTTAGTCCAGTTAAATTGTAATTGTAAACCAGATGATAACAAACACAACTCGTAATCTGCAAACCGAGTATCATTGAAATTGTCGATCATCTCAGAAGTATTGCTCATCAGAGAAAACCTTATCTTATAAATTCTAACCAATGTAAAATGATATGTACTATTGTAGAGGGCCACCAATATCCGGCCACTCTGGTGCTGACGGCCGATCATGACGACCGCGTGGTGCCGCTGCACTCGCTGAAATACATCGCACAGCTGCAGCACACGGCCAGCGGTGCCGACAAGCAGCGCAACCCGCTGCTGGCTCGCGTGGACACCAAGGCCGGACACGGTGGAGGCAAACCCACTGCTAAGATTGTAAGTCCACCCTGCTTAAACTACTTATGCGGTTTACCTTATTTTGCTTAGTCAATATTTCATTCAATAAGGATTTCTGCTCTGAGAATGTTTTATCTAGAAAAAATTCCTGCTTATTAAATGTTTTATTCAATAAGGATTTCTGCTCTGTGAATATTTCATTCTATTAGGATTTCTATTTTGTGAGGGTTTCATTCTATAAGGATTTCTGCTTTGTGGATGTTTTATTCATTAAGGATTTCTGCTTTGTGATGTGTTTTATTTAAAAACGATTTCTGCTAATTTATTCAATAAGAATTTCTGCTTTGTGAATGTTTCATTCTGTGTATACGGATTTCTGTTTTGTGAATGGTTCATTCTATAATGATTTCTGCTTTGTGAATGTTTTATTTAGTAAGAATTTCTGCTCTGTGAATGTTTTATTTGATAAGGATTTCTGCTTTGTGAATGTTTCATTCAATAATGGGGTTCTGCTTAGTGAATGTGTCATTTTATATACAGGGTGTTAAGGGACGTACTTGCAGGCCCGGACTGGGACCACTTGGGGCCCTCCGCTAAAACCTGTAAAGGGGCCCCCTAACGTGGGGAGGGGGGGGGGGCTTTAGAAAACGGGGGGTCCGGGGGCCTTCCCCGGATAATTTTTGAAAATTAGGTGCTTGAAAACAATGAAAATACGTTTCTACGCTATATTGGCACCTATAAAGAAGAAGGAATTCAGATAGGTTTTTATACGAATATTATGATTTTCGACTTTTCTTGACTTTATTATTTATTGAAATAAGAAATTCACAGTATTTTTAGGATACCACAACACTACTAAACACATGCTGTAGAACTACCTTTTAACGGAGTTCAAAATAAAGGGCAGGATTTTATTCACACCAAAGCATTAATGAATTATGTCAAAATTATTTGTGTAGTAAAAATAATGACAAACGGATTTTAGGGATTAGAAAAATAATACTAACATTTATGACTGGTCAGTGGTTGAGTGGGCGTAGCGCTTGGGTCCCACCCGAGCGTCGCGTGTTCGATTCCTCAGCTGGCTAAATCCTCCATCACAACACAAGTAACATTTTCGGCTTTCTGTGGTGGTAGTAGGAGATTTTCAAACATTGTTGGGTTTTTCGTATCCCGAGAAAGTTTGTCTTTCTTTTTAAAAAAAAATTTAAAAATTTAAAAAAATCCTGTGTGTTTAACAGTTTACAATGTTGTATACTAGAATAGAAGGGGCTTAACTTAACTGAAATGATTCGACGTTTTGCTCCCCTAGCTCTAAAGTAACAGTTTCTTTGTAAGCAACTCACTTGTTAAAGCTACTTCATCTATTATTTTATTTTTGTCCAAATTATAAAATAAATCCCTCTCAACATTAATAAAAAGCAGACTGGAGATAAGGTCTTGGCCTAAGGACGACCAAAGTCGATTTTTGAAGATTTTAAGTTTAGAAAAAACTCGTTCACATGTGACTTGGGTACAATTCAATTCAGTTCAGTCTAGATTGAATAAGTTCAAACAGAACAGAAAAAGCACCACTCTTTTAAGTTCTCTTCATTGTTTTTGTTCTGTTCGTAATATTAATTAATCAAATAATGTACCACAACTCAACTCTAAACAAAAAAATTAATTTAACTAAAAAAAAACTGCGCTGTAAATTTAGCAAACCGCATCGCATAATCGACTTGTAGTGACTTGAAAACAATAGTGTGGGGTGGATGTTATTATAAATGTAGGAGAAGGGGGAGGGGAAGGACGATATGCGCTTGCGCGGCCCTACTGAGTGATCAGCTGATCTGATAGGACATCGCGGTGCAGTTGTCGGTATTAGTTCATTTATGAGTTGTCTGCTGGACAGTGGACACACGACACAGGTCACACGGCGAGATATAAATAGTTGTTGGACATGTTCTACTTTTGGAAAATGTAATTTTTTTTTCGAAAATGTAAACAAACATTACCAAGAACACAAAATAACTAGTAACAAGACAAAAACTTTTTTTTTGTACGTTTTGTGGGGCCCCTTCGGGGCCCCCTCGCGCCGGGGGCCCTCCGCGATCGCAGACCTGCGGACCTGGCCAGTCCGGGCCTGCGTACTTGACTTACTCCAGTGATTCCTGACATTATTTGGAGTAAAAAATGTAAATGAAATTTTGGTCTCCGGTGACATTTTTGATGTTTTTAATGTTTATTTTTTCTACGAAAACATAAAAAAATGGTAGATGTTGGAGAGTTGGAGGCGGGGTAAGGGGTTGGTCGGATTCTCGGCTGAGTGACCAGTGATGAAGTTCGGAAGAAATTTTTTTTTGTTTGATTTTAAAGAAAAAAATTTTGAAAAAAAAAAAAGTTGTCAAAAAAGTCACCGGAGACCAAAATTTCATTTACATTTTTTACTCCAAATAATGTCAGGAATCGCTGGTTAAAGTAAGTCAAGTACGTCCCTTAACACCCTGTATAAGGATTTCTGTTTTGTGAATGTTTCATTCTGTAAGGATTTCTGCTTTATGAATGTTTTATTTAATAAGGATTTCTTCTTTTATGAATGTTTTACTCAGTAAGGATTTCTGCTTTGTAAATGTTTTATTCAATAAGCATTTTTGCTTTGTGTATGTTTCATTCAATAAGGATTTCTGCTTTGTGAATGTTTCGTTCTGTAAGGATTTCTGCTTTATGAATGTTTCATTTAATAAGGATTTCTAATTTTATGAATGTTTTATTAAATAAGGATTTCTGCTTTGTGAATGTTTCATTCTGTAAGGATTTCTGCTTTACGAATGTTTTATTTAATAAGGATTTCTTCTTTTATGAATGTTTTATTCAATAAGGATTTCTGCTTTGTGAATATTTTATTCAATAAGCATTTGAGCATTGAGAAGTTTTAATCAGTAAGGATTTCTGCTTTGTGTATGTTTCATTCAATGAGAATTTGTGCATTGTGGATTAATAAGAATTTGTTTTCAACTTCCAGATTGAAGAGCACACCGACATCCTGTGCTTCATGGCCCAGTCGCTGGGCATTGAGTTTGTCCAATAAGACTGCATTCCTCGTAATGTTCTTTTACCAGATGAGATGTAAAACAGTACAATAAGCTTCTTGTATTATTAATCTAGTATCCTAAGATACCCGACACCCATGTAACAAAGCTCCTGTATAATTAAGTTTGTATGGCCATGTATACATATCTGCATTTACTAACAATTACACATAATTTCTAATAAGTGCCATCTTTTTATTTACCCAAATGTTGTCTTCTGTGCATCAATTATCATAGAAAATAAAAATATTCAAATTGAAACTTACTGCCAAATTCTATTTTCGAGTTATAAGTTATAAGTTTTAAAAACACTTTTAAAAAAATGTCATCATGTAGGTGAGAACTAAGAAAAAATAATAGGTTATGTACAATTAACCACTTAGTAATTATTTAAATTACTTTCTGATATTCATGAGGATTCTTACATCTATCTGTAAGTAAGACATACATAACAAACAAATAATAAATCAAAATAAAAACTCCCTCTGGAATCATAATTCTGTGTATATATTTGCGAACAAAAGCACGAACCGAACCACAGATTACGAGAAAGGAACAAAGCAACCGCAAGCAGCGTCTCATGCAGCTTGCAGTTTCGTTTCTTTCCCATAACTCACGGTCAGGCTCACATGTGTATTTGCAGCCTTAGATTTGTAAATAAGTTCAATAGATTTTTTCTTCAAACTTTTTCAGGCAGGGACAGTTTGTCAAATAAGAGTAGAAAACTTAGGAGGGCGCCACTGTTCTTCAAATGGCAATACTAAAAATATAATCATGATGGTAATCTAAAGCTGTGTAACCTACATTTTTATTAAAAATTAAAAAGGCATAAAAGTGAAAAAAATATTATTTCATTGCAATATAGATAGATACCCATAGATCTCAAAATTAGAATTACGTATAGGTATATTATTATTATACGTTTGCAATTTTGTGTTAACATAATGAAGAATAATGATATTGTAATAAAATATAAAGCACACTTTAAATTGCTAACATTTATTTAATATTAGCAAGTACCTAGTGTTGTCTGGGCTTTAGATCATGTCTGTAATTTTAGATCTGAATATATTTAACTCATTCAGATCTAAAAGTGGTGGAACTAAACTAACCATTAAGGATTCTTCCTTTCTACTTACTGTTAAATTCAAATTTATGTTAAATTAAATGAAAGCCAATCACTTTGTAAAACAGAATTTAATCAAAGTTGTGTCATTAAGTAGGTACCTTAATAACAGTGCTTCTTCGATTTAATTTTTTTTTTAAGAACAAAAAAATGTTTTTTTTAAATGTGTATACAGTGTTCTGTATTTTCAGTGTCATTGCACTTTAAAAGAATATTTGACAGGTAAATTGGTGTTGCCAGCCTACAAATTTTGATGTTCCACATTTTATATATATATATATATATATACACTTGAACACCATTATATTAAAAAAGCTCAGTCAAAGTCAAATGAATGAGCAGTCAACTCTCTAGCCTAAAGAAAGCCACCTAGTTAAAGTCTTGCTTGGATAATAAAGTGAATGCAGCAGATTATTGAAACCGGAAACATAACAGACTGAAAGATATAAATGCTGAACGGTTGAGTTAAAACAGGACTTTACTATGCTCAGTCAATAATAAACTTCTGACAATAATTGAAGTCACCAAAATAGTTGTTGGTGGTGACAGGAATTGCATCACCCATACTCAAATTGTGCTGGTAGATGAAAAAATAAATAAATAGTCAATTATAATATTTATTTGGGAACATACATACAAAACATAGGTTTTAAACACTATACATAGATTAATTTCTTATAAAAATTATTATTGGCACAAGACAACCGAATACATACATAATAGTTTGTTTAGTGTTGAGTGCGCAGACATCCAAATTGAAAGACCTGTCAATCAGGGAAAGAGGAACAAATCAAGTTGAGCGGAGCAGGGAGACGCTGTGACCGTCTTCTTTTTTTCTATGGTTTTTCAATAAATGAATCTGATAGTATATAGGCAACTAGCATTGTAATATGTATAACTATTTAGTAAAGGGAAAACAAAGTATTAATTTGAAAGCAAAATCGGCATAACCCTTTTTACAATGGTGTGCAAATTGCTGGCTGTGTAAAAAAAACTTAACTACGAATCGCCTAAACAATAGTTTGGGCTTGTTTTGAAAATTGGATATTTTGTTACACTACTTAGTAGACATAAAAATGTCTTATAATTTGCCCGTCTCGCTCATTTTTAACATCGCTATGCTAGGCGGTTAGGTTAACAATGAATATTCAGATCCTGCGCAGAAAAGTCCCGGAATGGATTGTGTTGCAAACCATTGCCTTACTTTAGTGAAACTTTACTTTTAGGGTCCGGTTATTTCATTTTGCACTCTTTAGCGGTAAACTAATGTCGTAGTTTCTTCAAAGCATTTTTGAGTGCTCTTTTTCTCAAAAATATTGTCATGTGGTTTGCCTCCAGCTTGTCAAAATGACACCCAGCTTTCATGTTGGGGCAAGTCTATTGGTTGAGAGCTAGGTGGAGGTGGCATACCTCAACTGTTCCTACATTATTTTATTATAACCAGTACCGAAATTTTTAATATTCTTTAAAAAGGTCTTCTGAAGTTGTACGAACACACTTTCATCGAATTAAATTAAAATATGTAAAAAAAAATTATGTGAAAGTGGAATGTTGAACTAATATAATCTCTAAAGGTTAATAAAACGTATTTTATTTTAAGGTGTTAGTTCGTACTGCGGGCTTCTGAATACAGAGAGAAACATCTCCGGTGGTGATGGCCAAATTTGCGAAACTTTCATCCACATATCTGTTCGGGTTGCCTTGGTAGTTCTGCTCCCTCAGGGGTCTTGAGGCCTTCTCTCTCCGCTCGTGTTTGATGACCATCGGCTTGGGAAGACTTTCAGCCATCAAGCCGACCCGGAAGTTCCTTGGGAGTCTCTGCTCGGGAGGTGTTTCAATCTAGAAGAAAATAATAAAATAAAATTCATTTTACATCCTTGATTCAAAATGCCAGCGGTTTTTTTGAGGTTTTTATTAAATGCCTGTCTGTCGGACTGTCTGCTGAATAAAACAATATAATCTTTAAATATATGGTAAGGTACAAACGAAGTCGAAGTGTGAAGTCGATTTTATATTTTAATTTTTATTGTTTCTCTTTTTTATATTAACTAAGACCAACACTGTTTGTTTTGTTTAACTATGCATTTACAATTTAAGTACAACTGAAAAATGTCCTCTAAAACTTAGGGAACATACCCATACTACGTGATTCGTTCAGGGGGGGGTCTTCAAAATACTACGCTTGGTACAAATGAGTGGCGGGGGGCTTAGGTTTTTAGTCACCGGGTGGGAAGGGAGGGGGGGTTAAAAATTGCAAAAAGTTGGTCTCATAGTATGGGTACATTCCCTTGGGTGAACTCCTTGTGTGGAGGACAATATACTATAGCTTTGTAATGTAAATATACTAAAAATAAAAATAAATAAATAATAACTGCACTAACAAAAATGAACGACTCATAGAATGTTGGCAGTCCATGGATCATATTGAGCATGTTTTAAACACAGATGAGGTGAAGAAAACTGAGATAAACAACATAAATGCGAGGATACTCATTGTCTTGAAGTCAATTATTGTAGTTTGGGCCAAATTCATCTAAATTAATGATGCTGGTGCTGATATTAAATCTACGGAAAGACAGGTGGAGGAAGATAAAATAATATAATTACCATTCTAGTGACAGCAGATGATTTGTAGGCTTTCTCCTGAAGCGGGGAAGCCTCCTGAGGGACCTTGATGCACTCTCCGCGGGATGGCTCCCTCTGCGCGTGCTTCTCCCATAAATTGATCCCAGGACTTACGTTCTTAAACTTGGGCACTACAGGACTGTTCTTAATATAATATTGGACTGGACTAAGTATGTTATCATACTTGGACGGGGTTGTCTTGGACGGAGTTAAATAAGTCTTTGATGGAGTTGATTTTGACGGGGTGAATCTGGATGGCTTTGTAGCTGGAGGAGTATTGTAGAAGAACCTCTTCTTACTTGGTACTTTAAACGGAGACACATCACTGGTAGAGCTGGAAGGAGGAACAAATCGGGGAGACCGCAATTTAAACTTGTTTTCTTTACTTTCCAATGAAAATTTCTTTTTTCCAGCTGGAGATAGAGACCTTGTAGTGTTGTCGATTTCTTTTTTGGCTTCTGTTTGTTTTTTCTCTTGCTTGGACATGGTATCATAGTTCATGCCGTATTTGATCAGATAGTCCATTTCTTCCAAAGTATCGTTGAATTTCAAAGAATTATTGCCAGACGAGTGTCGAGAGGAACACGAAGAATCATCCAATATCAGTGATCTCCGAAGGCCTTTACTGTTACCCTCGTCCTTAGCGGAGTAGTCCTCCAATTCCTCCAGAGTATTGTTACAAACGTTAGACCGGTCGGGTGTGTTCACTGGTTCAGTGTTGGATTCGTAACTATTGCATGTATCGTATTTGTCATCAGATTGTGTTCCTGTGGAGTCCTTAGCTTTTGACACATCAAAATATTTATCTGTATCTTTCGATATGTCCAAATATTCACTAGCTTTCAACGTGTCTGGAGCAACTGTTTTTGCTAAAGGACTAAAAGTAATTAAATTACTACTTTCATTGAGATGATCTAGTCTTTTTTTGTTTAAAAGAGTCTGTTTGATTTGTAATGGACTCATTACGAGCTGTTCCATTCTGACAAAACTTTCATCTGAAACTTGCCTCCATTTCGGCTCTGGTGATAATATGGTGTAATCGAAACTAGCAAATTTGTCTTTTTCGGGGGAGGACTCGCATTCAAAATCAACATCGGGGACTAGTTCATCTTCCAACAGAGGTTCACTATTATGGACCCGTCCCACTATACTCATCCAACGGTCCGATATAGAACTGTCCAAACTGCTGCACTCTTTTACCGTTTTATAATCCTCTGTCTGTATTGTGTCGGTCAACTCATTTCCACCGATAATAGTGTTCGCATTGGATTCCCAATCGTACATTTCAATTATCTTTTTCTTTTCAGCAATATTAGGATCAGATCTTATTTTGAGAAGTTGTAAAATGTTTACGTTGTATTTTTCAGTGGAGCATCTAAAAAATGACACTAACATAAAGTTTATCTTATTAAAAAATATTTGCAAGCAACTGGCAAACAAGCTTTCAGACATTAGGAAGATTAGTGCGCCATAAATAGAGGCGAACGATTATAATAGCAAGGTTAATAACACTACAATACACGTAATAAATATGTTATGTACATTTGCAAATCATCGAACGAAAAACTCCTTTGGAAATTGGTATTAGAGTATCCTTGTTGGAAATCGATGTTACGAAACATTACAAATATTCGGGAATAATATGGCGATAAATGATGTACTTATTATTATTATTTACCACACCTTCTATAAAAACACAATGGGAGCGAAAAGGTTTAACTGCTTCCAAAACAGCACTTTCAACTTTCAAACTTATGACGATAACGAACTGCCAAAAGTGCCAAATTTGAAAACTATTGTTTATAGCCGCTTGATAGTCTCGCTAGCCCGGAATCTCTTTATCCGTTAAATCCATAGTGAAAAATATCTTCTTTTCTGGTTGTCTGTGGTGCACTGGACGGAAGCATGAATATTGTGAGCAACATAAATCTAAAGCCCTTTCATTCATTTTGATTCATTTTTTCATGGTGGGCAAGGCAATGACGTTATATATAAAGGGCAAGGTAACTAAATTATAATAGCAAGTTGTAGAATCTTTCTTCTTCTTTGACTTTTCCCCACAAAGTGTAGAACAAAGAAAACTTTACTTATGTACGGATCTGCAAAATTAAGTGTGGCCGAGGGGACTCCAGATACTAATATCTACAGCCTGTATGTTTGACGAATATCTACAGCTCATATGTTGAACTAATATCTACGAACTTCAGAGTGTTGATTAATATCTACAGAGCTTAGGTTAAACTAATATCTACAGAGCATAGGTTGGACTAATCAGCTAAATGTGTCCAATAGTCCGATATTAGGGGTTTTTACATACATACTTACATAAATTAAGTTTTTTAAACTGCATACGCAATATTACGTTATTCCAATATGCTATACACAATTGCAAATCCAACCTCTGCCAGTGCTGTAGATATTCGTCAACACTTTGGTTCTCATAGATATTAATCAACAGTTTGAGCTGTAGATATTCGTCAACACTTTGATTCTCATAGATATTAGTTAGATTTTTTCAGTTTTTGGAATTCCTGTAGATATTAGTAGACGCCTCCGCCGAGGGTACCTTAATGTAGATCTTATCTATGATCTTATCCCGAGAGGAAGCCCCGGCGAGGATTTTTTTGACAAATATTTTTCTAGGGCCCCATAACCGCTGGTTTTAAATTTCGAAATTCTAAATCTGGGCCTGACTATACACACATAAAAAAAAAAAAATTGACATCCACCCTAGAGTCGTGTGTTCAATTCCTCGTCTGGCTAAATCCTCCGTCATGATACAAGCAACAAGCAACATTTTCCGCTACTGTGGGTGGAGCATAAATATATCAAACCACCCACCCTGTGGAGGTAGTAAAACATTTTCAAATATTTTCAAATAATCCGGTCTTTCTTCTGTAAAAAAAATCAGTTTATAACGCTAACAGTATGCAATAATATTATATAATTAGATAAAAATGTGAACAACTATAAATAATAAAAAAATCATAGGTTTAAATTATTGTCAAACATAATTAGAGCAATGACAAATTATTATATTTTGTTAGGCAAATGAAAATCAAAAAGCAAATTTTTATTCTTGAACAAAATATTTTAATCGCAGCCAAGATTGTAGGTACTTCATCGGAAAAAAGATGTATAAAAATAGCAACAAAAATTTATTGATACAATATTTATATAGTAGATAGTAGCAGTAGATACAGACTCCGTGCTGTCGATTTTGTCGACCCCTTCGTTTCTTTTTACCTACCTATATTTTGCAAGTGATAATAATTATTACGTGGTTACTACCTACCTACCTACTATTTCATCTAATTTAAATAATCTCGTTCTACTACAATACCTATTCACTTGCTGTTTGCAAAAATGAACAGGTAGCAAATTTTAACAAATAAAAAAATGGCTTTTCACCAAAGGAGTGTTCCTAATCATTGAAATATGACAGAAATCAAAAGGAAGCGGATAAGGCTGGCAGCATACACACGTTTTCCGTATTCGATTTCCTAATGCGGAATTTCGATTTGGAATTCCGTGACACTAGCGCAAACGTTCGTTTTTCTTCATTCGGAATGTATACACGACACACTAGGGATGGACATTTAAAATATACATCGATGTTTTTTCCGATGTAATGCATCGATCGGTTGCATTGATGTATTGAGAAATACATCGATGTTTCCAAAACATCGATTGTTTTTCGCAATGGACATATTTAGACCTTAAAGAAAACTAGGTAAGTTAAGCACAAGGAAAAATATTTTTTTAAATTCACAATCACACAGCAAACACAGTGGTTAAAATTGATATTTATTAAGTAGGTACTTGTTCTATGGGATTACTTCTAGGCAAGTACCTACCTAATTTTATTATTTTATTTCTGTTTCATTATTCGAATTAGTTCTATAGAAGAAAACAAAAGTAGGTAGCTTAAATGTCTTACGAAAAAAATGTGTTCCAATAAGCAGATCACAATGTAAATCCTATAAAAAATCAGGATTATATAAATAAAAGAATAATAAATTACGACCAGATAAACAACACAAAACAAGCGTTTGATTTACAAAAGTGAGTACCACAGAAAACCTCCACCTGAAATCAAACAAGAGCGTAAAAAACGCCATATGGTCCTTCGATAGCCCGATGAAAACCAGCTCATCCCAAGAAGTCCGGTCGTACATCATAAGGTATTAAGGCATAAAAAATAATAAGTTTTGTAAAATAACGCGTAGAATTCGCCACCAAGAGCCACTCTTTTTGCGTGAAATTATAATCTAATTATAATTATATTATATTATATATATAAGGTGGTACAAACAAAAGGTTATTTTAAATAATTTAATGTGTATGTTTGTGTAAAAAATTCTTCATTATGCCACAAACATTAAAATCACTGGTGAAGAAGCGCGGTGAATTGAAAGCACAATTAACACGGTTTAAGAATTACCTACGAAGTGATTCAGTTGATGTAATAGAAACGGAAACAAGATTAGAGGAGGTAAACTCATTGTTAAATCGCTTTAAGAATATACAATCTCAGATCGAAGAGTTTGATAGTAACTCAGATGAAGCAGATAGCCAACTTGAGTGTTTTGAATTAGAATATTATCAAGTAGTGACGTTAGCAAAAAAATCCATAAAAAGCATTGAAAAAATTGATGATACTAACAATATTAAAATCAAATTACCAACGTTTTCGCTTCCAGAATTTAGTGGTGATTACTCGAAATGGTTATCTTTTAAGGATGCTTTCATCACATTAGTGGGTAATAACAAATCTTTAGATAATTTCCAGAAAAATTACTATTTGCGTGACTGTTTAAAAGGAAAGGCCTCAGAAATATTAGACGCACTTGAAATTACCCAAGACAATTTCGAAATAGCTTGGCAGGTTTTATCAAATAGATTTGAAAATAAGCGTGTAATAGCTAATCAACATTTATATTCATTGTTTAAGCTCAAGGAATTAAAACAGGAAAGTCACGTCGCCTTGAGAAATTTATTAGATCAAACACAATTACATTTGAATTCATTGAAAAACATAGGTCTACCCACGGAGTATTGGGATGTAATAATAATTTATATTTTAGCCAACAAATTAGATTCCAATACCCGGATCTATTGGGAACAATATCCAACTAAAGAAAAAATACCGACATTGCAAGAATTTTTAAAATGTTTGACAGACCGGGCGATAGTATTGGAAGCATCGGAAGCAACATGTTCCACAGCCAAACCTGTATTTGCGCATCATAAACCGTCAAGTTACAAAAAAGAATCTTCAGTTTCATTATTGTCGCAAAGGTTGAAATGCATTGTTTGTAAGGAAAATCATAAGATTTATTTCTGTAAACAGTTTTTGAAACTAAACCAACATGAACGGTTTGAGAAAATCAAGCAATTACAAGCTTGCATCAAGTGTTTAAATGTAGGTCATTCAACTAAAGAATGCAGGAGTAAGAATAATTGTAGAACTTGCAATAAGGCAGGACACAACACGTTACTCCATATTTTCCCTAAAGAGGATCAAGAAACTGAGAATAGCATGGATCAAGTACCAGTCTCAAACCATTCCACCTTTGGAGAAACAGAAAAAACAATTTTGTTATCAACGGCAATGGTGAACGTAAAGGACAGTAATGGAATTATTCATTCAGCGAGAGTATTGTTGGATAATGGTTCTCAGGTGAATTTCATAACTGAACGATTTGCTAAAAAATTAAACATAAAGTACAAGTCATTAAATATGCCGGTCTCTGGGTTACATAATAATATAACAAATATAAAGAAGAGCATCTCGTTTGAATTTTCATCAATAAACTCTAATTACAAAAAACTTGTTACTTGCTTGGTATTACAAGAAATCACCAGCAAGTTACCGCAGACCTCTTTTCCAAAAAGAGAGGCAAACATACCACCAGGATTGAAATTGGCCGATCCTGAATTTTCCACTTCCGGTCATGTGGATATATTACTCGGCTCCGAACTATTTTGGGAAATGCTGACCACTGACCAATTGAGATTAGGAACAATTGGACCTACGCTGCAACGCACTGAACTTGGATGGATATTATCCGGGCCAATTAGAACGTGCACTACAAAAAAGGAGCAAGAATAATCCTCATGTCACTTATCGTTAAATATGATTCACAATCAAATTGAAAGATTTTGGAAACAGGAGGAATTGGTGTCCATCAAGCACCAAAATTATGAAGAAAAGGCATGTGAAGAGAGCTTCACGTCCACCCAAAAAAAGGATGAAAATGGGCGTTTTAAAGTAAGCTTACCATTCCGACCTTGTATAGATCAAATAGGTACTTCCTTGCCAAAGGCAAAAAAAAGATTTTTAAACTTGGAAAAGAAATTATCTTCTAATATGGATTTGAAACTTCAATACATTAAATTCATGGAAGAATATGAAAACTTAGGTCATATGACAAAATTTGAACCAGTTTCAAATGAAGAAAAATCATACTATTTACCTCATCATGCAATCAAAAAGGAAACCAGCAGCACTACCAAACTAAGAGTGGTGTTCGACGGCTCCGCAAAAACCTCCAGCGGGATATCAATAAACGACGCGTTAATGGTTGGTCCAATAATACAGAATGATTTATACACCCATTTGTTGAATTTTAGAAAATATCAAGTGGTATTGACGGCTGACATAGAGAAAATGTACAGGCAGGTCAATATTAGAGAGGAGGACCGCGTCTTCCAAAAAATACTTTGGCGAGCATCTCCAGAAGAGGAAATGGGCCACTTCAAATTTAATACGATAACTTATGGTATGGGACCGTCATCTTTCTTAGCCACGCGTTGCTTGAAGCAGCTGAGTATGGAAAACGCACACTTGTATCCTGAAGCTAGTCTCATTTTAGAGAAAGATTTTTACATGGATGATCTAATTACAGGTGGAAACGATGTGGAATCCTGTAATTTGTTAAAAGAACAGTTAATCTCCATAATGAATTCGGCCGGTATGAACTTAAGAAAATGGCGGTCTAATTCTTCTGATTTGTCATCGGAGGCCGGTCAGGCCACTGATATGGTAATTTTGGACAAACCAGAAGGAGAAAAAATTCTAGGCTTAGCTTGGAATTGCCAAAAAGATAGTTTTTTATATCACGTGGTACTACCGTCACATCCTATTTATAATAAACGGAATATTTTGTCGCTGATTGCTAGTATTTTCGATCCATTAGGTTTGCTAGGACCAGTAACCGTGAATGCTATGCAGAGATTATGGCAAGAAAAGATATCTTGGGATGAAGAAATACCTATAGAAATTCTGAAGCTTTGGAAAAAATATTTAGAAGATTTAAAAGGTGTAAATTCTTTTCAAATACCTAGAAAAATTATATGTAATCAAACTGTAAATATACAATTGCACGGATTTTGTGACGCATCCCAAAAAGCATATGCTGCTTGCGTATATATGCTATCCACAGACCAATCAGGAAAACGGCATTCTCAATTAATTGTCACGTAAATAATTATCAATTTGTGATATAATTATTTACCTGACCACTAACCTGATAATTTGAACAGCACGGAATGGATTGGCAACACTTTTTTTTCTCTCTGGTTTTTACTTTTTGAATTGGCACCGTACGGGAAGCCGGTGTTGATTCGACTTGTCACTTTAGTGATAGTTTTGGATTTAAAAAATGGGATAATCTCTTCGTTACAAATTGTTTTAAACGATTTTAATCGCGAGCCGGGCGATGTACATTTTGCGAACGCTTCTTTCTGATGTGATCGGAACGCTGTTTCTAATGTGATTGGTCGCCGCCATTGGGACCGATATTTATCCGCGAAATAACGGTATTGTTAATTACCGACATAATCGCGACTGGCATATTGAAAAGCTTTGCGAGGGAGAGTCCTTATGACCTGGTACGGTCATTGCTGCTCATATTTGTGACGGATGGTTACTCGGCGTTCATTTCCTGATGGGTGTGTTGACGGAAATCGTGTTTCATCCGGTGGGGTCAACCGGAGCACTGGTGCTGATCTTGGATACTACTCCCTAGCGGGGAGTCCTCATTCTCTGGCCTTCCTGGGGGTCTTTCCTGGTTCCCATCCTGGAGATTGCGAGAGAATATGGCCCGCGGTTCATCAACGCGCTATATTCAAGTAAATTAAGAGTTCGTGTCAGTGTAGAATTAGATAAAGATCCATGGTCCGCAGGTACGATATTTCTTTCTGCTTAATTATATTCCTGTCAAATCTGTTATGAATCTGTTATGTTTCAGAATCTGTTATGTTTTTGGGGATGTGAAACCCGGCCCCTCAAAAGGGCAACATTGTTATGTTCTTTATAAAATTATACTGGGCTTTGGCTGTTTTGGAAATGAACTCTTTTATTACTGAAACCAATTTAACCTCACAAGTAGAAACCTGTTTTCGTTTATTCCCAAACATTCTTGTTCTTTTTTTATTCTGGAACAAAAAAAGCAGAACCTTCCTACATTACGGATCGCTAGGACCCACATAACCTGAGAGAGAGAGAGATAACCTTATATTTGGCGCTCCCAACGTTTTAAGTTGAATATTCTGCTTTTGGTGCCCGTATATTCTAACGGTCTGTTATGTTTTAAGTTTCTGCTTCTTTTTCCGAATTTTCAAGGTTGGATATGTATTATTCATTAATATCTTCATACTGTTATAATGGTACCAGTGTGTGTGTGTAGATGCGTTATAAATGTTATAATGGATTATATGAAATATTTCGCGGTATTTTGAAATTTTGTGCATATTATTATGTCATTTTTTTGCTTTGCTTTAATTTGTATTGGTTTCCGGTTGAGCTTCGTTCGCTCTCAAATTTTGTGTAACGTAAACATAAATATACCTTCTAGAACAGCTTCGTTCTTTTTTTTTCGGATAATATTTTCGGGACATTTTTGTAGGCTGGCAAGTTTGTCTATGGTTATGTCAGTTGTTATTACAGATCAGCTGAGAGCGATTTTTGTTGACATGTGTCGGATGTCATTATTATACTTCGATTGTGTTATCGTAATAACTTTATAAACAATTTTCCGGACTTAATATAGTGTTATTCGGTTTATTTCATAAATATTAACTATTTTATATGGAATCATTTGGAATTTTTTCTTCGTTTTTTTACATAAATAAATTCCATTTGACAAAATGTCGTTGTCTAACATCAACGGGGCCTCAAAAGAGGAAATGATTCAGATGCTTTCTGACGTTAATATTACTCCAGAACCCACTTTGTCCGCCATGAGAGAGCAAGCGCGAATTTACAACAGGAACCTTAAACAATCTAGTGGTACTTCTTCTCAACAAGAAACAAGCAGTGATGAAAGTCCTAATACAAATACCAACATAACTAATAATTATTATCAGAATATAACTACAAATCCTTCCGTACATAGCTGGGGTGTTAAGTTTAACGGATCTTCAGACATCCGTGACTTTATACAACGTGTGGAGGAGTTATCTAGGTGTCGTCGTATTGAGTTGCCGCTTGTTGTCACTTCGTTTGCTGACCTTTTGGAGGGAAGAGCATTGCTATGGTATCGTACCATTTATAAAGATAATTTAACTTGGCTAGAACTGAAAAAACTAATTTTATCGCGTTTTGATCCAATCGCTAACCAAACCGAAGCTTTAAAAGCTCTCTTCTCTATGAAACAGAAGTATAATCAAAGCGTAGTTGATTATGTTGAAGACGTGCAATTAGCTAATTTAAGATTAAACGTTCAACTTCCGGAAGAACAAATTGTGGATTTAGTGTGCAATAGCCTATTGCCGAAATATGCTCTTGTTATTGCTTATTTTGAGGATAAAAATTTAAATTCCTTAATTAGTGTTTGTAAGCGATTTGAAAAAAGTTTAGCTATTTCCGACGATGAAGCAAATTCGGTCAAAGACAAGAATAAACCGTCATCCGTTCCGTTGAATAATAATGCTGCACATTCTTCTTCTTCTTCTTCTTCTTCACCTTCTGCACAATTTTATAGAAATAAATTACTTTGCGCTTATTGTAATATAAAAGGTCATTCCAAGCCTTTTTGTAGGAAATGGAAGTATGATTCTCAGAAGAATCATACCAAGCGACAAGCAAATCCTGAACGACATAATTCAAAAAACTAGACGGGGGTCCCCCACATTCTGCTAGCGAGGATGCTAGGAGACCACCGATAGTTTCAAACTCGAGTACCAGTCCCATCGACCATGACATGGACGCATTCATGCCGATGATGACCAGCGGTCAAGATATTAGACCTCATGTTAATATTGCAATTAACAATTTAGTTTTTTCAGCTCTTTTGGATAGCGGAGCTAGTGTGAGTTGTTTTGGTGGTTCACTGTATAGGTTTTTCTTAAGTTTAGGTTTTAAGTTAGATAAGCTTGATTCTTACGTTACCACCGCGGATGGTAAACATCAAGATGTAATTGGTACTATGCGGGTACTAGTTACTTTTAATAGTATTAAGAAATATATAATTTTTTTTGTAATTCCGTCTCTTTCTCCCGTGATTGTTTTGGGAGTCGACTTTTGGAAACAATTTGACATCGCTCCTCAATTGTTTTCAAAGGCCAACAGTGGACGTGATGTTGAGAATACTTTAAGTGAAATTCGCAAGATCACGTCAGCTTCCCTACTGTCCCCTCAAGACAATCATAGGCTAAATAATGTAATTGATAAATTTAAGTCAATTTCGTTTGAAAAATGTGGACTGGGTCGTACTCATTTAGTGCAGCATAAAATTAATACAACAGGAGATCCCATTAAGCAACGGTATTACCCTTTGTCTCAAACTCGTCAGCAACAACTTGAATCACAACTTAAGGAAATGTTAGATTTAGGTGTTGTTCGCCGTTCGCGTTCGGCTTGGTCGAATCCGGTTTTGATCGTGCCTAAGAAGGATGGTTCTGCAAGGTTCTGCTTGGACTCTAGGAAACTTAACAGCGTCACGACAAGGGATTCGTACCCCTTGCCGTATATTTCGCGCATTTTAGACAAGCTACGTGGTGCACGCTTTATAACCTCTATTGATTTATCGAAAAGTTTTTGGCAGATACCTTTACATAAGGACTCTTGTTCTAAAACGGCTTTTGTTGTACCAGGTCATGGACTTTTTGAATTTGTTAGGATGCCATTTGGTCTGAAAAATGCACCTAGTGAATTACAGCGTCTTGTTGATGCTCTTTTTGGTCCAGAGTTCGATGAAAACGTTTTCTGCTACCTGGATGATTTAATTATTATTTCAGAAGATTTTGAGTCACATTTAGAATTGTTAAATAAAGTTTTCACACGTATTAAAGAAGCAGGTTTAACAATTAATCTCAAAAAATGTGAGTTTTGTAAGGACGAGTTGAAGTATCTGGGTTATATTGTTGATGCAAAGGGTCTTCGCACAGATCCAGTCAAGCTAGAGTCTATTCGAACTTACCCCACTCCTAAGAATTCTAAACAGTTAAAAGCATTTATTGGACTTTGTGGATATTATAGACGTTTCATCAAGAATTTTTCCACAATAGCGGCCCCTTTAACAAGACTCACTGGCTCAAGAAAGGGGGTGAGTAATTTTTCTTGGTCTTCAGAGGCTGAAGACTCTTTTAAAAAATTAAAAAAGGCATTAACTTCCGCGCCGGTTATCAATTGTCCTGATTTTTCACTTCCATTTACCATACACTGTGACGCGAGCAACGTTGGGATAGGCGGCGTGCTCACACAGGTCTTTGAAGGAGAAGAACACCCGGTTTCTTTTTTTTCTAGGTGTCTGAACATTCACGAGCGAAACTACGGCGTGACGGAGCGCGAACTCTTAGCGGTGTTAGATTCGGTGAATCACTTCAGGCCCTACATAGAGGGAGTTCACTTCACAGTAGTAACTGACCACTCCAGTTTGCAATGGCTAGTGTCTTTATCAAATCCGACAGGCAGACTTGCACGTTGGTCTACCCGCCTTTCTCAATTTTCTTTTGACGTAGTCCACAGGAAGGGTAAATTTAATACTGTACCCGACGCTCTTTCGCGTAAAGACGATTTAACTATTGGAGCCATTGACAACCTTCCTACTAGCACGGATAATTGGTACAATAACTTATTTACTAATTGTAAAAATAATCCTCAACGTTTTAATAATTTTCAAATTAAGGATAATTGTTTATTTCGTCACTCTAAGTCCCGTTTCGCTCTACAGGAGGATACAGCTTGGAAGCTGGTAGTTCCTTTTAAGGACCGTAACGCTATTTTAAGTAAAGAACACGAGTCTATTAGCTCTTGCCACCCAGGTGTATTCAGAACATATAAGAAAGTTCAACTCCGTTATTTTTGGCCGGGTATGTATAATGATGTCAAAAAGTTTGTTAATAAATGTAAAACGTGCAAGGCACATAAAATAAATACATCTGCGCCGGCTGGCATTTCTACGAATCCAAAATTAGTCAACAGACCGATGCAAATGTTGTCTATCGACCTTGTTGGTCCTCTTCCACGTAGTTACGCGGGATTTATGTACATTTTATCGGTTGTTGACGTTTTTTCGAAATATACTTGGATTTTTCCGCTCAGAAATGCTACTGCTAAAAGCATTGTTAAAAATGTAGAACAATATATTTTCTTGGTACACGGTGTTCCGCAAACTTTTATATGTGATAACGGGAAACAATTTGTCTCAAAAGAATTTAAACAATTGTTATCAGATTATAATGTTCCCATGCCTTTTTATAACGCTTATTACACCCCGCAAAACAATGTAGTTGAGCGGTATAACCAAACTATCGGGACTGCCTTGTCTATCTTGACCGAGTCTGACCATCGTAATTGGTCCAGATTTCTGCCTCAGATTCAGTCAGCCTTGAATAATACGGTTAATTTCGCAACAGGTTTCACGCCTTTTTTCCTCATGCACGGAAGAGAACAAATCATTGACGGAAAATTTCATGAAATAAATATTTCTTCTGGTGTCGCAGACACTACCCTAAAACAATCTAGAAGTGAATTTGCTAAAAAATTGGAAGAGTTAGCTCCAATTTATGAGCAAGTTTCTAATGCATTACTACAAGCTTTTAAAAAGAATGCCCAACACTACAACTTGCGTCGTAAGTCGGTTATTTATGATGTTGGAGACGTCATTTGGAGGAAAAATTTTGTTCAATCCAGTGGACCAGATTATTTCTCTCATAAATTGGCACCTAGATTTGTTCGCAATGTCATAAAGGGTAAAGTCTCTGATTTAATTTATACTTTGGCAGATATGAAAGGAAAAATAGTAGGAAATTTTCACGTCAAGGATATCGTTCGTTTAGACTAATTATTACTTTAAGTACATTATAGGAAGCCAATGTCGTGGTGTGTAAGACTACCAACCTTCCACTCCATTTCATTTGTTTCTTTATGTGTTTGTTCAGGTTATGTGTCTTGGAGTTTGGTACCTCCAAAGCATGTGGTCGGAGTAAACGCAATATTCTAGTTTATTGATGATAAACGGTTATTTACCCTCGTTCAACTAGAATCTGATCTGATGATCAGTGGCGCCCAAACCTTAAGTCATTATTTTTTTTTCTCTCTCCTTCACATGACTTATTTTTTTTTTTCTCTCAAGTGATATATATAATTAGATTGGATATGAGTATTTCTCGTTTTTTTTAGTAGACACCCTGTCTATATTATTTCTGTCAGTATTATCACTGCAATGCACACACGCACACATTGGTATCGCATCTCTACTCCGTCAGTTAACGGATATTTTGTATTGTTCCCTACTTTTAAATCTAAATCCATTTTTTTTCTCTAGTTCAGTGGAGCTTTCTTTCCATTTTGTCGTCCCTCCGACATGCCTTATAACCAAAGATCCTCCAAGGAACTAGAGAACAAAATATATTCTTAAGTGTAGTTCTTTGTGTAGCAGAGATTTGAGCAACTTTCTGGTATACAAAATGTGTATATTTTCATAAATAGATTATATTATATAATAAATAGATTATATTTAGCTAGTATTTGTTACAATTAAGTTTGGTTTAGCTTTCCTTAAAGTGAATAATATTAAGTCATAGTTTATTAACAACATTATTATGTCTTTCTAACAAAGGTAGTACTGCTTCGGCGTACTTTCCTATTAAGTAATTCCAGCATGGAATATATAATACTCTACCTCTAGCACAGGAGAGCGTATTTTTGTATAGCTTATAGTCATAAGTAAAATATTTATATTAGTCTCACTGCTGAAACACCAGTGTTTCTCTACACAATTTTGTACCTAGTGTCATTCAAATGTTTTGATTGATCACCAATTTAGATAGTGTCGATTATCACAATATATTCGATCACCAATACATATTGTCTGTTCAAGAAATTTTGCCTTTTGCTTACTTTTGAAGTAATATTTTGAAGGATCTCCGTCTACGGTGTGATCTCAGTCTTTTTCTTGTGCAAACTATGTACACTGTTTTAGTTATTAAAATGGCTTGTACTCTATATATTTTTTCATAGTGGTTCACTACTATTAGCTAGGTTTTTTTTGTTAAATTGTAATCCCTATGCATTCAGCTAAACATTCTAGATTCTGTTTCGCTTGTCTTTGTGTTCCTACTGATACTCATTATTACCACTTGTAGACAGGTATATCTTTGGTATTGTAAAACCTGATCTAATTTTTTTAATTTTGAAACATAGGTATTTCTTATTATGTAAACCCTATTGTAACCACCTGTACGGATAGGTATTTCTAAAAAATGTAAACCCTAATCTAACCACTTTTAGTAGACAAGTTTTGCAATCTTGGTCTAACTAATTCATTAATACACAAGTACTACTCATATACTTATGGTTCTACATTGTTATAAATCTGTTTTTTAAACTGATAGTTAAATATCTCTGAAAGATATTCCTCATTCTAGGTTTAATGTCTGTTCTGTATTTTGTTGAATAAAATTCTATGTTAACCTATTAGACCTGTTGGACCTAGGTAGATAGAATAGTTACCTTTTCGCTATTAATAAATAGCCTAAATTCAGTGAAGTGAGGGATGGTTGACCACCCTAAAGTGAAGCCTCCTTTTTAATAGCAAAATTTCCTGCTGAAGGAAAAGTGATGCTTTGTGCATAATTTTTTTTTCTTTTCATTGATTGTGTTCTTTATTTTTAAGATGTTCCCGATGTTAGGATGTCATGAGAATAACAGGTCTGGACTTCAGCCAGTAATGCCAGCACCCAGCTCCATCGTTGCTGAAGGTGTTGTAGACTCCTTATTCTCGTACCATCCTATTATCATTGTTCTTTCAATCTATCTAGATTTATATGATTTATTGTTTATGATTGCTAATGGTTACTTGTTGTAAAATTTCTGGATACCTGATGGACCTATCTTCTAGTTAGTTAGTTAGTTAGTGTACCTTTATTTTTTTATTTGTTTATTTTTTTTTTACATCGGAACCATGGATTTCATGTTTGGGGCCAAACATTTTCGTGAGAAGGGGGGAATTGTCACGTAAATAATTATCAATTTGTGATATAATTATTTACCTGACCACTAACCTGATAATTTGAACAGCACGGAATGGATTGGCAACACTTTTTTTTCTCTCTGGTTTTTACTTTTTGAATTGGCACCGTACGGGAAGCCGGTGTTGATTCGACTTGTCACTTTAGTGATAGTTTTGGATTTAAAAAATGGGATAATCTCTTCGTTACAAATTGTTTTAAACGATTTTAATCGCGAGCCGGGCGATGTACATTTTGCGAACGCTTCTTTCTGATGTGATCGGAACGCTGTTTCTAATGTGATTGGTCGCCGCCATTGGGACCGATATTTATCCGCGAAATAACGGTATTGTTAATTACCGACATAATCGCGACTGGCATATTGAAAAGCTTTGCGAGGGAGAGTCCTTATGACCTGGTACGGTCATTGCTGCTCATATTTGTGACGGATGGTTACTCGGCGTTCATTTCCTGATGGGTGTGTTGACGGAAATCGTGTTTCATCCGGTGGGGTCAACCGGAGCACTGGTGCTGATCTTGGATACTACTCCCTAGCGGGGAGTCCTCATTCTCTGGCCTTCCTGGGGGTCTTTCCTGGTTCCCATCCTGGAGATTGCGAGAGAATATGGCCCGCGGTTCATCAACGCGCTATATTCAAGTAAATTAAGAGTTCGTGTCAGTGTAGAATTAGATAAAGATCCATGGTCCGCAGGTACGATATTTCTTTCTGCTTAATTATATTCCTGTCAAATCTGTTATGAATCTGTTATGTTTCAGAATCTGTTATGTTTTTGGGGATGTGAAACCCGGCCCCTCAAAAGGGCAACATTGTTATGTTCTTTATAAAATTATACTGGGCTTTGGCTGTTTTGGAAATGAACTCTTTTATTACTGAAACCAATTTAACCTCACAAGTAGAAACCTGTTTTCGTTTATTCCCAAACATTCTTGTTCTTTTTTTATTCTGGAACAAAAAAAGCAGAACCTTCCTACATTACGGATCGCTAGGACCCACATAACCTGAGAGAGAGAGAGATAACCTTATATAATCACAGCTAAATCAAGAGTAGCTCCATTAAAAACCATTTCCTTGCCTAAATTGGAATTATGTGGTGCTGTTCTGTTAACAAAAGTTGTTGAAAAAGTAAAGGAATCCCTACTTATACCTTTGGATAAAACATTTTATTGGTGTGATTCCACTATAACTCTATGCTGGATAGGAAATCAACCAGCGCGATGGAATACATTCGTTGCAAACAGAGTTGCAGAAATACAGGAAAGAAGCGAAACCAGTCAATGGAAGCATGTCAACTCCGAAGATAACGCTGCGGATATTTTATCAAGAGGAACCAGTGCTAAAAGTCTATTTTCTTCAGAAATCTGGTGGAGAGGTCCTAATTGGTTAACTCAAGATGAAGTAACTTGGCCGAACTATAAGGAAATTTGCATCGATCCACCGGAATTAAAAACCAAAATAAATTTAACCGTCAGTATGAATATAGATTGGGAATTGTTTTATCGTTTTTCCTCTCTCACGCGTTTACAAAGAGTAACTGCTTATATCCTACGTTTCATTAATAATACAAGAAAAACACATACATTTAGCGGACAACTTTCTATAATAGAATTAAACAAGTCATTACAATCATTAATAATAGTCGCTCAATCTTATTCATTTTCAAAGGAAATTAAAACATTAAAGGCGGGAAAAAACTTAGATAAAAGCAGTAATCTCAAATCATTAAGCCCATTTATACATATGGATTTATTGCATGTAGGTGGGAGATTATCCAGAGGAAAACTGATACATGAAGCACAAAAACATCCGATATTACTACCTCACGATCACCATCTAACAAAGTTAATCATTAAACATTTTCATTATACAAATTTGCATGTAGGTACTCAAACGTTACTAGCACTTATTAGCCTAAAATATTGGCCTATAATGGCAAAAAATGCTATTAAAAAAATACTCAAAAATTGTATTGTATGCTTCAAATGCAGTCCAAAAACAAGTCATCAAATAATGTCTGATCTTCCAGAGGATAGAGTGTCACCATGTAGATCGTTCTATGTTACAGGACTGGATTACGCAGGGCCAATCTTAATAAAGTCTGGAATCAGTAGGAGATCCAATTCAGTCAAGTCTTATATCTGTTTATTTATATGCTTCTCTACTAAAGCAGGTCATTTAGAACTGGTCACCTCTCTGACTGCAGATGCATTTCTTAATTGTTTAAAGCGTTTCATTTCTAGACGTGGAAAACCTAGTAAATTGTATTCTGATAATGCTACTACATTTGTTGGAGCGAATAATGAATTGAAAAATATGTATAATTTATATGTCTCTCAAAAGGAAATAGCTAATTACTTAACTAACATGTCTATTCAGTGGGTTTTTATCCCACCTAAAGGTCCTCATCATGGAGGTCTTTGGGAATCTAACATAAAAAGTGTGAAATATCACGTAAAAAGAGTGGCAAATGTCTCTTCATTAACATATGAAGAGATGTGTACGTTATTATACCAAATAGAGTCCTGCATAAATTCTAGGCCTTTAATTCCACTATCCAATGATCCCCTCGACCTCTTCGCACTTACTCCAGGTCACTTTCTTATTGGTGATAACCTGTCAGCTGTAGCTGAACCTGACCTACAACAGATTCCCATAAACAGACTTAATAATTTCCAAAAACTAAGCCAGCTAAGACAGAGCTTCTGGTCAAGATGGAGAATTGAATATCTGGGAGAGCTGCAGCAAAGGACTAAATGGACGGATGGGAACAGGCGACAACTAAAGACTGGGGACTTAGTTATCATCAAAGACGACAACGCACCACCAAATTTATGGAGGATGGGACGTGTCATCGCCACTCACCCTGGACAAGATGGGATAACCCGTGTAGTCACCTTGAAGACGCAGCAAGGGTCTATGAAAAGACCCATTACCAAATTGTGTCTTCTACCGATGGACGATGCTATCACATCTTAGAAGACCTGGATCAAAATAAACCACTAACATCTAAGAAGAGCAGTATCAAAAAGAAGTCATCTTTACTAAGGCCAAGGATCAAAAAGAAGCCATCTTTCTTGAGGACAAGAACTGCAGAGGCTATCGATCTAGGATCAAGAAGATGAACTTTTTTTAATTTAGTGTTATTTTTTTTTATGCTTCTTCTAATGATTTACTTCAATTTATTATTTTATTGTTTCTAAACTAACTACAACAATCAATGAATTACGATATATGTATTAGCTAGTTTCAGCTCTCTTTTTATTTTTAAGAAATAATTTAATCTTTCTAATTAAAAAAATATATATATATATATTCTGACAAATAATAATAATCAATTTTAACTTTTATATGGTTCTAAAAAGAACTTTAATTTAATTTCAGCCCTTTTTGTCGGGGAGCTATGGTTAAAATTGATATTTATTAAGTAGGTACTTGTTCTATGGGATTACTTCTAGGCAAGTACCTACCTAATTTTATTATTTTATTTCTGTTTCATTATTCGAATTAGTTCTGTAGAAGAAAACAAAAGTAGGTAGCTTAAATGTCTTACGAAAAAAATGTGTTCCAATAAGCAGATCACAATGTAAATCCTATAAAAAATCAGGATTATATAAATAAAAGAATAATAAATTACGACCAGATAAACAACACAAAACAAGCGTTTGATTTACAAAAGTGAGTACCACAGAAAACCTCCACCTGAAATCAAACAAGAGCGTAAAAAACGCCACACAGCTTTATTTTGTTTACAAATTACAATTATTTTTTTCAATGCTATGTAAAAACAAAAGTTTACTTAAGCTTTTTCCCTTCAATCGGTTTCTTTGCTCAGTCAAAACTAGCCCGTTCTTTTCTTGTCTCTTTCAAGCAAACACCCGTATCCTAACAAAAACCCAATACACATTTACACAGCAAAAACTCGGTTGGCCATATTGTTGTTATGGTTTTATTTTTTAAGTTTGACTTTGCCGGTTTCGCGGCAAAGGGAACATAACCCATTCAGCCAAACTGATAAATGGTAGGCGTGTTATATTGGCTGAACTGATTATTAAGTTCCGAAACGTCGTGAAAGTCACTGCAATCGTCAGTCAGTGTTGGTCATACTCACATACACTTATCTCATAGTTTGTGTATTCGATGCATCGAATAAAAAAACATCGATATATATTCGATGTTGAAGTATAAACAATACATCGGTTCAATACGATGCATCGTTACTATACATCGACAGCCTTACTAATTAAAAAATTGTTCATTGAAAGAAATACACATTGTTTACACGGCCTGAGAGGGTAGTTTGTCTCTGTTTTAACGATTGATGTCCGAAATTTAAATGTCTTGTATATTTCTTATTTTTGAAGATGTCGTAAAAGCATATACCTTTATAGAAACTAGATAGAATTGCCTTTTAGATTTTTGTATCTGAAATATACGATCGTGTTTGAAAATTGCAGTATTTTAAGTTTCAACATGAAAAAATTTTGGAAAAAAAACAGCTGATTGTAAACATATTCTATTAAATGGTCGAAAAATTTTGGAAAATTCAAAATTTAAAAAATACGCACCTCTTACTTTATGAATTTGGAAGAAAACTGTAACTTCACTTTTTATCACGTTCATACAATTAAAAAGGATAAAAAATATCATAATAATTCCGAAAAAATCTGACATCCTGGATTCATTTTTACGCAATTAATACGTCGATTTCACGGATTTGTTTTTATTTACACATGCATGAGGCTTTTACATTATTAAATAATATTACTTTTATGGAAGTTTTATTAAATTCACTCAGAAAAGTCATTAAAAAAATAAAATTTCAGAATTAACCTAAAACCTATCGTTAACGAAACTAAATCATCAACAAAACAATATTTAAAGGACTAAAACTGAAAAAAAAAAATAACGCCAGCATTGTTAGTTATGTTGAATTACACTAATATCACAGTGAATTGATCATTTAAACGAAAATTATCTTCAAAAACATAAAAAATAACTGCAAGTACAACTGAACATTGTCAAACATTGTTTTGCCGCGAAGTTTATAAAACAAGATGGCCGCGGCGCCTGCGCAGATCTATGTGAGATTCAAGGGAACCAACATAAAAATCATAAAATACGTGATAGTGATATTAGTAAAAATGTAAAAACGCAGATCACCGCGCAAGCAACAAATATACAGTTGACCGCACGTTAAGGCGTTTTGTTATTAGTAAGGCTGCGAGTGTTTAAATACATCGATGTATATCGTCCATCCCTACGACACACGTCAGTACAGATGTGGTGAACGCACGACGATGGAGGACGACGATTTATTAGCAATTGCATTTCTGTTAATAATGAAATGATGAAAAATAATGAATTAATAATGAAAGTTTCTGCCTCACACATTATCGTGTTGCGATTATATGCGTAACAAATACAAAGAATACGTCCGATGCACGCGGTGCGGGTGCAATTGCAATACTGAATAGAAATTTCCGAACGTTTGCGCCGGCACAAACAAAATGTACGCAAGCGCTGCGTTCCGCATGACTTCATTAGGTTTCTCCGAACGCGTCGGCTTGCATTCGAAACGTACGTACGGAATTTGTTCCGTTCGGAAAAAAAGCGAACATGTGCGTCAGTTAATGTATTTTCTACTGATTCCATGCATTCGGATGTCCGAATACGGAAAACGAATTCGGAAATCGAATACGGAAAACGTACATATGCGC
This sequence comes from Limnephilus marmoratus, assembly GCA_917880885.1. Classification (NCBI taxonomy): domain Eukaryota; kingdom Metazoa; phylum Arthropoda; class Insecta; order Trichoptera; family Limnephilidae; genus Limnephilus; species Limnephilus marmoratus. The sequence goes on from OU862910.1 coordinate 55,542,146, forward strand.
CCAGCCTAAAGGTTTATTTATGCGGATAAAGTAACGTCAAACAAAACGTCAAAGTCACATGGGCATTTGTTGTCGTTGTCAATAGTGTTATCATGAAATAACACTCTCTTATCTTTCTCTAAAAAAAGGTATTAGCATGCTGTTAGGTTTAAATATATATATATGTGAATAATGCAGAATATCGTAGTGACAAGTTTAGTGTAATAATATTTACAAATGTTTCAAATACTTAAAATAAGTCGTGTAGGTAATGTACATTAGATTTCGTGTACCTACTATGTTTTTGATTTCGGTGTAACAATATTGTTACTTCGTTTCTTCTATCAGAAGGCAACATTTTTATCATAAAATATTGTCACAATATTGCAATTGCGGGCATATGTAAAAATATTTCAGTTTTACGCACGTCTCATTTCTCCTTCGCCTTTGGTCCAGTCGGCTGCTCCTGTAATAAAAGTCTATCATAGTTCTTGTGATTTCAACTAATTTTACTAATAAATAATATGAATAGTCTATATTCCCGCCTGCAGTTCGTGCCGAAATGTGTAAACAACATTCGCACCTTAGTAAGTAACACAAATATATTCATGATATGATAAAAAATTTCTTCATTATAAATTCTCAATTCCGAGTTGGCGAAATAATGTGTTTGATAATTTCTGTCGTTATAATTCAGTATTTTTAATAAAGTCATTTTGAAACGAAACACAATAACTCGAATACTGTATTATATAACCTTTTAATTATTGCACCTAGCCGTGATGTAGGTAATAAAAGTTATTGTTTCATTTCATCACAAGTAATTTTCTTAAACTAAATAATACTTATTCTCATTTTTTGTCTAAATTAATTGAATGTTTCAGACTCAAGCGAAGTTCCGACCAAAGAGTGAGTTCCGAGTTGTTGAAGTTGGACCACGCGATGGCTTGCAGAATGAATCCATCAATGTGCCAGCGGACATCAGAATTGAATTCATCAACATGCTCTCCAAATGCGGGCTGTCATCCATTGAAGTGACAAGGTAACCCATAATGTCAAATTATTTGTGCCTACAGAGCTATACAATTAGAGACACTATTGCATACTAATATCTCCATGTTTGAAGCATGTTCTACTTTTAGAATGCGATAATCGATGCGGGTAGATCAGATTTTGTAGTCTCCGGTTGTTCGGGAGAGTGTTGGAAGCCGAATTTATCTATTTTTTCGCTTAATGTCTTATTTAATTATGATGCATCAATTTTGCATCTAGTAAACTTCTTCTATTAGACTTTGAGCAATGCTTTTGTGTTGTTGTATACAAGCATGGCTTTTAGTTAAAAGGACTAGTCACTAGTGAGAATAAAATGAATGGTAAAATTCTCGCTTCGATCTTAAAATTCACGGGTTATTCAATTAGCACTTCTTTTCAATTAATTACTAAAAGAACCGACATATATTTACATCGGGGAGATACAAAAATGTATTAAAGTTTCAATTTAATTAATATTTATATGCAGTTGAGTTCAAGCCATGTTTTGCATCAGGAATACATAATATGTATTGCCGATCACCAACAATTTGCCAGAATATTATGCCCTATCTTATTTACTTATTTTTTCCGTGTTTTTTAACAGAGATTTAAGCAATTAATTGTAAAAAATAGTCAGATAGTAAAAAATATTTTCAATACGAAATACATACTCTTTGGTGGTGAAAACATTTTGTACTATTGGATGAGGTGTCAATAAATTTATTGTTTCAAATCGCTGATCACCATAAAAATGTCACATTATTAATCGGGTATAGTTAAGTCCTGCTTTTACTAGACGTGGGTGGTTTGGCATATTTATGTATTAGACCATTTTGCATTTCGTCTCGGTAAAGATTCTTTTTTCAATTGTGAAGTTGTTTTTTATTTGGACTTTCTTATTCGTATTTTTTCAATATTTATGGTAGCTACCTCCGTGAAGAAGGTTTGAAAAAAATAATTGTTCTCTAGATATTGACATTTATTTGCATGAATCATACAATTCCCTATTTGAAATTTAAAAATGTTACATGAAATATATGGTTTACGATTTGATAGGTATTTAAGTTAAGTACTTACCTACCTGACCTTATTGCTGGCCGCACACGTCAGGTTTTTAATAATAATAACGTAGTATTTATATAGCGCAGTTTTGTGATATTTCACTTCAAGTGCGCAAAAATCGATTTCCATCCGATTGTCTGATCGGACAAAAATCGATTCGAAAAATGGACTGGTTATAATACCGGGGCCACGCCCATTGGACTGATTGGACAGCCGACGGGTAAAGGCATGGCCTATTTTCATTACCGATCTGTTTTTCGGATGTTTGCGGTGTTTATCCGATTTTCATAAGAAATGTATGGCGCGAAGGCGTTCCGGTTGTCTGATCAGACAATCGGATGGAAAAATCTGATATATGCGCCAAGCCTAAGATTTCAGAGGAATTTTGGTTTTGATTTAATAAATAAGGGAAAATTTACATTTTTGGATGCTACTGTTCACAGAACTTCTAGTAATAACAAGATTTAATATGGTGCCAATTCAAATGAACGATAAACAACTGTAAGTGCATGTTTTTCCATATCCCCCTACGTATATAGTTGTTTTTTATAGTAAAGTTGAAAGGATGTGTTATTTCAATAATTTGTGCATGTTAAGGTTAAAGCTGGTTAAAGCGGAATTACAAGCCATTTTACCATATTGAGAAATGTTATAACAATGTTATTATACATGTGTCAATAACTTTACAATCACATTTGTAACAAATTAATACCTACCTACGTACTTTCCCATGTGACTGGATGAAACAATGCATCCTATTACTAAACTTTATTTAAATATTTAATAAAACTACTAAAAAAAAATAGTTTTGCAGGATTGAAAGAAAATAGAGAAAAAAATTTTAACATGATGATTGTATCCAGTTTTACTATTTAATTATTATAATCCGTGACATTTATTTTGCCTTTTAAAGGATCAGAGGGCAAGAAGCTCTTTTGTATATTTTTTTTGATTTAAAAATTTTTAAATCAGTTTTTATTTTTCATTACTAATTAGCAAATCTTTAACCACAGTTTTTGTTATTTTTTGGGGTGGGATATTATTTTTCTAATTTTATTATGTAAATCTCCACAAATATCAAATACTTATTATAAAAACTATTTTTTACTACCTGCCTACATTTTGTACCTCGTTGAGAGATTTTTATTAACCCTTCGAATAATAAGAAAATAATTTTCTGTCAACTTTTGATGTCAAGGTTTACGCGCAAAATTCCTGGTTCTTCCCATGCATTTTAAATGTTCCTATTTATTGGTTTTTTTTAACGCTTTTGCAAAAACAAAAATTTTTCTAAAATCTAGATAAAAAATCTTTCCGATGTGTTTATTAGAAATGAACATTTTTGTTTCTAAATATTAATATTTTAATATTGTAAATTTAAATTGGCTAAAAAATGCATACCTGCGAATATTCGAATTAAAGTACCTAATTAAAAAAGAATAAACTGAAAATTTAAAATACAGACTCCCTTTCTAAATAAAATTTGTAATAAAACTGTCACCTCACTTTTTATCACTTTCATACAATTTTATTTTAAAATGAAATGTGTGATACGTCACAAATTGGCGAAAAATTAAACCGTCATATTGATCGGGTTTGTAAAATATCTGAAAAATCTAGCTCATATGAGACAATGAGAAGCATTATTTCATTCCGTTTCTAACATAAAAGAAATCACAAATATTCGCAAGACAGGAAGAGAGATATCTAACTTTTAGTAATGCACCGTCGCTCTGGGACAATCTGGGTCTCCTGTTATTATAACGGCATATGATGTTTTGGGACAACTTGGGTCTCCTGTGATTAGACGGGTTAAAATTACAAGGACAACTCAGAAGGGTGTTGTGCCGTATTGCGCTACCTCCTTCTTTAGCCAACGTTTCGGACAGCGTTGCAGTGTCCATCATCAGGGCAGATCCGGCAGATCTGGTAGATGTGTCGGATATGCACGTCACATCTACTGGATCTGCCCTGATGTTGGATACTGCAACGCTGTCCGAAACGTTTGCTAAAAAAAGAGGTAGCGCAACACGGTATAATCCTTAAAACAACTAATGAAATCTAAAAACATAACCTTCAACACCTCCCTTAAAGTCTAAGTGATGAAAAAAATTGCATGTTACATTAGGTTAGGTGCTATTTTAAAAATTTTTTTTTTTTCATAACTTTTAATGTCTTCAAAGGGGTGTTGAAATTGCATGTTTCTGAGTTGTCATGGAACCAAATAGGTTACTAGGTTAAGTGCTATTTTTTGTTTTCATCACTTTTAATGAATTTTCAAAGGAGTATTGGAGTGCCACTTTGTTGAGTTTTCTTGGAACCATTACTCATTACTTTGCTATTTTTGGACATAAAATCAGTTCGCAGGGTAATTACTACATCTTCAAAATCAGCTTTTTTGAGTTACACACCATACCTTTCCATGCCACAAGCATAACATATGTGTTTGTGACATGTATACGTACGTGCAAGTACATCAATTATGGTGTGGTTTTTTTTTAGTTTGACAAACTGAACAAAATTAAACTGTGAAAATATTTTCCGGCTTACAGTTTCGTTAATCCCAAGAAGGTTCCTCAAATGGCCAATGGTGCAGAAGTGTTTAAAGGAATTACTAAAGATCCAAACATTAGGTATCCTGTCCTGGTGCCAAACATGAAAGGATTCGACGCAGCCGTAAGTTCTATGAGATATATTGTTTACAATAATACACAATCTTTAAGAAGTGCCTGCTCCAGTGCTAATGGCCTTTTTATTATTTATTATTTGAGTCATGGGGTTGCAAAACCCGCTCTAAAATATTTAGGAAATCTAAAGGGTCGCAAAAAACTGTTTAGAACACCTTAACCCCTCAGGCTAATTGTTCACTTTTGGGAATAACTCATATAGGTCTCACAGAAATTGTTGTCTCCATTACTATCATGGTAAGAAATATTATTTAAACGGTGTCAAAATAATAAAAATAATAATGTTATATTTGTGGAGCGCAGTTTTGTGTCATTTCACTTCAAGTGCACTTATAACTATAATAAATTTAAAAAATCATACAGTGCTCCTTATAATATTGATAAAATAATATGAAATAAAGAATATATATAGTATTTACAAAACCATGACAAGAAAACAAAAATTAACAAAAAAAGTGCTGTTATAGCACACACAGGACAATAATAACAATGGACAATAACGGTGCTATTATAGGACAAAACAAGAACTTTAAAACTAAAATATAATATTATACTAACAGTAGGCAGTTTGCGTTCAGAAATGAGAAATATTCTGACATTAAATTTGGAAAAGGTGTTAAGAGAAAACACCACGCTTTATAATATTCAAATCTAAAAGTTAACCACAAAAGAATTAAATTGTACACCTTTATGAAAACAAAGTTTCCAAACATACTTAATTAGAAAAATACTTATGGCAAAAAAGTGAGGACTTTTTTTTATAATAAATTTGTCTAATGAAATAAGTTGTAGGTAAGTTTTTATTTTTTTCGTTACATTAAAAAATGCAACGTGAGCCATTTTAAAAACTTTTTTATGTTTGGATTAAAAAATTGGGAGGAATGCAGATCCCTGCCAATGTTTGTTTTTTGCTAAAAACCATGTTTTTACCGCGTTTTAAGTTGGGCACTTTAATTTGGAAGGTGAAAAAAAGTGCGGAAAGCAATAGAAAAAATTTTTGAACTTAAAAAAAAAAATTTTTTTTTCAACGATTTTTTAACTGTTTTTCACCGCAAAGCATACTACTACGACAATCCGCCCGCGATTTTGTCACTGATATGTTGATATCCCTGACCTGATACAAACAATAGCTAGATACGATTGAAGCCGACTTTGTGGGATACATGACGAGACGCGTAATTATGAAATTTTTCTAGCGAGATTGTGTATGTTATCTTTACTTAAAACAGCCTACGTTTTTGAATGGTTTGTCTAGCGGGATTGTGTATGTTATCTTTACTTTAAAAAAACATCCCAGGTTTTGAATGGTTTGTTTGGCAAAGCAGGGTTTGTATCTACCTCTTGTTTGTATCAGGGATACCAACATAACAGTGACGCAATACGCAATGGCCGCCGGGCTGTCGTAGTTACATTTTCTCAATACTTTGAACGGCTGTATCTCCCTCAATTTTGCCGAGCGCGCCTTAATTTTTTTTTTTATTCAGCTTCTCCACACTTTTCTCGTCTAGAAAGTGCCTTTTTATTAAATTTCCAGACATTGGCAGGATCTGCATTTCACCCAAAAAAATTTTAGTTGACAATACAACGTGAGCTTAGGATTCTAGTCTGCGTACTATGAAAGAATAAATCAATTAAAAAATTATATGTTTAATTCGAATTATAAAAAACATATTTTATTACCTTCCAAAAACAGTTTTTAGTTTTCAGATACATTCAGAAATATTCCATTTATTTGGATTTTATTGCCAAGCGGAAATATTTTGACCTTATGACAAAATATGCCCGAGGCCTGAGGGATTAAATGTAAAAAGAATATGTATATATTTTATGGTAAAAATCTAGTTATAATTATCTTCTTTCTAAGATATCATTGTAGATCTTGGATCGATCTGTTGTTTGTAATTTAATCTACATTACAGATGGAAGCCGGCGCCACGGAAATAGCCATCTTCGGCTCAGCAAGTCAAGCCTTCTCGTATAGAAATATGAGTTGCTCCATTGAAGAATCCCTCGAAAAGTTTCGAGAGGTGACCGAGGCGGCCAGGGAGAAAGATATTAAAGTTCGAGGATATGTCTCCTGTGTCACTGGCTGTCCATATGAAGGTGCTGTCACGCCGTACAAAGTTGCAAAGGTAATGGTTTAAATTCCAGTTATTTATTCCTAACTTCAAAATTCTGCTTTTTTACAAACCTACTCACCAGGAGTGTGCTTTTCGTAGAGACTGTACAGCTTATATTTTCGATAAAAAGATTGTGGTGAACAAGCATCTTTTTGTGCTGATTTTTTGCCGGCAAGGTAAAAGGTCACGATTGTGCAAGATTGTCGTAAATTCTCTATTGTTTTTGTAAATTTTTTCTTTATTCAGTGTAATTTATCATTACACTGAATAAAGAAAAATTTTTGCAACCCGTCTGTTAAATAATTCTCCTTATTTAACAGACGGGTTGCAATCTTTAGAGCACAGGCGTCGGGTGGCAATGCTGTCCTTGTTCTACCGGTATTTCAATGGAAGATGCTCCGAGGAACTAGCGTCATTGATCCCTTTGGCACCGGTGCATAGTCGGAAAACACACCAAATGCATGCCCAATTTAATTTTTGTGTAATTAGGTACACGGTTGCAATTTGTCACATGAGAACGGGTCGCTTCTTCGACTCGTTCTTGTGTTCAAAAGCTTGGCTGTGGAACGATTTGCCGGCCTTTGTGTTTCCTCCCTCCTACAACAAGGGTCTCTTCAAGATCAATATTCATTCCTTCTCCTCAAAAAGACCCTCCACGCAGCATCTCAGATGATATAGGCCCTGAGGGAAATTATTTTCCTAAAGGCCTCCTGTGTGGAGTTAATGTAAAAAAAAAAAATTGTTTATTAGAGTTGTTGAGAATTTTTTGACCACTGCTAGACGCATGCTCGTGTTGTGGTGGTCGGTCGATCATATTGTTGTTGACATAGTGCCTTGTCTTATTTCTCTGTCGGTATTTGTATAACAATATTTCCGAACCAAATCTATTTCCTTCTTACTCTGTTACACATGTGCATCCACATTCACCACCTACCAAAACTGTCGTAATTTTGAACCTGATTAATATTAATAAATTATTAACAATTTAAAAAAAAAGTTTATTTATATGTACACTAGCAGACCCAAAACCGTACCTTTCCATTCACGCGTTGCTGTGGCTAACGAAACACAACTCCAACTACTGACAACACCATTACCCAACTTTTATAACCAACGCCATTTGTTAATTTGCATACATATCAAATCCATATCGCTTGCCAGCCCGCCCCCTTTATATATTTTATATTTCAACCAATTTACACAAACCTTGATAAATTATATACCTAAAAACCTTCCTTATGAATCTATCTATTGGTGTAAACCACATGAATATCCGTTGCGTAGTTTAAAAGACATAAGCGTACAGACAGCGGGAGCGACTTTGCTTTATACTGTGTAAAGATGTTTGGTGGTGTTGTTGCAGGAGGTGGTTTTTTAGTGTTGTGAATTTGTATGGCTGACACCTTGCCCTGCAAGACTATTGATGGCCTAGACAATTATTGTTAGGCAATAGGCAATAATAGCCAATTTATGTTGCTCGTGAAACACCTTAAAAGGTGTTTCTTACAGAAAATTCACTATTTTTTCATGAATTTTTCAGAATTTAATTTCCTTTTTCTTTTCTTGGGGCATAAATAGTTTTACAGCCTCTCTACACACGACAAATCAATGCTGACCTTTTTATTTCTATTTTTTTATCTTTTAGGATTTAATTTTCTATTTTAATTTTAAGTTAATAAAGATAGACATGATAATAAATGTTAAATACAGTGAACTCGTTCAATCGATTTTTTAATAAACATTTTCCCACTTTTTTCGTTGAAATAATCGTTTATTTCTTCCTCTCCCAAATTAATTAATTCAAATAAATACAATAGATAGTAAAAATAATACTAGATCGCATCGATTATTCCTCTTTGTATTGTTTGGTAAACACTTTACTCAATCGAGAATATCGAAGCGAATTTTACTCAATTTAATTGTATTGTATTGGGGAGGGGGCACTTCATCAGCTCTAGATCCTGTCGAAAAGGCGCAGAAAACAATTATGAAAATTATTCTCAAACTTCCTCTAACTGCAAACAGTGACCTTATATTAAAAATAATGGAGAGTATTTGATGTTCGACTGATCTATGTAAAAACTATCCTCATGCATCTCTTTAAAAACAAACATGTGCTTTACGAAAAAAAAATAAACTTAAGATTTACACGTAACTCCAACAAAGACATATTGCAAGTTCCAGCACTCTCTTCCACCTTTGGTCAACGTAGCTTTAGATACTTTGCCACAAAAATATTCAACATTCTCCCAGAAAACATCAAACTGAGTCAAACACAGAGAGAGTTTAAAAAATATGTTAAAATATGGATACATTCTAATGATCGAGCCTATACTGGTGCCCTCACCCAAACGCCCAGTCATTGACAGTTGTTATTGTAGTAATATCCTTGCAGTTTATGAATTGTGTAGGTATATGCAAACAATAATGTTAACTAAAATAAAGTTTTTGCTGTATGGAAACCTACTTTACACATTTATAAAAAAACCATAGATAAAATTGCGAGAAACAATTAACAAAAATTCTGCCTCAATACAGGTTCACCTAGTGAGGCAGGCTATGCACAACTAAAAATACTGTATAACTATACTACTCCTGTGTAACCTTTCTTACGTTACTTTCTATTTGTTAATTTTTCTGTACTGATTGATGTAATCTATTTGTAAACTACATTGAGCATGTAATTTTTTTAGTTATATTGTTGTTATTTCGTTAAATAAAGATTATTATTATTATTATTCCCGCATTCATAGTAATTTCAACAGTTCACTTTGAAAATGATAAACGGAGATTTCACTGTATTATATTATATATGTTAAATGCATGCACCTAAAATCATTTTGCCCAATGGCTTAGATACAGGTAATGATTGTGGTTAAAAATAAACAAACGAGAAAAAATAGATACGAATGATCAATTTTTTGTTAGAACAACTCTCTTTTAAAACTTTTGAAGGTTATTCCCATCAATGTAATATATCATTGAAGAAGATAATACTAAAAATCTAAACGAAAATATGAAAGACAACAAGACACAGAATAATAAAAAAATAATGGTCGCAACTATTTATCCGAGACACTAGCTAGGTTACAAACCAGTTCTTAGAACACTTGTTTCCAATGAAAAAGGTAGTTGCCAAAAATATGTAAAAAAAAAATTAGTCAAAAATAATATTGTTGATTCTAAAATTTGAAATATGAGATTGACGAAGATGACGTTCCAATAAGAGGTGGCAGTGACCGAATTGTAAGACGAGAGGTTCTGGGTTCGTGTCTCAGTTGCGACAATTCTCTTTGATATTTTCGTTTAGATTGTTACTGTTATCTTCTTCTTCAATGAGATGAATGGTTTTGTTATCCAGATGACGGCCGCCATGATGGGGTTGGGCTGCTACGAGATATCTCTGGGAGACACCATCGGCGTGGGCACCGTGGGGTCCATGAAGCGCATGCTCAAGGAGGTCGCCCACGTGTCCACCCCTGAGTTTCTGGCGCTGCACTGCCACGACACCTACGGACAGGCGCTGGCCAACGTTCTCGTGGGGCTTGAAGTAAGTCCAACCTTTTTATTAAAATTAATTTTTATTTGACACTTTTGTCACTTATGTCCATCGATTAATTGTCTGTATTCGATCGTCAGGTTGATCAGTCAGACATCTCCAAATACTAAGTTTTGAGATAATGAGGAAAGCTATATTCAAATACTCACCATAAATATTATTATAATCAAATATTATTTACACATGTTTTTGCTTTGTATATTAAATATGCTATAAAATAACACCGGGAGGCATAACTGTCTGGTACGGTATTAGTATGACATTTTGAAATATTCTACTAATGACCCAGAATATATCAACATTTTGTTTAATTCGCTACTAATTTTTCTGCATTTTAATTGATTTTGTGGTATTTACGAGTAATGTGAGTATTGTACCAGGGTGTCCCGACAGTTGATCCGCTGACAGTTGGCCCCCCGAAATGATATTTACCATAAAATTATAATTTTTTTGTGCATTATTTAGTAATTTCAAATGTAAAATTGACTTAAAAATACCCTTAATAATAAGTTGTTCTTATACACGGGTATACACAGTATTATAGAGAAGCAGATTTTTCCTTGATGCATTTGAATGAAAATATGTTTATACTTTTGTTATTCGGCGGTACGTCCTCTCTGCACATCCTTTCAGGGTCACTTAGTTATATTTTGTGTAATTAGGTATACCGTATTTTACCAAAACAACTGCGTATTGTATATAAGTATGCTGGGGGGGCCTATTGTCAGCAGATCAACTGTCATGGAACCTGTACCAGATATAGGATTCACTTTAACATGTAACTGCTTACTCAACTAAAATTTTGATTTTTAGAGATGTCTAACTAATCAACTGGACTATCGATATTTTGGTGCTTACATTGCTTACATCCCTTTTGTACAAGAATTTCAACTTCTTCCCAGCACTTAACCAGTGAGACTATGGCATTCCAAATTGGGGTATGTTGTGAGGCTGACGGTAATGGGGAGGGGAATGAAAAGGAGAAAAGGAAGATGGGAAGTACCTGGCTATTTAAATCTGCCATTTCAAGCGTTTCTGAAAGAAAGTCTTTTTCACCAGGGCTAAACTGAGAGTATATTCCACTCTGGAACGTATTGCAAATAATTTTTTAATTTTACATTATTTTTTCTTTGAATCACCTTGGTCTTTTTAAAATATATCGCTCGCAGAGTGATTGCAGCGCCCTCCATTTTATTCTATTTCCTTTTTTGACAGCCTGTGGATATGTGTTGAAGGGTAATTAATTAACAATATTTTGTAGGAAGGAATCACTTGCTTCGATTCGTCGGTCGGCGGTTTGGGCGGGTGTCCATTCGCCAAGGGGGCGACGGGGAACCTGGCAACTGAGGACCTGGTGTACATGATGCAGGGCTTCGGGGTACCCATAGACGTTGACCTCCTGGCCCTCATCAAGGCCGGCCGGTTCATCTGCAAGCACCTCGACAAGGAGCCACGCTCCCGTGTCAACAACTCCCTCTGGGACAAAGTGACAAACAATGAACAAATATTGGAGCTCGCCATGAATGTTAAATCCAACAAAGATTGTCATTATTAAATTGTGTGTAACAAATGGCAACATTATCATTTTTATTTTTTATAAGACCGATAATTGTCTAATAAAAAATGCCAACATTATCATTTAACAAATGGCAACATTATCATTCAACAAATGGAGACATTGTGATTTTAAAATTGTGTTTTAAAAAATGGTGTATAATTTATTTAGTATCTACCTAATACTTTTAAATATCTACACAACAGGGTAATCAAGGCTACAAATAAGAATAAGCTTTATTTTAAGATGATATTTTATATAATGTATTAAAGAATCATTTTACGCGCTTTTATAAAGTTTTTTGCCATTGAAACCAAATAAAATTGCTCTTTGAGAGTTTTTAAATTGTGATAATTTTAATATTCAATCATTTACTACTGCTAATTATATATGAAATATTTAAATTAAAATGCAAACATTTTACAGGCTAAATTTTTGTCATTGAAACCAAATAATATTGATCTTTGAGAGTTTTTCAATTTTTATACTTTTAATATACAGTAATTTAATTACCTACTGCTAATTTCATACAAAATATTTAAATAAAAATGCAAAAAATTACAGATTATCTAGCATGAAAAGAACTTATTTTTTTTACTGAATAGATTTTTGAGACTTCGTTATTTAGTTTGTAAGAGTAAAATTTGTTTATAAATTAAATATGTACATGCAAATAAGTTTATTTTAATAAAAAATGCATTATTTTGTAAACCAATTGTATTTTCTTATTTCATTATTATACCCAGTCAAATATTAACCACTCCGAACATTCATTCATCGCGCTTCACACATTTTTAACATTTCATAAAGTGAATTGGACTTATTTATCACAGTACCCCACATTTTGAAACATAAATCAATAATTAACATTTACACATAATTACATGCTACTCACTACATAGAATAGATTCACTTCTTTTCACTCCCTCCCACCATCCCACCCCTGCAGGTTAATGTAATTTTTTTTTTTAAATGGTACATATTATAATATATATTTTATTTATTTATTAATAATTTTTTTTGCTACATATATGAGTATAAATTACAATAAAAGCTTTTTTTACATAAACAGTAAAAAAAAGAAAGACTAAATATGTTTTATACCAACAAAATCCAACATGGGCAATCGCCAATTTGTGGATATAAATGTGTTTTTTAAGGGCGTTTAACCAGCCAACGGCCGAAAATCCACATTTCGTCGAAAGTCGTTCTTACGATCGTGCAGGGCGGTTACAATGAGAAAGATTAATTATTCTCCGTACCAGCATTTTAAAATTATAACTCAATATCGATTTTATTTCATTCCAAATTTGATTTAATTTATACCTACATCCAAAAATGATGAAAGGCGTGATGATAAAACTATTAAAATAATGTACTTTTTGTAATTATTTTTTGATTATAAGTATTTATCATTTTTCAATAATGTCTAAGTTAAATAAGAATGTTAAAAAAATCTGAAATATATTAGTTTGTAAGTGCGCAAATAAATACACAAACGGACCAATTTTCGTCAAGAAACACATGTACGTATATATTTTTTAATGATTTTTTTTCAACTAAACAGCGGGTTGCTTAGGTTTGTGGTCACAGGGGGGGGGGGGGGGTCAAAAATTGCAAAAAAAATTGGTCACATAGTATGGGTACGTTCCCTTATTATACTAAAAGTAAACATTTTTTCTCAAAATTTAAAACATGCGAATGCTAGATAAAAGAACAATCTTTCGAAATCCATTCATAATTTTTTGTGGAAAAGAGTCAATACGTCTAAAATCTGATTTAAAAATGACATATTTCTGGTTTTCTCTGGTTATACCCTCTTAAGGCAGCTAAAATTTACTCATGTATATGTCGCAGGCCAATCATAAAATCAGGCAGATCATGATGCGCCTGGCCACATCATGATTTGCCTGATTTTACGATTGGTCTACGACATTGACATTCTCTTTGTAGAAGAGTAAAAAATTAAAATCAGTATTTACAGAATTACAATTCAAAAGATATGTTAATAAAGATTAAGAATTGGTTAACTTACAGCAGGTCAGATGTTACAGCATTGAATGTTTATATAAATGGTATTTATCCAACTTACTATTACTTTTTATATTTGCTGTAGGATGATATTTTTTACATTTAATTTCTCTAGTCTTGTAGAGTGCATTATAAATTTTCGTTGTAATCAAATATGCGTGTCTTTGCGCAAGGCCAGTTTTACACAGTGGAACTTCATTTTTATGATTAATACATTATTTTAACCTATTAGTAAATCGATTTTCATCTTTTGTAAAAATAATATTTCGAGTAAATATAAATTCATTGCACACATTTGATTTTTCTTATCTTTAATAATTTAGCTTCTTGGAATAATTGCAGGGAGGGGTAGTTCGTATCTTATGCAACATTATTTTTGTATTAATTTTTGGGTTATTTCTCCGGGTATTATATATACCCCCCCATCCAATTATTCCATAAGATACAGATGATTTGCACCGATGCATGATGCATCAATTTTATTATTTTGATATCAGCTATGGGGCCGTTCAAGTATTACGTAACGCACTTTGGGGGGAGGGGGGGGTCTTGTGAAACATTACTGTGCATTACGAGGGGGGGGGGGAGGGGGGGTTCGAACAACGCGTTACGTAACATGTTTTTCTTTATTTAGATAAAAAAAAGGGAATTAAAATTTTCCAAGTTGGTAATCCTTTTCTTTCTCGAAATCTCTTGTTTTATGTATCACCGCAAGCGCGATTAAAACAAGAAAAAAGTATTTAAGCGACTTTCCAGTATTTTCCGTGACTTTATTGTGACTTTCATGTAAAAATTGTCACTTGGGCGTTACGTAACGTTTAGGGGGAGGGGGGGGGGGGGGGGGGGGGGGGGGGGGGGGGGGGAGGACCGAAAAACGTTACGGCGTGTTACATGGGGGGAGGGGGGTCAAAAATCTTCAAAAATTGCATTACGTAATACTTGAACGCCCCCTATGTTATTTAAATGTTTAAAAATATAAGTTAAATACCTAAGTTTATTTTCAAACTTTTCTATGTGATTTGTCCATTTGAGTTGGCTGTCTGTTATAATTCGTAAGTATTTATATTACAATTTTTTAACTTGTAACTTATACTGATCTTCCATTAGGGGCTATCCATAAATTACGTCACATGAATTTCATGATTTTTTTTTACCCTTCCCCTGTCCCTGTAACATATCGTCACATTTGTTACACCCCCTCTCCCCTAGTGTGACTTCATACATTGGTCATATTTTAAATTATATATTTACATTTAAGTTTTGCCCGTTAATAATTTAGATTTTTACATGTGATGTCACAGCGCTGATGACCCCCCATACCCTTGTCACACTTCTCTACTCCACCCCCTAAGGTGTGATGTAATTTATGGATGGCCCCTTAAGGTGAGCGTCCATCTGTCCGCGCCGGCCGCAACGCACGCACGGCACGCAAAAGATTTTTCTATATCTTTATATGAATTAGTACAGCACTATGTCCACTATCTGCAAATACCGGCGGTCGGTACCGGCAACGGATTTTTCTATATAAAGATAAGATAGACGTTCACCGTTAGAAGCATTTGCTTGTGGATGGAGGAAGAGTTGCATTTCACATACGTACAGTTAATAAGTCGGTACGTCTCCTACGTCATAAGTATGTGTGGCCACGTTAAATTATTGTGAAAACAAGCTTATCTGCCCACATCGCAATCATAACCATGAAACTAAGGCACAGACATCCATGTATTCAGTAAGAAAAACATATATAATTATTAGTGTGACTTTCATATGGAAATAAGTCTTAAATAAGAGAAGTCTTCCGGTTGATGCAAGGGCGGATTTAGGGGGGGGGGGGGGGGGTCATGGAGGCACGTGCCCCCCCCAGACGGTATTTTTGTGTACTGTGGAGATTCCGTCACAGTACATACTTAGAAGTTAAAACTGTCTTCATTAAACATTTAATTTTTCAATTATTTTGACACTTTCATAAACCTTCCTATACACACTTGAACTTGTAGAAATAAACTTGAAGTATGATACTTCAAGTTTATTTCTAACAGTAATTGTTGATTTTGTTGCCCATCCGCCCCTTGTGTCCGCCCAGAAAAAAATTCTATCAGTAATTGTTAATTTTTTGCGCGTCCGTACCTTGTGCTCCCCACAGAAAAAAATCCTAACAGTAATTGTTGATTTTTTTGCCCGTCCGCCCCTTGTTCCCCCCTGAAAAAAAATCCTTTCAGTAATTGTTGATTTTTTGGGCCGGCCCCCCCCCCCTTGTGGCCCCCCCAGAAAAAAATCCTAACAATAAATGTTGATTTTTTTCCCGTCCGCCCCTTGTGCCCCCCCCAGAAAAAAATTCTGGATCCGCCCTTGGATTGATGATTTCTCTAAAATATTTTTTAATTGAGTTCAACAATTGTGCTTTGTCATTAATGCTTCTGATTTCTTCTGGTAGTTTATTAAAGAAGTATTTTCCTTGGTGTGTATAATGGTGTTGGGCAAAAGAAGTGTTTAGTTTGCGGCGTAAAAACATTTTTTCTTGACATTCAGTAAATAATTAAGATACATAAGCGAAAACCTACTATTAGTTGAATAATTTACACATATTTTACCATACATTCGTTTATTACATTTGGGAGGCGGGTATTTCACCAATTTCGTTACATTTGGTGACTTAGTAGGGGTGCCCGGGTTCATGGGGTGAGGTTTGTCCGGGTCTTGGTGGCGGATGCGTCTGCCCACCGACTGCGTAGCAGGCCGGATCGGGAGAGACTGGTTGAGGAAGACCTGTAGACCTCTCCTGTAGGACTCTTGGAACATCGCCTTACCCCCAGTGGAGGGATTGATTCATACGTCTGTCACTCATGGACACATTGACCCCCAGATTCCTACCCACCCCTCATACCTTTTCATTCCCAAGATTTCCTCTCCTTCCTTTCCCTGAAAAGACCCTCCACACAGCATCCCCAAAGATGACACAGGCCCTGAGGGGAATTATTATCCTCAGGGCTTCCTGTGTGGGGCTAATGTAAAAAAATAATAGAATATTATAACTCTTGATTTTCCAAATAAAATAAAATAAAAATGTAAAATAAACAAATTGTTGAGAAAACACAATTTTCTCAAAACGAATTATCTAAAGTGGGAATTCGTAATTATCATTATCTACGCATATTCCCTTTGTTATCACACTCTCAATATTTTTTCATCAAGGCTGTAGTTATTAAATTAGTTTGTGAAAACCTCGGCACCTCAAGTGATGATTAAAGATGACCTTTCTCCAACTGCTGCGGTTGGTCGAGCTGCGCAGTGTCAGTCCGATGCATTCCGTCGGCGAAATGTTAATTTAACAGGAGCGAGAAGTTGGCCGCGCGGACCAGAAGCGACAAGGCAGAAGCCCAGAAACCCGGATTTGGCTTCTTGCCCGCGCTGGGATCTCCAGTCAGTCAAGCTGGCGAACTGTGCGCTGCCGGACCGCCGATAAAATACACCGGCTAAATGCGATCCCCAGTCCAGGCGGGTTTATTCGCTGAGTTCCAATTATATCGCCGCCTTTCTCCATGACCGTTCAGTGATCGACGCGCTATAGCCGCCGTCCGCGCGCCGCGGAAAACGCGCGTAAACGGAAGAAACGTCCCAATTATGTAATAACGGAATGCTACCCTATCGTTCCAACTTCAAACAAAATATATCAACATTCTAACATCGCTACACAAGTATTTACTTATATTAGGACGAATCCAGATTTAAATTTCAAAAGTACCTACCCAGCTACCATCTGGCGTGCAAATCCAATAAGCCTGTTTTGTTAGAATCGACCGTTCCCTGTGTTCAAGTTTTTTTTATGGCGCACGTTTTCCACGTAGGTGCCGAAAATAGAGCTTCGACTTTTCATCGCATTTATCATCATCTGACGTCACGGCGACTGTTTACATGAATCTGCTAATCCAGAAACACGCGGCCCTCTAAACTTTGTCAAATACCTACTTAACAAATAATTTAAGTTTTCCCTGTTATCATTAAAATTATTTTAATTGTGGTGAGAGATTAAAAGAAAAGTGATTGGAAATAAATAGTTACAAGAAATAAAATGTACTGAAGAAATAAAATAACACAGTGATATTGTTTGCGACAAAGTTGGTAAATTAAGTGGCATTTAAAATATATTGAAAGTGTAAGCGTCCTAACTACCTGCTTATTTTAAAACACGAAACGACACGAGAAAACGCTTGGGCGTCCCGACGTCCAGTATTAATCAATCCTACGTGTGTACCTAATACCTTCGTTCTATTATCCTCATTAGGTTCCTACCCACTACAATGAAGTGAGAAATATATGCGGATTGTTTTGTGTGATTCCCTATTTTCAACCCAGCTACATAATTTATAATAAGTCAATATAATTTAAATAATAGTCACCGTTTATTGAGTTTTTTTTATTACTTTTAATCTACACAATGAGCGCTTGGTTTTATAATATCAATCAAAATAAAATCCAAGTATTGCGGTAAATAATCACCTGTTACATTGTATGCAAAACAATCTTCTGAAAAGCTATAAACTTAATTTATGGCAAGACTAATGTCGTTAAGTTGATTAACGGCAACCCCCGTGTGTGGCCATACACATAAAATAATAGCAGTTTTTCGTGTGATGCGTGTTTAGACAGAGTTTAGTGAAGATGCACCACCTGTACCCCCTGGCGAAGGGGGACCCCCTGTGCCCCCTTGGCTTCCACCCGCAGGTCAGGTGGCCCACGCGGTGCAAGAGGTGCTTCAGGGACTACAAGGAGCATGGAGGGAGGAAGAAGGACGAGGACCTGACGGTGTCCTCGCCCAGCCTGGCATCCTGGAACTCAGCTTCTTCACGGTAAGAATATGACAATATTCACCTCATGACACCGATTTTTTTTAAATATTTGCTGATTAAGTACCCTCCCATGATCTGAGGTAGACACCATTATTATGCTACCATTATTCACTTGGAAGGAATTTTAAAAGTCCTTTGGTAAATAAATATACAGAAAAGCGTTACTGATATAGGTTTTTAGGCTACAATTTTATTTTATTTTGGCGTTTTTTTAAATTATGGACAAACATATTGATTATTTAAAGAAGAAATTAAGAACATATTTTAGGTTTTAATGTTCGTAGTTTGGGTGGAAAAGGGGAAGAAAAAACTTATCATTTTAATTTAACGAAATCTATAATGCATCATTTTCCATTTCAGTTTACCGAAATATTTGTTCCTTATTGTTATCTAACTGGTACAAAGTGTGTGTGTTTTTAAATTAAAAT
This sequence comes from Limnephilus marmoratus, assembly GCA_917880885.1. Taxonomy (NCBI): domain Eukaryota; kingdom Metazoa; phylum Arthropoda; class Insecta; order Trichoptera; family Limnephilidae; genus Limnephilus; species Limnephilus marmoratus. The sequence goes on from OU862910.1 coordinate 55,561,446, forward strand.
GTGCGTATTAACCGTGTCCCACTTTTCTGTATATTTACGATCCTTTTGTTTTTCCGAAAATTGAAAACGGCGATTCAGGGCGTCGTCGGCGTCGTGTATCTCTTCATGGGTCAATGCTCCAGTCTAATCAGTTCTGGTCAGATTTTAGGTGAATACTACGCAACACAAGTCCCAAATGCTCTCTTCTAACCGGAGCCAGCGAGACTATGGCATCCCCGCAATTGGGGTAGGTATGCTGGAGGCTGAAAGGATATGGGGAGGCGAAGGAGACATTGAAGAGGAAGGTTGGGAAATACCTGGCTATTCAGATCTGGTCACCTAACATGACTTAAGTCATTTCAAGCAAAAATTTAATTCTGAATGATGGCCTTTCTCCCGGGAGATGATACTTCGAGCTTACCACTCTGTTGAACAAGCGCGGTTTTTAAAGCAAGAATACAAAATGTGTTTTTAGGACCAGTCGTTTGACCGACCGTTACATTATTTGTCATAAACTGACGTTCACAATTTTGATTTTTTTAACATCTTACCCCTCCCCACCAACGGCGTTTTGTAAAATTTTAAATTGAATTGTTTGATCAGACCTTGATTAAGCCGTCGATCTTAACAGTCATCAAAATTAACGAAACACTGACAGACCGAAATTCGGCGGTTAACGGGGACCAAGTGATTCGCTACGTTTGGTGACTCCGAGCAGGAGTGCCCGGGTTCATGGAGTGAGATTTGTCTAGGTCGTGGCTGCGGATGCCTTTGCCCACTGTGACTGCGTGGCTGGTTAAATAATGATTTTAATTGTCTAAATTTTAGATTAAAATTCACATTGGAAATTAATGAAAAACTGGTCTCTCCCGACATTGCACCGCAGTGGGAGGGATTTATTCATAAGTCCGTCACTCTTGGATACATTGACCACCAGATTTCTACCCACCCCTCATACTATTTTCCTTCACAAACTTTCTCTCTTTCATTTTCTTAAAGACTCTCAGCATCCTCAAAACTGACATAGACCATAGACCCCGGAGAGAAATTGTTTTCCTCAGGACCTCCCGTATGGAGCTAATGTAAAAATAATTAAAAAACCTTCAATTGAAAATACGCATTCGGAATGGCGCTGACGGTCAATTTGTGACCAGTGACAAGATAAAAAAAAACCGATGATCCGTTAAACAGCTTGCCCCAAATTTACCTACCTTTGCTTTCGTTATGAAATCAACATCTTTTTCATCTTGACATCATTTAAAATCCCGAAAAGAATTAATTAACAAAGAGTTGATAATTTTCATAATGTAGCGAAATTTATTTCGATGAACACAGGCATCTTTCTTTAAAGATACAATATTTGTGGTGTCAGAACGAAACTACAGGAGCGTGAACTTCACGTAGGTACCTATCAAGAACCTAGGTGTAATTCTCGCTACGTGTAATTTCATCTGTGTATAATTCTGGCAGTGTTAATATTGGAAGGTGAAATTCACAAATTATGTATATCTAACACTTTGTTTCAACTTAATTAGATACCTATTACAAGAAAAAAATAGAGTGTTTAATTCACACGCGGTAAAAGTGAAACCTTCAGAAAACTAAAGCAGACAAGAGTGGAGGCTACGAAGCACCGCACAAAGAGGAGACCGATTATACTTTAGCATTCTCGCAGGCAAATCCAGAGATATATGTGATGGTCTCTTTCGTTTCATCGAGTTTCGAACCAACAACAACTGTGCTAAAGAAGTTTTCACTTCAAAAACTGTTTAAGTACCTACGCCAAGATTCATCAAAGCTCTAATTTTTATCAAAGTTTAAAATTTCCCTTGTTTTGATGCCATGTTTGATCTTGCTAGTATGATATGACGTTGCCGAAAGGTTCCACAATGAACCAAACTTAGATCAAATAACTAACATATTATTTTGTGTATGTTTTCCCATCTCCCTTTGATGTAAATACTTGCTAACTATTTCTTGCACTAAGTTGAAACGAAGTGTTATTATTTCAACAATTTGGGCGAATTTAGAACTAAGCGGTTTGCTTCTCAATATTAATGACTTGTTTGTATTTCGTATTGAGGATTTTTGAATGCTCGTGTTAAAAGAGTGAAATGACCACGGTTCTTATTTTTGGAGGGCAGTAGCCTTAAACATTCCGATCAGATAATCACGTGCCAAAGACGTAAAATCTCTATTTATCCTTTATTATTATTGCGTTCATAAACTCACCACGCGTTTTGTGAACTTTAGATTTTTATAATAAATATTCATCGTGGGTGGATTTCCTGGGAAGGTTTTGTATATATAGTAAAGTTTTTATAATCAATATACATTATACATATAGGTATTATGTCAAAGCTGTAACCGGAATGTTACTTGAGTTGCCAAGATGAAAATTGAGAAATTTTATTTCAACATAATCAAAAAATGCTTCTCTTTATTTTCTAGTAGGCCATTACTGTAAAAAAATCACTGTCCTTATTTAAAAAAATCTGTACACTTTCAAGATGACTGGACTCGCTTAATACGAATATATTTTAGAAAAAAACCCTTGATTCATCTTAATTACTATAAAAGACAACTATTGGCATTCGGGGTGATGAAAAATACAGCATTTAAAATTTCAATTAAGTAAAATGAAAATTTACTTTCGTCGTATTGGAAGACAGCTGACAGCCATTTGCAATAATTTATGTTCGTGTTGTATGATTTTGTACTGAAATTTTGAATGTAGTTGTTTTCCATCGCCCCTAATTACACATAGTTTTCTTTTATAGTAGGTAATAAAGGTGCATCAAAAGGTTTTTTCTAAAAAATAACGTGTCCAGTCATTTAGAAAGTTTACAAAGAATTTAAGGATGGGTTATTTAAAAAAAAATGCACAATTTTTCAAATATTTGAAGTTAATTTTCACGATCTGTGAAAGTTCTTTTCAAGTTCTGCGATCATTTCAGTTTTATGAAGCAACTGACCTAAAATGATATAATAACAGAACTTTAGAACTTACACAGAACATGAAAATTAACTTCGAATATTTGAAGAATTGTTCAAATTTTTTTAAACAACTCGTCCAGTGGCTTTTCAGAATTTTTATAATTTAACTAGTGAGTTCCGGACATGCGTTACAATGTCCCTAATACAGAAATTGTTTCTCCCTGCGTGTCTTTTCCCATTCGTCCCGCCTTCCCTTCCCCTTCCACGTCCCCTTCCCCTCACGCGTTCCCCCTCCACCTTCCCCGCCTTACCACTTCCCTCTACCACGGTCCCCTTCTGTCCCGCGTTCAATAAATTCAGTCCCAGCACATTCAGATTTTCAAACAGCTCGCGTTCAATTTTTTTTTACAAATTTCACCTATTGGAATTGTTTTTACAAAATTTATTTTTTCATATGTACGAGTATTACAAACATTCATTTTTGTATGTTATAAGAATAAATAATCGACCAAATTTGGTACCTATTTAAAATAAATATAATTTTTCATTAGATTCAAAGGTGAATACTTCGATTAAATTCATTAATTCAAAGAGTTTATTCGAAAATTGAATTTTGATTTAACAATCGATGATTTGCAAAATATCATTTTCAAATTGTGACATTTTTGTCAGTTTCGTAAGAGTTTTTGTTCATATTAAGCATGGAAATGTTTGAAACTTTCAAAATACCTTCTTTACACCCTCGCGAAGGTTTCTGGATTTTATTACAACCACTATATGTATAAAAATGAATGTGTGTGTTGGTTTGCTTGCATGTGGATAATGGATAAAATCCTATCTCTGTGGCCGAACACAATCTGTACAAGCCGGTGGTAAAAACTCTCCCTTTGTAACCCTCACTTCTGGAGTCCCCCAGGGTTCCGTGCTGGGACCCCTACTTATCATTTTGTTTATCAACGATGTTGCCAAAATAATAGAATCATTCGGACTTCTTTCCCATTGCTACGCCGACGATCAGCAAATCTATTTCTACTGCACACCGAATGAAAGAGATAAATTAAAAGATATCACTGCTAAATGCATCGCTGCCATAACAGACTGGATGTCCTCGAACAAACTAAAACTAAATCCAACCAAAACAGAATTTCTTTGGACAGCAACAAAAAAGCGTCAGTCAATATTAGATAAATCTCCGCTCATTACTTCTGGCTGTAACATCATCCCTAAAGATGGTGTTAAACTCCTAGGTGTACATTTAGATCAAGATCTTTCCCTCAAATCCCAGATTAACAAAACGGTAAGCGCAGGATTCTTTCACCTGCGCCAAATCAAATCTATAAGGAGAAATATTCCGACTAAGGCCACAAAGATGCTGGTAAACTCTTACGTTGTATCACGACTTGACTATTGCAATGGCATATATGCAAACCTCCCTAAAATATATACTGACAGACTTCAGTCAGTTTTCAATGCTGCAGCAAGACTGATAACCGGCGTTTCCAAATATTCTCATATTTCCCAACATCTGCGGAACCTTCATGGGCTTAAGTGTCCTGAGAGAATCCAATTCAAACTCTGCTGGATGGTTTTTAAGGCAACACACGACATGGCGCCACCCTACCTGTCAGAACTGTGTATTCCAAACGATGTCAACACTAGGCAAGCAACCCTTCGATCAGCATCTTCAACAGCCATAGGTAGGCTCTCAGTACCTATGCGCAATCCCAATACCAATTTCGGAGACCGGGCTTTTGCTGTGACAGGCCCAACAGCTTGGAACAAACTCCCTTCACATTTGCGAAAGATCGACAGCACATCTGAGTTCAGGGCAAAGCTCAAAACTCACCTTTTCGCATTATCATATCCAGATAAATAACTGTATTTTTTCAGTAGTTCACTACTCAGTCCATGGGAATTACCTGGTTTTTTCACAATTTTTTACAATTTATTATACAATATATTTACTTTTTTTATATTATTTTCCATGACTTATACTGACAGCACGAGCAGTAATCATAAGAATAGGTGTTTATATATGTAAATAAGTATGTTAGTCGTAAATAACTAATTGTAAGACTGTTGCAAGTCGTCACACGATTAGAGCAGTAACAATACTGCTCTGTTCGTATTACGACTTGCAAGTGCAAACTTGGTTATAAAAATAGGTTTAGTTCTAAGTCACTAGTGATATAAGTCTCAGTTGTAAGTCATTTATCAATCTTAGTTGTAAGCCACTTGTCCTATGTAGGTATAGATTTAATGTATAAATGAATGTTTAAAGCGCCCTTGAGGTGATTTTCTCACGAAAATGGCGCTATAGAAGTTATCCAATTATTATTATTATTATATATAATAATAATAATAATTTTTATTTTAGTAATTTGTACATTTAAGTTTACAAATTTCTAATTGATTATAATATTTCATATTCACTATATTTTTTCAAGTTTTATGTAGCTCCTACAATACATCTTGAACTTTCCAATTGGTGTGGACTTTAAAGTTTCTGGTAGTGTGTTATACAACTTCATTCCCTTGTACAGTAGACTGTTCTGCGTATTCGCTTTGTCCTTTTTTGTAGCCTAATTTCCTTGCACGTCCTTGTGTTATATCTGTGAATGTCTTTATTGTATACAATTTTATTTGAGAAGTATTTTGGTAACGTGTTGTTCAATATTTTGTGGATAAATACCATCGTGTTCAAGGTCAGCATCTGTTTCACGGTCAACCAATTTAGTTCCTTTAACATTTTAATTATTTTTGAAAATCTGTTTCGTTGAAGAATTATTCTCATTGCCCTGTTTTGGAGAATTTGTAACTTATTTTGTTCTCTTTCGTTACATAGGAAAAGTATACTTGAGCAGTAGTTGAAGTGTGGAGCAATAATTGAATTGTATATGGTGATTGCAGTTTTTCTAGAAATTTTTGGCCGAATTCTTCCAAAAAAAGATATCTTTTTGCCAATTTTCTTTTGGGTGTATTCAGCATGTCCATTGAAGTTTAGTTTGGAATCTAATATAACTCCTAAGTATTTCATTTCAGTAACATTTATGTATGTACGTGTGTATGAATGTTGTTTATAAATTGCAATATTTAAGCATAGAAAATGTTTGAAACTTTCAAAAAATCTTGTAGATTACATTCTTGGAAAATACAACCATATTATTTGCACCATCTATTTTGTAAATGTCGTGTAAATAATAAGTTTTGGTAAGCGGAGGTCCAAAAAACTTTCTGATAAATTTTCCATCCCCTCCCTCCCTTTTCACCCCTGCAACCCCCCCCCCCCCCCCCCCCCCTTAGGGTGGACCTCCTCGTGGAATGCTATACACAATTTAATTTTCCATGTAACAAAGGTAGAATTGAAAATATCTTAAATGTTTTATTTGATACAGCTGCCAAGACGTTATTATTATTTCATCTAACTTCTAACTGCATTCCTTTGTATTCTATAATTATATTGTTGGGTGCTTAATGTGGTGGGTACTGGGTACCTACCTGTTCTTTCATGTCCCGCTCAGACCCTCCACACTTCACACTACCGTACCGGTCACACTCTCATGAAGGTAGGTATTGCGAAATATATGATTCTAGACCTAAATCTAAATTGCTACTCTGCTACTAGGCTTTGTAATCCCGCATCCCGCAATCCGGCATTCCTGCGGGATTTTAGCATTATTAAATCCGCGGATTTGCAGGTTTGAAAAAAACTGAATTTACACCAAAAAATGCTGATTATCATTGTTATCAGCGTCAATTTTTGACAATGAAAGAGAAACTCATCTTGAAACTAGAAAAAGGGCCCAGGGCCTCGTTAAAGCTCGGAAATTTCAAGAAGGACGATTAGTGTAGAAGTGAAATTCACTGTTGAGCTTTTGTGCACAAATTTAATGTCTTTTCACATATGGATGTTATGACTCTACAGTCTACATAGTCTTGTTTTTATGGTCTCATTTTTTGGCCATTTTCTTAAAAGACTAGTATGTATTAAAAAAAATAATATTACGATAATGCCTAAAATAATACTCGAAAAGTGACATCATTATCAAAGCGGCCGATGAGCGCAGTTGATGCGTCGCAGGCGCACTAAACGTCATTTCCGTTTCATCGAAATCCATATCACAGCCGTGCTATAGAAGTTTTTACTTCAAAAATATACATTTATGAAGCCTTGTCTTTATTTTATTCAACACTTGTTAATTAAAATCAAGCACGATCCCTCAGAATTTCGAAATTCTATTCCCCAACTCCGTGGGATTTGAAAAGGGATTTGGAGATTTGGGGCGCGGGATTTGACATATATGTCACTGACATATTTGTATATTTGTCGTATCTGCCACCCTAATACAAATATTTTTATTTTTAATTTTTATCGAGAACTAATAATTTATATTCGCAAAATAGTAAAATATTTTTATACCAATGCATTTTAATTAACGTTTTTTTGCGACTTACAATTTAAATCTTCGATTAAATCACATGTTTACGTGAATTTCACCTTTACTAAGGACACACCCTCCACACAGCATCTTCAAAGATGAGAAAGGAAGGATCTTATGGAAATGATTTATTTTCCTCGCAGCGTCGTTAGTTTTCCGTGATTATTCTAGTGTGACAGTAAATATCTGAAAACTTAATTTAACACGATGTTAAGCCGCCGCTACCCGAATTTCTATCGATTTCTTACACACCCCCCAACATTTGAAGTTTTTAAGCTCTTAAAAAAATATATGTAATTTTTGAAGATAATAATATCTAGATGCGGTCCACGCCAAAATGCGAATTGTATGAAAATCCCTCGATAAAATCGCAAATTGTGCTCCACAAATTATTATAAACACGTTTGTTTCAGTTATTTTACAAGTTATATGTATCACAGTGTTTCTTTCAATGTAGTTTTACACAACCCCCAGGAGATTTTTGCCCTATTTTAAACGAGTCATGTTTTACTAAACATTTTCACAATTTTAGCTTCAATTTTATCGTTTTAAATATTAGCGCGCTCTCTCCAACATTCGTAATTACATATCTCTCCACCTTCTTCTCTTATTATTTCTGAAATCAACTTAGTAACCACTGAATTTCGACTTTTTGCTGACGAGGTTCAAATAGCTGGTACCAAGTTGTTTGTTTGAGTTCGCGTGTGAGATGGTTTCACTATGCATTGCCAAATTATTTAAAAGTTACAAAAATAATTACGTAGTTACCCACTGTCTGCGTCATAGGAATGATGCTCCCAACAAATTCACCAAGATTGTCACATTTGTTGTTTCTAATAATTATTTGTGTTTCGTGCCAATTCGCACCTCAAGACAAAGAAAATCATGTCGTCCATTTTACGACTATTAGCAATAAAATTAGTGGAGGTAATAACTAATAACAATAACAAATCTATCAAGTTTATTGATTGAGCATAGCGAAATCCTGTTTCAACTCGACTGTTTGGCATTTTATCTGGCTGTTTGGAAATGTGAATAGTGAATACCTCACAAAATTCCAGTTGCTCCCGTCTGGAGCCAGTGAGACTATGGCATCCCCAATTGGGGTTTGTTGTGAGGCTGAAGTGGGAGGGGAAGAAGATGGGGAAGAGGAAGGTGAGGAAGTACCTGGCTATTCAGATCTGGTCACCAAACACGGTTAAAGCCATTTCAAGCAACGTTTATATTCTGAATGGTTGTCTTACACTAAGAGTATCTTCCACTCTGGAACGTGCCGCAAATATACTAGGTATATATATTTTTAAATGAATTGTGAAATAATACAAATTTATCAAATAAAATTTATTTGCGCACGCCGGGATTCGAATCTGCGACCTTCGGATTGTGAGTCAAGAGCCTTACCCCTCGACCACGGTCAGCCGTCAATTATCGGATGTTACCATTTTATCCCCGCCAGTTTGAACTGTTAAATCGGAATAATAATAAAGTTAATTTGATAGTATTAATTAATCAATACTATTATTTTAATGACTGCAGTTTGGAATGTTGTAAATGGAAGTGGCACCCTCTGTAATTTTCAAAAAGAACCGTTGAAGTTTTCAAACAGCATCCTCGATGAGAAATGGTCAAAAATAAAATTGAAATAATTTGGAATTTCTCATTTCTCAAAAAAAGTCCCGGAAAATCATAAAAAACCGAAAGAGCAAGAATTTTCCAGCTTGAATAATTTACAAACTTCACGTGATAAAATCCTATTTCCTATTAATATTATAAAGGAGAAAGTTTGTATGGATGTATAGATGTATGTTTGTTACTTTTTCACGCAAAAAATACTGAATGGATTTTAAAAATTCTTTCACTAATAGAAAGCTACATTATTTGCGAGTAATATAAGCTTTTGTAATAAGGGGGTCACCAATTTGGGCAATAGAGTGGGTCACCGTATGGGCGATCGGGTCACCTGTTTGGTGAATATGTTTTATCCAGATCTTTGAGGCAAAGCGGGTAGAGAGGGCGAACACTAGAGCCGGAATGGCATAAATATACAAACCACCCACCGGAATGGTTTCGCTAAATCAAAATGCGTTGTCACGCACCTTGCGGCCAGTGGCGACCGGTGGTACCACCATGCAAAATCTAACAATAATTATATTTTATGGCTGTTCGCTGCCTCGCTACAGGCTCTATATATCTGTAATATAGGCTCTGGCGTTACGAAATTATTTATTATACGTTTATTTTCCAGACGAAAAGCAAAGCGTTGCCTGGTAACTAAAATAATTATTTGACGTGCGCTGTCATTTTGTTATTTGTTTAGGTTACTATATGGAGATCCCTTTGATAGATAAAATTATACTAATCTATATTAATATTATAAATGCGACACTGCGTGTGTCTTACGCTTTGTGGTGGCACGCGAGCTGTTTGAAAATGAATGTAACGGGTATGGGGGTATGAAGGGGTGTACGGCGGGAGGGGTGGGGGGGAGGGAGAGGTGAGGAGGGGGGAGGGAGTGGGGCTAGGGAAGGTGGAGGAGGCGGAGTGGGAACCCCCCTAATACTATGTGAGCGAAGCCGGGGGCAAAAGCCCTAAAAAAATATAAATGTTTTTTATAAAAATTTCCCGCCTTAGAAAAGATTGATAATCAGATTTTATTACTTGAAGTTTGAAAATTTTTCGTATTGGAAAATTTTTGATGTTGAAAAATGTTTGGGAATATTGCTGGGGTCCTTTTTAAAAATTCATACCAACACCTACCTCTACCTACACCAGTGAAGTAACAACCTTCAACATGTAAGCAATGTTTTCATGATTCAATGTCCATGTGTATTTTTGAATGCTAATGATAAATGGCCAGTTACTAAAGTCTTCAAAATTATAACTGTTGGTGTAAGAAATATTACAATCTGTGCACAGTTGGAAAGTTTTATTTATTTATTATTTAAACGCCCGTACATAGGGCTATTACATACATAATACAAGTGTATCGAACATTTACAAACATTATATATATAGAATAACATACAGTACATACATACGATGCATATTAGTACAACAAATATTTATCATTTTACAAACATATCAGTTACCTAAACAACTAATTATTTTTGCTTTGATGCAAGACGGTGAGGTATTGAAAATATCGAAAAGATCTGTATACGTATTGGCAGTTCGGTGAAAACGCACTAGCGGTGAATGATAGGAATAGTTAGTGCTATGATTGTCACTGTGGAAAAGGTGGTGGAGTCGAGTTGATTTAACAGGGACACGAATATTTATAACACTTAACATTTGAGGGCAGTCTATGAGATTGTTCAGTAATTTAAAAAGTATAAGAATGTCATTAATAGTACGCCTGGTAGAAAGTAGTGGTAGGTTTAGATCAGACATTAATGCATTGTAGCGGATTTCAATTACAGGCTGTCTCAATTTGAATTGAATGTATCGAAGAAATTTTCTTTGTACTCTCTCCAAACGGTGTAAGTTACAGGTATAAATCGGAGACCATACAGGAGATGCATATTCCAGTTGCGATCTTACAAGAGAGCAGTAAAGTAGCTTAATTGACTCAATGTTTTGAAAAGTCCTTGTGTTACGTATTAAAAAACTTAGAATTTGCATGGCCTTATTGGAAATTGTTTCACAGTGACGATCAAATGTAAGTTTCCGGTCTAAAATAACACCAAGGTCTTTGATAAATGGTACTAATGCAATTTCATTATTGTTAATTAAATACGATGTAGATATTGGAATCCGTGAACGGTAAAAACACATGTGGAAACATTTTTTTACGTTTAGGAATAATTTATTTATTTCACACCAGCTAGCAAGTCTATCTAAATTTTGCTGAAGGATAAGTGCATCATTTAAACATTTTATTATCTTAAAAAGCTTTAGGTCATCTGCGAATAGAATGAATTTGACATTATCGAAACATAAAGATAGATCATTTATAATTAAAATGAAGAGAAGTGGGCCCAGATGAGACCCTTGAGGAACTCCCGAAGTTACTTTAAATTTATACGAAAATTTATTATTTAATTTTGCCATGAGTTCACGGTTACAGAGGGCTTGCAGTTTCGCGAGAAGGATTTTATGTGGAATTTATGTGGAATTCCAGTCTTCAGTTAGTTTACGCTTTCTTATTTCTCTTCTTCCAGAGAGTTCCTAACAAAAAAAAATTATTTGAAATTTTTTTTCTGGGAAAACGGAAAATTGTATAGGCCATGAAATTTTTCTTTTTTTTCTTTTTAATATTAGTACTTATGTAAAGCTTGGGAAGTGAGAGCGGGTTTTTACTAGTAATCGATATTATGGGAGCTCCCAGTCCAAACAAAGTTTAAAAAAAAGAATTTTAAAAAGATAGTGACGTTGAAAGGTTCGTGGAAAATAAATACATTTGCTACTAACCTTGGTGACGTTCGTGTCTTTGGCCACATTGGTTATTCCTTATTTGAAATAAAAAAAATGGTAAGTATATATAAATAATTAATGTCCTTTTTTCGTTCTTTTTTGAGCTGTTATGCCGTGTTGCGCTACCTCCTTTTTTAGAACAGGTGTGAGACATGATGGTGGATACTGTAAGGCTGTCCGAAACGTTGGCTAAAGAAGGAGGTCGCGCAACACGGCATAACACCCCAAAAACAAATAACGAAAATACTTTTGGCTGTGAAAATCTAAAAACTCAATAATAAGGAACTCCAGTCCAATATTATTTTTTTTAATTGAATAATGACATTTTAACTTAAATAACTGCATATTTATTTTTATTTTTAGAGTTAGTTTTTAAAGTGTGGCGACACATCATTATAAAGTTCGCCATCAAAAGAGGAATCGAGAAACATCTCCTAATATCCGCGCGCATCGGCAAACCTACTTGCCTAGGTACCTTCGTACCTATACTGGCCGCGATGTACTTTCTCGCCTCCCGTGCCAGCCCGACGATAATAATATCGCCCCGCCTAGAAAGGTCTCGAGACAGCACCGTACAATATCTGTACGGCGTCGAATATTCTCGTCAGCTGCCGAAGTGGCTCGTATTACCTACTGCGAGGTAGTTACTCTACCGCGGCTATATAAGCAGCCGATCGCTCGCCCGCTGCAGTTCAGTCCAGTTCAGTCTCACACTAACAGTCGGCCAACATCTCAGCATGTAACAGATCACCGCACAAGTGCTCCTGCATGGCAACGCTACGCATCCAGGGCAGCTTCCTCGAGGTCCATTACCACGTCTCAGCTACAAGGCCCATCGTGCTTTCAGCTCCTGAGATCAGCTACATCCCGCGACTTGTAAGGTTTGACGCACCTTCAGCCAAGGGATCAGCTCACCACTTCATGGCACCCCGAAGCCTCACCGTGCTTCGCTGCCATGCAAACACGCTCCGCCTCGCCAGGACTACCTGCTGGTGGCTCAGCACACCGAGCCACACACCGTTTACCTCCACGACTTAAAGCGTCGAGCAACGGCCTGGAATATAGGTCATCTCCACCGCCATGGTGTCGAGCAACGCGCTGACCTTCACCATCTCCATCTCCACATCCGAACGCCTGCAGCATCATCTACGGCACTCCGCATTACATCATGTTACCGACCACCGACCATCTGCTACGTAGCCCAATAAACGACTGACTCATACATCGACTGACGACTTTCATTTCTCTCGTCCCGTCTCTACCGATCCGGCCCGCTCCCTCAAAAGTAAAAATAATTGTAAAAATTTTTAATTTTTAAAGATCCCCGAAAACCACCGTATATGTAGTGAATCGTGTGACGTCATCACTCCCGAAAAGTTACTATAAGAACGGGCATCAGCTGTTCAACTGCGCCATTTTGAAAATCAGAGTTCGAAGTATTCTCCCTAGAGTAGCATTATCTACTATTTTTTTGTGCACTAGTTTTTGAATATTTTCAATAATAGATATAAACTAATAAGAGATACCTTTATTTTTGAAACTGAATTATTTAGGCCTCAATAATGTTTCAAAAAACACAACAACTAAATCTCTATAAACAGTATGTAAATAAACGAATAAGATGAAACGTTGTTAATACCATGGCTTGTGTCATACCTACATTCCCATATAATGACTTTACGGTGTTCAGTGACGTCACCACTAAACATTTCAATAATATCAACTTGACGGCGTGTTTCTATGGCCCGATTAATAATGGACTTTTCAATATTTTTTTAAAAACTCTGCGTTTAATATTATTAAATAAAACATACATATACAGGATGTTAAGGAACGTATTTGACATACTTTAACCAGTGATTCCTGACATTATTTGGAGTAAAAAATGTAAATGAAATTTTGGTCTCCGGTGACATTTTTGATGTTTTTTTTTTCTACAAAAACATAAAAAAATTGTATTTGTTGAACAGTTGGAGGCGGGGTAAGGGGTTCGTCGGACACCCGGCTGAGTGACCAGTGACGACATGCGGAAGAATTTTTTTTTTGTTTGATTTTGAAGAAAAAATTAAAAAAAAAAAAGTCATCACAAAAAGTCACCGGAGACCAAAATTTCATTTACATTTTTTACTCCAAATAATGTCAGGAATCACTGGTTAAAGTAAGTCAAGTACGTCCCTTAACACCCTGTATATTCAGAATCAGCGTTTATTTAAAGCCATAATGTTTTTCACTGGAGTTCCTTATTAAGTGGGAAGGAATTTAAAAGTACCTAAATCTTATAATTTCAGTTTTGGTTTTGATAAGAGAACATCAGAACATACTTTTTTGGACGGAAAACGAAATGATGTTATTTATTACCTTACCATAGGTACTTGTACCTAACAATTTTTTTTATATATATACCAGTTATGGAATGAATTTCCTATGATTGGAAAGTACCTAATTTATTATAGATCTATATAATCGAAAATAATTAATTGATCTATATAATTATCAACATTGCATATCACATTATCACAATGTTTTAGTGTATATATATATACATAAATGTGTTTATGGTTAATATGTTGTTATACATGTGTTATATATGTATGTGTATGTTGTTGCCACGCTGACGCGTTGAGGATTATTTAATGTATTGTATTGTTTTAAGTTAATCTGTGGAACTAATCTCCTGATGACAAGCTACTTGCAGTAGCTTAGCGGTTGTAAATTCCCATTGTATGCAATTTTATACAATAAACAAGAAGTTATTTATACAACGTGTCCGGAAACTCGTAGTACAAGCGGGAAACTGGTGAATCTACATCACGTAGAGAACCCAAAAAAAATATTTTTTTCGATCTCAGCATTTCGATTTTAATATTTTTTTTTCTATTTTTCCATTTTTTCGGAAACTAAAGGGTTAAAAAAACTTTTGAGCCCGGTTTACCCTTCGATGTATTTTATAAGACATTACATAGCTGAAATGAACCCCCTAGTGAACAATTTTTTCAAATTTAACCAAAAAAAATCCAACTTCGGACCCGATTTACTCGAAAACGAAAGCTCAAATCAAAAAAAGTTATACCACAAAATCGACTCCAAATGTGATGTGGAGTCTCTAGTTTCCCGCTTGTACTACCTTGTATAATAGCCTTGCGTCTGCGTGGTTGAATTTAAGAATCCGGCTTCCAACGCATGTCTGCCGCTGCGCCTTACCCGTCGCACTATATAAACATCCATGTGCGTGGATTTTCAGACAAAGCTACTGTTGTAATTCGGTTTCTAATTCAAGAATTCGTCACAAGGTGACGCCACTTTCATCGGCAATACGCAAAGGGACGTTCCCTTCCTAAGTATGAGTTCTAGGAATTTGTAAACCTGGAGTATCTCCCGGATTTCGAAAGATTGACAGTAATACTCAGTTGTGTTAAGCGACTGTAGGTATATTACATATGACGTCATTGCCCTTCCCGGTTACTTTTCCTCGGTGACTAGTCATCACTGGTTGACACGTTGACAGGGGATACGAGGAACGGGCTAATTTTGGAACCAGTTCCTATTGGATTTACAAAATGATCACCAACACTAACTGGGCGAAGCCGAACATACATTAATATTGTTAGGTACAAATTGTGTAGATAATATTTTAGACAAAACATCATCATTTTTTAAACGACTTCAATGGAGGTTCTCAATTCGACGGAATTTGTTCTACAACTTAATAATCAACTTACTTTTTCTACTCATCAATATGTAGTTACGATTGTTATTTTTGGATTCGGTGTCAGCCAAAGTACCCGGCCCGGCGGCAGCGCCGGATCTGCCATACGTTCAAAAACGTGCAAAAAACCTGGCGCCAACTCCGAAGGGGCGCCGTGAGAAAATAAATATTGTATTCAAAATTTGTTATAATATTCCCTGAATCGTTTAAAAATTACCCATAGTACGAAATAATTATTACGCTCTAGCAACACTTTCCAAAGATACAGACTGCGCACGCATCCGGTTTTAATTCAACGAAATTCAACGATTTACGAATTTATAGTCAGTTACAGAATTTTTTTACAAATTCCATATATTTAGTTTAAACGTAAGATCTATTTTTCCATATATCTTTTACTGTCTTTTGCGACGAATGAGTGCGATCCAAATTCATTAACCAATCACAGCGCCGTACTTTTATTCAACAGAACAAACAAACCGACGGCGCCTTTCAAAGTGCTTTTGCACGATTTAAGTCTCCAGGAGAATGTGGTTAAAGACCATTTTCTTACGAAATCTTCAGTAAATTCAAAATTCCATTAGCATAAACATCGCACGGTTTGCAAGGTTGCAACTTGTTAACAGTTTCATCATTGTTTTGACAGTTGAAGTTCCTTAAATGTACCTATAATTAATTTCTATTAGATTTGTTATTTTACAGTCAGTAATAATCAGTGTAAGCGTCTTTCGTAAGCCGTTGATACCATAGATACGTTCGTGTTTGTTCCCTTAACACAGAACACAGGGGAAATGGAAATGCAAGGTACAAATTTGAGGCTATATTATCAGATTTTTTAATTTATAACTACATTTCTATTGGTTGTTAGAGGTTGTGGATTGTGGATTACAATGAATAGAACAATAATTAAAAAAAAACTTTGAGGCTCGCAGAATCTAAAACTTAGAATTAAAGAGCATAATGACATAAAAAAACTCGTTTTCATTGGGAATTTTTTAATTCCAATTTCTCCAGCACCGATAAAAAATGATGTCCCGCGCAATGACGTTACAATGGTCCCGAGCACATCTAAACAGATATCTATCGCACAAATTCCTACGGTCGAATTATTAGAAGATAAAAATAACGTTACTGATAGCAGTTTAAATTTAATTCTGTTTTCAGAGCTTGAATTGAAAGATCCCGGATGCTGGCCAAAGTTATCTCAAAATTCCATTAGTTTATTAGTTCAGGAAGGTCCTGTACAATTGAAAGGTTTTGATTTTCCTATTACGAACAAGCGTAAATTTAATACTAAGTATTATTACAAGAAACTGCCTAATGGAGAAGAATTACATAGATCGTGGCTTAGTTATTATTTAGTGTAAAACAAAAAAAAAATTAAATTAAAAAAAAAATTTGGGTAAACGAATTTTTAATCAAAATAAAAATGTGGGGGGGGGGCGCCATCGGTACCTACTGCACAGGGCGCTAGATTTCGTAGATCCGGCCCTGCCCGGCGGCGTATTTCCAATCCCTAACTTACGCCTTCCAATCCCTAACGCGGCTCAGTCGCTAGAGTGACTCAACCACGTTAGGGATTGGAAATACGCGGCCCGGCGTGGTCATTTGACAGCTCCCCTCCCGCCGCGGCCCCGCTCTCGCCTCTCGCCTCGTCAAGTCGCGCGTGCGACACAAGCACATCTCACCTATAACTATGTATGTAGTTACAAACCTACCTTGACTGACACCGACTCCAAAAACAACAATCGTAACCAAATAAAGTTCGTATTTTGGAATGCTAATTTGGAAAGAGTAAATAAAGTGAGTGATCAGATTCAGAGCTCATCTGTTGATGTACTGACGGTATTGATTTTTATGGATCTGTTCTCGAGTTTATTATACTAGAGCAAGGTTATCAACATGTATTCTGGACTCCGTTATATGATGGACCCAGATTCCTCTAATTCAGATTGATCTCAGTACAGGGTGTGGTTACAATAATACTCGTAGGTAGACTATTTCTGTTTATTCTGAGATATTGTACAATGGTTATTCTTAGGAAGTCTTAAGGAAAAGAGAAAAATGGACAACAATCACACCCTTTTATATGTTACTCATGCTGTCTCACTCATACACGCATGTCTCTTTCATACCGCAAGACATACGTTCACCACATCCCTCCACACTTAAATCAGAAGACAGTTACACAACATGATGATGATAATAATATTTACAATACATACAAATCCATTATTACAGTGTAAAACATTATCGTGTCGAGTCGAGTGCTGAGTCCTGTCCTGATTGACTCATCTGTGTGTTCGTGGTTGTAATAGGTCCTTCCAGCTTCCCGACATGGAAGCCACCGGTTCACTGGAGCTGGAAGTGAGAGGAGAATCACCCAATAGTTTGTCATCCGGCACAAAGCTGGAGACATCGTAATCATCATACGACAGTCTCTCCGTCTCATACGCGACAGAATTAGGTATTAGGGTCATTATCCCAAGCTACACATAACTTTGACAACTGATCAAAATGCCTTTTCCAATACATAAGTTTACCATTTAAATTTACCTCAATTAAATAAAAAAAAAAATTCTAATTGTTTATGTACTTTCCCTGGTTCGCATTTATCCTTATTTTGGTCCCTAAAATCTCTTACCATTACTTTTTGATTAATCGAAAAACCCTTGGATTGTTTATTATTTCTCTTATGATATTATTTCTGATTTTCCTGACATTTAGACATTTTATTTTTAGTTTATTTATTAATTCTATTATCCTTATCTCTCCCCCTCTCGGAACAAAATTGTTTAAATTTGACCTTAATTTCCTTCCAAACATTACGACTGCAGGTTCTAAGCCAGTTGTACAGTGTGGTGCATTTCTGTAATCAACTAGAAACCTTCCTAATTTTTCATCATAACCTGACTGGAACTTATTTCCTATTATCATTTTTTTTAATTTTTTACAAGTTTTCACTGCTTTTTCAGCTAACCCGTTCGATTATGGATGATTTATTGATGTAGTCAATTTGATGTTATTCATCTCACAAAACTCTTTGAAGTCCGCTGACATGAAAGCGGCTCCATTATCTGACACTATTGTCTGTACACTCCCGAAATAACTAAATAGACTCTTTAATATTTTAATAGTGTTATACGAATTTGGAGAACTTACCTCCACACAGTCTAACCATTTTGAGGTTGAGTCAATAATCACGAAAAAATACTTATTTGCAATAGGACCCGCATAATCAATATGCACTCTACTCCAAATTTAATTAATTTCGTTTTCTGTTTCATTCAAGAATCCATCCCCACTTTTACCATTAGAAAAAACTATAAATTATAACTTTTTTTTTTTTTTACAGTGAATACCGCACAAGAATCTCAACTGCTCCCGTCTGGAGCCAGTGAGACTATGGCATCCCCAATTGGGGTATGTTGTGAGGCTGAAGGTAGTGGGGAGGGGAAGGAGGTGGGGAAGAGGAAGGTTGAGAAGTACCTGGCTATTCAGATCTGGTCACTAAACACGGCTAAAGCCATTTTCAAGCAACGTTTCAATTCTGAATGGTGGTCTTACACCAGGGCGATACTAATAGTATCTTCCACTCTGGAACATGCCGCAAATATACTATATATTATTTTAAATGAATTAATTGTGAAATAACACAAATTAATGAAATAAAATTTATTTGCGCATGCCGGGTTCGAACCCGCGACCTCCGGAATGTGAGTCAAGAGTCTTAGCCACTGGACTACTGAAATAATCATTAAAATGATTTAATATCATGTACTCAATACATTCCCTTTACACATAACAGTAGAGGGGGTAAAAAAAATGGACCAAAAAATTGACCGGCAAGATCCACATTATTAATCTTTGACCTTTTTTAACTCAAATCCATTGATGGAATTCGGTCCTCACATTTTGCATACTCACTAACCTCTAGCGCCCGGTCTATATTATATTATTTACGATGTCATTAGGCGGCACGATTTCATTCAACATTTAAATCTGTTATCTATGGGCGAATCGGAACAAGCCATTCTATATTTAAATATATCCTAAATAAAAGTAGGTATGTAGAAGTAGGTACTCTGGAACATTCAGGTCACTGGTGGTCAACTGGAAATAAAAATACACCAAAGCTGACCTTTGTTGCATTTAGTTACTTTGCCAACAGATCTCTGCAAAGTCAACGCAAATAACTGGCAATGTTTACGAGATAGATAGGTAGGTACGATAGAAAACCGCCACAAATTGGTCCTATTTTCGTATTCCTAACAACTATCTACCTACTGCTCTATTACGTTAACGACTCAATTACTTTTAGATCACTGTTGAGTTATTTATTTTCGCACTACAAGCCGAATTATTAGCTTGGAATCTGTTCTTCAACTTCAGTGAGGTAATCGAATCACTCAAGAAATATGTATTTAACCCCACTTGGTATTTCTGGAAATCTCTGAAGATGGGAGCTATCAACGAACTTGAGTGCTTTTTAAAGTGTTTTTCAAAAATAGTTTGATGTTAGTCGTAACTCTAACGTCATCTCCGTTATTTATAAACGCAGTGTAAATGTTAAGCAGCGCCGATGATCCCCCGACATTGGCTTTCTCCCTCACACGCATAGCGCCGTCTCGCTCGGCAACTTTCGCCTCGTCACCCGGCCGCGAAGATACCCCATTGGCCGAGCTACCCCCTCCCCTCCGTCGCCAGCCGGCACTACCCTGCCCTAAGGGGTATATAATACAGTGCAGGCCTATATGAAATCAGAGTAGCCTGTCTCCTGGTTAAACTAAGCAACAGCATCCTAGTGGTCAGTGCTCGGCTAACTAAACCAGTACCAAGTCGAGAGAGCCCTCTGGGTCCTCCTTGGGAATTCAAGTAACAGCGCCCTAGTGGACAATACTTGCCGGGAAACCTTAACCCAACCCGACCGCGGGTCCTATGTTGGGGGTATTACGCTAAGTGTTTAGCGAGGACAACGGTGAACATTGTTTAAACTCTGTGACTTTACTTTGTGCTAAAACTGTTCTGTACTCTGTTTTTACTATAAGCTGTGAACCCTATATAAGAGAAATAAACTGAACAACGCCTAAAGACTATTTTTTTTATATAAATACCCTGCCACAAATGTCAAACCTAAAATCGACTTCAAAAATACCTTTAATAATAAATTGGTATGGATATCATTGTAAAAAAATCGATTGCTAAGATGTAAATAGTCTAGGTCAGTGATGGTCAAACTTTATGATCAATTATTTATTTATTTTTATACATTTTCAAACGCGGGCCGCAGGGTAAATACAGCTTGACGCTTGACTGGTAAACTTTGCAATGTCGAAAACCTTTTTTATGCATTTCATGAAAGAGTTGGATTTTTTTACGGATAAAACTATTTATTCAAATTCATATTACATTTTTACGCGCGCGAACAAACAATTCATCTTCATATTTTACAGCATAACGTAAAAAGAGTTTTTTCTAAAATAATTAAATTACCGTCTCATTAATTGAAGTGTATTATTATATAATAATAATAATAATAATACACTTCAATTATCTCAACCAAACGTATGTTGACAAACTTTCGTCAAACAAATGGTTGGGTATTGGAGAGTTGAGCGCAGAAATAGAAGGATTTATGCTTGCCATTCAAGATAGAGTCATTAATACTAAAAATTATAGGAAGCATATAATCAAAGATATAAATCAAATTGATGATTTATGTAGAAAATGTTTGGCTTTTCCGGAAACTATAGAACATATTATATCGGGATGTTCTATATTAGCGCCGTCCGAGTATACATTTAGGCATTTAGGCACAATCAGGTTTTAAATCACCAAAGTTTGGTAATTAAACATAACTTGATTGATTGCCGTAATGTAGTACCATATTATGAATACGAACCAAATTCATTTACAGAAAATGAATTTTATAAAATATATTATGATAAAACTATACTAACAGACAGAACAATTAGTCATAATAGACCTGATATACTTTTACATGACAATATTTAAAAAATAACTTATATCATTGATGTAGCTATTCCAAATTCCTGTAATATTAAAAAAACTGTTTCTGAAAAAATTAGAAAATACACAGATTTAGGAAATGAGATTAAAATGGCATTCTCGGACTATAAAAATATTACCATTTGTTATTTCGGCCACTGGCATAATACCTAGGAACCTGATTCAAAATTTAAGCATATTAGATTTATCAAAGAATTTGTATATAAAAATGCAAAAATCAGTAATTTTAAATACATGTAGGATTACAAAAGATTTTTTAAATATTTATATTGAGGGATCAGTAGGATTTATAGGTTCAATTAGAAATGTCACAGAGCCGAGCCCTCTGATATGAAAATATCTGGAGTCGGTGAATTATATTCCCATTTGGTCTCTAGTAGGTTGACATGTTGTTCTTGTATTGTTTTGTATTTATAATACTTATATAGTGCAATTGCATAGCGTGGGTTGACTAGATGATCATTTGGGGAAGTGTGTGAAAGGGTTTAGTTTTTCCTGTGGGGAAAATTTAACCCGGACATTTAAATCTGGTGCGTAAAAAATTGTTTATTCTAGAATGAATGAAACACATGAAAGAATAGTTTGATAATATATTATTATTATGCCAATGTTCAATAGTTGCGCCGAACTTTGATGCAATTTTTCGATCCATTTGCACATAACAAAAATAAATCAAAAAGATAAATGATACATTTTCCGACAAATTTTCTTAATTGATATTTTCCGATTTTCTAATTTTCTTGGAAGAACTTTATTCAGAAAAATATACGTTTATAAAATACAATTTTTTTAGTTATGCCTTTTTTTAGTTAGGCTGAAAAACCTGAGACAGTGGTTTGGCCAGTCTACCGTGGAGCTGTTCCGGGCCGCAGTAAACAAAGTCCGCATAGCCAACATGATAGCCAACGTCCGTTGAACGGACAGGGCACAAGAAGAAGAAGAATGCCTATTTGAATACGGTGTTATTTATATTTTCGTAGCTCTATGGCTTGCCGTGGAATGTCCCAAAACGGGGAGAATTTTGTGCCTGACAGTCTTTTTATTGACGAAAATAGCCTATTTCTGAAATTCTCTAGCCAACCCCCCCCTAACCCCTCCCAGGATGGGCCGATAGGCCGTGACACCACGTGATCCACTCCGGGTGCCACCACTGCGACATACATATATATTACGTTGGCACTAACAATTGGTTGTTATTTGAATGGAAAAATGAATGTGTAGGTACTTAATACAAGATTGATAAGTTAGTTTTTGCACACATTCTAATAATTGCTGTTGTACCTCAAGGGCGGATCCAAGGGGGGGGGTCAAGGGGGTCACGACCCCCCCCCCTGGGCTGGGACCAGGACCTAGGTGGATCACTAATTAAAATTGTTAAACATAATGTTTTTATATATTTTTTGTATCTATTATTATCAAAATTACCTGCCTACTTTTTACTTGTATCTATTATTATCAAAATTAAATCATAACTTCTTGTGACTTGACCACGATTACGTGACACCCCCCCTGGCGCTATGTGACCCTCCCTAGCCCCAAAGCTGGATCCGCCCTTGTTGTACCTATTATATACAAAGGCGCATACCAGGTAACTTTAATACAGCAAATACCATCAAATAGCCGCCTGCGTGACCTAGCAGAAAAAAACCCGTGGACCGGTTTTTTCTACTAGTTATGAACTATTTTAAGTTTACCTTTAAAACTCCATCGGAAACTATACAGAATCTAACTGGATTCCGAGTTGCGTATAGATACATATTTTATTCAAGGAATCGATTTGAAAAAAAAAAGCATTTCTTATAAACATTATTTAATATCCTGAATAATAACAGAATGTACAATAAACAAAACGCAATGGCAAGTTGCTCGTCTGTTACCCTTTTCGGAATTTAACAAATTTCCAAGGTTTTTATAATAGGCCACTTGCATCACATTTAAAAAAAAAAATTCCGGTGTAGGCAAATATTCTAAGACATTCTGTATTTTTTTTTTAATCGTATTTTTGAAACCCTGGGGATTTTTTGAAAATTTTAAACTGAAAAATCAGACCATTTTTTTTAAACCGGAAAGACGGGACATAATTTTATAGGTGTGAAAAAACGATAATTACATAGCCGAAAATCATTTAAAAAAAGAACGTTTTCCACACGAATGGCACAGGAGAATAACGAGGCATACCAAAAATATTACATCTCATAAATATTTTTTTCCTTGATCCATCTTATTGATCATAAATCATTATAATGTACAGCGTCTATATTACTAAATTCAATGTAAGGGAACGTACCCATACTACGTGACACGTTTAGGGGGGGGGGGGTCTTCAAAATGTCACGCTCCATACAAATGAGCGGCGGGTTGCTTAGGATTTTGGTCACCGGGGGGGGGTTAAAAATTGCAAAAAGTTGGTCACGCAGTATGGGTACGTTCCCTAATATACTTGAACTTGTAAATTGCAATAATAATAAGAATATTATAAAATTTTATTTTGTTAAAATCAGCACCATAATCATTATACTTTTAAAACATGTACCGACATCATCTTCACGTTCTGAAGAGAACCCCGTACCCATTAATTGTACGGGGTTCTCTTCAGAACATCTGTCAAAAAATCAAACCAAATGATAAGTTCGCAGAGAACAAACAATAAATCTAGTAGTGAACGAATTAAAAAATTCGCCTGAAATCAAAGTGATGCCATATAACAAAATAAATCAGTGTGGAATTTTATAAAATTAATAGGAACATTTTCGGCGACGGGACATTTTCATGTAGTGACGTTACGAGCCCAAATAATGGATTTATTGATTTAAAAAAAAAAAAAAAAACTGTACATTTCTAAAAATTTTTACTAACATTTTCGTAATCTTAGTAAAAAAACTCTATCCACACGATTTTTTCTAAGTCGTTATGAAGTCCATGCAAGTGGCCTATTAGTATTAACGCAGACCCGTGAGAAATCATGGAGTAATCCGAATTCTAGTTAGTAAATAGCGCATGCTTGAAAATGAAGCGATGACATGTGGACGTAGGTTTACATAAAGTAGGTAAAGTAGGTAATTGTCATCACTGTAAACAGCACATGAACCATGCTGTTTGCTGTGATGCCAACTGAAATCGTAGATATGAAAATAGCGATCGCGTAGAGCGAAAAATGTTGACTTTTGTGTCTAATTGGAATCGGGCTGAAAAAAGATGTGTATAACGGCCATTACTTTAATATTTTACACGGTAACTGAAAAAATACACGATGTTGAATTCATTATTGCCATTTGCCATGGAAATATCGCAATCCATATCAACAAGTAATTAATTTGGAAGCGGGCGGGAGAGTAAACATATCCGCTAATGTTTCAGCGGCTTTGCATAATACCCGGCACGTCTTTCAGTAGCCATACTAGCCATGTGTTTGTAAACAGACGCTTCTCAGCAGCAGATGTTCTGGAAAACGGCCATTCTTTTTCTTCTTTCATCGGAATTTGGACCAAGGGTGTTTAGTCCGTGAATGATGATTTCTTCAGATATTATTAGGTGTTAGCCTTTTTATCAATACCTAAATTAAATATTATGAAATTGATTCACTGAAAAACATATTTTTGTAAGTAAGTAGGTAGGTACATTATAGTATGCACCGTGATTCAGGGTGGCGCCGCGAAATTTCAGGAGGCAATTTATTCACGGTATTCTATAGATGTCCTAATGAAGTTTTACAATCTACCCGCCTTTTACGTAGGCTGCCAATCAGTCGTTGCGGTTTGTCAAACAGATTTCGCATCATAAACATCATCATACCAAATCTTTATAAATCTACCTAAAAATTCAATTTGGGAGGCGGGAATGGGTACCGCCGCCCCGGGAACCTTTATTGGATAACTAACACCTCTGCCATAGGTCACCCCAAGTGGTTCGCTACGTTTGGTGATTTAGCAGGTGTGCCCGGGTTCATGGGTTCAGGTTTGTCTGGGTCCTGGAGGCGGATGACCGGGATACACTGAACCCCAGATTCCTACCCACCCCTTAAACCCTTTTCCTTCCCATAACTCTCCTCTCCTTCCTTTCCTTAAAAAAAACCCCTCCACACAGCATCCCCAAAGATGACATAGGCCCTGAGGGAAATTATTTTCCTCAGGGCCTCCTGTGTGGAACTCATGTAAAAAAAAAAAAATCTGTTTCGCATTTTGAGAGCCACCTCCGGTAAATGAGCATCTTTTTACGATAATTTCTTGCCGGCAAGTTATTTCCGTTAAAATGTCCGTATCGTCGGTAAAGATTGCGCAAGATGTCTCAGGTATATTGCCTATTCTTGTCGATATATTGCCCTGTCTTGATGGTAAGTTAGTTCGGTTACTGACATTAAAATAAAATAAAAAATATTTTAATACAATAAAATATATTTTTTTTACATGAGCTCCACACAGGAGGCCCTGAGGAAGATAATTTTCCTCAGGGCCTACATCACCTTTGGGAATGCTGTGTGGAGGCTTTTTTAAGGAAAGGAAGGAGAGGAGAGTTCTGGGAAGGAAAAGGGTTTAGGGGGTGGGTAGGAATCTAGGGTTCAGTGTGTCCTGGTCATCCGCCTCCAAGACCTTGACTAACCTCAATATAACGATAATCTTGCGCAGTCTTTATAGGTACTCAAAACGGCAATCTTAAGAGGGAATATATAGCTTTTAGAGTATATATATAATATTGTTTGCTATGTTTTTGTGTTTGTTTTTTATGTCTTTAAATTACACTTGTAACATTACTCTTATAAAACTTTCACAAATGCGATAATAACAATGCTGACTGTTATTATGTTGTAGTTTTTAATTGCATTTATTCAGTTACTCTTTTTAAACCCCTAATTTATATATACTTAAAATCTTCACTTTAACCATAGAAATAAAAATAAAAGTAAAAAATCAATGGTACTCAAGTACCAATCTACTTTTTCTTTGTATAATCTGTCAAAAAAGAGTAGAAAATATATGAGGGCGCCACTGTTGATCAAATGGCAATACTAAACACATAACTCATGGTGTTAAAGTAAAGCTGTGTAACCTACATTTTAATAAAAAATTAAAAAGGCATAATAGTGGAAAAAAATATTTTTAATTGCAGTATAGTGATACCCGCCGATCTCAAAATTAGAATTGAATATAGGCATATTATTATTATACCTTTGCAATTTTGTGTTAACATAATGAAGAATAACTATAATGTAATAAAATATAAAGCTTAGAAATTGCTCACATTTATTTAATACTAGATAAAGTACTTAGCGTTGCCTGGGCTTTAGATCATGTCTCTAATTTTAGATCTGAATATATTTAACTCATTCAGATCTAAAAGTAGTCTAACTAAACTCACCATTAGTGATTCTTCCTTTCTATCCATTGTTAAATTCAAATTTATGTTAAATTAAATTAAAGCAAATCGCTTTATTAATCACCTTTTAATAAAATTTATGTCATGAAGAAAAAATGTTTTTTAAAATGTGGTTTACTGTGTTGTACACATTCAGTGTCATTGCACTTCAAAGAAATATTTGACAGTTAAATTGGTGTTGCCAGTCTACAAATTTAGTAGTTCCAGTTTTTATATTTTCTACTCTATTTTGACAGACTATACAAACGCACAGGCATTGACTCTATTTTGACAGACTATACAAACGCACAGGCATTGCCTTTGTGGGAATTTTTTATTCATACATTAATTATATTATGCTTTTTTTTATTGGTGCCCCTTTTTACTCATTTAAAGTACGCTCTAGCGTGTTTAAATCGCACTTTATGGAACGCGCGTTTTTTAAAGTTACCATGGCAACATCAACAAATCAACAAAATGTGAAGTCTAAATGTCAACTTTTAACTATAAATCTGACAGGAATATTTTAAACGTCAAATAAAACATTACAAATGTTTCAAAAATTTTATTCAAAGTTTACATTCTTTTTTTGGTAAATTTATACAAAGCCGGGACCAGCTCATTTTGGACAAAAATAAATAAATATATACCCCAGTAGGTAGGTAATAATTAGATGTAATTAATTCCGTGAGCGGAAATTGAAAATAATGTATATTATCGTCAATTTCTTAAATTTAAAAATACGAAAATGTCATTTTTCAATGACTTCCATGTTGTTATCTTTACTTTAAAAAACAGCCTACGTTTTTAAATGGTTTGTCTGGCTACGCAGGGTTTGTCTAGCGGGCTTGTGAATATTATCTTAACTTTAAAAAACAGCCTACGTTTTTAAATGGTTTTCTGGCTACGCAGGGTTTGTCTAGCGGGCTTGTGTGACAGATCGGCCGCGCCATGTCAGTTTCGAAGACGCGAAGTGAATTTTGATTTTACGCAATTGAAATTTAAAATGCATCATTTTCCGCCTCCCCCAATGCAAAAAGTTTCCGAAATACGTAATTCTAACAATTATTCAACTTCTGCAAAGTGTTTTTTCGTGAAAAAGTGCATATTACCGCTTTTGCACTTTGAAAAATGACATTTTCGTATTTTTAAATTTAAGAAATTAGCAATAATATACATTTTTTTCAATTTCCGCTCACGGAATTGATTACATCTAATTATTACCTATCTACTGGGGAAAAAAATTATTTTTTTTAGTGTAAAATGAGCTGGTCCCGGTTTTGTATAAAATTAATCTTTTTTTACATCGTTTACATTCTAATTATTTAAATGGATGTGAAAAGAGCAGTTCGTATTATTTGAAATATTAATACCTCCGTTTTTTAAATCGGAGGAAATGCTGTTCAAATTAATAGTATTCTCGGAAGTCAATGAGGCTGCACTTCCATTAATGGCAGTTCCAATAATGTTTGAAACATTCTTCTTATTGCTAATGCTCTCTTCCACGTAACCAGTCGCCACAGCTGCCGATTTCCATCCTACTTGTCGTTGGATTTGATCAATTGTCATGCCACTATTTGCCATAATGGTAGCAGATGTACGTCGAAACGCATGTCCTGTATATTTCTCAGGATCGTTTAATTTAAGATAGCGTGCGATTTGTAAGGGGCATGATCCAAATGTGTTAATACCAACCACTTGATTGGTGCACTTACCCTTATACCGTAAGAAAACCCTGTCTGTACTTATATTTTGGGGTCGCAATGATAAATATTGCTTCATAAAACGCACATAATTAATTGCACCACTGTCGGCAACAGTAAAACGTCGAGCCTTCACTGTTTTAGATGGTCGGATGGTAATAACCAATACACTTCCTTCTTCTTTGATATCATATAAGCGTAAATCGCACAATTCACATCTTCTGCAAGAGCCAAAGATTCCGCAAATGGCTACCACCTTCAAAAATAAGTACGTAATGTCCGGTGCTTCCGTGAAAAACCTCCGCAAATCATCTTCTTTGCAACGCCTTCTTAGCAACGTCATCCTTGCTAATTGCCTTCATGAATGCTTGCACTTTCACAAATGATTTTAAATCAACCCCTTTATTTATCCTCAACAGACATTGCAATTTCGAATGTATGGCCCACATAGTCGATGCTTTGAACTGTTACGCCCGCGCCGTCGTGCTCGAAAAATCGCGCGTGTTTTAAAGACCTGTTTATCCACTTATATTTTAATATACTATTTTATTTACTTTTCAATGTTTTAAGTATCTATTATATGTATCTATTTTCAAAAATTAAAAAAAAAATAATAAGCAAATAACCAGATACAACCGGAAATACGTCATTTTTAAATAAATATAATTTATAATATTAATAAGTATCGACTTTTTTCCGCAAAAAAGTATAAATCGATTTCGAAAGATTGTTCTTTATCGACACGTTTTAAATTTTGAGGGAAAATGTTAATTTTTAAGTATAATAAGGTTATACCCAAAGATATTTGTGGTTATACCGTAGGTCGTTGGCAGATTGTTAAATTTTCAAACAAAATTTTGTATTATGCAACACATATTTCAAATATAATAAAATAAATTATCTAGGAAAGCTACTTTTCAGAATTTTAATTTTTCTTCAAATAAAATCTTATAACGAACGTCCGAGAACGTGATTTGTGACGACAAAAAACTTCAGTTTGTCTATTTATTTACGGCCTTATTTTTTTTTAAATTTTATATTGCTTAGACGTTATTAAAAAATTATAATTACTTATGATTAGGGCTCGGATAAATATGTATTAAAAAATTCAAAATATGTTCATATAATATGGACTAAAAAATGTAAAATATGGAAAAAAATATGGAGTATAAAATAAGAATATCTTTCATATTAAACAATGTTTATTGTGACAAATTACTATGCAGTAACAGTTACATAAAAAAATTTATAAAAAGTTAGCGAAGTATAAAAATGTCCAGGTACCTAATTCAAATAAAAAATGAAATTTTATTCATCTTTCTCTATATCTGTCTTATAAAATTGATTGCAGTACACAATCACATGCTTTTTTCAATTATCGAAATTAAAACTTTGCCGATTTGGTCAAAATATAGCCTTATATTGGCTGAAAGATCTTTCCATATCACATGATGTAATGGGATTCCGAAAGTGTGTAAGGCACGTCTGCAGTACCCTCAAAGGTGGGTGGTTTGTATATTTATGCCTTAAAGCTTCTGCTCAGAACTTTATTAATTGTTTTTAGGGTGTCAAATCCTTTATTTTTGTCTAAAATATACTTTACTTGAAATGCAATGGTTGTTTATCCTTGGTCATTTTGAAATTTAACTGATAGGTACCTAGACAGTAGTAGTAGGTGACTTGAGTACGTAAAAATAAAAAAAAACGCGCAAGCAACAGCAAAGTAGAGGAAGATAATCAAAAATCAAATTACGACGAATAATACGCGAGAGAAATGAAACACACGCGGCCGTGTGGTGGCGAGAACAGTGTTACCGAAACCAAAACTTCAAAATCGGGAGAATTTTCGCCTAAAAATCGGGAGAAATCGGGAGAAAACGGGAGAAATTTGAAGAAATCGGGAGATGAGTAGAATTATTTTAGTAAAATTTCTCCCTTGTCAATAATTCGAATCCCTTTTATTATTGCGAAGCAGAACCTTAACAACAAACGAAAAACCCATAAGCAGCGCCGTTAATCCGTCTCACAAGCCGTCTCACAGTGGAGAAAACCTTTTACATGTTACGACTGCTACTATTCATGTCCTCGAAATTGAAAATTTTTATATCATCAACAAGCCGTCTCGCAGTGGAGAAAAACCTTTTGTATGTTCCGATTGCAATTATTTATGTGCTAAAAAGGAGACTTTAAAAAAGTGAACTCATGTTCACAAGTGAACTCATAGTGGAGAAAAACCATTTTCATGTTCTGACTGCAAATATTCACGTTCTCAAAAGGAATATTTAAAAGTCCACAAGCTGTCTCACAGTGGAGAAAACCTTTTACATGTTCCCTGCAACTATTCATGTTCTCGAAAGTGACAATTTAAAATCCACATGCTGACTCACTGTGGAGAAAAACTTTTCTTATGTTCCGACTGCAACTATTCATCTTCTCAAAAGGAACATTTAGAAGTCCACAAGCCGTCTCACAGTGAAAATAACCTTTTTCATATTCCAACTGCAACTATTCATGTTCTCAAACGGAACATTTAAAAGTCCGCCCTTTTTAATGAATGTTTGAAGTTTAATCCTTGCCAAAATGTTAACCTAAAAAAATTTCTTTCAATATGTTGTTAATATATTTTTTTTACAAGAAGTCCACACAGGAGGCCCTGAGGAAAATAATTTCCCTGAGGGCCTATGTCATCTTTGGGGATGCTATGTGGAGGGTTTTTTTAGGGAAAGGAAGGAGAGGAGAGTTCTGGGAAGGAAAAGGGTGTAAGGGGTGGATAGAAATCTGGGGTTTAGTGTGTCCTGGTCATCAGACCTAGACAAACCTCATCCCATGAACCCGGGCACCCCTGCTAAATCACCAAACGTAGCGAACCACTTGGGGTGACCTATGGCAGAGGTGTTGGTTATCCAATAAAGGTTTCCGGGGCGGCGGTACCCATTCCCGCCTCCCAAATTGTTATATCCAAATATAAGTAAGCATACAGCACTTATTCTGTGTGTGTTCGGTAGTACCTATTTAAGCGAGCGGATGTTTTCCGTTTTGAAAATAAATAAGAACAAACATCGCGCCCTTGAGGTGATTTTTTACAAAAACGGCGCTATATAAATTAGCCAAATATTTTTATCGCTCAAAGTTTACGGATGAATATCTCCAATCGATTCTTAAAATAACTACTTACCACGAATATGACACCCGACTTAAAAAATAAGAGAAGTCAGGTGTCTGGCTCAAGATAATTTACCATTTTACCCTCCTTTTTAACCTGAATGAAAATTTATAATAACTAGGTACCTACTTACATATCTAACTAAAAAAAGATTTAAACAATTGAGCATGGGTTTTAATTTTGAGACTGGCCCGCTTACACACGCAAAATCTTATAAATCGCCCTTAATAAAATCCACTTTGACACCCCTCCGTTACGTAATAAATTATAATTTCCAGCTCATAATTCATAAATGATCGATGATCGGTTTGTATGGGTCTATAATAGAGATATGCTTAGATTGCAGAATTTTGTAATTATTGGAATATATTTTTTTAACCACAGACAATATTTTTTTTTAACATTTGCCTTTTGAGCGGACCATAAACAAAGAATTGACGAAAAACGACAAATCGCTGGGAACTTTGAAAAATCGGTAGATTTTGATGCCATTCCGGTAGATCGGGAGATGAAGTGAAAAATCGGGAGATCTCCCGCGAAATCGGGAGCTTCGGTAACACTGGGCGAGAATGCGAACACCTAAAATTATATCAATTTTAGTGAACTAACTCTTGTTTTATGATATAAAAATCGAAAATATGGATGATTGTGATATTTTTTGTAAAATATGGACTTAACCATGAAATATGAAAAAATATGGAAAATAAAAATTAGTTTTTCACAATCTATAGATATATGATAATCTAGGTAGAGAACACATTCGAGACCGAAAATCGTGTAAATTAAAAATATGTATTTACATATTAATCCGGGCCCTACTTACAGGGCCGTAGCTAGAGTTGTTTCATATTTATGCCATGGGCACGGAATTTTTCATTACTTATTCTGTGACAAACCCGGGAAATCCCCTTTCTTCATCTTGATAACTGCGGCGACTGGCAACAGCGTCCGGGTCGAATTTTGTTTTGCGCTTAGATTTTTTATTACTAATATTCAGTGAGAATGATTGAGAGATGTCCGTGTTTCATGGATCGTTACGTGTTCCAATGGATCATCAAACCATTCATGAGTTCCAAGTACAAAAGTAAGAGGAAAACCATTTTCTTGTTCTGGGTGTAGTATCTGAGCTGAAGCCGAGATTAGGGAACGTACCCATACTACGTGACACGTTTAGGGGGGGGGTCTTCAAAATGTCACGCTCGGTACAAATGAGCGGCGGGTTGCTTAGGTTTTTGGTCACCGGGGGGAGGGGGGGGGGGGGGGGGGGGGGGTTAAAAATTGCAAAAAGTTGGTCACGTAGTATCGGTACGTTCCCTTAACTCCTGGGTTAAAACCAGTTTCATGTTCCGAATGATCTGTCAAAATTCCAGTAGCGGATTTTAATCTGCTGACACATTTTGAAGAAAACCGTTTGAATATTTCTAATATTTCGAGTGGAGTTAAAATTTAGGTTTTTATCACGTAGTCAATCTTTCGAGCTACGAGGGGAGGTTTTTAAGTTCGCGGAATGGGAAGGTAAGTGATTAATGGGGGTACCGCTGAATTAAGTACTAATTGAACAACTCATTTTTAGGATAAACACTGGGTTTTATCGTAATTAGGTCATTAGTCTTTGAGCTATCGTCGACCAAACACTTCAATCGGGAAGAAATTGTGAAATGTGGAGAAAATTGAGTTCTGCGCTGTTATAAAGTTCCTTTAAGTTAATTTAAAGATCGGAAAAATGTATTAGGGTAGTAGGTGACGTATCCGAATGGATTGATGCTGGGAACGTGTTTGTTGAAGATGATTGAGATGAAAAATGTTTATAAAAATAACAAGACTTTCGTTTCCATAAATTACGTTCCGGTTTCAATATATTTTGACATAAGTTTTATCTTCATAATATTTTTTCCACTTGTAATGCATGCACTCTTGCTGTCACGCAGCAAGCGCCGTATTAATAAAGACAAAAATAAGTCAAATAATGCATTTTTTATTTTTTGTTAGCAAAAAATGATTCGAAACATAGACATCCAAATGGATAGACAAGCAGTTACAGATGAGGGGTAAAACCAAACTATGGAGAGCAAGAGGGGAAAGATGACTGTCATTCGTTGAACAATCAATCTGACAGTATATAGGCATCTCGCATTACAATATCACCATTTAGTTCTTAAAAGCAAAATCTGCTTTGAATGAATAGACCTTTTTACATGGGAGCGCGAATTGCTTGCCACGTTCAAAACTTATTTGCTAAGGCCAAATGCTCGCTCCAAAAAGACTCGCGCCAATACACATATCAATATTTTCTTGCCGTGTTTAGTTAAAACACTTTAACAAATGTTTCATAATTTACTTACCCCTGTAACCAGCGACGAGCACATTGGAGTACCGCCCACATTTGCTATGTGCATATTGATACGTAGATATATTGTATAGCACAAGCTGCCGTTATTTCGTTAAATGTATGGATGTCAGCTTCTCGCTGTTCACGGCAAGAATGATGACGTCACACATTTTAGATTCAAGCGAGGCTATATCCCCTCCCCATGGAGCGAGCCGGTTCCAAGGAGGAGCTACAGCCGGCGCCATGTGGAGGGGGAAATAATACGTTTTTATCACTTAGGGCAGGTCCAGATATATTCATATGTCCGTGATTCGAAATCA
Organism: Limnephilus marmoratus; assembly: GCA_917880885.1. Taxonomy (NCBI): domain Eukaryota; kingdom Metazoa; phylum Arthropoda; class Insecta; order Trichoptera; family Limnephilidae; genus Limnephilus; species Limnephilus marmoratus. The sequence goes on from OU862910.1 coordinate 55,595,814, forward strand.
TATTTATGAAATACTACGTGAAAACTGTAGGGGGGGGGGGTCTTGGAATATACTACACGTGGTCATCGGGGGGGGGGTAAAAAATTGCAAAAAGTGTGTCATGTAGTATGGGTACGTTCCCTAAAGAAAAAAAATAAAATCGAAGAAGCACTTGTGACATAAATTTGATTAAATGGTTTTTTACAAAGTGATTTGTTTAAATTTTAATTTTTAATTTAACGGTAGGTAGAACCGCAAAATAGTAATGGTGAGTTCAGTTACACTACTTTTAGATCTGAATGAACTAATTTAGATCTAAAATTAGAGACATGATTTGAAAGTCCGGGCAATGCTGGGTACTAAATAAATGTGAGCAATTTCTAATCGTGCTTTTTATTTTACTATTATTCTTCATTGTGTTAACACAAAATTGCAAAGGTATATATTATATACTTAAGAATATGCAATTCTAATTTTAAGATCAGTGGGTATCGAAATTGCAATAAAAAAATATTTTTCCTAATTTTATGTGTTTTTGAATTTTTACAAAAAATGTAATTTACACAGCTTTACGTTGCCAACATGTGTTTATTTTTAGTATTGCCATTTGAACTACAGTGGCGCCCTCCTATGTTTTCTACTTTTATTTGACAGACGTATTTATGTGCAATGAATTATTTAAGTACTAACTAATAACATTTATAAAAAACTCCCCTTCCATAAACAAGCAAATGCTTTCAATGGAAGGGTAGTAAAAAACCTGAGATGTAAAATGATCATGTAATACATATTATTAAAAAAAATATAAAATATAAGCTGTAGGGAGGGATTTATTAATGCGGGTCTTGAAGCGCACAGATTATACAACCCACCTCACAATGCTGCCCAACAGAGTGACGACATAATTCCTTTGCCTTTACCTTGTGCAGACAGGGACACTCTTGTGAGGTGTTACATAAAAAAAATAATTGGAGATGCCATAGTCCCAAGGCTCCGATGGTTGAGAGCACTTTGAACTCTTGTGCGGTATTCACACTCAAAAAAATAGAATTGTATAGCATGTCTAAAGATTATTTACAAACGTTCCAACAATTTCACAAAATATCCAAATAGTTCTAACCCTTAACATAGCCCTTATAGCCCAGTCAGCCTGTGTTTTTAGATGGAACTAAATAGTATAAAGCTAATTTTTTCCCCATCGACTACTACCATTTAGACAAGTGTTTAGCAAAAAGTCCCCGCCCCTACCCCTCTTGCTTCCCCCCCTGTGCCCCCCCAAACATGAAAAGTGTAAGGGTTTCGTAAATCACTTCTATCTCGATTACTAAACAACATATCGGATTGAATTTTTTTTTATTCTCTTTGCTGTAATATTGTCTACATTTAATGTTCAGTTATTTTCGTCGTAACTTTTACCGTTTGTTTGTAATTCGTATGAAAAGGTAAAAATTTGTATATTTTTTGGCAAGTAATTTTACTTTTTGTCATATAACTTTTTACGACGACATTTTATGAAAAAATATTTCCCACAAAAGTTGTAGTCCCTATTATTACCTTTAAAACGATATAAAATAGTACTTACTTTGTTGGAGATCCAGCGAAATTATCATGGCGGGTTCGGTCGAGGTGAGGCCGGCCGGCGCGGCGTTGCAATGCAAATATTGTTGTATAGTGACAGTGTTTTTTATCTTTAAGGTACACTATAGCATTTTCTATAAATAAAACTAATCGAGTCTCGGTGAAACCTAAATTCCTCACTTTTTAAATTTGTTTCAAATAATAATAAGTATTCAGCGAAAATAGGTATTTTAAATAGTTTTTGGTTTGAAAATGCATGTAATATTTTTAAAGATGTTATTTTAGAAGAAAATAGTTGCGGTATCTTAATTTTATGATATCTTAAACTTCCATGACAAGTTCTTCATTTTCCTCGACTTCAACGATCCGCCACAGCTCCCGCACATTTCTGTGCAATCAAGTGATGCTTTAAAGCAGCTACAATTATTTTTGCAAGCCTTTTTGCAGTTGCAGGAAACTAAGTTTATAACTTATTCAGCTGCCGGTGGTTTTTTTGAGTGCACTGGGTACAGCATGTTGTCAGTTAAAATCCATCTCCAGTCCGTAGCGGTGATTTCCTTATCTCCGATCCATTTTTGAAGCAGCACCAGATGTTGGAGGGAGGGATGCCATATTAAATTTGGATTTTAATGACATTTTTGCAACAGCTTTAAGGTACATTGAATATCTACTGTCATTCAGACATGCAGACCTTGTGCATCCATATAGTTTCAAGACAAAAGCCTCTCCTACCTCTTTGAGAATATTTTTGTCTGCCTGTTTTTCATAAAACTGTAAAACTTTTGTGCGGAGATCATTTGATGAACTTAGCAATTTGTACGCGTTAATTTTGCCTTTGCCAAATAAATAAGACGTGGTATCACATCCTGTGATAGCATGCAAAAATAATATCACATCCTTCATATCACCAATCTCTTCACGAATCTTGCTGATGTCATACGTTGATGGTGTGCCAGAGGGTTTGTGAAAGAATAGTCGCACATTTTGACACTGTGGTAGCCCTAACAATAGAACAAAAAGATCAGTATCTTGTCCGACAACAACTACAGGCCTCCCACTTTGAATCTGGGAAACATCTATTGCTCTTCCGACCACTTCAGTATGTGCATCTTCCTCCGCCACAATGGTTGGAATGTTTGCTTCATTAAGCTTTTGAGAGAGCTGTTCAATAAGCTGGCTTTTGTTTTTTGGATTTGCCAAAAATTCATTTTGCTTCACAGAGCACTCCATATTAACGTTGAATTTCATTTCTAGAGATGTTTTTTTACTTCTCCGCATATGTTCGACCCCATTTGTGGTGGGATAGTCAGGATACCCATCGAACACAACATGACTATCTTTCTTATACCGTTTCATTACAGTGTCAACATACTTCTCTATGATGCTGCTATATGTTACTTTGTCAGGCCAAATAACACAAAAGATACCCTCCATCTACTACATATATTTTTGGGGGCAAATTCTCAAAAAATTCGTTGCTAACTGTCCATTTTTCAAATATTTTCATAAGACTTGATTTAGTTCCCTTTCTTATCATTTTATTGTTTTCAAATAAAGACAAAGGGTATGGGCTGAGTTCATAGTTGAAGTATTGTTTGAGATTATTTGTTCCTTGAGACATACAAATAACCCTATTAAACAGCTGATCAGGATTAATTGGCACTTTTTCAGATCTCACATTTGTGCCACTTACTACGGAGCCTATAGTTTTAACTTTATTTTTTCTTTTCAATTTAACATCTGCAAAATTATTTCCTTCGATGTCTTTCAAGCAGTTCATTCCTACATCATACGCTTCATCGCAGTTTACACCCGAACTTATCACTACTAGACCAGAGGATAAAGACATTAAATCTTTGCTCTGTCGGAAAGGATTATGAATACGCAGCCATCCGAGAAATTTACTAATATCTTGCAAGTCCCTTTCTCTTCTACTGCATCTTAGTTCAGTGTGCTGTTTGTTAAACTGAGTCAAGCAGCCAGAGAACTTCTCGAAAGCCTCACAAATTTGTAGGGATCCAGGAGCACAAGCAATGAATTTGGTTAGCGTCCTCTCGCTTAATCCTCGTCCATGAGTAAGCCCACCTATGGATTTTGATGATCACATTAATGTCTGCTCTATGGTCATGTCCGTCCAGATACCGGTAAAAAATCCATCTGTACGCCGAACTGTAAAGAAACGTTTATTGACGAACCTTTCGAAGTCTTCATTTGACATTTTCGTTTGTACACTCAACATTTGTTGTAAGTATATTTGTGCGGATTTAGCGTAGAACAAATGTCCAGCAGCATGGAAATACAGTATCATTTGCTTGACTGTATTAATGTGCAAATTCCAATCGCCGATTCTCTCTGCCAGAATAAAGTCTAGAACCAAATTCACCAATTTAAACTCTCGTAGCCACGGTTTTGAAGTTCTACTAGTTTTAACCAAATCTTCATACACTTCTTCTAGTCTTTTCATTATTTCATTTGTTTTACAATCTCTCATGGCGTCTTCAACAGTTGTTTGTTTGTTTATTGTTTGGTTATTAATATCCTTAAAGTCGTTTGTAATCATTTCTTTAAGAGATGAACAATGAACATTCCTCGAATAGCAGTAATATCAAAGCTGCCTGGGTCATCATGTGAGCTCTATAAGACCTTGCGTAAGCATGTCCTGACATAAGGTGAGGAATCGTTGATTTTCCATAAACAGAGTTACATATTTCTTCGATTCCGCTACCTTCCATAAACTTTCCTAAGCAACCAAGGAAACTCATTAGAAGATGGAATCCGCCTAGTCTGACGATTACTCCAGATATTTCACTTTCTATAGAAGAACTTGCAACAATGTCTACTGCTTTCAGGAAAAGTGGTTGGTCAAATGTCACAATACACGGCTGGCCAGCTAACTTGCTTTCTTTAGAAGCGTAACTAAGGGCAGAGTAAATAGCAGTCGGATTTTCTGGATCTATGCTTATAAAAGGCAAAGCCTGTACATAAGATGGTTCAAAGTTTTGTCTATCATCGTAACAGTTTCGCATGTATCCAGACCATCCAGGTAGTGAAATTGGCACAAAAGCAAAACTACATAACCAAAGCATGTTACGAGCTGAGACTAAGCATTGAGTGGGCATATTTTCAGAAATGTTTTCTATTGTTAAGGACTTTAAGCCACTTTTCTCCATTTTAGTATACATTAAAACTGGGACATTGAATTTACCTTCAAAGTCGCATGTCTTGACACGTGGAACTCGGACATCACTCTACACAGGTGTTTTTGGAGTCACAGGATTACAGTAGATCCGAGGAACTGGCTATTTTAGGAGCCAGTTCCTGTTGGATTTACAAAATGGTCACAAACACTCAAACCGGGCGAAGCCGAACTAAAAGCCGCCCGCAGGGCCTAGCAGCAAAGTGAATAACTATTATTTCACGTTCACGATTTCCACTAGTACTACAAAGGGCACAGGACAGGCTAGGATAAGTCGGGATGTGAGGGAACAAGTTCCGACATCAGTGTCGCGGAGCGACGCAGGGATAGTGCGCACCAAGCATTCACGTTTGATATCTGGCGTTTACTAGTACATAAAGTACACATTAAAATATATCATTTTAAAGGTAATAATAGGGACTACAACTTTTGTGGAAAATATTTTTTCATAAAATGTCGGCGTAAAAAGTTATGTGACAAAAAGTAAAATTACTTGCCAAAAAATATGCAAATTTTTACCTTATCATACGAATTACAAACAAACGGTAAAAGTTACGACGAAAGTTAACTGGACATTAATTATAGACAATGTTACAGCAAAGAGAATAAAAAAAATTCAATCCGATATGTTGTTTAGTAATCGAGATAGAAGCGATTTACGAAACCCTTACACTTTTCATGTTTGGGGGGGCACAGGGCGGGAAGCAAGAGGGGTAGGGGCGGGGACTTTTTGCTAAACACTTGTCTAAATGGTAGTAGTCGATGGGGAAAAAATTAGCTTTATACTATTTAGTTCCTTCAACTGGTGTTCTACGACACAGGCTGACTGGACTATTATTTATGTGCGGGGGGTATCGCATTGCAAAATCCAATTTGCACGAAGACATTCAATTTATTGCCCCTAAAATGTACAATTCACTACTTTTACCCTTTGTAGATGCCATGTTGACGGCCGGCTTAGTCCAGCGGGTCTTGACTAGCACTCCGAAGGTCGCGCGATCGAATCCCGGCATGGGGAATAAATTTTATTTGATTAATTTGTGTTATTTCACAATTTATTCATTTAAAATAATATATAGTATATTTGCAGCTCGTTCCAGATTGGAAGATACTCTAAGTATCGCCCTGGTGTAAAGACCACCTTTCAGAATTGAAACGTTGCTTGAAATGGCTTTAGCCGTGTTTGGTGACCAGATCTGAATAGCCAGGTACTTCCCCACCTTCCTCTTCCCTATCTCCTTCCTTTCCCCACTATCTTCAGTCTTACAACATACCCCAATTGGGGATGCCATAGTCCCACTGGCTCCAGACGGGAGCAGTTGGGACTCTTGTGAGGTATTCATGTAAAAAAAAAAAGAATCAAAACATTAATTATTATTAAAAAATATGTTTCGAATCTTGGCTAAAATAACCTAAATTGATATATTTTCTTATAATTCAACAGTCATCTGTGGTATTTACAAGTGTACTGTTGCGCAACACCATACTTAACCTTTTCCACTCCGTAGGCCAGACATTCTGGCCCAAACGATTTTGGTAGGCAGCTCCGTCGGCCAGATGTTCTGGCCCGGCGCAGGTATAAGTTTAATCGCCAATTTCTATCTTCCTAAGGACATTCTACTAACTTTTATTTCCGATAATTACAAAGAATTGTCGCAACATATTGGATAAACCAACATTTCTTCATTTAAATTTACCGTTAATTAGATATATTCAAGTAAAAATAGATGCATCATTTTAACACACGAAATATTTGTTTTCTTCCAATATTTTCGGAACAGTCGGTCGTTATCCTGCGTTTATGACGGTTCTCCGCAGTTACTCCCACTTTTTGTGACCATCTTTTTTCGTTTTGTAGAACTATTGATGTTGTTATTAGTAATTGAAAGTAAAAGACTTACTAATTTATGTTTTCTAGAAATATAGTTATTTAACCGTCATAGAACATAATGATAGTTTTACTTCGAAGTGACGGTGAAGAAGTCGGTAACGATCCAAGTGATAGAGATAGTGGAAGTTACATTATCCCACCCGAAAGAAGGAGATTTGCTTATTTCAGTGAAGATAGTGATATAGAAAATATTATGATTCCGCAACAACCTTCAACATCCATCCATCCCACACCGTCAAGTTTTTCTGATTCAGCAAAAAAAAATGGAATTTAATGTCTACTAATACACCGAATACACCGCAACAACAATTTTTTTTAATTGGAAATACCAACGAGCCATTTTCAATTTGTGGATAGGCTAATTATTCAGCTGTTGGAAATTATAGAGAAGGTGTAAAAACAAGAAAAGGAAGACATTCGGTAGATCCAGAACAGCGGTTAAATAATGTCAATCTGCATGTCATAACGCCTAATATATACAGAAAAAGTATTACGGACTGCATCGCTTTCAATTTGGGAGGCGGGAATAGGTACCGCCGCCCAGGTAATCATTTATTGAACAACCAACGCCTCTGCCACAGGTCACCAAAGGGGTTCGCAACGTTTGGTGACTTAGCAGAGGTATCCGGGTTCATGTTTTTTCTAAGACTCTGTGGCAGATGCGTTTGCCCATCAGCTGCGTGGCGGGCCGAATCGGGAAAGACTGCTTGAGGGAGATCTTTTGATCTCTCCAGCCGGACTCTATCGAACCATTGCCTTACAGTGCAATGAGAGGGATGGATTCACGCATCGCCTCTCCTGGATACACTAACCGCCAGATTCCTACTTTAAAAAAAAAACGTTAGTGGTTCTGATTATGATACGAGTAGAGAAGGAGAGCAAATAAAACGAACAATATAACACTGTAAAAGTTGGGGAAACAAACTTGCACCTCATGTGGGAGAATGCTTCGAAAAATATCACGCCCTAAAAAACTATAAGTGGTGGTGACTTAGTAAAATAAAGTAAGATATTTATAATAACATTGGACCGAATCGTTGGTTTTTATAATGAAATGTGACAGTGTTATATTATTATTATTATTATGTAAATACAATACTCTAACTTGTAAACACCGTGTAGAATATTTGCCAAACTTATTATCTATTTTATGTGTTGTGGGCTGATCTATCTTTTGTTCCCTGAAAAAGGGTCTAAACCTAAAATAACGTAACCAATGCAAAATAAGAAACCATCCACTACCCATAAAACCTAAGCCAATCTGGTCCAGGTAGACACTAGTTAGCCGCTGTTTGGTACAGGACAATCAGAAAAGAACTTCTCCAAGTATTTGCATTGGATTGTCTGTATATTTTACCCGTATTATACAAATTATTGCTATGCAATAAAAGATATTATGCCAATAAAACATATTGAAATCGAATGTATTATCTTTTAGTTACTTAATGTGTGATTTAACAAGTATTTTATGCAAAATATACTAAACAACTAATGGTCACACGAATTATCCGATAGGGTGCCGCAAAAGTTATGAACGGAAATTTTCAATATAAACACAAAATATAACATACATTTTTGGCCGGAGTAGCTAAACGGTTTTGAGAAAAAATGGTCAGAGTGGAAAAGGTTTTATGGCCATTATTTTTATTTTATTTTTTAATATTGCAATAATAACACTTGTTTTTTTATTTTTATAATTTCATTTCTTATCATTTATCCTCTAAAAAGAAAATGGATGTCTTAATTACGTTTTTAATTCTTAAATCATAGAAATTTTAATATATTACCTTACCCATGCACAGGATTTGCCTTAATGGGATTTTTTTGCTTATTTTATGTTACTATGTTTTTTATTTTTATAATAACTGTTCCATGTATTGCGTTCATCAAAAACTTTCAATTAAAAACATGTATATAAGGATAACAAAATGTATGTGTTTCCAGGAGTCGTGATGGAGAACGCAGTCCAAGCAAGGAGCCCGGCGTGCGGGGTTGGGTGTCCAGTCAGAACCTCAATCAGGACTCGCATGCTAAAACAGATAAGACTGAACCTTTTAACACAGGTAAAGCAATACCAAACATCCAATCTCGCAACTTGCAACCTTCATATTTTACTGTATCCATATTATTACAACATTAATCTTCATCCGACCAAATAGCTAATTGTTTACAAATATCTCAAGCAAAAATATGTTGTAACCAAAAACCACCACATATTTTGAAGTAAGCCCAAGATTTCCAGTTTTTAAGATTCAAACCAGTGGCATAGACATACCAATCACATTGTGGAGGGGTTTTCCCATGAGGGGGAACAGTTTTTAGAAAGTTTTTTGAGACTTGTGCTCACTGCAACTTATTTACATCAAATTGCTAAAAGAGATAGGTAGAGTACTATTATTGTATTTACCAGGAATGTAATCTACGATTACTACTTTATTTTTTCTGAGGCTGATGGGTGGATGAAAACCCCCCTTCATTTATACCCACAGTTCAAACTCAATGGTTCTGAATGATTTAAATACTATATTACTTATTAGTTTACCAGACATCTGTCGTGCATACTGAATATATTGTTAAACTGGTTTGAAACATTGGCTAACTAAAATTACATTTAGCTTGAGCTCCGAGAATCTTATATCATCTCTGGTTTGAAACAGATTTCAAAAGAAATGACCTTGATGTAAGGAATATTTTGCTTGAGATAAGGTTAGGTAAAATTGCACAACTTTTTAGTCACTTTGATGTTGTAACTTTGATGTTGTATTAATCTTTTTGAGTAGGTGTATGTATTGTTTATCGTACTGTGTAGTTGTTAGTTATTAATTCTATGCTACTAATTATGGTTCATATTTGAACAATACAAGTTTAAGATAATATGTACAATAATTTTGAAGGTATGTACATAAATTTAAATTATATTACAACACTCAATCCACCAAACTCCAAAAACTCCACCACAAAACATTGCCACAATTGTTACTCAGGTAGAGTTTGTTTGAAAGCAGGGTTTGCACGAACAAGTTCGTCTTGGACGTCGACTCCTGACCTCGGTGGCATCAGTGATGACACAAAGGCGGTGACCTTCAGCTTGACTCTACCAAAAAAACGACCCACGCCAGTCGACACCGGACAGCACACAGTCCATGCCACCCTCACCGGTAATTTTACTTTAAGAAAGCAAATGCCCTTGAGTTCCTCTCTCTCCCTTCAGATAACCTGACGGTGTAGGTCATGAAAACAATCCAAAGTCCAAATGCTTTTGTGCCAAGTTATAAATATTTGAATATACCTCCCGTTTTTTGTTTTTGTCTATTTAAGGAAACCAATTTTGACAATGTACATATTCAGAGCAGTATTGGAATGGTAATACATGTATTACTTGCGTATTATTAATGGCATGAAATCATGAAAACTTCCGGTACATTCTTTGTATGTATGATGATTTGCATCTATTCTAATTTTTATCAACGTGGGATGAATTGAAAGAGTTTGCGGCATGCAAAATAATAATTGAAATACAGTAAGTATAATGTGATGGAACATTGTTTGTGCATGCTTAGTATGTTGGCAACTGTAACAACTCTTTGTTTTCCGTTTCCTATAAAAGTAACAAAGAGAGTTTTGATATTTATTGATCAGAAACCTAGAAACCTTTCATGTTTGATAATAATATTCCTAGGGTCACGGTTAATGGAGCATCATCGAACCGCCATTCTAATACAGTCATGATGTTCATATCCTGACAAAGTTAACAAAAACATTATTCAATCCACACAATGCATGGAACAATTTACATTATCCTATCAAACTTTGAACACCATCCTGTACATAAATACCTACTATGATTTATTTTTATCTACCTATTAATTTATTACTCTTGCTGCTCGAACTGCTCCACATGTTAGATGTGCTATTCTGGTTACTTCAAAACCTGTTGTGCGATTAATTTAAAGAACAATATTCTCACTCTTTAAATTCTTTTTATTATTGGCATTCAATAATGACATAATAATTTACCATCTCAAGCCAAAAAAGGGTGTCACGAAGCTAACTTAGTAATTTCACACATTAACAAGAGATGTCTCTCATCTCACCTGAATTATTTGTTATTGACATTCCGCGAACCAAAATTATTGAAATTATTTTCTTACAACTCATTGATCGTGGCATAAAATTGTACGTTCGAATTTAAATTTATTTCTCAATTAAGCCATAGGCAACATGCAGAAGTCATAATATTTAATATTGCTCCAAGTAGGTACCACGAACGGCATCATTAAAGTAAATAATTAGCAGAATATAATTTTAACGATTTTTTAATAATTTCTTATTAATCTTAAAAATGAGTACAAATATGGGATATACAGTCAATTATATAGGTGCATTCAATGGCTCTCTAAGCAGTTTATATATCTCCATATTAAAATTCGGGGATATGATTTTTTTGAAAGACGGTGGGCAATTTCCAAGCGCTCAAGGCTGAAATCTTAATATATAAAAATGAATGTTTCTTTGTTTGTCCCTTTTACGTTCTCCATTTGGACCCATAAGCTTGTTTTCACAATAATTTGACATAGGAGGCATACCTGACTTATTAAACCATTCATCGGATTGCGATGAAACTTTGGTGATTTGTTGCATGTATGCCCGCGAAAGTAGCTTGGAACCATGGAGGGGTGACCCTGAATACTATTGACACCTGTCGGAAATATCTATAACCTCTAAGATCTAAAGTGGAGCCATCTATGTCTTGTAGCTCAAACTATCACATTATGTACATATTCACACTAAAGGTTTGGAACAGTCAATATACATAATTTAAACTAAGTGTAATAAATACTAGCAGTTAAAAACCTGCTCTGCAGGTTGCTAGGTCCTGCGGGCGGCTTTTGGTTCGTCTTCGCCCAGTTAGTGATGGTGACCATTTTATAAATCCAATAGGTAATAGGAACTGGTTCCAAAAATAGCCCGTTCCTCGGATCCACTGACATCCAGTGATAGTCACCGGGACATAGTAACCGGGACAGGCAATGATGTCATATGTAATATGTAGCAGCGTGAAACAGCTAAGTAATACCGTCACTCTTTCAAGGGAAACCACAGTACAGGACCTAATATATTTTTTTAATATAAATCAGGTTGTTGGAATTATTCGTGCGCGAGAAGCAGATGAAAGTGGCGCTATACATACGCGAATTTTGTAATTCATCCATACTAAAATAACGTCAGAAAGAACTCGCGATATTGATTAGAGATGGCAGCACTTCCGTTTCGTATCTATTTGTGAATAGTGTGTGTACCCAGATGCAAGGGTAATAATACTGTTTGATATGATATTATTGTTTACATCCGTGGAAAGTCAGAGGATAAATACTGTCATCCACAGAAAGTTAACATAAATAAATAAATTTGGTATGCGGGTAGGTACCGAATTTCAATGATGATTATTTTAAAATATGTACGCATGCATAATTTTTTCAACAAAGCTCAAAATTAAAATTTTAACAGACTGACGTTTGGAGATGATGCAGAGAAAGATCAGAGACTGACATTTGAAATGATAGCCCGGATTCAATCAGATCAAACCAGTAAGGTTTAATTTAAATATTTAAAGAAGAACGTACTGCTCTGTACGGGAAGTCTAAAATTATCCTTGTTTAAAAAACTTTTTTCTTTCTACCGCTGTTAAAAAAGTTCATGCAGGAAGACAGTATTTAGTATTTTTCAGTAAATGAAATTGAGGAAAGTTTGGAAAAATTGACAAATTTAAGCTTTGAGTTAAAGATATAGACATCCCACTGATGGCACTGGTATTAAATACATGTACTTACCCTCAGTGGCGTAGCTAGCATGGGTGGCACCCGGGGCGGAAAACGTGGTGTCGCCCCCCCCCCCCATAATTTTTTTTTTAGAGAAATTCAAAACACAAATTTTGACTTCCTAAAATATAAAAAATATTTCTAGCTAGTCAAATATGTAAAAAAAAGTTGTTATCCTCAAAATTAAAACACTTTTAAAAACACTAACAGAATAACAGCTTTTTCAACAATCGATAGGTGATAATTTCCTTCGCGAGTACCCGTCAATCACAATGTACGAACGAAATGAGAATGACACGGGGGAAAAGCGAGGAATATTTCACGGGAATCCCCAATAAATCAATAGTAAGAGCTAGGAACGAAAATAAAATAACAGAATTTTTGGGGAATGCGGACCGATCGAGCCATATAGCTACAAATAACAGAGTTCCGTGTGGAGTCTTCAATTCTAATATGCTGCGAAAATCTGAAGAAAATCATTTGCTGTCATGAAAACATAATAACCAATACTTAGGTTAAAACCAGTTTTGTGTTCAGAGTGTAACGATAAAATTTCAATCGTGAAGTAGTAAAGGGGGCGTTCAAGTATAACGTAACGCAATTTTTGAAAAATTTTGACCCTCTCTCCCCCCATGCAACGCGCCGTAACATTTTTCTGCACCTCCCTCCCCCTAAACGTTACGTAACACCCAAGTCACTATTTTTACCTAAAAGTCTCAATTAAATGGCTCAAAGTACTGGATAGTCGCTTAAATACCTTTTTCTTCTTTTAATCGCGTTTGCGGTAAAAATAAAACAAGAGATTTCAAACTCGCAATAGGTCCATGCGTATATTGTTTATTTTATTGTTTTAAATTGTAATTCATAAACAAATTGGGAAAATATTATTATTTTTATCGGCCTTTCATTCCTTCCGGATCTCCACAATTTAATACTATCTTACCTTTAATACACCTACATGGTTTTACAACACATATTTCGTTTTACATTAGCTACGTAGTCCAGTGGGTAAGACTCTTGACTTACAATCCGGAGGTCGCGGGTTCGAACCCGGCATGCGCAAAAATTTTATTTGATTAATTGGGTTATTTCACAATTAATTCATTTAAAATAATATATAGTATAATTGCGGCATGTTCCAGAGTGGAAGATACTATCAGTATCGCCCTGGTGTAAGACCACCATTCAGAATTGAAACGTTGCTTGAAAATGGCTTTAGCCTTGTTTAGTGACCAGATCTGAATAGCCAGGTACTTCCCAACCTTCCTCTTCGCCACCTCCTTTCCCTCCCCACTACCTTAAGCCTCACAACATACCCCAATTGGGGATGCCATAGTCTCACTGGCTCCAGACGGAAGCAGTTGAGATTCTTGTGCGGTATTCACTGTAAAAAAAAAAAAAGCTACACTGAGGAGGCCCTGAAGAAAGTAATTTTACAAAATGGAGCAACACTTTACTCCACTATGATTTATAAGCTTACTCAGAGTGGAGTAAAACCTTTTTCATGATCTGAATGCAGTTATACAAGTCCTCAAAATGAAGATTTAAAAGTCCACAGTATGATTCACAGAAGAGAAAAACCTTTTCATGTCCCGATTGTAACTATTCGTGTTCTCAAAAGGGATACATAAGAAGTCAGTTGCTGACTCAGTGTGGAGAAAAACCTTTTTCATGTTCCAACTGCAACTATTCATGTACTCTGAAGAGAAATCTAAAAATCACACGTTTACCGACAGTGGAAAAAAACGTATTTCATGTCCTGACTGCAACTATTCTTGTTCTCGAAAAAAATAACTAAAACGGCACTTGCTAACTCACAGTGATGAAAAACCTTTTTCTTGTCCCGACTGTAACTATTCATGCGCTACAAAACGGTATCTAAAAATTCACACCTACCTACCTTGTTTTTCAAACTGGTCTTTCAGCACTAATAAACACGCTAACACAATAATAACTTCTTCACTAATTCACGTTAGTCCATAGATAACAATTCACTTCACGAGTCTACGTTAATCACAATATATAAACGAAATTAGAATGACACAAGGAATATTTCAGGGAAATCCCCGACTGAGCTAGGAACAAAAAAAACATTTTTCGGGAATCCCCGACCAACCAAGCCATAGAGCAAAATAACAGTCAATGTTACCGTGTAAAATATTTTTTACGGCAATTTTGCACTTTCGTAAGTTTTTTCTCCACTTCGAGTGTCACCCCCTCCTCGGGTGGCACCCGGGGCGGTCCGCCCCCCCCCCGCCCCCCCCTGGCTACGCTACTGCTTACCCTTTTATTTTACTTTTAAGCACAGATTATGGAAATTACACTTCATTTCAACAATAAGGAACTCCAGTGAAAAATATTATAACTTTAAAAAATATGTTCACATCGACCACACATGTTCACATTAAATGCTGATTCTGAATATATAAGTTTTATTTAATAATATTAAACATAGAGTTTTAAAAAAATTATTAAAAAGTGCATTTTTAAATGTCTCATTAAAACACACTGTAAAGTTGGCATTATTGAATGTTTAGTGCTGACGTCACTCCTCACTAGTCATTGTATTGAAATGTAGGTATGACACAAGCCATCGGTCTCAACAACATTTCATGTTATTCGTTATTTCATACTGTTTATAGAGATTTAGTTGTTGTGTTTATTGAAACATTATTTAGGCCTAAATAGAGGTATCTCTATTATCACTCTCAAAAATAGAAGTATCTCAATTAGTTTATCTCTATTATTTAAAATATTGAAAAACTTTAAACTGTACGAAAAAATCGTATTATATGCCATATCATAATGCTACCTACTCCACGGCCAACTCTGCGAACTTCGAAATCCAAAATGGCCATCATCGAACAGCTGATCGGCACCGTATCTTATTTGCCTACAAGTGCAGGTGATGCTTCGTTTTCGATAATATTGATTTTAAAAGCTAAAAAAATAATAATTTCAAACAATTTTTATACCACTCTCCCGTAATAATATTGGAAAATATAATAATATAATATAATAAATAAATATTTCCACCTAAATAATGTTTTAACTTATCGAATAGTGTCATACTTTCTTCCATATAACTGTCATACAAAATGAACACCTGTTGAAAATAAAAATAACTTACCTATACGTAGTGAGTGATGACGTCACATACACATACGGTGGTTCTCAGGGATCTTGAAAAATTAAAACTTTGACAATTATTTCACCTATTAAAACTAACTAAAAAAAATGCAGTTATTTAAGTTAGAAGGTCATTATTCATTAATTTTTTTTTTTAAAATTGGACTGGAGTTCTCTATTACTACAAGAAACAACTATTTACTTACACAAAATAGGTTATTAGGGTTTTAGTTTAGGTAAACTAAGTAATTCATGCGTTTTTAGATTGGAACAAAACTTTGCAAATGTCAAACATACAAAAAAAAATAAAAAATGGCGGCAATAAAAAATGAATTTTAATGCATCTTTTACCATCTGTCTAAACATTAGTGGTTGTTTCTTGATGTAATTATGTTGAAACGTTTTGTAATTTCTAAAGTCCGTACCTAATAAAAGTGTGGAGGCTTGTGGAAATAACCTTTTTAACCCTAGAAAGATAATCTGCATCTGAGAGACTTAAGCGATGCATAAGAAATGCCGTATTTTTTTTATTTCGCAACGTAGCGCGCTGTCTATCTCAGTCAGCTCAGTTGCCAAGCAGAGCTTGCGCGAAGGATTACGAAGAAATACATACCCCTTACGTCCGAGAGATGATCTTTTGAGTAACTTTCAGACTTGTTCGTATAAAGGCGATTTAGTGGAATAAAAAACATATATAAATATTATTTTCAAGTATAGCGACTGATTAGCATTTAAACTTTCATAACATATAAAAAACTACGATTTAGACATAAAATTAAACATTATTTTTCTTTTAAAAAAATACCTAATATTTTCTAGTTGATTTGTAACAAGTTTACAGAATTTTGTTATTTTTTATAATTTTTTAAAGTACAAAACCTTAAACTAATTATTCAACTATTTTTTAACAGTGTAAGTGTGATAATATGTGAAATATTCACCTTTAAACTTCATTACGTCTCTCAGACGTATGATTATCTTAAGCAAGGTAAAAATAAGATTATCTTTCTAGAGTTAATGACGTGTGCATCAGAAAGAAAGGTTACTAGATAGGAAAATAGTAAGTATTATACTTTGATAGATAATACACACTAGAAATGCCTTCCATGTAGATTTGAATGGAAACCAATGTCACCACAGATTTAGTACCTTGGTGTTTTTAGTACTGGATGTTTATTTTCCCCATATTTCTAAATGATGTGGAAACATGGACACTTAGGGTAAGTGAAAGAAAGCGGATAGAAACCCTCGAAATGTGTTGATGGAAAAAAATGCTCAGGATTCCATGGACAGCTAGATGCATAAATGTACCCATACTGGAAGAGCTGGGTTTCCGCAATAGACTCTCAACTATCTGCCTACAATGCCATATAAAATACTTTCGGCACTTTTACACAGAAAATACACAAAATACACACACCATCCTGAGGAATCCAACTAGAAACTCATGCTCACGGCAAAGAGGAAGGCATAAGAAGCAGAGGAATGTCACCAATGCCCTGGAGTGACCAAGTATCACTGGCATCCGTTACGTCGGTATCCACAGCTCTCCAAGCAGCGCAGAACTGCGAGGAGTGGAGAAGCCTTGTCCACCATGGAAATCGGGGTACGGATCATGATTCTCAGCAATTAGGAACCGACTTAAGGAGATTTAAGCCCATTTAACACATGCTCTACCTCTCTTATACTTGCCTGACGTCGTATGTCGCCATCCCGTTTGATCGAAATGAAAATTTCATAAAGGCGATTATAATGAAATAATGTTCCGTATTTGAATTTTAAGCAAAGAATGGTCAAACTTTTGGATCATGAAACATACCCACATCACATTTCTTTTGTTCTTCTATGTTATTATAATATGAAAAATGTCATAGCGTTATTACAATTTGTTAACGTAATGTTACATAATTACAGAATTACCAAGTGTGGTGACACTAAGAAGGCCGGGAGGGACACCACCTCCCACCCCCTCCCACCTGATCATCAACAAAAGTGATTCTTTAGCGGAAAGAGTGAGAAAGGTAGGTACCTACTTTCAGATTTATACTACTTACTATACATAATATTTGGCTAGCAGAACTAAGGGAGAAAAAAAAACCAAAACCCCCAGATTCCTACCAACCCCACAAACTTTTTTCCTTGCTCGAAGATGCTCTAGAACTTTATCTCCTTTCTTTCCCTTAAACCACCCTCCACAGCATCCCCAAAAATGACATTGGCCTTGAGGGATTTTTTCCTCAGGGTCTCCTGTGTGGAGCTAACGTAAAAAAGGTAACAATTATTATAAGCAATAATTGTCAGCCTGAAACACTCATTTACATTGAAAAATCTTCCGAGAAAAGATACTTGCCGCCAACGGGACTTGAACCCGTGTCCTTCTGATTGCCGGTCGGATGCTCTGACCACTGAGCTATGGCGGCTTATCAAATACCCGCCAAATAATTCAATATATACTAGTGTTTCATTCAACAATTACTGCTTATTATATTTTTTCCATCTGAAAACAACCAACTTTATTTTTGCGAGAGAGACATTGTTAGTGTTAAATCCCTCGCTAGGTGGCGTCGATTTCAATGTAAATGAGTGTTTCAGGCTGACAATTATTGCTTATAATAATTGTTACCCTTTGTACATTAAAATAGTAAGTTAAATGTGATATAAATTTTTAAATTTTTTGAAATTATTTCATATTTTGAATATGAATATCTTACTAAATTTTAAAATTTAAATACTTAGAGATAATCTTGTCTAAATGTTAGTTTATAAATCAAAAAAAAATAGTAAAAAAGGTGTTATGTAAATTTTTTTTGTTTGTCCACGGAAATTTATATTTGAGTTGGGCGTGAAGATTGCTTGAATACCAGAGCAACAATAATGTCCCGATAATTTTAAAAATTTGAATGGGATTGGATTTCAATTAAAACCCCAAGGCCGTAAAGGTTAATGTGAAAAAGAAAGTGTTAACTTTTTCCTAAACCATTTTCTGTTATCATTTCAGATGCAAGCGATGAAAGCACATAGTAATAGTTTTGACAAGGAGTCCAGCGTGGAGAGACAACCTGATGCCAACAAAAAAGAGAAACCAAGAGAGACCACTTCTAGTAGTACAAGTACTGAAAGTGTTAAGTTGCCGCCTCCCAAATCAACAGTTAAACCAGTAAAACCTTCTGATAATTCCAAAGCAAATGATGTTAACTTCCTAATAAAGGTATGTTTACTGTAGTAATTGCAATAAAGAAGAAAATAATACTAATAAATCTATACCAAAATATAAAAAAAAGAAAAAGACACAGAAAAATAAAAGTAATGGTCGTAAGTGGGACTCGAACCCAGGATCTCTCGTCTTACCAACTCAACCATTGATTTTTAAGTCATTTTTGGCAATCGTATATTTCAAATTCAGAATTAACAATATCTTCGCCTAATTTGGATTTTTTCCCATATTTGGCAGTGACATTTTTAAACTATCACAATTTTTTATTTATTTTTTATTTTATTGGTTAGTCAACAGAATACAATATAATATAATTATTACATTAATTTACATTTTCAATATTGTTACAGCGATGATTCCAATTTTAAGTGAGCACACCATTCATCTCAACATTCTTAGTTGGACTATAAGTTATAATTCATAATAAATAATAATAAATTAAATTAAAAGCATGCACGTAACACAACGTTCAAAGAACTGGTTTGTAACCTGGCTAGTGTCTCGGATGAATATATCCTATATTGTGTATGGTCTACTGGGAATATCTATAGTCATATACAAGAATTCAATTTTTAAAGTCTAAACAGAAATGTTCTACTTTTAGAAAACAATTTTAAATGGCGTCTACGCGCATAATTCATATTACGAAAAATGGTTTAGATTCTTCAATAAGACAAACATTAGTGACATCTTTTGTTATTAGATAGAAGCTTAACCCTTTGGCCACAGAATAAATGAGCTAAAAAATTTGATCTTCACTACTGAATTATTTTCGTATCAAAAATTGAAAACCTGCATTGGTGTACTAAATCTATTGTAACTTTGAACCGTATATTCAAATGAATTAATTTTTTAAAATTTGTTTACATATTGGATTGTGGTACAGAAAAACATAAAAATAAAAATTTAAAAAAATATATATATATGTGTAAAAAAGGATTCGGATATAACCGTCTCTTATTTCGTAAGTTTTTTCCAGATTTTTATTCAAAAAGTTATAAAAAAACATAATATTCATAAATCGCACAATAATAATTTTTATTTTTTACATACGTGTATACTATTAACTAATAAAGGCATGATAGTCCTCAAAGCTATCATGGACGTTCAGGGTCACTACCAAAAGCCTAGAACCACTAGCAATTTTGAAGAAATTAAATGGCGGCTGCCTGCATACAAAACTTGGAACACAAAAATCAGGGAAAAAACAAAAGAAACATAGTATTGCTAATTCTACGAAATGAATGATTAATTACCTACAGAGCGTTCGGCTTTTAAAATTTTATTAAAAAATATCACTCTCGTGCTCGTTTTCTGTTTTTTTGGCAGATGTACTCTAGCCCGTCAGCGCGCCGGGGTTTGTGGTTAAGTACCTGGGTTGCACACCCGGCAGGCTGCCGGGGTTTGTGGCCAATGGGTTAATCAAGCTAGTGACTAAACGTGTTAACTGATTGATAGTAGTTAAAAATAAATTAATTTTAATTCATAAAAATTACTTACCAACAGCTACTGCTACCCAAATTTGCACAGCTGTTGCTCGAGTAGTTAACTGGCTCACCAATCAATCTTATAAGTGTGCATTATTACATATACACTTAACCTAAATGACAAAAATGTCTGCCTACCTTCTCACTTTATTTACTTTATCATTAAAAAATCAATTTCTCAGATAAATATTTTATTCATGACTCATCCCCAATTCGGCCCCTTAGGGTCAAAAAAACGTATCTCATTTTTCTCTACTTTACAGGAGAGCAAAAAAACATAGTTCTCAAACAATCAATGTTGTCTACTTTTAAACAAATGGAACATATTAATAATTTCTTCTCGTTTAGTTAAAGGGTGGTATTTTGTGCTTCTAAATCATCTTTTAAATATAAAATAGTAATTCATTTTCATATGTTTTTTTAAATTTAAGTGCAGCTATATCTCAGTTACGTTTCTTTGATCCTAACCAAAGTGAAAATTGCAATCACTGAACTCAAGTTACGAAAAACTTCCTTCGATATTTGACATTTTTTACACCCGAAAATTTGTAAAGATGATTTTTAGGAATTAGGATAGTGGTGGAACAGTAATAAAAATATTTCAAGTCTAGAAATTTTTATTGAAAAACTTATTTAAAACAGAAAAACATATAAAATACTTAGGTAACTATTTTCCAACTGATACTATTGTCAAAAAAATACTTAATATGCTACATAATATTGTAACTTGCTTAAAAAACTGGAATCTTGTACCTGACTAACTTACTAACTACCTAACTAACCATCACGCCGTTTCTCCGCAGGGGTAGGCAGAGAGGACGGACCGCCAAACAACTCAGTCTTAGCACCCATTCTTTGCTTCACTCACTTTACTTCAACCAACACCTCTTCCATAGGTCACTCCAAAGGGTTCGCTACGTTTGGTGATTTAGAAGGTGTGCCCTGGTTCATGGGGTGAGGTTTTTCTAGGTCAAGACCTAGAAAAACCTAAGGAGGCGGATGACCAGGAGACACTGAACCCCAGATTCCTACCCACCCCTAAAACCCGTTTCCTTCCCAGAATTCTCCTCTCCTTTATTTCCTAAAAAAAAACCTCCTCACAGCATCCCCAAAGATGAAAAAGGACCTGAGGTAAATTATTTTCCTCAGGGCCTCCTGTGTGGAGCGCATGTAAAAAAATAAGTTCAACTCATTTCCTTGTTTTAGGAACTTAATAAATATGGTCAGGATCTTCTTTTGAATGTGATTTTTAACTAGTTTACATCCATGCCATTTTTCTGACTCTTTGTTTTTAATTAATTGTTTTCTCAAGTTGATGAAACTGAAGAAATAGTCTTGTCCCATCTCAATGACATCATATTTGGATTTTCTGGAAGCTAATCTAACTGCTGGGTACCACCATGAAGGATCAAATATATTTATTTTCTTTGTAGAAGTTTTGATATATCAACAGGTATCACTCATCAGAATGAACTTCTTTCAATTAGCATTAGCTATCAAATACTTATACATACATGAAGCGATTTCATCTGAGCCACGACCAGCCACTCATTCATGTCACATGTAATTTCTAGCTTCATTGCTCCGAACATTAAAAAAAGTTTAATTATAAACTGTCGTCTATAAAAAAATTATCTTCGATCGTATTCTAAATTAAACTCGATGAAATTAACAGTGGATTCAGAAGCAATGGTTTTAGATTGGATTTTACAATTCTGTACAGCAATTTTGCGTTGTCTGTGGCGATCATACTCATCCAAAAGAGATATTTTTCTTCCGTATTAGCATTTTCGTATTTAACACACGAGTCGCACATATCTTCGCGTGGTTGTTGGAACTATAGGTTACAGGTGTTAAATATGTTTCGGTTTAACCATGTTTTTTCAGGAACATAATTTGTATCCTTACACAAGTCAACATACATAGTGTACATTACGTATGTGTAATGTCAAATCGGCGGCTAAATATTTAAATGAAGTGTTCGCCCTACAGTAATGTGACGGTACTGTTGGAAAAGAAGTTTTTTTGGATTCTTCTGGTCTTTTATCTCCAGGTAAATATTTTCCCCTTTTGTTTTGGAGAACTTTTCCATTTTCCAAGCTATTATTAATTATATTTCTAAAAAAGGTGTCAGTAATATCCAATGTAGTCAAAAAAAATTCTTGCCATTCTTGGATTCTCGAATTGCTCTTAAAGAAGAAGAACTCTTGACTTTTGGCATCGTGAATCCTGATTTTCTGCTATTTTTATTTTGGTAGCAGTTGTAGTAACATCAATTTCGTTTTTGGGGATGCTATGTAGAGTCTTTTTAGGGGAAGGAAGGATAAGAAATTCTTAGAAGGAATAAGGTATAAGGGGTGGTTAGGAATTTGGGGGCCAGTGTGACGGACGAATGAATCAATCCTCTCCACTGCGATGCAAGAGAATGTTCCGAGAGAGTCCTGCTGGAGAGGTCAAAAGATCTCCCTCAGTCTCTCCCGACCCGGCCTGCCACGCTGTTGATGGCAGACACATCTGCCGCCAAGATCCGGAAAAATCTGACCCCATAAACCTGGGTACCCCTGCTAAGTCACCAAACGTTATCAAATAAATGAATTCCTGGGCGGCGGTACCCATACCCGCCTCTGAAATAAGATATTTTTGGCACTTGAAGAATCTTCCTTATTATTCAACAATGCCACTTCCATTATTCACTGAATCCGTGTTTTGTGTGTTTTCCTTTCCATATTCGATTTATATTGAGTCAAAACATACAAAAAATAACCAAACTAATATTCAAACCACTCGTTAAAATAAAAAATGCCGCAAACACAACTGCCAAATCGTAAATGAATGACGCGTAAGTGACATTTCAGTAAAACAGTTGCATAATCTATGCGGGTGAATCGAACGTAACTAAAGATGCGTTTCTTTGACTCGCAAGCAAATATCTTTTTATTCAAGTTTAAAAAACGCAAGTAACGATACACTCTACTGACATTAACAATAAATGGTTTTCTGTAGATACGCAACGATGTAAATTTGTAACCGTTGAACCTATCGATACGTGTCTTTGTCACTTAACGTAATGTGTTATTTTGTGTCTAGTACCATCCGTAACTCAAAATCGATAAAAATTGAGATACGTTTCTTTGACTCTAAGGGGCCGAATTGGGGATGTCATAGTCCTACT